>OZ037950.1:1200000-1800000 GCA_964035595.1 Somion occarium | reverse complement strand
GGGGTGCGCTCTGTGGGACTCAGACTAGCGAGGCCTGGTGCCTTCTTGAAGAGACGACCATCGTCGCTCCAGCTACCCGCTGCGCGACTCTAGTGAGTCGGGGAGACGAACAGGTTGCAGGTCTTGTCCGTCACCGGACATGCGGAACCTTAACATGTGTTTTGGAGCCGGCACTCATCCCATTGTATTGACTTGTCCATGTAGGGCCATGAGAGACAGACTGTCGCCACAGAAGTTAGTCGGCAATACCAAACCGGACCAGACCAGACCAGGTCCAAACAGCCGGCCACCAGCAGAGAAGCGGCCAGATAAACTTGACGGCCATGGAGTGTTTGAGGCTACAATGGTGTCTTGCGGTCCCAACCTTAAGTCGGGATGCGCTCTGCGGGTCACAGGCTAGCGAGGCCTGATGCCTTCTTGAAGAGACGACCATCGTCGCTCCAGCTACCCACTGCGCGACTTGCTCGTGTCTTGCTGAGCGAGTCGGGGAGGCGTACAGGTTGCAGGTCTACTACGCCACCGGATATGCCATAGCTTGCTGCATATTTCTTGGAGCCGGTACTCGTCCCCTTTATCTTGTCTTGAGGTGCATCAGCGTAAGGAACCAGACTTGGCCATTCACCTTGTGGAGGGACCTGTCGGCCACATAAAGTTGACGAGAAACGTTAGACCGAGAGCTTTGATACAGTTGTGTGGCCTCATATACAAGAACAAGTTTGTGGCCGTGGTGGACCGTGGCCGGAGGAAGAGGACGGGTGTGGCACAGATGAGGCAGGTGAAAGTTGGGGGAAGAGGAATGAGGGAAGCTAGAATGTGGACGAAAGCCTCTACTTATACCCGCCAGGACAAAGAACAGTGGCTCTTTGTTGAATTTGATAGTCAGCCAAGTGATCCGCAGGGTCCTTGCGCAACACGAGGCTGACAACTCGCCGGGACAGTAGGGGGTAGCCAGTGCCGCTTCTAGATCTAAATTCATTTCGCTAGACCGTCCCATTGTTCCTTTCACACGTGGAGAATGGCGTTGTTTCGAACACATCATGTCCTACTTACTGAATGATCGCTGTCCGTCAGTTTCACTTGGCGCAGAAACTATTTGAAACCTGTACGTAGTTAGTAGCTACGTTCTGTCCGTTCACTTAACTTCAGAATATGACAACGGGATTCGAAGCATCGTGTAATATCCTGGAGGTACAGTAGTTTCTAAAAACCAATGTAGAAATGAACGTCGGCTGAGAATACGTTTACGCGGTGAATGGCGATCGATCATAATTTTGCCGGCGCTATCAGCAGTGTACGTGACAAACTTGAACGCCGACAACTATCTCTCGAGACTGTGACTTTTGCCGCCAATATACCTGCTCTTTGGAGTGTTCTAAAGGTTTGCAATACCGTACCACACTCTACCACAGGCACGGATGAGTCAACTCAGTCAAGGACCTTCATTTACCAAAGAGATCCATGTCGATGTCCTTGCAGGTCACTTAGGCCACCTCACTGAGGAACAGCAGAAGGCTTTCGCAGCATTCAAGGAAAGGCTAGCTCAACAGAAGCTTTATATCCCTTCATTCACCAGTGACGATCAACTTCCGTCTCATGACGAACCTACATTACTGTTGGTATCCTGGATCCAGTTCACTTTCAAACAATGGTTAGCTGATCGTCTTACCATCTTGCTAGTCGATTTCTAAGGGCACGGCGTTTCGACCCCTTGAAAGCTCATAAGCAGTTCGCTGATGCAGAGGCATGGCGTACTAAATATAATGTTGACGAGCTATACGCTCTCTTTCCACCTGACGAATTTGAATCTGCAAAACGCTTCTATCCTCGTTGGACTGGCAGAAGAGACAGAGTATGTGGCAGAACAATGATGGTATGCGACCATACTAATTCTCATGTCCCTGCCCAGCATGGGCTTCCCGTCTATGTCTATAGATTAGCATCTTTGCAAGGGCCGCTTCAGAAGGAACTAGGAACAATACCACCCGAACGCAGATATCAGCGAATGTCAGTCTTTAGTCCCATTTAGACCAACAAGATGTTCGTTGAGGTTCCTTACAACAAATGTTTCTTTTTGCTAGAGTTACACTTTACGAGCTCATGTGCCGCTTCGTCCTCCCCCTCTGTACAGCATTACCCCACGCAACAGAACCCACACCTATATCATCTGTCACCACGATAATCGATCTAGAGGAAGTTAGTTTCCCCTCGATGTGGAATCTTCGCCAACACCTGGCAGAGGCTTCTACTCTTGCCACTGCTAACTACCCTGAGACTCTCAACACGATTGCTGTTGTGAACTCTCCTTCATTCTTCCCGACTATCTGGGGCTGGATCAAAGTTAGTTCTCTGATAAATATCTCTATCACAGACTGATGTCGATGATGTATGAAGGGATGGTTCGACGAGGGCACACGGCGCAAGGTCCATGTTCTCGGAAAGGACCCAGGACAAACCCTGCACGCACTGATTGACCCTGCTCATCTTCCGAAAGCATATGGCGGAGAACTGGACTGGAAGTTCGAAGATGAGCCGTCCTTAGACGACGATGCCAAGAAGTTCATCGGGAACTTATCCATGGGCCCTGTAATTTTCGAGAACAATACGGTCGCTAGGCCCAAAGTAAGCACACTTCCACAATAGGTGACAAGGAGGTATAGCATTTGGTTTGTTTAGAGTAATACATTAGAGTGTATACCTAGCGATAATCATACAGTCCCACAAGAACGAAGGAAAATCGTTGATAGAATAATAATATGCAGATTGTTCATAGCAAGAACGACAAGAAAGCAGGGGACATCGAAAGCATTTTAAAGTTTAATCATCCGTCGGCTCTGCCGACAGGCCATCCTCGCTCCATACGGACAAGAACTACGTAGATGCCGAGAGTATGAGTATAGAAGAGATATGCCTTGAATAGACGTACAGTTTGTTTTTGTACCTCCACATCCTGTGAGGTCTGCAAATGAGCGGTTGCAAAGGGTATTCGTTCCCAGCTTATGGGCCTTTCGTGTCGTCGAGTAGCGGGTCTGTCTCCAATAGCGCTCTTCTTCCCTACCACAAACTTGGAGCATTTTCTAGACAGCAAACACGTCAGAATGTAGATCTATACGGACGGCGTCGCTGCTCACTCTTCGGAAACGCCATATAAGGTCTTCAAGAAAGCTTTAAGTATCATAATGATAGCGACAATCACAGAGCTCCGAGCATAGGACATGTTCGACGTCGCATCCTGCAGAGGTTCAGATGGTGCAGCAATGCTCACCTGGGAATGCACAAGATTAGTTGGAAATACCATCATGCTCGCAAGAAGTGAGCTCACCGAGCCTTCCTGAGGGGGTGGGTTCCCATCATGTAACTGAGCGAGCAAGTGTTGTGGAGATAACACCCCTACTAGCTGCATACCCGTTGTTGATAGTACAGCTGTGAGATATTTGATAACAGTCAAGACCTCCTCCTGCGTTTTGTAGTCGAACGTTGCAAAGTTTTCCGCCATATAACGTGCAAAGTCAACATCATCCTGTGAAAAGGGTTCATATCCGATGTAAACATAAGCCCCACAATGCAACTGACCTGCGACGATGTTGCCAATTCAATGTCGAAAACCTTCACAAGAGCCTTCAAGAAGTCCTGCCTTTGCGCACGTTTCTCTCGTACAAGTGAATACCATTGTTGCATGAGAGCTGTAGGAGCTGGAGTCATCCGATAGCCTACGTAATAATGAGCATGGGACGGAAAGACAGTGCTGAGAGGACGCACCTCGTACGGGTGGATTCAAAACCTTCTGGTAGTCAAATGAAGCTCTTGCGCTCACAACGAAGCGTGAGTTGAGAAGAGACGTATGCTTGCTGTGCAGCAACGAATGCAGAGCAGTTGCCCGTGCGCTCAGCGGAGGATACGGACTCGTCTCCAATGCAACAATGACAGGGAAAAGCTTAAGCTTGATGTCAGCAAAGTATCTCAATTACCCCAATAAAAACCAACCTGAAGAGGGTGGGCGAGACCTTGTCTCACGGTGTAGGCGATAACGTCTACGGCAGGAGATTGAATCTGATGATTGGGAGAGGTAGCCGCAGATAGTATAGGATCGAGGTAGCGTTGCACGATAGCAGACGATATTCTGGTTGCAAGATAAACGACATATCGCATGATGTGGGGAAAGCATTGTAGCACATACCCTGATTCAGCGAACCCGTCAGTGTTACCAATGAGCTCTTCCATGTTCACATTCCCTGCAGGCAGCCTTCCCTTCGATTTTTCTGAAAGCAATGACTAAGACGTGATGCGTAAATAGATGTTGAGACTTACCCTTCTCTTTCGCGGCATGCTTCTCAGCTTCAGCAGACAGGAATTCCTGCAGAATGCGCAGCAAGCGAGCCCGTGCTTCATCATCAGTAGAAGCGAGGATGGAGTCCATGATGATGGTTGAAGGCTCTGCCGTTAACAGAGTTGGTTGTGCGCGAAACAGGAATCCTGGGTACGAGTGATTAGATAGGTAACATGGAGAAGTCTGCTATATCCAACGAACCCATGCATTGCAGCACTCTACTACGCATACCCTTGTCAGGATACTTCTCGTAGAGTTTCAAGAGCACGCCGTAAACGTGTTCGGTAACGGAACCCTGTGATTCGTTAGAATGAGATATGAAAGTAACTAAAGCATTACATACTGGGGAAACAGCGTCTATGTCGGCACCTATGAAGGGCGTCAGAAATCGGTACAAATGAGATGAGTAGAGCACATGCCATGCGGTCCATTTCTCAAATCGTCGAAATTGCAATGTTCACAAAGCAAGGCAGCAATGAAAATGAGTATAGAGAGTGTACGAATTTGAGGTGCAGATAGCTTTTGAGTTGGTTGGGCAAGTGATTGTTGCAAGCGGGCTGAAGAGGGAGCTCAGATCGACCACCCACAACTATAAATAACGCGGCGTACCATTACACGACTTGAGTAGAGCAGTGAGACGGCCGTAATCATGGGTGAGATGCTGAACGACGGAACACATGCACGCGACAATTTCCTGCAGACCCTGAGAACGCAGGTTCACCGTAAGATAACGTCTGTCACTGAATAACCATGCCGACATACGAGGATTCCAGCGGTAGATGGGGGTTTCAAGACCATAGGCTGCAGAGCAAGCTGCAGCTCTTGACCAAACTTGGTCGCGGTCTTCGGTAAGTAAGGGATCGAAGCTCGATAAACACGAAGTAGACAGTCCGTAATTGCTTGTTCCTCGGGCTGATAGATATCTAAATCAGTCGTGTGGTTTCACCTGATTCAAAAGACAACACATACGCTAGTCGCATTCTTCAAGTACGGCAATAGCGTCAATGCATTTGAGGTGCTGAGAACCGCCGGATATGCCGCCACGAAGATGTGAATGGTCCTAACGCAGTTATGGACAGTCTAAGGCAAGTCAATACGATGCTCAGAGTCAGGACGAACGAATAACGCACGAAGCCAGGTAAATCAGAAGCATCCACTAGACCATCTATCAAAGTCTGGCATATTTCAGCATATCGACTGTGCAAAAGGCTCATTTCGTTCGCGTCTTTTCCATCCATAATCTGGTGGAGTAGGTCCTCTACTGGAGATTGACGATCCTTAAAGTTTGCCGCAACGCCCATGATCACTGTCACCTTGGCCAGTAGATCGGACTTCTCATGAGGGCGAACGGGCGACTTCCCCTTGTGAGTTGCGATGGTCGCATTGCCATCATGAAACCACATCTCTTCCACCGTCTTGACAGCGAAATCTTTCACCGTGTCATCTTCGTCCAGCATTCGCAGGACTAAACGTGTAGAAATATCAATCCGGCGGTTGCTGTCTTCGGTCACACTGTAGAACGACTTCAGTAGTTTGATGACACGCTTGCGCACTCCGAGCCCGGTATCCTAGTAAACGTATGTGATGAATTTGAAATGATAGGAAGAATGGTGCCTACTTACCGCTATACGGTCGGCAATCTTGGGATAGTAATCGCCAGCAACCTCAGGAGTGTCAATCATGTATTTGCCTATCAGCTCAACTGCAGCATCGCGAACAGCTGGTGAGCTGTCCAGAAGATGACTTTCGATTGCTTGACGGACGGTGTGCTAGACGGCAAAGTCAGTTTTAAGCTCGCATGTCAGGTAATCACTTACCGTCGACAGAATGCTGGGATCGCTCATCACAATCTGTCCCAGCGCCTTTAGAGCCTTTGTTCGCATGAATACCGGAGGCGCGTCCAGAGCCGACAACACCACATTTAAAACGGGGTTGAAGCAGCCCTTCAAACTCTGGGTCATGCCGACTTCTTCGGACAAACGATCGACTTTCATGGCCTCTTCCTCGGAACTATGCAACCATGAAGAATACTTTGAATCACTGAGAGGATAACACTTACCCAGCGTCAAAGACATCTGGAGTCGAATCCTTCCATAAGGTTCGGAGGGTCTGCTTAACCCTTGCGCCGAAAGACTGTAGCTGTCGGTAGTCACCTTTGGAAAGGGGCCTATCGCCGTCGGCATCTTCCAGCTGTTCACCACACTGCTTGAGAACGAAGGCCAGTTCTTGACCCCAAACTACGGCACTGAGTTCTCTCGCACTCTGTGGCAAATGAGTTGGGCATACATCAGTACTGAGGAAATACTTACCGCACACGCCTGATCCTCCGAGGAACGCCTCGTCAAAAACGAACAGATCCCTTGATGCGCAGAGGCAAGCAAGCCGAGGTTCTCCAAATTCAGACCAGATAGTATCTTAATTGGGATATCAGCCATGGCATTGAATGTCAATGGAACATTTTCATACCTCGTCGAGAGGCTGCAGCCTAATCGAATTTGATGAGGGCTTCTGAGAAGCACTCTTGACAGAGCACGACCTCAGCCGAGCAGCAATCACTCCTAAATGATCTAGAGCCATCGTCTTCGCAGCATTGTTGTCGTTAGCCGTCTTGATGTCATCCAATGACGCGACCTAAAATACGCCATATCTTAATCCAGCAACATCCAGATAAACTACGCTATGCGTACCATGAACTTGCACGCGATACTGAGAAGCAAAGCTGCAGCTGGCCATTCAGGCCAGAAGAGAACTGTGAGGAGGTCCGAAATCAGATTGTCGAAAATCGCTCGGTATTCAGCTTCGTTCGAATTTTTGGTAGTCTTCGTCTTGCCAGACCTTTGCGTCAAGAATAAAATGATCGTTTTTGCAGCCTTCGTAGCCGACTCCAAACCGGATATGTACAGTCGAATTTCCTGCAATGAAGGTATGAGGTCACTTTCTCCACATCCTGCATATAAGTTTACCTCCATGTCCGTCTTGTCGAGTAAAGGACCGTCTGAGGCGTCCTTAAAGCTGTCTTCGCGACGCAGAGTAGAGGCTTGTGTACGAGACCTGCGAATGTCTTCAGCTTCAAGGCGAACACTGTGGGCGGAGGTTTGCACGAGTTGTAGCAAAAGGGCGGAAACTGTTCGGATAGAGCGTCCATCCCGAAGTCTACAGATAATTAGGTATGGTTTAATTGCATTCTTCAATGCGCTTACCGGAAGTGGCCAACTTTTTGTTTGCTCTCAGAATGCTTGATCAAAGACGATAGGATCTCCTCGATAATCCAGGAGCGTTGGTCTTCGTGGTTGCCAAATATCTGCTGAAAGTTAATACTAAGGAAGGAGAGACATAATCATAACATACACTACGGATGAGCGAAAGTGCTTCAAGTCTCAGACCTCGCACGGCACTAACACTCAGTGTGCTCAGTACGACAGCACTGGCTTTGTCCTTGCTATTGCCTCCGGACTCAACCATGAAAAAGGGCCCAATAGCGATATACACCGCTTGAATGATGATGCTCTCAGACATTGCGGTGTAGTCAGAAGAGATCAAATCGTTGATTCGAGGGATCACAGAGGAAATAGCATTGAAGATCTCCGTCAAATGTCGGCGAAGCGGTTCGTGTTGCGGGGAAGGGATGCGAACGAGCTGCTGAAGGATAGGTGAGATATGGCCAAAGATGTCGGAGGACGCCTCCACGAATGGATAAATCATTTTCATGAGTTGATTCTTGATTGTTGCCAAACAAGCAGTAATCAGTTCTTCCGAGTATAGCTAATCCACATTGAGCACAACAGGAACAAAACCAGTGACTCTCGATAAAGACCACATACCTGCTTGTTGAGTCTATCACTACTCAATAGTGCAATGCAACAGTCAGCAGCCAAGATACTTTCTCTAGCAATTTCCAAGGTATTCGATATCAAGTTGATGTCTATTGCAGGGCCCTCAGGAATAGAATCATCGTTCATGTTTGCGTCGCCGTCTCCATCGGCTTCACCAGGTTTCGGCGTTTTTGACTTGGACCGAGGACGGTCGGCCTTTCGCTTTCCCTTTGACTTAGATGGAGTCGAAGACTCAGCCGGCGTAGCAATTATCCTGTCGGTTTGGAAAGGATCAAGATCTTCACCAACTCTTACGCTGCGTTCCAGGATCCTTAAAATTCTGGACAGCACGTTCGTTTCGATGTCTGCTATTCTACCTCTGGACCGTGGAGTTCCGCCGACATTTGGATTACCATCTCGTGAAGAGAGTCGGAGTCTCTTGCTAGGGCGAATAGCTTTGCCAATGTGACTGGTTAGTTTCCGAACAATGGCGGAATGTAGAAGGGGACGAGAACAGTCAGTTGTATGCGGCGAGAAAAAGTCTAGCGGAAGCTCAGAAGTATCTATGTCGGGCGCCAATGAATCTTCTGCCTCGAAGATGTCTTCTAGAAGAGTTGTTAGCTTCTCTAGCGGGGCTGTGGAAAGCTTGTGAGCAATGACATGGAATGATATCAGAGGAAATATTACCTCTTTCGTCTCGTTCTCCGGTGGCGCGACGACCTGAGGACTTGACATGGTCGAATAGTCGATTCCGCGTTGGCGAATCAGTACCGTACCCTCCTAGGTCGTCGGAATCTGATTCGATACCATTGCGAGAGACTGTCTGCGATGAGGAGCGGTCTCGCCTAGGGGTCGACATTCCTTGTATTGATCGTGGTACAGGTGGTAGTTCAACGAACACCTGTTTCCGTTTCGCAATTGGAGTCTTCTCGTGGCGGTCGGTGGATAATGAGCTCTGAAGAGAGCCACTGGGTGTATGTATGCGCTTAATTGTTGGAGATTCCAATACCTGAGCAGCTTTCCGTTTCCGTGGCGTTGCGGTGGATGTCCGTGCAGTAACTGGACTGAAGGCTAAAGGATCCGGGCTATCATCCTGCAGCATACGCAAAGTCTGCGGAGGTGTCACACGTCGTTGGGTCTTGGCAGTTTGTTCAGCTAGGAAATTGTCGAAAAACTCCGCAGACTCCGAAGGCTGATAGACCGGCTTTGGAGGTTTGGGTGGGGGCCTCTGAGGAGGCTTCTGTTGAGGCTTCGGCGGTGGGCCGAGAGCAGATGCAAGAGAAGATGAAGAAGTGCTGATGCCAGGAGGCGGAGGAGTAGGATAGAAAGAAGACGGCGTGACATGCTGAAAGACCGACTGAGCGAAAGGAGTCGATTGGTAGGTTGAAGACTGGGCCTGTGGCGACCATTGTTGCTGAGGAATATCATATGATGCATAGTGACTGTTTAAAAGCTAAGTATTAGACATTCAAAGTGGCAAAACAGAAAGAGAGCACGAACGATCCCTGGTCGCCTAGGTACCTGACGGCGTTCGTCATGGAGGTATCGAAGAAAACAGAATCATTCGAAGACTGAGATAGAGAGTTGAGTTGATGCAGCTCGTTGTAATAATCCCCATAAGACTGGGGATACGCTTGAGGATATGTGTGGACATGTGCTCTCTGCATCACCGGCTGTATATAATACGATGGCGGTGCGGCGGTGAGGGAAAGATTGCTGAGATGTCTGGTCACTGTGGAGGGTCAGTATTACCATCCTTTAGATCTACCATTGACTAATTCAACTCACCGTGGGCTGAGGGAGTGGCCGACGCCATTGGGTACATGGACAGCAGATCTTGAGCATCCTGCAGTGAACTGACGGCCATAGGGGCGTTTGCGCCATTAGGATAGTTATTCCGTCGGCCATGAGACTGCATATGAGGCACCCAGTGACCGTTCTGCATGACGGCGAGAGGGAAAAGATAATGAAGGCGGGCCCAGGAAGCGGAAGGTCTGAGGTGAACGCCGCTGAGCGAAACGCGAGTACAGTACGCGAATTGTCACGCGTCACACCGTGCTGTTGTGGCTCGGCCCGCGTGGCGCCCGCCGATCATTCACGGTGGCTTCCAAGTTCGGAAATCGTAAGCAGGAACGAACTTGCCTTAGAGCTGCCAGCACCGAAACACAACTGGTGCAAATGTCGACCCAGGCTGCGGATGTACCACATCGTATGTGCATAATAGGTGTGCAAGTACGTACTGATACACTTTCAATATTCTAGCATCATTAAGCAGACCGCTTGCTGACCAGCATGGTCACCCACACCTATTTCATTCACTTTATCACAAGACCAACTCGGTCCTGAGCTTATCTGCCGATGAGAAATACGTATATAGCGGAAGTCAAGGTGACGATGTTCTCGTGAGTGTCACGTGTATGACCGGAATCTGTAGTATACTGAGCCGTCTACAGGTATGGGACAAGTCCACCTTCTCATTGAAGACAACGCTCAGAGGGCATACTGGCAGTGTTCTAGCTTTAGAGTATGCCTCTGAGCGGAAGTGGCTCTTCAGTGCATCTGGTTGGTTTCTACACCTTGTCCTTTTGGCAATACTGACATTTCATTTCGTGCTTAGGCGACAGTACTATTCGAGTGAGTCGTGTATCTCCAATTGGGTGACGTCGACAATAACACGAGCCATTACAGGTTTGGTCTACTGAGACACACGCCCCTCTGTTTATCTTGCATCCACATTTTGATACTGATGCCGGCGATCTCTTCTCGTTGGCTTGGTCATCTTCTTCATCTACATTATACTTTGGCTGTCAGAATACTTCTCTTCAATGGTTCACTTTCTTACCAAACCTTGGGCACCCACCACACCAACAAGGTGCTCCTACTCATCAACAGGTCCTTGACAAAGCACTTCAGGAAGCAGGCATCGCCAGTGGTACTGCTACACCACGTAGAGTTCACAAATTCTTCGATTCCTATCCTCAATACACTCGAAAACCTGCCGATCTTGAAGCACGCAATCCCACTGCTTCTTCATCTCCATCTCCAGGCTTGACCACTCCCGCCACTGGCGGTACCTGCTTGCTTCAGCCGAATGTGCAGATCCCTCTTGCCATCATTCAGATTCCCCCAAAGAATGTGATATGGTCTGCTCATTACGGCTACGTTTATTGCATGGCTCTTTCTCCCAGTATACGTGAAGGATCCGATGATCAAGGCGGCATAGGTAGTTCCTTGCGGTTAGTAACCGGAAGCGGTGATGCTACTGTGAAAGTATGTAACGAATAGATCAACACATGAATGACAGCGCTCACGATTTCCCTCAGGTATGGGACGTGAATTCTGCTGTCCCATCGTTACAGCATACTTTTGATTGCGGAGAAGGTGCTGTATTGGCAGTCGTAGTGCGGGGAGATACTGTATACGCCGGGTGTCAAGATGGATATGTCAAGGTTTTAGACCTTGAGACGCGGACGTTGGTGCGAACCATCATCGTCAATGAGGTAGGCCGTAGTGAGACAGAACTCCCCATTATTTGCGTTGACACTTCGCATAGAATATCGACATCTTGTCTCTTTCTATGCTTCAGTCAGATCTCTACACTTGCTCTGCAAACGGTCAAGTACAAGTGAGCTGCTTTCCCCTTCGACTACGGCGGTCATCTCCTAATGTTCGGCAATAGCGCTTCTCGGCCACATTCGATCTCACGGCTTCCTGGCCTGCGCATAGCGGCATCATACTATCTTCTATCATTACCCATGTCAAACTATCCTCAGGGAAGGGGGGACGTGGTAAAGCCGTACTCGTGACTGGCGCGAACGATGACTTTATCAAAGTAAGCATGGCGCCGTAGTCTGCAATTTCCATATGAATTTTGTTCATTAGATATGGGATATCGATCCTCCCCCCAAAAAGCAACCAGATATCGAAGAACTTCAACGCATAGGGCCTGAATCCCAGCCGGATTTGAGCGATGGTGAATTACATTAGCTCGCTATATGTTTCTATGTTATTGGTACTGATAATGATATACACAGACATATTGGTTTACGCCTTGTCAAAGTTCATTTCCATTCCCAGTGTCAGTGGCTGTCTGTCTTACCGAGAGCATTGCAGACAGGCTGCCATCTGGCTTCGCAAATGTCTCAGTCAGCTAGGAGCCGAGGCGTCATTGGTATGTATATTGTGAGGTTTGATTGGTGCTGCTACAATTGTTCTATACATTCAGCTTCCTACCGGTGACACTACAAACCCGCTGGTCTTGGCGACATTCCGTGGTACTCAGAATAAACGGAAGGCCCGCAGAGTGCTCGTCTACGGGTGCGTATGTTAATAGTAACTTATATTCGGAGACTAATGCATTTACCATCTTCAGCCATTATGATGTGATCCCAGCTTCTCCCAAGGGATGGTCTTCAGATCCGTTTACCCTGTATGCTTTGAATGGGTACCTCTATGGGCGTGGTGTTACTGACAATAAGGGACCTATTATGGCGATTGCCTGTGCTGCTGCTGCTCTGCTGAGACGGCGCGCATTGGATGTCGACCTTGTGATGTTGATAGAGGGCGAGGAGGAGGCGGGAAGCAAGCACTTTGCACAGACAGTAAAACAACATAAAGTAAGTCTATACGTATCAACGCATTTGTCATATCCCAACCACGGACTACGTTTCTAGGAGACCATCGGACCAATCGACGCGATACTCGTGAGGTGAAGTAGTGCTTATTTGTCCCGGCATCCAGAAGAACTAAACTTGTTTACAGCAATTCAACGTGGATTTCAGAGAGTACACCCTGTATCACGTATGGATTGCGAGGCGTAGTGCACTGTCAAGTGAAGGTCAGACCGTATGTCAGGTTCTTCTTTCCCCACTCTGACGATTCGTTATTTTGGGCAGATATCTAGCGGTGGTCCAGATCTACACTCTGGAGTTGATGGAGGTGCAGCACGGGAACCTATGATGGACATGTGCGCTAATAGCCCTGTCCTCGTGAACGGCTGATTCATAAATCAATTAGAATGAAATTACTAGGTACATTGGTCGATGATCAACAAAAGGTCACAATACCAAGCTTCTGTACGTCCTCCTTATATGTTTCTCTCACCTCCTTACCCTTTATCTCGCAGATGACGATGTTCGCCCTTTGACTGCTGAAGAGCGGCAGTTATTCAAAGTTCTTTCTGGCGTTACACAAACTCCTGCGTCTTCATTATCTGCCAAATGGAGAGAACCCTCACTAACTATTCATGAAATTGAGGTCTCTGGCCCCAAGAGTAAGTAGGCCTTACGATCCTTGAACACAGACTGACTGTACTCATGGCTTGGATAGATTCTACAGTAATTCCTTCGACAGTGCAAGCACGACTTTCGTTGCGTATCGTCCCGGATCAAGACGTCGAAGAGATCTGCGCATCGCTACAAGATCATCTCAAATCCAAGTTCGGAGATATGCAGTCTCGGAATACACTCGAGGTGATATCTCTTCGAATGAAGGGTCTCTACAGTGGCTAATTCATATTTAGATCAACATCTCTCATACCGCCGATTGGTGGCTAGGTAACTTGGATGACCCATGGTTCGCTGCGCTGGAGAGTGCTATCAGGGACGAGTGGGGCGTTGAGCCACTGCGGATCCGAGAAGGAGGGGTATGTGAAACTACTATCCGTGTTCGAACTTCCCCTAATGCACCCAAAGTCAATTCCGTCAGTGCCATACCTCGAGAAGGAGTTTTCTTGCCATGCGCTCCATCTTCCGATGGGGCAAAGTACGGTGCGCTACTTGATTTCATAATGTCAACGTAATTGGACTTATTCCATGAATAGGATCAAGCACATCTTCCCAATGAAAGGATGTCACTGTGCAACTTACAAAAGGGGCAGGCCGTGGTGGAGCGATTTCTTACAAGTGTCAAAGATTTGTAGTGTAGTCTGGACAGAGCCAAGCATATTTTCTTGCCTATAAGGCTGAGTGATATCCGAAGACAACAAATGTGCTACTACATCGGGAGTATACAGTAGACATAGTGTATCATCTGAATGTACGAGACTGGTTCCCTGATCTGAGAGAGCTCTGACTCTTCGGTGGGGCGCGGAATCCGCCATGGAAGTTCGCTGGTATAAGAAGGCTCATAAGCAATTGGTTCCTACAACGATAGAATAAAAACGCACTTGGAGGCTTGAACTTTTTTTTTCGAACATCGATGTCATGCTCATGATCAGATCCGGCATCCAGGATGTTGATGGTGTCCTCAGACTCCTCTACATTAACATCTTGTGATGTAGCGCGGGATGCGTCTGACGAGACTGCCACAACCTTCCTCGTGACCTGTTTTCGTTTTCGTTTCCTTTGTGCTTGCCCAACTGTGATGATTTCATCCGGCGCTGCGGAGGGCTCTTTCTTCCTCAGAGCAGTAGGAACGAATGCGACCTCTGCCTGCCCTGAGATATTTTCTTGCTCTTCAACAACAGTCACCTTGATGTCTGTACTAGCATGTGTAGCTGGTCTCGATGAGGCAGCGTCTATTGCAGCGACAGGAGCTGTTGGCGCTATGACTAGGTCCTTGTGTATTCGAACGAGGATGTCTTGGAAGCGCGACGAGGATGAGAGCTACGACACCCACATTGTTAACACCTAAACAAGATGAAGAGATCAAAACATACCTGACGTGACTTGCCACTATGGGAGCTCCGAGCAAACAGAGCACTGCGATCGGTCGCATATCCGCTCACAGTGCTCGATACTTGACTTGTTACCAACGAATCGCCAAAGAGTGAAGAAACCCGTGAAGTAGACGTGGCTGTAAAGCGTTAGTACATATTACTACCTCAAATTAGATGATATACTCACCAACCGACGTCGACTGGAACAGGACAGTCGTGTCTGTAACCGCATCTGCAGCACTGGGTGTTGTAGCAAGAGTAGGTACTGGTTCCGTAGCAACGTCCATTAAGGTATCGACTAGCACTTGAGTCGATGCCCGGATCTCATCCATGAGCTCCTTGGCCCTTCTTCGAATGACGAGAGGTACAGATGAGAACATGGCGAGTAGTGAAGCCAGGTCATTTGGCGGACGCTCCGCAAGCAAGAACAAGTAGTGATTGGGTAGCACGTATCTAGAAGGCTGGTGAGTAGGGAAAAGCATCGGCGTGTCATAATCACGTACCGAGTACTCTCGTCTTCTTCTCGAGCGACTCGATCTCTCCAGGCATGCATCCGTTTGTAAATCTCCATACGCGGGGTACCATCTTGCCCGCTCAACATAGGGCCTTTGTTCCACTTCTTTGCAAGCGTATCCCAGCCACCAGGTCCTGATCCGGTTTCTGCATCATAGACTTCTTTTTCATAGATACGGAGAGCTGTTTCCTCTGAACGAGAAAGCACCTCGCGGAGGAGGAAGTCTGGAGGACGAGGGCTTGCGCCGTCATCCTGCATGACGTCTTGGCCGGCCGGACTCTGTATTCTGGATTGAGAACGCGACAGGGATCGGTCTAATAGAGCATTGCGTAAATTGTCATAGATGAAGAGAAGATAGTGGGTGTCGGAGCGTGCGTAGTCGAGCATCTCTTGCGGTAGGGGCCTATAATAGCAGCTTGCACATCAACTTCAGAGACAAAATTAAGAAGTGTTCGAGTACGTACCGTATTCTCCAATCAGCCAACTGGAAGCGCTTGTCCGGGGTAAAGTCACAATACATTTCTAAAAGGGTAGCCAAACCGTGTCTTGGGAATTCTGGGGAGACTGATGAGGCAAACTATTTACGTTGTATTGAATGCAACTCACCTAGCACCTTTGATGCATGATAGGTGTCGAAAAGATTCACGATGTACAGGTTGAAGTCTTGTTGAAGCCAAACAATGTCACTCTCAGCACCATGAAAGACCTGCAAACACAGAGAGAAAACCAACTCAGACAATAGTAAGGAGGTAGATGGACTAAGAACAGACCTTCACGACGTTCGGATCGGTGAACACCTCATTAAGATCCTCGAGCTCTTCTCGCAGTGCTAGTGTGTCGACAATCCAATCACCACCTCGGGTACTAATTTGCATCAGACAAACGAATCCTGCGAATGTCCGATAGCTGTGATACTCCAAGTCAATAGCAAGTTCCTGCGCGCCTCTGAGGCTGTCCAGCATAGTCGAAAATACAGCCGGCGTATCCACCCACACGAAGGGGGTGTCTTCGAAAGATTTGGGGGAGATTGGTTCTATCGACTGGAACATACGTTGTGGGTAGTCGATGTGTCTGATTTCGTAGTGGTAGGGATGGAGCCTGGTTAACTGGTCAATAGAATTCCAGTCCTGATGCAGGCCAGCACTCACAAATTGGCCAAAGATGGGTCACCATGCTCACTCTGCCAGTTGTACCCTAACGGCACTTGAGCATTGTACTTGTGTCGTAGAGTAGATTGCCAAGATGCGGAATTCTTGTTGTCTACTCGGCGAGTGAATGAAAGCTGAGGTTTAGGCAATCGGGAAGCGTGTTGCAATGCAGGGTCCAGGCGCCCCTGCGGGACCCTGTTCTTCTATGTACAAAGAGATGTCGGTATATTGTGACGGGTATGACCAATATAACTCACTTTCACTTTCACTTCTTGCTTGGATTGCACAACGGTGGCGGATACTTTGGAAACGCCAAGCAAGTCATCCAGACGCATGTCCTGGTCAAATAACGCGAATCAGATGGGAAGACAGAGGATATGAGGATATACGTACCGTTCGTTCCAGCATCTGGTCCATAAGGTCTACGATAGTACCGTGGAAGTCATCCACGACGTCATCCTCGTTCTCCAGACGAGGTCTTTTGCGTGCGCGACCATCGGAGCCAGTACCACTTGAAGCCAATTGTAAAAGTTTGTTCGTGAGGGAGAGAACTTTGCTTTTGCATGAGTCAACGTCTCTGGCGAGGGCTTTGTCTACAGAGCGGTAGAAAGCTAGGTCGGAAGGAAGAGCTGCGGACAGACGTGTGGCCTTGAGAGCCGCTGCCTGGAGCTGAGTATTATAGTCGTCGAAGCCGGGCTGAGAGAGGGGGGAGGAACGAGTGTTATCGTCCATGTCCAGTGCACTAAGTAGATCCTCAGACAGTCCTCAGACCAAGTCGAGTAGAGCCAACAACAGGCGCCTTCGAGAATTTCCGCCGAAGCCATTGCCTTTTTTGGCGGTGTTGACAAGGCTTGCTATCTCCCTTGAAGTGGGCCTTGCGTTGCTCTTGTTCAGGCAGCATCCACGGGTCCTTGCGCTGCAACACACCACGTTCAGTACTAGTCTGCCCCTCCCCGACATGTCTTCCATTTCATCTAATGACTCTTACGACCATAACGACCTCTCAAATGCTCTGCTTTCCTCTACTGCTTATCATCTCGTCTATACTATTCCCCTGATTGTGCTGTCTACTCTGCTTGCCTTCGCTGGTTCGTTCCTCACTCTTGATCGCACAAGAGCACTCCCCCGCACCCCGAAAGCGCTGGATCCCAGATCCCTCGCCCGTCGATTACACTCGTGGTTCGTCCTTGAAGGTGGGGTTGGCGGAATTCTACTGGGTTATGCTTTCGGAGGTGAATACCAAGTACTTGGTGCAGTAAATTATCCTAATACTGCTGTGTGTCTCAGTTCATCTAGCTACCTTCCTTTCCATGATGATACCCAATATATCAAATGCTGCACCTCTCCATCCGGCGGCATTCCTGGCTGTGTGGTTATGCTCCTGTTTATTTACTGCTGTTAGCTGTGGTCGCTGGAAGTACGTTGCCCGTACCGCGGCTGGCCTGACTGGATAGTGAGTGATACATGAGTGCTCGTAATTCATCCCTATGTTTCTCATCGTCTTGCAGCTCCACTCTCGCGTTGTCGGTGTCCGTCATTGTTCACCCATCTCTGGTCACTCGCATAGTCATTACGGCCGTATTCACCATTCTAGGGACCGTCGCTTGTCTACTGCCATTTCCTGCGTTCTCTCATGTTCCCGTACGACTTGCCGCTTCTGCTACTGGCGCGTTTGGAATCATACTATCTCTCGCTCTTCTCACACATTTGCCTGCGTGGACGGATGTATGGGAGAGATACTGGGTCCGCGACGATATCGAGTGGGGCAATGTAAAGGAGAAGGGTCTGAGTGCTGCGTACTGCTTTATCTTTGTCATAGGTGTCGCATGCGATTGGGCGTTGCATCGATACTATGGAGAAGACCCTGACGACGTATGCTATTTCGCATTCTGCTCACTTGATAGACTGACACTGCCTGTCTTCAGAAATGGAATCATTACTTGGCAGATTATACTCTGAACCTCCCCAATGATCATCATAGAGCAGGAGATTTCAGGCTAACTCCATCCTGGTGGGAGCAGATCAAGATATTCTTCTCGGGCGAAGAGAGGAAGATACAATCTCAACTTCAAAAGCCTGTCACCATTCTGAAGCAAGAGCCATGGTCTGGTCTCATGCCAGGTGTTTCCTATCAATATGCCGCTGTTGGAGACAATGTGAGGAAAGATGGCTTCATTGACAGTGGTTCGGATAACGGGTCTTCACATGGCAAAGCTTCCAAACTTTCTGCTTGGGATGACTTCTGGAGAGATGTCAAGTTTCAGGCAGCATATTGATAATGGAGTGTGTTTATTGTTATGACCTTTATGAATGCAATGATTTTTGAATATTGGCAAAGTAAATGATGGTTGACATAGTAATTAACACACAGTGCAGTTAAATCTACATACACATATATGCTGTAGTGATGGCCAAAAATACTGCAAATAGTAGGTGCTGATATTTTTTAGGATTTGATAGTTAGTATATAACAATTTTCAAATGCTATCTCTCTGTTTCAATAAAACTTTAAATCAAAATTTTATCAGCAAATCTGAAAAGGACATATATAGCATTGTGTCACTGTGAATGGTATAAAGTTGTTGAAGACTTTATACTTGGAAAGGTTGTGTATACCAACAGAAACCTTGCTTGCCTTGTATAGAAAGTCAGAGTGAGAAAAACCCAGTGTTATATCAGAAAGAAGTATATAGTGTGTGGACACTAATTTGCAGTACTTAAGAAAATAAAAACTCAAGTATGAGGTAACACTACTTCTATAGAGGAATCTTGGGTCAGTCATTAGACCAAATATTCTCTATTATTCATTATACCTTTGGAGGTTATAATAAGGTTACTTATTCACAAGTGAAGTTAATAAGCAGCTTAGAATTGATCTAAAGCCAAGTCCAAGATAAGAAAAACAATGAGTCTGAGATTATTAGAATCTAAGATCTCAAGAGTAGTCAGATATAGAGATGAAACATTTAACAACAGGACTTTATAAGCAAATGTGAATAACTTATAAAGCAGTGATAAAACTCAATTATCTTATATAATTAATTCTCACAATTAAAACAGATAGTATATAATAGTAATTAGTTATATTATAGTTAGATATAGGTGAGTTATTATATAGGCTAAAGCTTGTTAGTAACTTCAGATAAGTTACAAAGACAAAACTATAGATAGGCTAGATAAACACTAATAAGACTCAGTTATATCATTTTTCTACAGATATAGAAAGCTCTATTCTATATTCTTCAAGAGGAGAACTGTTCTTTCCAGAAGCAGGCTTTTTCTTTGAAAGTGATCTAAGAGCTTCTTATATACTATTTCTATAATCTGTTGAGTTATTTCTCTAACCAATCAGCTTTTATTTATATAATCAAAATTCTTTTCTTTTAGCCAATTACAATGCAATGAGCCTGACTCATTCTAACTCTTTAATTACTAAGAGTTAAATTTGTAAGCTCTTTTATAATCTAGAATTTGTCTAGAACTTGTCTAATACTTGAAATAACTATAAATAGCAAGACTAGATAGGCCTAGAGCTCTAGATCATAGTTTTAAGACTATCTAGATCTAATTTATAAGTATGACTGTGCAAATAAGTTATTTCTAAAACACTTGAGTTTAATATCTGAGATATAAAAGGTTAATATCTAGAATAATTATAAAGATAAAAGAAAGAAATATGTTTACTAAGAATAGTGCTTACTAAGAAGTTATTGATAAGATTTAAAAGAACAGCAGTTAATATTAATATTAATTATATAAATAACTTTTATAAGTCTATTTAACAAGTCTTATTTAATTTATAAACTAAGTGCTTGCTTTTTTATCTTGCACCAAATACTTTTGGTGTATGATATCTGAGGATCACTTGAAATTAACTGTTTTTAGTTGATAATAATATAGAAGAAAATAGAATTAAGATAGTAGAAACTGGTGATAGACTATTAAGTAGAAAGACAGAGGTTGAATATAGATTAGTTATATTTATCACTTGCAGAATATTCTTGATAGTATATAATAAGTACTTGTATTTATATTGCTTTATAATATCTCTTGCATAGATATTATCTTATAATTTTGTACTCAGATGATTTTATAGTATTCTTATATATATATTATATATCTCATATTTTTTTGTAAATCTTTGTCTTATAACCTTTATGGAGTCTAAATATAAAGGCTAGCACTATACAGAAGTTATATCTCTTTTGGATGCATTTGCTGACTCTTATTACAGTAGATAATGAAAGCTTTATTTCTATCTTCTATCTGTATATCATCTGATTCTTCAAATTATAGTGCTTATAGTCTTGAGTTATCTCATGAGGTATAAGGAAGTAATCTAAATATAGCTACTTTTTGCCTTCATAGTATTCCATCTAGTTCTTTGAGAATATAAGAACCTTCTTTGTTAAAACTAGAAAAAAGATCAACCTCATAGCTGACAGAAGTCCTGTACTTTAATATAAGCAGCATATATTAATATAGAAACTTAGTACTAATCTGTACTTTGATATAAGCAGCAAAGAGATGCTGAAAAGTGAAGTATAGAGAAAAGTAAAACTATGGAAATACAGCTCCTTATAAGAAAACAGGCAAAGTGCTCAAAGTGAAGTAGAAACTATAAAGTAGAAGTGACATTAGATGAAAGAATAAATAGAAAGAGGTAGAGAATAAGAATAGTATATATAGAAAGCTTAGATAAAGAGAATGGCAAAAATGTATTAAAAAAAGAGAAGTAAAAAGGTGAAATATCACAGAAGTTGAATATCTCTAACATTCTTATATTCTTTAAATAACTTCAAATAGTTTAAGATATTGTAGTTTAAATTTGTGATCTAAGAATTTCTGAATTTCTGAATTATGAACTAAGACTAAGTTTTCTAGCTGATAAGACTCTTTGTATAATCTGTACTAAAATCTTCTTTCAAATACTTCTTTAGACTTAGTTTAAGTCTAAATAAGAACTTCTGAAGCTTTAGTCAGGTCTTCTGATTTATACTAAAGTTGCTTGATGTGTAGAGAAATTAACTCTGCTCTTGATATTTCTGAATAAAATCCATCAACTATAAAAGAACTTTTAAGTGAATTACATAGAAGTACAGGATTGACTTTGTAAAGAAGATAAAATGCAGAGAATTTAGTTGATCAAATTACAGTCACTTTATCTATAAAGAATATATGATGTACATTGTTGAGTCATTCATTTATATTATCTTCATAGATTTTGATAAGTAATTCTCAGATAGTAAAGTGTTCTCTCTCAACTACTTTATTTGCTTTGAAGTTATAAGAAGATATATATAAAATATTTTATAGCAATTTATAAGATTGAAGAAGGCATCTTCTAGTTTACTTTTATTATCTGTAATAACTTGACCAATAGCTTTCTATTGGTAGAATATTTCTTCTTATATAAATCTGCTTAGTATATTTGCATTGGCTTTTTGAAGTGCTCTTTCTTTTGCTGCTCATGATAGGCCATCTTTTGCTGCAACTATAAAACTATATTCTTTAGCTTTAGGTATGACTATGACATTTATATATATTTTGAGAAATATAGTGGCAGGATGAGATATAGTGAGTGGAACCTCTATCTTGTGAGTACTTCTAAACTGACATTGATAATAGAAATAAATATAATATCTGATATTATTCTATAAACTTGACCAGTAGAAGCATTCTGCAAGTATATATATAACTACTTATTCTCCTCTATGTTCTAACTAATTCATAAGTTGCTTCTAATAATGCTAGTCTCTGAGATGCTTTTAGAATAGCTTTGCAAGTGGTCTGACACTATTTTATTGATAAAAGATTCTATCTTTAACAAAGAATTAACTAGCTTTAAATATAAATCTCTTCTTTTCTTAAATTGAAGAAAAATTTGATATTTCTAGTGTGGTTAGAAAGTGATAGATATTTTGTGTAACTTGATGTTGGGGAGAGTCTGTATTCAGATATACTGGTATTAATTGTAATAAATTGTAATAAATAGAGAAAGTGCTTTTTTTAGTGATCTAAAAATTACTTGAAAAGAGTGCTATCTCATTAAGCCATTTATCATTAAAGTCTTCTATTAATTCTTCTTCTATAAGTTCTCTTCTAAAAAGTGTATCTAGTTTCTGATAATATTCAGCTGGTATATGAATGAGTTCAAAGTCAAATAGTAATATATCTTAGATTCATCAGTTAATTAAAGCATTGAATTGTAGATCTAGTTTATTTAACATTTCTTTGATGTAGTTGGCATTCACTTCTACTTGAAGTTTCTTTATACTAACAAAGTACAGTTGATATGCTCAGAGTGTATGAAAGAGATCATATAGCTCAAGCTTGAATTGTAAGTATTGAGCTTCTCATTTATTAAGTGGTATTGATCTATAGCATATAGAATATCTGTGTTTTTTCTCATTATTCTGTGATAGGATAAATCTAATAGCAATAAAAACTGATGTCCACTGACAGAATAACTGAATTATCTGCAATATAGTTGATGGACTTTAGAATAGATGATGTGGAGACAGCTATTCTTAGATCTTCAAAAGCTATTTGTCTTTATTTATTCCAATTAAACTTAGTTCTATATCAAATTAATATTAGAGATATTCAACTTCTGTGACATTTCACCTTCTTACTTCTCTTCTTTTATATATTTCTGACATTTTCTTTACCTAAGCTATCCATATATACCATCTCTATCCTCTGACTCTTGGTATTCATCCTTTCACCCAATGCCAGTTGGACTTTATAGTTTCTGCTTCCCTTTGAACACTTTGCATATTTTCTAATAAGGAGCTGTATTTCCACAGCTCCACTTTTTCCTATACTTTTCTTTTCAGCATCTCTTTGCTGCTTATTATTAAAACCAGGGAATAGATCAACCTGGTAGCTAATAGAAGTTCTGTACTTCTATGTAAGCAGCAAATATTGGTATAGGAACTTAGTACTAACCTGTACTTCAATGCAAGTAGCAAAGAGATACTGGAAAGCAAAGTATAGAGAAAAGTGAAGCCGTGAGAACACAGCTCCTTATTAGAAAATAGGCAAAGCACCCAAAGTGAAGCAGAAACTACAAAGTAGAAGTGGCATTGGGTGGAAGGATGAATAGGAAGAGTTAGAGGATGGGGATGGTATGTATAGATAGCTTAGGTAAAGGGGATGTCAGAAATGTATAAAAGAGGACAAGTAAGAAGGTGGAATGTCACAGAAGTTGAATATCTCTAACAGATTGTGTGTCTGAATTATTTAGTAGTGTAAGAAGAGAGAAGGATAGAGAGAGGAGTGAGAAAGATAGAGAGAGAGTTGAATAAATAGATTGGTAATTTTGTTAGAAGGAATAGATGATAGGAAAAGGAGATAGAGAGATAGGAAGAATAAAGAAATTGATGTCGAGACAGGTAGTTATATTAAGATGTAATGGTACATTGTCTTGATGGTGAACATTGATATAGTTTTAATGTGTGTGTGATCTATAGGATGTGCACCATATGTGTACCTTATACTGGAAGACATAGATTGCAATGCCCTAGAGGGAAAGGAAGACCTGAGCAGTGATGTTGAGATGGAGCACAAGAGTAGAGTCTCAGGAAAACTCCAATGTTGCAAACTCCCATGTAGTTGTAGATATATTCTGTTCTTGATGTGTACACTACCTCTTGTATTATATTCCATTGTTTCAGTTAGACATAGTGCAAGAATCTAACCACAATCTGAGAGCATGAGAATGAGAAGATATTTGAATATGAAAGCATGGATATCCGAGAGCATCGATATCTAAGAGTATGACACCTAAGAGTATGGCCATCCAAGAGCATGAACATCTGAGAGTATGGACATCTGAGAGCATAGACACCTGAGAGTATGAATATCTGAGAGCATTGACATCTGAGAGTATGAACATCTGAGAAGGTGGACATTCTGAAATTGTAAAGCATTGGACTAATTATGTACAAGATCACAATATTTACAAGACCCTTAATACCTCTGAACCTGTTAGAGATATTCAACTTCTGTGACATTTCACCTTCTTACTTGTCCTCTTTTGTACATTTCTGACATCCCCTTTACCTAAGCTATCCATACATACCATCCCCATCCTCTAACTCTTCCTATTCATCCTTCCACCCAATGCCACTTCTACTTTGTAGTTTCTGCTTCGCTTTGGGTGCTTTGCCTGTTTTCTAATAAGGAGCTGTGTTCTCATGGCTCTGCTTTTCCCTGTACTTCACTTTCCAGCATCTCTTTGCTGCTTACATCGAAGTACAGGTTAGTACTAAGTTCCTATATCAATATAAGCTGCTTACATCGAAGTACAGAACTTCTGTCAGCTATCAGGTTGATCTATTCCCTGGTTTTAACAGAACCCCATGCTTAAGACCACTTCCTCTTGCAGCCTTTCCTGCACTTCCTGAACTGCTCTCAGGTTGAGCTGCTGTACTAGTCGAGCTTGACTGCTTGTGGCATTTGCTATTACTTGCTCCTATATTTCAGAATTGGTAGAATGCTTCTTCGAAGCCCTGCTGAACTCAGACATTGGTGAATAGTCAAATGTGTAGTGATCACCCTGCTCCTTCACCCGCTGTTGTGTGGCAATACCTGGCACAGTAGGCT
Source organism: Somion occarium (assembly GCA_964035595.1). Classification (NCBI taxonomy): domain Eukaryota; kingdom Fungi; phylum Basidiomycota; class Agaricomycetes; order Polyporales; family Cerrenaceae; genus Somion; species Somion occarium. Next base: position 1,774,934 of record OZ037950.1, on the reverse strand, counting down.
GTCATGCTGCACATCTATACCTAGCATGGTGAAGTTCAATTTGCATCTCACGAGCTGGTAGCATGCTAGCTGCCTCATGTGTTACAGTTGTAGGCACGTAGAAGGTGGTAGTAGAATCTGCTATATTATCATGTGAGAGCAGGTCTCTGAGTGACTGCGAGTGTAAAGATTGCAGTGTGGACATACCTGGCTCAGACAATTTTTCTACATGTTCAAAAGAATATGTGGCAATGTTTGTGGAACCTTGTAGTGAATCACTATGGAATTTAGAAGTTGCGGGCTCCTTGAACATAGTGCCTGACTGCCTTTGGGCTCTGAGATGAGCAGCGGGATCCCTAAGCTTGGATTGTATATGGGATTCAAGTTTCATATATACTGGAAGGAGGACCTGGCCTGTAATGTTGAAGATTAGTTCTGAGATTGTGAACATATAGTTCTGTGAGTCCAGATCCAAGTCCTCAATATCTTCTGGGCAGAATTGAATATGACTTATTTCATGAAGAAGCATTCCAATAGCTAGCATGTTCAACTTCAATATTTGGAAATCCAGAAGCTGCCTATTTGAACCAATGGATGGCTCAGACTCTATCCATTTCATAGTTCTCTCGATCATCTTCTTATCCTAGTGCCAATGTAAAGGTAACATATTTGATTTGTAGTTCCAGTCCACCCATTCCATCTATGGCCAGCATGGCATTAAGGAGAAGGAGTTTAGCTTTTCCTAAAGAATAGTAAGTTAGCCTGTTGAAGGACAATTGAATCATCACTACATGCCATTTGCATGCACCTCCAGGCTGTGTGGACCAAATCATTCAGATTCACATGACAACTCTTCATAAAGAGCCTTTCTTCTCAATAAGTCCTTCCTCACCCATGATGATGGTGCGGACTTGGCAGCTTCATATCTAGCATTGTTTACCTCCTCCCTCTCCTTCGCAGTTGGAATATAATCATCATCTACATTATCGATATCTGAGCCCACAGAGTACTTTCTATCATCTTCAGTTTCAGATGCTGTGTGGAAATGATCTCAGTGTTTCTTCTTTTGTTGAGCTTGGCCATTGGAAAGAAAAGCCTGTGTCATTGGATCACTCTTCTGCTTCTTCCCTGAACCAGACTCTACATGTTTCTTAAGTGTCATCATTCCATTGTTTTGCAAGAAACATCACTTACTTTCTACTGCAGTTTCTCTTCCTTGCTCAGATTCAGCTGCATTAATTGCAGCAACTGCCTTCTTCTTTCATTTCTCTAATGCAATACAGTAAGCATCTCGGATGAGCTTCAATCAAATTACACCTACTCTGAAAGTTATCAATAGAAGTTTCTCCTGACATTGTCTCTTGTGCCTCCACTAGACATATGAACACTTATCAGCAATTCATGATGTCTAAGTTAAAACAGACTTACGTGCAGACTTACATGCAGTCTTTTCCTTTTCCTTCCCCTTGTTCTTGTTCTTGTTCTTGTCTTTCTTCTTGTCCTTGTCCTTGTCCTTCGCTTCCCGTTCCCCTTCCCCTTCTCCTTCCCCTTCTCCTTCTCCTTCCCCTTTCCCTTCCTCTTCTCCTTTCCCTTCCTCTTTTCCATTTCTTTCCTTACATTTGCTATGTCTTCCAGGTCCAAGTCTGACATCCCATCCTGATACTCCTTCATCATAGTAGGGTCATTGTGGACATTATGGATGTTCTTCAGATTCTTCAGGAAGTAAGCCTTGAACTAGAAGATGTGCTCTGCATTAGAGTCCTCAGCATATGTTGTGAAGTGATGAAGAACATCTGCAACTTGGTTGCAGTCAAGATAGGCTGGATCGCAAAATGTTCCATTGTTCTCGCCAATGACTTTCCAAGGAACAGTTCTAGATTGGTCTCCACTTGCCAGTCCTAGAAGTATGTTGTTAGTGAAACATTATTATAGGTTGTGTTCTATGCATACTTCAACAGTACCTGAGAAACTCGTGAATAATCTGTCAACCATCTGCAGTGAACTTCCAGGTTCTGATCCAGTCAGGCAACTTGGGATCACTATTTTCATACAGCTCTGTGATCTGTAATTCTGACTTGCATTTCTTCTGTTTCTCCTCAGATGTCTCTTCCAATTCCTCTGTGTTCAGTGAGACAGATTAATGAGTAAAATTGGAAGAAACAGACATACCTGAATAGTATGTCTGCATTATGTATTCACCAAAGAATGTTCAGAAATCTTCTGTTCGCTCATCATGCTGGTCTATCCCCTCAACATCCTTATCTTCAGATACACCCACTTTCAGATTGTAATCAATGATCCCAAGATCCAAGTGTCCATCTTTAGCTTTGATGGCAGTGAACATGACCATCCTGACCCCACAAGTCTCCCATAATCTCTCTGCTATATACTCTACTATATTGAGGAGATGGGTGCTTGCAAAGCTAGTAAATGCTGAGATTCAGATGAATGATATATTTGTTAGGTTACAGTGACTTACATGTGCTTCATGGGATCTGGAGCACCTTTGGCATTCCATTCAGAAGCTTTCTTCTCATACTCCTATTAAAACCAGGGAATAGATCAACCTGGTAGCTGACAGAAGTTCTGTACTTCAATGTAAGCAGCATATATTGGTATAGAAACTTAGTACTAACCTGTACTTCGATGTAAGCAGCAAAGAGATGCTGGAAAGTGAAGTACAGGGAAAAGCAGAGCCATGAGAACACAGCTCCTTATTAGAAAACAGGCAAAGCGCCCAAAGCGAAGCAGAAACTACAAAGTAGAAGTGGCATTGGGTGGAAGGATGAATAGGAAGAGTTAGAGGATGAGGATGGTATGTATGGATAGCTTAGGTAAAGGGGATGTCAGAAATGTATAAAAGAGGACAAGTAAGAAGGTGGAACATCACAGAAGTTGAATATCTCTAACACGCTTCACCAAGACCCTTCCATAATGCACTTTTTGCTCTGCTATGCACTGCAAGCCATTGCTTATTTCCCAGTTTCAAGCCACATTGGACAGTCACTGCTTCAGCAATCCTATCCTTCTTCAATGCTTTAAAGACACTCTGTCCAGTTCATTTCTTCCCAATTTTTATTGATAGCTTACAACGGTTGCTTCTTCCTGTGTGGTTTCTGAACCAATTACAAACAGACTGGAATTAATCAGTCCTGATACAATAGTTGAGAAGCCCAAGTACTACCTTCAGCATCTTCTCATCAGTGGCCTTCAGATCATGAGGCATGTTCTGTTGAATAAAGCTTGTCACCTCCCTTACAAGTGCATCCCTCTTCAGACCTGAAATCTGTTTATATCTGTCTTCCTTGCCTTTCATATACTGTATTTGCTCAGTAGTGAAAGTGAGCTTGTTTGGGACCTCCACATTCTCTTCGTCCTCTAAATCATCAACTTGATATCAGTGACTGAAGTGATTTCAACAGAGAAAGAAATGTACCCTCTCTCTATTCCCTGTTGTCATCATATTGCTCATCCATTATATTGACTTCTCCACCTTTTCCTTGCAATTCTATCAGTTGCTCGGATTCCTTTGCTTTCACAAATTTGTCAGGTTAGAGATCTTGATTGGGCCATTGTGGTGTGTAAAGGTGTAGCTTATTGCTGTCAAGTGAACAAGTGGCAAGGAATACCAATTGTACTTGACTCAGCTGGAAAAGTGTAAGTGAGTGTGATATTTGATGAGATACTGTAAGGCAAATGGAAAAAAAATACAAAACTAATCAAGGCATTGATGCAACACATACTGATCAGTACGAGAAGCTGGGTACTTTGGACCACCAACTACAACATGACCTCAGTGAGCAGAGTAGTGTGGCTGTAATTTACGACTCCTCATAAATTATCTCCTCTTCGTCCCATTTATCCAATAGCTTGGCCATCTCCTCACAGCTTCTTTTTTTCTTAACATATTTCTGCCATGCACTTGCTAATCAATTGGAGAGTGCAATTGATAGTCCAAATTGTGCAAATGCTTATGGGCCATTGATACCAGTGTGATCTTGTAAGGATGTACGATGCCATTCCTTTGGTTTGAAAACAATCAGTATGTTGGAGGCACTATGGATGAGAATTCCATGTGAGGAATTGTAAAAGTCACCTCCAGAATCTGGTTGAGCATCATGGTTTGTTGTCCAGGCCATTGCAAATTTGGTACTGTTAACTTCACAGTGAATTGCACTGTGATGATTTATTACTCTGAGAAACTAACAGACTATGATATGGGACTCACTCACAATAATTCAAGCTTGTCAATCCAGAAGGGAGAGCAAGCTCTACTTCATAAAACTCAGCACATGTACCATCCACATCAATCACATAAGTACCAGAGCTATCTTTCTCCTTCCCATCTAGATGCATACGGGTGATTTGATTTGTAGTAAGGTATTCTGTGAAGTCATCGATGACTTCAGATGGAACTCTGTTCTTTGCAAGGTTCCAGAATAGAGCAAATACTGAGTAGTTCAAGGACTGCAGGAGTTCAGCACTGTGCCTCTTTGATTATAAGTTTCTCACCCAGTCAAATTGTGAATGTCCTTTCTCACTGTGGCTACCAGCAGAGAATTCTACCAACATAATTGACCCTGGATTATCAAGCTGTAAAGTGGAACTATTAGACTTGTAAAGCTATGAATAGAGGATAGATACTTACACGGACACTCTTTCTCACTTCCATATTTTTCAATACTACATTGTCGATAGATGAAACCATGCAGGTGTCGGGACAGAAATTGCGAAGAATGAGAAGCACAATTTCATTTATCTTTCAATCATGGATTATGATGTCCTCAGTAGGCCCAATTACCTTCTGCAAGCATGCAAGCTCAAGAAGAGCAAGGGGGTGGCATTTGTTGCAACTATTATGTTGTTTATCATTATATATCTTTGTATGCCATATGTTTGCAACAGCAAGTGATTCATACATCCAGTGGTTCTGTGGTGGATATGGAGTGTGCAATTGCTTAAGATGGAGAACAGGTATGCATGCCAGGTGGGCTGCCTTTGTAGATGGCCATAATCCAATAGAATTGACCAAGTCACATGGAACTTGCAATGGGCATCATGGGTCAATGCAAATGATTTCAGTGCATATTCCAGGGATATGGGAATAGTGTCCTTTTGATGGGATAATTCAGCCTTTAATCAGAGAAGAACTCCTCAGACTCCAAGTTTATAAAAAATTGATATCCATGGATATTCTTGATCAGCTCACTAACTGCAGTATTCAATGCAGCATGGTGAAGAGGATCACCGGCAGATGCCAGCAGAAGATCCTGGTGTAGGGATATCTCACAACTGGCAGTTTGCCGAAATGAATGGTAGTTCACAAATGATACCATAGATATGGAAAAGAGGCAGCAGGATATATAGAGCAGAGATCTACAGGTGCAGTAGAGAGAAACAGGAAGAGGATTTTACAGACAATGAATACTGAGCTGATTGAGATTCGATCAATGAGTGCCAGATAGTGGATGCTAAGTGTGCACCAAACATGCCAAGTATTTGGTGCCAGCTCATATGCTCTATACTCATATCCATCCTTGAGCCCAATGTTTCTACAATGCATACCTGCACATACAACATTTCCAGAGGTCGGGAACTGCCTTTTGAGTAGTGACCACACAATGGAATAGTGTGCTGTAGGGTGCTGTTGTGGTTGCCTGAGGGTTCATTTATTGCATTCTTCCTTCATTCACCCAAGATTATGCATATCCTGATAAAATTCATACACTGAGACATCACTGTATACAAGTATTGCCAGCTAGCGAGAGTGATACTAGGGATGAGTATGACTGCAAGATGGTGTTAGAGATATTCAACTTCTGTGATGTTCCACCTTCTTACTTGTCCTCTTTTATACATTTCTGACATCCCCTTCACCTAAGCTATCCATACATACATCTCCATCCTCTAACTCTTCCTATTCATCCTTCCACCCAATGCCACTTCTACTTTGGAGTTTCTGCTTCGCTTTGGGCACTTTGCCTGTTTTCTAATAAGGAGCTGTGTTCCCACAGCTCCGCTTTTCCCTGTACTTTGCTTTCCAGCATCTCTTTGCTGCTTACATTGAAGTACAGGTTAGTACTAAGTTCCTATATCAATATATGCTGCTTACATCGAAGTACAGAACTTCTGTCAGCTACCAGGTTGATCTATTCCCTGATTTTAACAGGTTATGGGTCCCGGCTTCTAATCTCTGCCTAGATTTGCCTACATCTGCTTCATCTGCTCGCTTTCCAGCCTCCCCTGACTGCAATTCTTGCCATCCACTCTTGTTTTAGTCTCATCTTCTTCAGCACCCTCTAAAGCCCCCATTTACCAACATCCATCTTGATCCATCTACTACTTCCTCTCCAACATCGCATTCTTGCCCTTTTGGCTGCTTTCACCATGTCTGAGGACTCTGCTTACCCCAAGGTCAAGCTCCTGACCTCTGGCAACTACCCCCAGTGGTCTGGAGAAGTTGGAGCTACCCTGAAGCGTAAGGGGTTATGGAGATTGGTGATTGGGAAGGAAAAGAGGCCTGAGGCGGCTGATAAGAAGGCTGTTAGTGTGGCTGGGCAGGCTGTTATGGATGCATGGGATGTCAGAGCTGAAAAAGCATCTGGTGAGCTCTTCCTCCTTGTGGAACTGGACCAGAGACAGCACCTGGTTGGGATCGATAATGATTCTGTTGCCATGTGGACCAAACTTGCCTCTGTGTACCTTCAGCAGCACCCACGTGCTCGCTTCAATGCCTATGACGACCTCCTTGCCACCAGAAGCGTGAGGACGAATCCCTGGCCAATCTGTCCACCAGAGTTGACCAGATCATGACCAGGATCAAAAATCTTCGACCCAAGGGCTTCACCATCAAGGATCTGGATGACGAGCTTGCATGCATGGCTATGCTTCGTGCTCTCCCAGATGAGTACAACAACCTCACCACCTCTATCCAGATCGCCTCTATGCTGAACAAAGACACTCTGCTGCAGGCCTTCATCACTGAGGACATCACCCAGCAGTGCCGTGTCAAGTCTGAGGCTTCTCTGCTGCTTCGGCATGCTCTGCATCGGCCTCTACCTCCACCTGCACCTTCTGCTCCCTCCCAGGTCATTTTATTGACTCCTGCTTCCACTTTTGCGAAGCCAAGGTTGCTGCTATAAAGTCTGCCCAGGAGAAGCATCAGGAACGTCAGCAGGGCGGTAGGAAGTGTCCACAGAAGGCCCATGCTGCTAAGGATGAGCCATCTTCATCCGGGGAGACCTCTGAGTTCGCTGGAAGTGCAAGTCTTGACCCCTCCTCTCTCACTGCACCCTCCAGCTCAATGCTAACATGGATTGGACTGCAGACACAGGAGCTACGTCTCATATGACTCCTCATCGCCACTGGCTTCGCAACTACACCCCCTGTCGCATCCCCATTCATCTTGCCAACAACACCGTCATCTACACTGCTGGAATGGGTTCTGTGCACTTCGTGCCGCATTCTGGGGGTCAGAGGTTGCGTACTGTGCAGTTTAGTCGAGTCCTGCATGTCCCTGCACTAAAGAGCAATCTCTTATCTGTCCTATACCTCATACGAATTCATCATTTTCATGTGCACATTCATGATCGACGTATGGACTTCAAACACAAGGGCAAACTCGCTTTCTATGCCCCTATAGATGAGTCTAACACTGCCTACATTGCTGGAGAGGTCCTCCCTATCACTCTATGCCAACACTGCCTCCTTGTCCACCCTTCCTCTCACACTCGATCTCTGGCATCGCCGTCTTGCCCACCATGGTCTGGACAGTGTCAAGATGCTGATTTCGCGTCAGATGGCCACTGGTATCAAGCTTGAGTCATCAGCAACACCTGATCCCATCTGTGAGCCATGTCTATCTGGAAAGATGCATGCCAATCCCTTTTCATCTTCAACCTCGTCTGTCTTCACCACCTGTGGTATCATCCACTCGGACGTCCATGGCCCTGTCGATGTCCAGACCTTTGGTGGCTTCTGCTACTGGGTCATGTACATTGATGGCAAGTACAAGTACCGGGTGGTTGTGCTGATGAAAACCAAGTCTCAGCAGTTTCACGCCTTCAAGCTCTACCATGCTTATGTGTACAACAAGGGCTTCAGGATTGAGATCCTGCAGGATGACAAGGGAGGCGAGTACATGTCCAAGGAGATGGATGCTTACTGTGTAGAGCATGGCATTGTGCACCACCACACGGTGCGCAATAGGCCTCAGCAGAATGGCACTGCTGAGCACTTCAATTGCCTGCTCCAGGAGCACATCACTTGCATGCTTACCGAGGCCAACCTACCATGCCAGTTCTGGGGAGAGGCTCTCAATGCCTTTGTCCATGTCATCAATCGCTGTCCGACTTCCTCTCTCTCTGGGATCACCCCATATGAAGGCTGGACTGGACAGAAACCCAACCTCTCTCACCTCCGCGTCTTCGGCTGCACCGCTTATGTCCATATCCAAAAGGACAAGCGCTCCCACCTCGGACCCCACATGGAGAAGTGTGTCTTCATTGGATATCCAGAGGGCTACAAGGGTTGGAAGTTCTACAACCCGGTCACTAAGAAGGTAGTCATCTCTGAATGTGCTGACTTTGACGAACGGTTCTACCCTGGACTCAAGAAGCAACCTTCTTTGCCCCACCCTCCTCTCCCACCAACTTCACCTTCAGCTCCCTCTTCTGCCAGCATAGTGCCCTGGTTTGACCCTGCAGATGAGGATGATGTGCCAGCACCTCATCCTGGGGGGGGAGGTTGTAGTGCCTCTTCCCCCTGCAGTGGTCCCGGCACCTGCTCAGGATGAGCCTGCTGACTATCCTCCAGCACCTGCACCTCCAGCACCTGCTGCACCTCCTCCAGACAATTGACCTCTTGCCCAGAGATGTCTTCCTTGCACTCGCAATCAAGCCCATCCTTCTGGTCTTCCTGCACCTTCAGCCGCTCCTAGGATTGCCTCTGCTCCACCTCCATCACCCTCACCTACACCTTCACCACCTCCAGAACCTCAGCCTCAGCCTCCAGCTCGACGCACAGGCAGATCTACAGCTGGTAAGGCTCCAGGCGAATGGTGGAAGGTCAAGCCATCTTCTCCTGAGCCAGTGATGATGAGGACGATGAGCCAGAGCTTGCCATGGCTGTTTCCACTCGCCAGGCTGATCCTCTGACCTATGCAGAAGCCATGAAGCAACCTGAGGCTGCCCAGTGGCATGAAGCTGCACTTACAGAGTTCAACAACCTCATTGCCAATAGAACTTGGGAGACATGTGAGCTACCTCCTGGATCGAGGGCTATAGATTCCAAGTGGGTGTTTTTGACCAAACACCATGCTGATGGAACTCTGGAGCACTACAAGGCTCGCCTTGTGGCCAAGGGGTATAACCAGTGACCTGGATTTGACTATGTCGAAACTTTTGCTCCCACAGTGCGTATGGCCACCATCAGGACTGTCCTCACCCTCTCTGCCACTGAAGACCTCGAGTTGCACTCCCTGGATATCTCTCAGGCCTTCATCAACGGCGACTTGGACACTGAGATCTTTATGGCTCAGCCTGAGGAGTTTGTCACTGGTAAACCAGGTACAGTTCTTCACCTCATCAAGGCCCTTTATGGTCTGAAGCAGGCTGGCTCACTCTGGAACCAAAAACTCCACTCTACCCTTGCTTCCATGGACTTCACTCGCCTTCGCTCTGATCCCTCTGTCTATATCTATGCTCGAGACAATGTGCGCATCATCATCCCCATTTTCATTGACGACATCACCATTGCTGCCAACTCCAAGTCTGCCATTCATTCCACTGTCCAGGATCTTCAGAAGCACTTCAAACTTCGAGATCTTGGGCCCACCAGTTACCTCCTTGGTATCCAGATCACCAGGGACCGCACCACCCGCTCCATCTCACTCTCCCAGCGCCAGTACATTATCAATACCCTGGATCGTTTTGGTTTCAGTGAGTGCGATCCAGTGTCTATGCCTATGGAACCTGAACTTCACCTCTCACCTGAACAAGGTGCTCAAACACCTGACGAGCGAGCGGAGATGTCCAGTGTGCCCTATATCAATGCTGTGGGTGCTTTGATGTATCTGGCAACTTGTACTCGCCCAGACATCGCATACACAGTGTCCCAGTTGGCTCGCTTCAATGCCAGCCCTGGGTTGGCACACTGGAAGGCAGTGAAACACCTCTTCCGCTATCTCAAGGGCACCTTGGACTTGCGCCTTACCTACAGGCCGGATCCCAAGGTCAATGAGCTCTTCCAGACCTTCACTGATGCCGATCATGCTGGTGAGCTCCCCAAGATGTGTTCCACTGGTGGCTACTTGGTCAACGTGGGCTCTGGAGCAGTGGACTGGTCATCCAAGCTCCAGCCTATCATTGCTCTCTCCACCACTGAGGTGGAGTACATAGCTGCCTGTGAGGCCGGGAAGGAAATCCTCTGGATGCGCAACCTTCTCTCTGAACTTGGCTACACTCTCCCATCCTCTTCCTCCCTCTTTATCAACAATCTCTCTGCTGTCAGCATTGCCAAGAACCCAGAACACCATGATCGAATGAAACACCTGGATCTGCACTACCACTGGCTCAAGGATGTCGTTGAAGCTGGTGTCATTGCCCCTACACACCTTGCTGGTGTCGATATGCCTGCTGACATGCTCACCAAGTCACTGGCTCAACTCGAGGTTGAGGAGTTTAGACGGATGATGGGTTTGGAGTAGGATTTGGATTAGGGGGGAGTTGCAGAGGTGCAACATCAGGGGGAAGTGTTAGAGATATTGAACTTCTGTGACATTCCACCTTCTTACTTGTCCTCTTTTATACATTTCTGACATCCCCTTCACCTAAGCTATCCATACATACCATCCCCATCCTCTAACTCTTCCTATTCATCCTTCCACCCAATGCCACTTCTACTTTGTAGTTTCTGCTTCGCTTTGGGTGCTTTGCCTGTTTTCTAATAAGGAGCTGTGTTCCCATGGCTCTGCTTTTCCCTGTACTTCACTTTCCAGCATCTCTTTGCTGCTTACATCGAAGTACAGGTTAGTACTAAGTTCCTGTATCAATATAAGCTGCTTACATCGAAGTACAGAACTTCTGTCAGCTACCAGGTTGATCTATTCCCTGGTTTTAACACATATTTCTTATAGCTCAGTAGTATATCTCAGATGAATGCCAATGTCTATAAGAGCTTTGTCTGGACTCTGAAGTCTACTGCACTCTTGGGCACTCTTGGGTGTCACTCTCCAAGAGTTTGATAACTTCAGTATAACTGTTGCATTTTATAGAGGCATGAATCTCTACATATCATTATTGATTTCATCATTTATTGCGGTCAGTATGTTTGTATTGAAATACATAGATCACTCATTGATAAACTTTTAGGCATTTCAACCATCATCCAAGGCTATCTGGCTGGGCTCTATCCCCAGCATATCAGCAAGGTATCCGATGTGGTTGACCATCTTCAGTTCATTGTTCAAGAGTCATTGAAGGAGGAAGATCTGACTGTAATCAATGTCTGCATTTTCCAGCTCTCTGCAGCTATCATTTGTTATCTTCATAGTGTTGGGCATGTGAATCACCCCATGTTCAATGGAGAAGGAAGCATCTTGACACCTGATATCTATTATGCAAAGAAATATAATGGGCTGTATTGTGCTCAGCATTTTGTCAAGGTTCTTACTGGCCATATTCTCTTGCCATCAAATGGTGAAATGTTAAAGGTATGAGACTTTGGTGTTATGACCAGGGAATAGATCAACCTGGTAGCTGACAGAAGTTCTGTACTTCAATGTAAGCAGCATATATTGGTATAGGAACTTGGTACTAACCTGTACTTCAATGTAAGCAGCAAAGAGATGCTGAGAAGTGAAGTACAGGGAAAAGCGGAGCTGTGGGAAAACAGCTCCTTATAAGGAAACAGGCAAAGCGCCCAAAGCGAAGTAGAAACTACAAAGTAGAAGTGGCATTGGGTGGAAGGATGAATAGGAAGAGTTAGAGGATGGGGATGGTATGTATGGATAGCTTAGGTGAAGGGGATGTCAGAAATGTATAGAAGGAGAGAAGTAAGAAGGTGGAACGTCACAGAAGTTGAATATCTCTAACACTCCCCCCTGATGTTGCACCTCTGCAACTCCCCCCTAATCCAAGTCCTACTCCAAACCCATCATCCGTCTAAACTCCTCAACCTTGAGGCGAGCCAGTGACTTGGTGAGCATGTCAGCAGGCATGTCGACACCAGCAAGGTGTGTGGGGGCAATGACACCAGCCTCAACGACGTCCTTGAGCCAGTGGTAGCGCAGATCCAGGTGTTTCATACGACCATGGTGTTCTGGGTTTTTGGCAACGCTGACAGCAGAGAGATTGTCGATGAAGAGGGAGGAAGAGGATGGAAGAGTGTAGCCGAGTTCAGAGAGAAGGTTGCGCATCCAGAGGATTTCCTTCCCAGCCTCACAGGCAGCTATGTACTCCGCCTCAGTGGTGGAGAGAGCAACAATAGGCTGGAGCTTGGATGACCAGTCCACCGCTCCAGAGCCCACCTTGACCAAGTATCCACCAGTGGAACGCATCTTGGGGAGCTCACCAGCATGATCGGCATCAGTGAAGGTCTGGAAGAGCTCGTTCACCTTGGGATCTGGCCTGTAGGTAAGGCGCAAGTCCAAGGTCCCCTTGAGATAGCGAAAAAGGTGTTTCACTGCCTTCCAGTGTGCCAACCCAGGGCTGGCATTGAAGCGAGCCAACTGGGACACTGTGTATGCGATGTCTGGGCGAGTGCAAGTCGCCAGATACATCAGAGCACCCACAGCATTGATATAGGGCACACTGGACATCTCCGCTCGCTCGTCAGGTGTTTGAGCACCTTGTTCAGGCGAGAGGTGAAGTCCAGGTTCCATAGGCGTAGACACTGGATTGCACTCACTAAAACCAAAGCGATCCAGAGTATTGATGATATACTGGCGCTGGGAGAGGGAGATGGAGCGAGTGGTGCGGTCCCTGGTGATCTGAATACCAAGGAGGTAGCTAGTGGGTCCAAGATCGCGAAGTTTGAAGTGCTTCTGAAGGTCCTGGACAGTGGATTGGATGGCAGACTTGGAGTTGGCAGCAATGGTGATATCGTCAATGAAAATGGGGATAATGATGCGCACATTGTCTCGGGCATAGATGTAGACAGAGGGATCAGACCTGAGGCGAGTGAAGTCCATGGAAGCGAGGGTAGAGTGGAGTTTTTGATTCCAGAGTCGACCAGCCTGCTTCAGACCATAGAGAGCCTTGATAAGGCGAAGAACTGTACCTGGTTTACCACTGATAAAACCCTCAGGCTGAGCCATGAAGATCTCAGTGTCCAAGTCGCCATTGATGAAGGCTTGAGAGATGTCCAGGGAGTGTAACTCGAGGTCCTCAGTGGCAGAGAGGGCTAGGACGGTCCTGATGGTGGCCATGCGCACTGTGGGAGCAAAAGTTTCGACATAGTCGAACCCAGGCCGCTGGTTATACCCCTTGGCCACAAGGCGAGCCTTGTAGCGCTCCAGAGTTCCATCAGCATGGCGCTTGGTCAAAAACACCCACTTGGAACCTATAGCCCTCAATCCAGGAGGTAGCTCACATGTCTCCCAAGTCCCATTGGCAATGAGGTTGTTGAACTCTGTAAGTGCAGCTTCATGCCACTGGGCAGCCTCAGGTCGCTTCATGGCTTCTGCATAGGTCAGAGGATCAGCCTGGCGAGTGGAAACAGCCATGGCAAGCTCTGGCTCGTCATCCTCATCATCACTGGGCTCAGGAGAAGGTGATTTGACCTTCCACCACTCACCTGGAGCCTTACCAGCTGTAGATCTGCCTGTGCGTCGAGCTGGAGGCTTAGGCTGAGGTTCTGGAGGTGGTGAAGGCGAAGGCGAGGGTGCAGGTGGAGGTGAGGGTGATGGAGGTGGAGCAGAGGCAATCCTAGGAGCTGCTGAAGGCGCAGGAAGACCTGAAGGATGGGCTTGATTGCGAGTGCGAGGAGGACGTCTTTGAGCAAGAGGGCGATTGTCTGGAGGAGGAGCAGCAGGTGCTGGAGGGTAGTCAGCAGGCTCATCCTGAGCAGGTGCCGGGACCACTGCAGGGGGAAGAGGCACCACACCCTCCCCCCCAGGATGAGGCGCTGGCACATCATCCTCATCTGCAGGGTCAAACCAGGGCACTATGCTGGCAGAAGAGGGAGCCGGAGGCGAAGTTGGTGGGAGAGGAGGGAGGGGCAAAGAAGGTTGCTTCTTGAGTCCAGGGTAGAACCGTTCGTCAAAGTCAGCGCGTTCAGAGATGATCACCTTTTTGGTAACCGGGTTATAGAACTTCCAGCCCTTATAGCCCTCCGGGTATCCAATAAAGACACACTTCTCCATGTGAGGTCCAAGGTGGGAGCGCTTGTCCTTCTGGATGTGGACATAAGCGGTGCAGCCAAAGACACGAAGATGAGAGAGGTCGGGTTTCTGTCCAGTCCAGCCTTCGTATGGGGTGATCCCAGAGAGAGAGGAGGTCGGACAGCGGTTGATGACATGGACAAAGGCATTGAGAGCCTCCCCCCAGAACTGGCATGGTAGATTAGCCTCGGTTAGCATGCAAGTGATGCGCTCCTGGAGCAGGCGATTGAAGCGCTCAGCAGTGCCATTCTGCTGAGGCCTGTTGCGCACCGTATGGCGGCGCACAATGCCATGCTCTACACAGTAAGCATCCATCTCCTTGGACATGTACTCGCCTCCCTTGTCATCCTGCAGGATCCCAATCCTGAAGCCCTTGTTGCGCACATAAGCATGGTAGAGCTTGAAGGCGTCAAACTGCTGAGACTTGGTTTTCATCAGCACAACCACCCGGTACTTGTACTTGCCGTCAATGTAGGTGACCCAGTAGCGAAAGCCACCAAAGGTCTTGACATCGACAGGGCCATGGACGTCCGAGTGAACAATACCGCAGGTAGTGGAGACAGACGAGGTCGAAGATGGAAAGGGATTGGCATGCATCTTTCCAGATAGGCATGGCTCACAGATGGGATCAGGTGTTGCTGACGACTCAAGCTTGATACCAGTGGCCATCTGATGCGAGATCAGCAGCTTGACACTGTCTAGACCATGGTGGGCGAGACGGCGATGCCAGAGATCGAGTGTGAGAGGAAGGGTGGACAAGGAGGCGGTGTTGGCATAGAGAGTGATGGGTAGGACCTCTCCGGCGATGTGGGCAGTGTTAGAATCATCTATAGGGGCATAGAAAGCGAGTTCACCCTTGTGTTTGAAGTCCATACGTCGACCATGAATGTGCACATGAAAATGATGAATTCGTACGAGGTATAGGACAGATAAGAGATTGCTCTTTAGTGCAGGGACATGCAGGACTCGACTAAACTCCACAGGACGCAACCTCTGCCCCCCAGAATGCGGCGCAAAGCGCACAGACCCCATCCCAGCGGCATAGACGATAGTGTTGTTGGCAAGACGAATGGGGATGCGGCAGGGGGTGTAGTTGCGAAGCCAATGGCGATGAGGAGTCATATGAGATGTAGCTCCTGTGTCTGCAGTCCAATCCATGTTAGCGTCGAGCTGGAGGGGTGCAGTGAGAGAAGAGGGGTCAAGACTTGCACTTCTAGCGAACTCAGAGGTCTCCCCGGGCGAAGATGGCTCATCCTTAGCAGCATTGGCCTTCTGAGGGCGCTTCCTACCACCCTGCTGACGCTCCTGACGCTTCTCCTGGGCAGACTTCGTAGCGGCAACCTTGGCTTCACGAAAGCGGAAGCAGGAGTCGATGGAATGACCTGGGAGGGAGCAGAAGGCGCAGGTAGAGGTAGAGGCCGATGCAGAGAGGGCTGAAGCGGCAGGAGGAGTCTCAGACTTGACTCTGCGCTGCTGGGTGATGTCCTCAGTGATGAAGGCCTGCAGGAGAGTGTCTTTGTTCAGCGTAGAGGCGATCTGGATAGAGGTGGTGAGGTTGCTGTACTCATCTGGGAGAGCACGAAGCATAGCCATGCATGCGAGCTCATCGTCGAGATCCTCAATGGTGAAGCCCTTGGGTCGAAGATTTTTGATCCTGGTCATGGTCTGGTCGACCCTGGTAGACAGGGAGGCAAGGGATTCGTCCTCACGCTTCTGGGTGGCAAGGAGGTCGTCATAGGCATTGAAGCGAGCACCTGGGTGCTGCTGGAGGTGCACAGAGGCGAGTTTGGTCCACATGGCAACAGGATCATCATCGATCCCCACCAGGTGCTGCCTCTGGTCCAGTTCCACAAGGAGGAAGAGCTCACCAGACGCTTTTTCAGCCCTGACATCCCATGCATCCATAGCAGCATGCTCAGCTGCACTAACAGCCTTCTTATCGGCCGCCTCAGGCCTCTTTTCCTTCCCTATCACCAATCTCCACAACCCCTTGCGCTTCAGGGTTGCTCCAACTTCTCCAGACCACTGTGGGTAGTTGCCAGAGGTCAGGAGCTTGACCTTGGAGTAAGCAGAGTCCTCAGACATGCTGAAAGCGGCCAAAAGGGCAAGAATGCGATGTTGGAGAGGAAGTAGTGGATGGATCAAGATGGATCTTGGTAGATGGGGGCTTTAGAGGGTGCTGAAGAAGATGAGAGTAAAAGCAAGAGTGGATGGCAAGAATTGCAGTCAGGAGAGGCTGAAAAGCGAGCAGATGAAGCAGATGTAGGCAAATCTAGGCAGAGATTAGAAGCCGGGGCCCATAACCTGTTATGACCAGGGAATAGATCAACCTGGTAGCTGACAGAAGTTCTGTACTTCAATGTAAGCAGCATATATTGGTATAGGAACTTGGTACTAACCTGTACTTCAATGTAAGCAGCAAAGAGATGCTGAGAAGTGAAGTACAGGGAAAAGCGGAGCTGTGGGAAAACAGCTCCTTATAAGGAAACAGGCAAAGCGCCCAAAGCGAAGTAGAAACTACAAAGTAGAAGTGGCATTGGGTGGAAGGATGAATAGGAAGAGTTAGAGGATGGGGATGGTATGTATGGATAGCTTAGGTGAAGGGGATGTCAGAAATGTATAGAAGGAGAGAAGTAAGAAGGTGGAACGTCACAGAAGTTGAATATCTCTAACATTTGGATATCCTTGCCTTTGATTTCTCATACTCATTCTAGATTATCTTGATGAAGCTAATGCCATTATCGAGTTTGCATAATGTCACCAATGTAGGAATCCTCATTATCTTCTTCTGAGTATCACTGATCAAGTTGTATATCTCTAAAGCCTGACACGAGTCTCATTCTTTCCTATATTCATGCATGCCATAAGCAAATAGATATTCTCTACAACACCAAGCTTGTCGAGAAGTTGACCAAGGATCTGCCTGATGATCCCACTATTAAAACTGGCTTTGAGGCTTGCCTTCATTCAGTTACGATAGATATGAGATCCAATCATTTCAATGCCAACTGAGGTATATTATTATTCTCTTATTTGCTGCATATACTGGACAAGAGTTCTGCCTAATTCTGAATATTATTGCTGTATCTCTGCCTCCCTGCATTTACCTTCTCTATCGCTGTATCTACTATTTCTGTCTCGGTGCATTCACTTTCTTCACTTTCTTCATCTTGGTGTATCTGCTTTCTCTGCCCTGCTGTACTCACTTTGTCTGTCTCACTGCATCCATTTCCTCTACATGTACCAATCTCCCTCTACCATCCAGCTGCTTTGTTGTCCCTAAGGGACTAATTCTGACAATATATACTCTCCTTATTACAAGGTTCAACCTCCATTATTTTCTGAAGTCTATAATTGTCTCTGTATCTTTAGCTTCGGGGCACTTTCAGCCTCCTCTTCTTCATGATTTCCTGATTCCCTGATTTTCTTCTGTTCATGTCATTACTTGATTCTATTGATGCTTTTGGCGATCTGCTAGTGCTATCACTGCTAGCTCATATTCTAGTGTCTTGTTGTTGCAGATACTTCAACAGATAATACTCATACTACTTGCTCGGCGAGCATCATGTATTTACAACTTTATTTGTTACAATATACTTGTTATATCAGACTGGTCTTGTGTGTAAATAGAGGCCTCGCTATATTTCAACTTGAAGTCTACAACTCCAGAGCAAAAATTGAGAAGTGATCTTTTAAAACTGACCTGTTACAAATAAAAATGAAATGCAGAAATGAAAGATGATATCAGAAAGTGAAAAAACAAGTCCAAGAATAAAAAATGAGTACACAAAACCCAAACCAAAATCCAAAACTCAAAACCAAAATTCAAAATTCAAAATCCCAAAACCAAAAGTACAAAGTCAAGATCAAAATCGAAATATGAAATCAAAATAATTTTATTCAGTGGGGTCCTTCATACTATAGAGTATATTCTGTTCTTTCTTTTGACTTGACAGAAATAATATTTATAATAGAAGGTTTCTATTTAGATATAAGTTCAATTAATCTTTTAGCTTTGCATATATTATATTTGAATAGATAGAGCTATAGCTATATTGAAAGTATCTTGTCTCTAGTTTAAAGCTCAGTTTAAAGCACAATTTGCATATTATCTTAAATAGAAAGAGTTCAAAGTTAAACACTTTGTATTTATACATAATATAAGAATTGAGAAAGAACTTAATTATAAAACTATGTTTTAATATTTAGAAGTCTTTAAAATTGTATATAGAACTCAAAAAGAATTCTATATTATTAAAAAAGTAGATAACACTATATCTCAAGTAGATATAGTAGCATTTAGACTTTTATAGTATTATTCTATAATAGATAATCTATCTCAATAAGTTGCTAATGGTATATAAGATATTAAGAATAAAGATGTCAATAATCTAATAAAATTAGATAATAATTTAGTAGAAAAAAATAATGAGTCTAAGAAAGATAGTAATAGAAGTGAAGATGAGACAGATAGTATTGATAAAGATTAATTATAATTATAAAAGAGAGAAAATATTATAAAAAGCTTAAAGAACAATTAAAAATAGTTATCATTTATATTTACTGTGAGTGTTCTGCACTAAACTAATTAGATATATAGATAGAATATATTTTTGTAATCTTATATTTAAAGAAGAATTATATTATAAGATTTAATTAGAAATAATACTAAAGATATAATTATTTTAGTTAAAAATATATATATCTAGCAATATCTAAAAGAACCTACTTATATTATTATAGCTATATCTATCAAAAAGATTATAAACTTATATATAGTTTTATTTATTTTTATTATAGTTTAATTAGAAAGTTATTATTATTCTACACTACTTCTCTTATAATAGACTCTATAACTAAAATATAAATTAAGTATATATTATAGCTTATTCAAGTTTTATATATAATTACTTTATATATAAGTATCTATATTTAGAATATTGCTATATTGGCCAATTCTGTATAAACAGATTAGATAGTAAAAATAAATATATATTTGAATTGAATCTGAGTTCACTCTATATAAATATTTGAGGCATTCTATCAAGTAAAAAAGTACAAATAATTAGTCTGCTAAAGAAAATAAGTTTTATTTATATAATTTGTAAGAAGTAGAGATAAAATCTTATATAGTCAGAAGAGAAAGATGGCTATATAGAATTATAGAATAGTTTGAAATCTTGTAGAATGCTTATAAAGCTTATAGAATATTCTGAAAGCTATTTAAAAAAATACAATAGAGTAGAATATAATAGAATAATCTAAAAAATTGTAGAATCTTTCAAAGACTTATAGCACTTTGAAGAAAATATCAGAAGATGCTCAAATATTCTAGAACTTTCTTCTTGCTTACTAATCTCTCTATAAATTTGATAGAAATTTGTATTATATTTTTACATATAAACTACTTATTAGATAATAGAAGAAGAATAGATATCTCTTTTTAAGATTATCACAGTCTCAGTATATAGTTTTATTTTAGTAATATAGTTCAGAGTTTATATTTTATATTTATATTGAAAGTTAAGTAGAACTTTTACTTATATATATCAATATAATTTATAATAATCTTGTTAGCAGCAGAATATTTATCTTATAAATAGTATTTATAAAATTCTAACTATTATTTAAATGTAGAATATATAACTAAGTGCTTATAGAAAATATAATTATCTAAGAGTTTGCTATAATTTAATATAGTAAAAATATTATATGAACTTGTTCCAATTACTCTTATTAATATCTATCTAACTTCACAATTTGATTCTCACTAAGATAGAGATTAAGATTTACCAAGACCCATAGATTAATTTAGAGAAGCTTTTTGATATATATATATATTGAATAACTTTCAGATTTTAGAGAGTTCTCTAATATTGAGTAGTTTTTTTATTTGATAAGATACTGCAAGTAATCAATCTTGCAGTATATGACTATTACTTTAACTTTACATTCTTCAGCATTATTGATAAAATTAAGCAGTAATTATAGATAGTTTAGTTTATATGCTTCAGTTTTATAGTTAAAGTTATAAGAGATATATAAAAGATCTTATAGGTTTATCAATCTCTCAGTATACTTGTAATATATAAGAGATTCTAAAATTTAAGATACTAAATTTCTAATATTAATAGGCTAGCTATACTTTAAAACTATATAAAAATACAATTATAAGTATCTATATATATATATATAATACTATATTCAAATTACATTTATTTAATACTATTATATCTATAAATATTAGATAGAAAATTCTAACTTTATATACTATTTTAAGTTATAGATAATCTTTGCAAAATTTCATCTTTTATATTAGCTAAAATTATATAAGATAATTTGAATTTGAGTAAAACTTTTATTCTACAAATATTATTGCTCAAATTCTAGCTTCTATTGAATATTTAACTAGATATTTATAATTAAAAAATACTACAAAAATCTAGTGACAGTTTTATATCAAAATTATATACCTATATCTATCAGATTTCAAGTTGCTCATATAACAATATCTTAAGTGATATGCTATCATAATTGAAAGTATTTAGTGTAAAATAGAAAAAGAAGAAACTTAATATTAGATATATTCAGAACTTATCTATAGAACTTATAGATATTATTGGCAGAAATTTTTATTAATAATACTATTAGTTCTTTTCTATTACTAAGCCTACTCTCATTTGATTTATAATTATAAAGGCATTTTAACTTTAATATTTTAGAAGTCTGATCTAAGTAATTCAAAGTCTAACTTACTATACAGCATTCTTACTAATCAAGTGCTAGAAGCTTTAGAATGAGTCATTTCTGCTGTAATCTAATTAGTTGAAAAAAAAGAGATTTATTAATATAAAGCTTATTGGTTGAAAAAAGGCTTAGCAGAATTTGAAAAAAAGATATATAAAGAATCTCTTTAATTACTTCAGAAAGTATCTGCCTCTTTGCTAAGTACTTTTAATTTATATGTCTTTCTGCTAATAACTTGATATAGGTATCCTAGAGACTGAGTTTTTTTTTGAAGGATATAGAACTAAGCTTTCTATATCTAAGACTTTCTGTCTATCTATATCTAATCTATAATTAACTAAAATTCTTATGCATATCTATCTGAAGTGTTATTATTCTAGTATCTATAGCTCACTTAAGCTATAGACTGTCTATATCTATATCTACTAATCTTTATTTGATTGCAATACAATTCACTATTTTATAAAATTCTACTATGTAATTCTGTAAGAGTCAGTTACAAAAAGTGACTAAGTCTTTCATTGCTTTATACTCATGCCCACAATAAGTAACCGGCGCCAGACGCGCGGCGTGTCGCATCACGTGACTCGCATCAATTTGAGGAGGAGACAACTGACTGTCTATGGAACAGACGGCACTACAACTGTATATACAACATATTAGATATCTATTCTAGCTATCTATGTATTTAAAAACTCGTATGTCCACCATGAGCAGCCAAGACAGCCTCAACTCTGTCTGGCATCCGATTGATGTGCTTGTTCACATCTTCTATAGGTAATTCATCCCACACATGACGGACAGCAGCTTGAAGCTGTTCTTGGGTATTCAGAGGATGCCTGAGATTACGCAGAGCAGATTTGACCTCATGCCAAATACGTTCAATGGGATTGAGATCTGGGAAATTGGGGGGATGGAAGAGAAGTGGTATCTCATGATCAGTGAACCATTGTTGGGTTGATTTGCTGGTGTGGCATGGAGCATTGTCCTGTTGGAAGGTAATGGGACCCCTCTGTAGCTTCATCTCTTTATACCAATCCAAAAAAACCCCATCCAACACCTGTTCCCGATATCTAGCAGTGTTCATACCCCCACCTCTCCCTCCTGAGTATTCCAACACAATCAATGGCCCCTTGCGCCCCTGAATAATGCAAGCCCAGACCATAACACGGATGGAGGACTGCTTGAAGGTTGGTACTAGGCATTCCTCTCGCAAGACTTCATCAGGACAGCGTGTAATGTAGATTCAGCCTCGATCATCTCCCAAGTAAATATAGCACTCATCGGAGAATGCAACTTCTTGCCAATCCTGGCTTGTAAAGCTCTTGTATTTCTGTGCCCAATGCATGCGAGCCTTCTTCTGCTTCTTAGTAAGGAATGGCACTTGACGAGCAATCCGACGACTATATCCTCGTTCCTTGAGAATGCTCCGAACAGTGCCCTCACTGATCTTCGGGTCTATCTGGTTTCCAATCTCTGCAAATGTCACCCTCCGCTCTTTCACTGCCCTCCTCACTACCAGAGCCTTCATGCGATCCGTGACTTTGTGTGGACGACCAGAACGGGGGCAATTGTGTGTGGTGCCAGTTTTGATGTACTTGTGCCAGATGTCTGATGCTGTCTGGCGTGGGATGCCTGTAAGCCATGTCGCTTCAGTGATGCTCATGCCGGCTTGAATGGCTTCAACTAGCCGGTTCTTCTTAGGAGAATCATGTTGAGAGTGAGAAGATTTAGTAATGAGTATAACAAGCACATGTGTTATAGGTGGATGCTGGAGTACAGACTAAACAAAACTACATCCGTATGCGACGCGACGCGCTGGGCGTCTAAACACCGGTTACTTATTATGGGTGCGAGTAAGTTAATATACTCAGCTTATAAACTTTTCTATTATTGATGTTTCACCTCTATAACTTATTGTCCTCAAGAGTTTAGATTTATATAATCTCAGGCTCACTATTTCTATTAGATAAGTACTTGACTATTAGTCAGATTGAGCCTAAAATATAATCTTGCTATAACTCCAAAATATAATGAATGGCAGAAAATATTTAGTTCAATTTAAGATTTTCTCTACAGAAGTAGTGTTACCATATACTTGAGTTTTTATTTTCTCAAGTATTGCTTTAGTGTTTGCTTATTACATACTTTCTTTCTGATACAATAATGCAATTGATGATTAGATGCAGAAATAGCAGTATTGTGCTGAATCAGGTTTTTATACACCTTTTGCAGCATAAAGCCAAGAGCTGCAAATCTTTAGCCATCACAAGATGGTCATAAATCACATGGTTCATAAGATATCACCTTTCTGCTATATGCGAGGCTGTGTCCATCTACTTC
This sequence comes from Somion occarium, assembly GCA_964035595.1. Lineage (NCBI taxonomy): Eukaryota > Fungi > Basidiomycota > Agaricomycetes > Polyporales > Cerrenaceae > Somion > Somion occarium. Next base: position 1,751,485 of record OZ037950.1, on the reverse strand, counting down.
AAACATCTATTCACTTCATATAGATATGCTAAACAGTGTATATTAGAATTTTAAGAAAATAATATTCACTGCATATCACAAGAGGCCTATTATAACATAAAGTCAAGAGTACTTATATAAATTTGTACAAACACTATGTATCACTTGTAGGTTTATCCTTAAATGTCAATAGTCCATGTAATGATGCAATCTGATCACCCTATCATTTCACAATTGTTAGACAAAAATATTCAGAATAAAGAAGGAAATATAGAATACCTTGCGTTCAAGTACTTGAATGACATCTTGCAGATGTTCAGCCAGAACATTTCGCTTTGCCACATTTGAAGTGGAATCTATGGCCTTGTACTGATCTGCTAACTCAATGTAGATGCTGCATCGGCAATGCATCAGCAACGAGAGAAAATATGATAGAGAAGCACTCACAACTTATAATGTGTGAAATCATCCTCCAACTCCTTGAGAACCTTGACAAGAACCGTCTGTGGTGGTAGCGCATCATCTGCAAGATCCTCTCGCACATCTTCCCTATGGAACTCATCCGAGTCCTCATCAAAGCCCTCATCGTCATGCTGGTTCCGAGCATGCCTTCTGTTGTCCTGAGCTCTGAGCCACTGTGGTAACGCGTCTTCAACATCCTGCTGACGACTCGCACGACGTCGTTGCGTTCGCGACCCATGACACACAGTGCAAGTTTGCACATCATGCGGTGGGGCGGAGTAGAATAGTCGTTCTAGGTTTGTACCACGAACACGGGGGAGACCAGCGTCCCTATCAGTTGTACGCGAAGATTTTCGAGGCTGTTCCGCCCGTCGGGGCGGGGCCTCCTTATCCGGCTCTTGTGCAGCACGATCCACTGTTATATCAAAGCGAACAGTTGATGGCCCCGCATCTGACGCTTTTTCAGTAGCGCGACCGCCTATTGGAGCATTGGCCGCATCCAGAGGACGAAGCCGTGAGGAACCAGCACTGGACTGCGATTGAGAGTACGAGCTCAAATCATTAGTACTCGAATGAGATCGTGAGGACGAGGCTTGGGAGACAGTCAACGAACGCTCCGAACGACGTTCCTCTACTTCCTGTGAGATCCGTGTGAGCTCATCATGGTCGATGAACGGTGCAGTACCGCTGACTCGTTGCGAGCCCCCAGCTGTACGCCCACTTGCTTGAGACAGTCGCGACTGTGGTCGAGGTGTACCGGCGAAGGGCGAACATGGTCGAGATGAAATTTGGCTTCTTGAAGAGGAAGAGGCTGTTGATCTAGCGAGCTCTCTTCGGTCCGGGACTGGTTCCTCATGATGGCTCGTGGTTTCCTCTTGTTCCTCGTCGGAATGCTCAACTTCATCCTTGCTCTCATGGCCGCGGTCCGCGGATAAATGTTCCCTAATGTCTCGCCTCTCCTTGAGGCCTTCCTCAACAACGCCTCGCAGGACTTCAACTTCACCAGATAGCCTCTCGACTTCCTGACGTAGTTTTTCCACCTCGCGACCCTTCTCCTTCAGTAAACGACTATCGCGCTCCTGCAATGAACGAAGCTCCTCAAGAAGTCGGTGGTGATCAGAAATTTCCGCAGTGAGCCTAGATAAATGATTTTGTAGCGTCGAAATCAAAGCCTCGAGAGCTGGAAGACACCATTATTAGCCAACCTCTGGCTAAGGACGCGTAAAACCCACCTTTCTTCTCTTCAACGACCTCCTGATAACGACTCGAGTTGACCTCCGCGTCCTGACGTGCATTGTTCCTTGCTCCTGGTCTGTCTTTGGCTTGATTTGAATGCCTTTCACCCGATTGATCAAGGATCTTAGTCCGCTCCTTGATAACTTCTTTCTTACACTCCTCGAGCTCAGACTCAAGTTCCCGTACACGCCGACGCGAGATACTGTTCTCGGCCTCCAGGTGAGCAAGCTTATGCTGAACAATGCCCAAGGTAGCAAGGATCCGAGCTACCCAGCAATGTCAGCTCCGTGAGATGATCCTTCATGTGAATGGAGCTTACCATCGACCTCCCCTTCACCTGTTGCATCGTACCCAAGGTATTTGAGCCCCACCCTCGCTGGAGAGTCAACCACGCTAGTCAAGCCCGTGATATCCGGAAGGTGGACCTTAGACTTGAAAGATGTACTTCGAGGTGTTAGTCGTGTATTCGGTCTCGGAGTCCCGCCCAACTGGTTTGGAATTTCCTTCAACGGAACCTCTTGATGATGATTTCGCTGACGAACGGTGCTGTGCACGTAGGCAGGGACATCATGACCAGATTGCCCGGATTTGCTTCGCCTAGCAGCCTCGATTTCCTTCGTGATACCTTTCGCTAACCGAGGGAACGTTGAGCCTTCACTGACATGTTCAGGCGTTGGCGGATTAACATTCACAACAGGCTCAGGTAGTGTGGCATAAGAAAGAGATTGAGTACTACGATTTCGTCCTACCGATGATAAGACAGTCAACCTCAAAAACCATGTGCACGGTAGAATGACTTACCAGGCGTCGCATGTCGTGCAAGAGGGGACTCCGGTCTTGAGTCACCAGTCCTCAGGGCACGGGGGGTTCGGTGAGATTGGGCACTCCGAGGCCTTTTAGGTGAAAAGGTTGCATGCCTGAGTGCATCGGATAGTTTAGGTCGTGGAGATTGAGGGGTCGCGATAGGCGCGTCAGAAGATGAGGATGAAGATTGCGGTGAACGGGAAACTGCCGGTCGTGCAGATGGTCGAGGTTCGAGAATACGCTCAAGCTCAGCCGTATCATCGACTACCAAGGGGTCGAAGTCAACTGTAGCAGATGGCTAGAATTTCGTTCAGAGATAAACTAGTTATTAGTGACCCTGTTCCCCAATGAGATAAACATACATAATGTCTTGATTTTGTTGAATCTGGCTCGACGTAACGTCTGGTGTCGATGCCTGCGACGATACCCTTGACAGGCCTATCCGGGTCATATTCCGCCCCGCTCATACTAGCGTCCCGCCTAGCGCCGCGGCCACCAAGGCCAGCACTGAGAGTGAGTGCACTAGCATGGTGCGCGGCAGTTGACATTGTTCCTTCAAATGGATGGATGCCCTCCTCGTCATCGTCTGCTCTGAGCGACCATGGCTGGTAGTGACTATTCTCTCCACCATCGAAGGCATCTCTTGAATTATGATAATCGAAGGAGGCCATACCAGAAAAAGAGTGGGGGTCAGATATGTGTCGTGGAAATTCTACATCCGACTCGTCAGGCGTCGAAGACAAATGCAGAGACAAGTCTGTATGTTGCAAGTTCTTCTCCAGTTGAATCCGATGTTGTTCTTGCTCATCGCCAGCGATACTAAAATCGAAGGTGGAACCACGAGCAGGCATGGATTAATAGTTGTCGGGTATCGCTTAAAGCCTGTTCTACGCGGGGTGAAGAGGATAAAAAGCGCAGAGGGCCAGAGGATGGAGGGGAGAACAAAGCTGGCTGCCAACTCGAACTGAAACTGAACCGCGCCAGTCACATGACCGTGAAAACCACGTGCACCGAATTTCTTGTCGCCGATCGCGTCGACGTCCAGAGTACCTTTGCAAGCCATCATGGCCGACACACACGATGAAGGCTCAGGCTCTGACGATGTGCTACCCGACGAGGATGCTTTTCTTCAGTCGGAGAGTACCTTCGCAGCAACTTCATTCGACCAATACTTTCTCCTAGCATCCAAGTCATCTCGCACCTCGTCCAACGTATTCTCCGCTCGCGTCGACCCATTGACTCCTCAGGAATTCACTGCTGCCCTATCATCTTTACCCTCACTTGCTGAAGCACCGCCAATAGACTACCGTTCGGCTTTTCCCAAGTTTCTCCTCCAACTGGAGCAAGGTTTCAATCTATTATTCTACGGCGCAGGTTCCAAGAGAGACGTGTTGAACTCATTTGTGGAGTACATACATAGGCGAAGGAAGGTCCACGTAGTTGTGGCCAACGCATTTAACCCAAACTTTACGATAAAGGACCTCCTGAACTCTATCGAGAACGTCCTCGACACGTCCTCTGCGCCTTCAACGCAACGAGGCGTCGAGGGACAATTCAACCGCATACACCATGTTCTGAATCATACGGAAACCTCCCCTCGCCTCTGCATTCTTATTCACAACATTGATTCCCCATCACTTCTCTCTACCAAAGCGAAAGCCATGCTTTCAAACCTAGCTAGTGACCCAAATGTACATCTCTTAGCATCCGTCGACAATATCGCATTTCCCCTTTTGTGGTCCCTCGGCGAATCGTCAGGCCGTAAACAATCCAGCGGATATGCCTGGCTCTATCACGACCTAACTACCCTCCGACCCTACGATTTCGAACTCTCCTACGCCGACCGATCCTCCATCTCCGGAGCCTCTCGAACCAACACCCGAGCTGCTCGTGCACGCGCCGCAGACGGTGGCATCCCAGCCGTCATGACCGAAGTTGCAGCTCGACATATCCTTTTGTCTGTAACCGAGAAGGCCAAGAAACTCTTTGTACTCCTTGCAACGAGACAAATTGAATCCATGGCCGAAGGTGCATCTGCTCAAGACGTGCAGGAAACTGCAGTGGAGTATGGCACACTATTCACCATTGCCCGAGACAATTTCGTCGCGACGAATGACACTGCATTCCGGGCTCTGATGGGCGAGTTCAAAGACCATGGTTTAATGCTTACTGCTCCTCAAGGACCCGCTTCAGGAGATGTAGTCTGGATCCCATTACGCAAAACAGTCTTGTCGACACTCATGGCAGACCTACAGCAGGGTCAATTGTAATACACAGCCCGGAATATCATAACATGGAAGCTAATAGATGTAAGGGATTATACGGGAAGGAACAATCTCACAGTATTTCTTCCAGTCTTTGCCATATCTAAAAGACCCTCAATGTCAGCGTCCATCTTCAGTGCTAGTGGTCGAACGAACGCACTTTTTCTCGCAATGGGCATCATCGCGTCTTTGTCTGTGGATGAGAAGCACAGTGAAATAAGTCACGTAAAAGTAGGTGATGGGTGTCTCAGCACCGGTCGGGAGAGACCAAGCCAAGGCCATCAAGAGATCGCCACTACAGACAATCAATTCAGAGACTAAGCAAGAACATGGAAGCAGAACTCACAAATAGTTGGGATGCCTTGAGCGACCCCACCAACCGGACGTCAAGAGTTTCGAGCCGCTTTCAGTGGTCATGTACTGCAAGTCTGTAATTCGGCCGCATCAGCTCATGGATCCGCCGAACGACTATCGCGCACATACTCTTGGGGTTCAACCCGTTGCGGAAATTATTCTTCTCTCCATTGGCATCCCTGAAGATGTAATATCCGAGCAAGTTGACAAAGCAGATAATAGCGGTGTGGATGGGCCCCAACTCCACTTGGTTGAAGACGAGATAGCGCGCTTGCAGAGAGTAGACAAAGGGTACCCATGCTAGGTCACCCACGCCAAGCATGAAGCCGAAGCCGTCGGTGGTGATGTCCATGGTGGTGAGGATAGCAGGCTGTACGGGACAAGAGATCATCAATGATCACGACTGGTTGAAAGAGATGTAATTGCATACCTCGTTGTAAAGACCATCCACGACGTACCAAGTCTGGAATGCGAGAACGAGCCACATGGAATCGGTGACATTTCCGCCACGCGAGACATACTGTTTGCAAGCGCAGCTTATATCGGCCAGAACCCACAGGATAAGACCGGGACGAAGCTCGTTGAACGATTTGAGGTCGAATGAGCCAAGGGAAGGGTTCAGTTCGCGACCAACGAAGAACTGTGGCAAAATTAAAACATCATGTCGAAATTCTGTCAAGGGAACATACGTCGTAAATGGGGTTACCACTATTGCCACCCAACGCGAGAAGAGCCCCGCTGCGGAAAGACACCAAGTAGCAGAGAAGACCTTGAACAACAGACATCAAGATGGATGCGGTAATAAAGCCGACCCAATGGTCATAGATGAAGGTGAAGGATTCAGGGCCAAATCGATAGATGAAACCAGTGGTAAGGCCCATAGTGAGCAGGAATGTTGAGAATGCTGGAGACGAACAATGAATAATGTTTGTTGGACATGGCGATCAGATACGCGTACCATTAATTTTGTAGCTCTTCTTCTGACCATTCCGCATAACACCTCCCTCGACCCAATCGCCAGGAATAATGAGCCATGCGAGCACACAGTACGCGTACCACGCAAGGTATGCGACAGCGGCTTCTTGGTCCCATAATGACCACCACCAATCCTCCGACGTGACAGCTTCGACAAGTTTGGGATAGAGGGTATCTAGAGCCGGGGGACAACCGCCGGAAGATTCAGAGCAAGTAAAATATAGAGCATAGGTTGTAGCAGGGACACCGAGGGTAATGAAGAGAGCACCCAGGGGTCCGAGGAATTCATAATGTTTGGTGCGCGGGTTGAGTTCGCTGGAGGTACCCATGTTCGTGCGCAGCCGTCGTAAGTCAAACTGAGATTTATAGCAGGTCAATAAATGTCGAACCACTTTGTGGTGGGAGAACGCAAGTCGCGACGCGCGATCGTGAGTGGACGTGAACTGCGCTTACATAAGCAATGGGTGTAGATGAATTGGGAAAGTGTTTTATGTTTGGAAGTCGGACTATTATTTGGACTCGAGGATGGGTTTCTTCTCCGGCAGACGGCCAGAGGACATTGCTGGCAACATCGAACAGCCCAAGTCTGTCGTCCGTGTCATTCGTTCCCGCTTTGTAAGTATTTCTCTGCATTTTCATCTGTCACACGCCATTCACGGGATTGAAATGGCTGTAGTATGGTAAACAGGCAGGCAAGAGCCGCAGTAGCCATGGGCCAGAACCTTCGTCTTCCTCGTCTCATGATGACAGTCTTCGTTCCCATCTGTCTTCCAGTCCTTACCCTGAACGACCCTCTGCCACGACCCTCAGCCATGTGCATGCCTCCAGTACCATGCGTCCAACCGCCTCACGACTCCCTTCCTCGCCGTCCTCGCCTCGCACAAGACCTATCAATAACATGACTACTACCTCTCGGCCGTCCACTGATGCGATAACGTCTGTTTGAGTTCAATGATTGCTATGCTGTTTCGAGGTGTTCTGACTTGAGCCTGTAGGCTCACTTTGGCTCAACGTTTACAAGAGCTTGCAACTGCGAATGCGGAGGGTCTCCTCAGGTGAGTAGCACTTACCAAGTGACTTACAGAAGATATTAATCAACTGCTCGATCATAGTGACGACGAATATCGTCTCCTTCGGCAAGACCTCTTTGACCGTCTGGCTGGCGGCTCAACTGTACCCACTGAAGCACCTGTTATACCAGTTATCAGCCGTAATGCTGCGAGTGATCCGGGGCGTAAGTTGTATTCCAGTAGTCCAAGGGTTCTGATCTCATCTTTCGTCCAGCTTCAAGACATTCACGACAAACATCTCACTATGATACACAATCCACACGCGCACCGTCCACTACATCAAAAAGGTCTATAAGCTCAACAGTCACGGGTATGCTAAAGCGGGCCACAAGTAAACGACGGGGTTCTGGTGCTACAGAGTACAGCGATACTGCCAGTATCTTCTCGACCACTTCTACTGCGCAACGCTCTGTCTTTCAACGACCACTTGCCAAACAAAGTAGCGAAGCCTCCCTTGCACCTGAGAGTCCGCGACTTTCTCGTGCAGATTCTGTTATGCGGCCACCGAATCTGAAGCTCAACAAGGATCGATCCAACTCCATGACGCGTTCTGTTCGAAGTCTACGCAAAGGAGCCATGCCACCACCTTCCGCGTTCCAACAGAAACACGCTCCCGAGACTTATGTCCAGACAGCACCAATCGACGGATCCGCTGACGATGAGTTGCTTCGTTCAACCGACGACATTCGTCGTGAAATTGAAGCCGTCGAAGCAGAAGGCAGGAGGTTGCTAGATGCGTTTAGCGGGTTAGAGCTCAGCACGCTTGTCAAACAACAACGAAATCCTGGCTTGATGTTGTCATCAACAGAATCCAATTTACATCTCAGAGCGAGTTCGTCTGCGGGTCAGACGCGAATGGACATCGATAGCAATTCAATACGTTCCACCGGCTCAGGACTCACGATGCTATCCATCAATCGACCACCCGGTGTGGAAGCCAGGCTGCGTCGAAACGCGTCGAACTCCGGGCCATCCAGTCTTTATCGCAAGAACTCCGTTTCCACTATGTCTACGCATAGCAAAACTGGCAACACCATCTCTCCTACATCACCTTCTTCACGTCACCTGGGTCGGTCGCGACTGGGTAGCACGTCTAGTGTGAACTTGGCTCGCAGTGCGAGTCACCTTCCACTAGCACCAGTCGCTGAACGAGCAGACACACCTCATCGAACCCTTCGTGTCTTGGCTAGTGAGCCAGATGCCATGTCGGAGGCTGGTGGGGATGACTCGGTGGACGAAATGAACGACATTCGAAGACGGAAAGCCGAAGTGACGGCGCGATATGAAACCCGCGTTGAATACCTTCGTGCAAGACTGAAGGGCGCCGAGCTTCGCGAGAAACTGCTCAAGACATAGAACATTGAGATTGTAATATGGTTGATCTAGTTCCGGACTAACCGGCGGAGGCATTTTGTGATTGAATTCTATTTTTTGGTGCAAGGATTGTTACATACCCAATCTACGATATATATACCCGGCGTATTAGGGCGCCGTGCACTGTGCATGGATGTTATAGCTAGCTACACTCTCTTCTAATACTTACTCGAATATACCTACGTTCGCTAGTCATGTTCTGGAGTGAGTGCATTGCCATTTCGGGCCGGCGCGCTTTGGTCATAGTTGTTGAGGAGAGTTGGATTCACGACGAGCTCGATCGCGTCTCTTGACCACCATCCACGACCACCACCACCTTTATCAGCGGCCGCAGCTGGCCAACCGCTCAATTCACAGGTTCGGTATGCTCAGTCATACAATCCATTGAACTTGACTGATTTGGGCATCTCTGCTACAGGACTCTATCTAGTATCTCTAGCCAGTCGCAAGCCACTCCCTAGCGGCTGATGTCCGCCCCTCCTACATCTCCGAGAGATGAACTTCCAGAAGAGACCACGACTGATTCCTCAATCACCCCTGGCACGACTCCCACAACGAGAAACCACCCTGCCAGCTTGAGTACAAGTACCGGTGCACGACTTCCCATCCATCGCAGCCTCAGTCAAAGCTCACGTTGGTCTCCGGGTGACACACCACAACATCATCACCAGGGAACATCTTACTTTTCTTTACCTGCCAGGCCCACGTCACCACCTACCCCTAGACGAACGAATTTCCTTCAACCTACGAGAACAATGTCGGCCGCTTCAATCAAGCGGCGTGGTGGGCGCAGTACCAGTCTTACGAGTTCACATGCAACCAACAGAGGATATCGAGACGATGGAGAGCCTTTGAGCGAAGAGGAGGAGGAAGAAACTCCAGGCTCAAGCGGGACTGAGACAGGTGCCGATGGCGAGAGTTACCGACGAGAGCATAGGGTCGGTGACAATGATCTTGAGAGTGGAGAGGTCGGTGAGGATGGGTCGGAAAGGGAAGAGGAACCGGTCACGCTCAAAGATCGACAATCTCTCATAAATGTTGAACATCCGTTTGGTCTACCCATCTGGAAACCTGCGCTGTACAAGAAGTCCCGCTCGGTGACGCGTTACGCAGATCAGGCTCTACATTCCGTTCCTTCAGCTCAGGCTGAACGCCACCTACTGCCAGGAAATATCTTCTGGGCTGTTGTTTTTGGATGGTGGCTTGCATTGGCGTGCCTGTTGGCATCGGCGATCCTGTATATCATCCCCGCAGGTGGCAGACGCTTTTCTTCGCTATTCTTTGGTCTAGGTTGGTATCTACTATGGCCCTTTGGCAAGTACGTAGAGGGAGACATTGGGCACCCATCTCCACCCGAAGATGAAGAACAAGCTCGCGGTTCAGATGAGCATCCAATCCACACGGTCGCAGAGGATGAGGAATATCAGGCGGAAGTCCCATCGTCCAACCATTCGACCATAACTCCTCGCACCGCGCCTCAACAACAACCGTCTTCTGCGTCATGGGATGCTTCTGTTGCGAATGAAGAGACATCGCTGTTGACTCAGTCTTTCCATAGTGACCGTCCTAGCCTGACACCCTCCAAATCGTACGGAGCAACTCCTCAATTCTCGCAACCCTATTCCATCGGTGCACGAAGAGGTAAATCCTCTGACATACTCGGGCGTATATGTTTCTGGCTGTTCCTCGTCACTCTGATCGCCCCACTCATGCTCATTGTATGTCTGACATGTTGGGGTCTCGTCTTTACAATCCCGATGGCGAAGCTTAATTGGGCACTTATCAAGCACCTCTTCCAACATCCTACCGACATCCGATTCTGTGCAGCCCCTGCTGCGGTTCCCGTTCCTGCCACTCACGGCACCTCAGGAGCAGCCGACCAAGCGGGCACTTCACGACCTGAAATCCCTCCCTCCTTCAAACATACTCGACTTTCAGCAGGCCAAGCTGCCCCTTCTGGTTCACCTACATCAACCGTCCTGCTGTGTACTTATCGCGCCTTTGGGTGGAAGTATTACAAATATACCATTGGTGGTGTCAATATTCTGTTTATCAACCTTCTTCCTATCGTCGCCTTTGTCCTCCTTGATGGCTTCATCCTTTGGCCTATTGCTGAACGAAGGGAACAAGCTGGCAAACATGTCCCCGCTCTCCTTACCCTACTCACCTCTCGTCCTCTTATCTTCTTGTTGAGTTTGACAAGCGTCATTCCTTTATCTTACTTTATCGGCATGGCTGTTGCGTCCATTTCAGCACAATCTTCAATTGGAATGGGTGCCGTCATCAACGCAACTTTTGGTTCGATCATCGAAATCATCCTCTACGGAATCGCTTTGACTGAGGGCAAGGGACACCTCGTTGAAGGTTCCATCGTCGGTAGTTTGCTAGCCGGTGTACTCCTCATGCCCGGAATGAGCATGTGCAGCGGTGCTATCCGGCGCAAAGAACAGAAATTCAATGCCAAGAGCGCCGGTGTGACGAGTATGATGTTAATCATGGCATTCATTGGCACTCTCGCACCGACTTTGTTTTACCAAACTTATGGTAGTGTACGTCGAAACAATTCATTTTCTTGTGAGAGTGAAGCTGATGACCAGTGTAGTTCCAACTGGTTTGCGATGGATGCCCTGACGACGTTGCTCTCAAGGACCGACCTTGGGTTTGCCAGCATTGCTACTATGAGCATCCTGATCCTGTCGATGATCCATTCTACCAATCAACTGTGAAGAGTTTGATGTATTTCTGTGCGATCATCCTCCTGCTTGTAAGTAAACCCTAATCACACACTTCACGATGTCTCACCGCCATTTCTTTAGTCGTACCTTATTGGTCTGTGGTTCTCGCTGCGCACCCATGCGAGTCAGATCTGGCAGAACCCTCAGCAGCTCCTACACCCTATCGATGTTCAGCTCCCTCCTCAGCATCGATTCTCACTGTACAATCGTTTCGTTCCAGCCTCACATGGTGCCGGTGGTCCTACAGGCCAACGTCAGCCTTCTCTCCGACACAGGCCCAGCACGATTGCAAGCCAGGACAACAGCAATCTACCGTCACGCAGTCAGACACCCACACCTCGCGATGCTGCCCCCACAACGATGACAGACAGCCACCTCTCAGTGACTCAGGCAACGAACCATGGCCAGCCCACCACCACAGGAGGTAAACGGATATCGTACGCTAACCCTCCAGCTATCAACGCCCCTGCCCCTTACCCGCCATTGTTGGAAAGTGTGAACCATGCGATCAAGGATACTGGTATTCACCCCGAAAGCATTACAACGGATGACTTCACTAGGGCAGTCGCGGTAGCCACGGTTAGTGCGCTCAGACACCAGCAAAATCAGGCTTTGCCTCCAAGGTTGAGGACTTCGTCTGCCGAAGAGGATGGAGGTCACGGAGGTCATGATGCACCCTCTTGGAGTCGTACGACAAGTGCAAGCGTATTGTTGGCTTGCACCGCGACATATGCTTTGATTGCAGAGCTACTCGTTGCTGTCGTCGATGTCGTGATGGAAGGATCGGGAATTGATGAGAAATTCCTTGGAATTACTCTCTTTGCTCTGGTTCCCAATACGACGGAGTTCATGAATGCAATGTCGTTTGCGATGAATGGGAATATTGCACTCAGGTGAGTAATAAGATAATTGGCTTCGTTCCAGAACTAACAAAATGAATAGTATGGAAATTGGTTCCGCATACGCTCTCCAAGTCTGTCTTCTCCAGATCCCTGCGATGGTTGCTTTCTCTGCGTGGTATGCACCAGAAAAGATGGGTTCCGTGGCGGATACTTTCACGTAAGTTATCGAAAGCTCACTCTAATGGGTTTTCTTTGCTCATCTTCGTTATTAGACTTATCTTCCCTCGTTGGGATGTCGTGGTTATCATCCTTTCGGTATTCTTGATGACCTATACATACATTGAGGCGAGGAGCAATTACCACCGAGGAAGTATTCTCATTCTGAGGTGAGCAGGTCCTCTTGCTTTAGTCAGTACTGATGCTGACGCTTGTTTCAGTTATCTTGTTCTTGCGTCTGGATTCTACTTTGCTCCACAACGCGGAGACGAAAACGAACTCATCCACTTGATTTCCAATAATTTCCTCCGGATATTCAGCATCACTCGTTAGATGGAGCAGTTTTCTGATATCATTTGATTAGACTGTTAGTACAACATTCAGCGTACAGGTTTTCATGCTATCATTGTTCTTGCGTGTCATTTAGTGTAAGCTCTGCAGCTTTTCTAGGAGGTCTCGCATCTTGGCAGGACTAATGGGAACTCGTTCCGCCTCATTTTCTCCCTGCAACAATGCCTCTGCATCAGCTTGGTTCAAGAACTGCTCGAGGAAATCGCCATCTAAGAAACCTATAGCGGCATCTGCGTCACTTCGACCATACCGATTTGCCGGTGTCCTCCACCTGTGAGAGCTCGTTATCGATTGAAAGAATGCAACCACATTATAACTCACTTTGAATGGCGAATATCACCAGCACCCACCAGCTTCTTCGACATGTTGTGTTGCAAAGCCGTTAACCCAAGGGAAATTCTCTCATCATTCACATGGAGTGTTTGGCAAATACGTCCGGAGGAAGTGAAGAACAGGTGTTCTGGTTTAAAGACGTCCACATCTTGCGTTTCCTGGGCGGCAATGCTCCCTGTAGATCAAGAAGTGAGCATGACAGAGATCAAGCGTAAAGAGTAAGAGTATACCTGGCACTATTTTCGTGACCATCTCGCCGAGGTGATAACTGCCATTTTGACTTAGAATAGTACGTTGATCAGTACGTTCAAGAGCGAATGAAAAGAGGTTTCCGTCAGCCTGTCAGCGGACTAGTCAGCAAAGTGCTTAACAAATGAAATAACAGACGCACATTGCCGCCAATAACACCTTTGTCAGGTAATGCTTCCACAGCGACTGGCCAGAGGGGCCCATAGTCCCTCGCAACGCTCTTGATCTCTTTGCCAGAGACCTGTAGAACAGAGACAGAGCTGATTGCATCTCCAATCGTGATGATGTCGTCGTGTGCGACGAGGCTTATCACAGTATAATTATGATTCCATTCGTGTAGCTTATGCAAGGAAATGACGGGAGGTTTGATCACCGGATTGGTAGCTAAAGTGTAGAGGACGACCTGTATATCAAGTAAGTCAGCGAGTCAGGTGGATATACCAGCTTCGACAGTTGAAACGAACCGATGAGTTCATCGCAGCAACAATCATATCTTTAACAACGTCTATTGCCCAGACACAGCCGCTGGTTTCAATTTCAGCCAGAGTGCTTAACTTACTCCCAACCGCAGACGAATCATCGGGAGTAGACTCCTGAAAGACGATGAGTCGCCCGGCGGATGGCTCACGTTCGCCATGACGATGGTAGACTGTGCCAATACAGAACGTAGGCTTGCGTGCTTCGAACACAGGATTCGAAGAGTCCAGGTGTTCAAGAGCGCATACCGAAGTAATTTCTTCCTCCGGTTCACATACGAATTGGCATAGGCCTAAATCGGCTGTCAGCATTGTATCTTCGTGAAAGATCGCTAGTACGCACGCTGGAAGCTCTGGCCATGAAGTAGATTGAAGGTACTTCGATAGGACTCGGCATCTCCCACCCGACTGGGGGTGATTTGACGAGAAGCCACGCCAAATTCGCCCAACCCCGAGTGATAGGTGATACGACGTGGGTTGTCGTATCCCAAAGGTATCTGCAATAACGGTCAGACCATGAAAATCGTGCCGACAAGTTCCTGCCTACCTGACGTATTTGCATTTTGTCAACACCTCTGACTCTACCAATGACGATTGATGACTCTGTCGCTAGGATCAAGGCCGATGAGAACGCAGAACTATTCAATCGTGCGGCAGCGGCTAGATCCTACAAACAATGTTTATATGCTGCTCAAGACACCCCTAGACCTATTCCCACATACCTTAAGGAGCACGCTTGAGTGTCGTATCCGTTGACGATCCCAGTATAAGACAGTAGACCTACTCCCACTTGCAAAGACCGCACGCCTGCCATCAACCTCACAGGCAGAGAGGCTGACCGGAATGTTACCCAACGGAAGGACCTTCTTGTCATGAAGGCCGTTGTCTTTGAAGTTGAATGTTACGATTGAACCATGAGTCAAACCAACTAGAACCACCGGCCGGAAATCCGGATCTTTCGCTTTGCGACCAGATCCGAAGTTGTGCAACATCAACGAGTAAGGAAGTGAAGGGAGAGCGGTGCTTTCACATAGGACTTGCAGTTCAGGTTTCTCGAGCGAAAGTACGGCGACAGTATTCCCAGTGAAGAACGATACAGCGATGTGCACGGTGAAGAATTTGGTCGCATCCAATGGCTGGCAGGATATGGCACATATCTCCTTCGCTTGACGCTGCTCGTCACGGAACGAGTGCGTACTACAATCGACTATTTAGCACCAAGTGTGGCATCTACTCGTTGAATAGAGAGACGTACCGGAGGACTTGAATCTGTCCTTCATCGTTTGTAGTTAAAACCAACAAGTATCCACCAGCCAAGCCAACCACAATTTGACTCGGGCTGATATCAGCAGAAACAATATCGTTGCCCTTCAATGGGTATTCGAGCCGATCTGGTGACCATCCACTGCCGACTTTGTGGAAGACTCCAAGTGCGTCGTCAAATTCTAACAAAGCGATACTTTTCGCAGTGACTTGTACAACCCATGAGGAGTCAACATAGGACGACTTTCCGTTTACAAGTGTACGTCGAGTAATATTCGACAATGCGAGTGTGGGAGCGGATGTAATGAAACCAGTTGAAGATTCCTCTAGCCGGTGCAGAGAGCTACGATCGTCCAAGCGGAAGATATAGGACTCGTGGTACGTCGTAAACAGTAAGTGAGTGTGTATTCTTTATAGCAGGGAATCAATATTGAATTATGAAAAAGAATACGCAAACTTACGAGCTTTCAAAACGTGAACGTATTGGATGAATCTTGATAACTTCTGATAAACCTTTCAAGTTCGCCAACTCCAAGAAGTCGGCACCTGTCTGGATAACATTTAGAGATCCTGTACTGTTCTCTCCCGAACATGTAACGATCTGAGGCTAAAAGGAAATACGCTTCAGTTTGCCTAACAGCCAAGTCTATTTTCATCCATACCTGTCCACTGTCGTCAAGATCCGCTAGTATAGCATCAACAATAGGGGCAATGTTCCGGTAGGTCTCCAAGACTTCCACATGGCTTCCCTTCAGCTTCAAAACAATGCCTTTTGCACGATCTTTACCATCATGTGTCATCACTTCTTTGCCCTTCTCAGATTGAGTTAAGGAAGCAGGACTAGACGTTATGATATCACTCGGTATGGGTAAGGTATCGACATCCACTGAGGAGGCGGGGGCAGGGAGTATACGGACGAGCTGGGAATCACCGTAGTGAGAACCAATGTAGACGATCTGAGAGCTGAGATATGTCAAGGTCATGGGTGGCGAAATCTACATTAGAAAAAGCAAGTGATCTCTTATAACACATGCCATAGAAAGAAAAATGCGGTCGACGCACCTCACCAATGGGTGTAATAATGAGACTGAGCTTGTCATCTATTGTAAGGAGGCTTAACCGACCGAACTTATCACCAATGAGAATCCTTCGATAATTGAAGTCAACGTTACAGACCCTGTAAACGTTAAACGTTGATCTATCCATCCTACTGAAGAAAATACTATCAACACTTACGCTGCAACTTCGCTCCAAGGCCATTTTACCGAAGCTCGTGGTTTGACCTTTCTCGTATTTCGTTCCTTCTCCTTCTCTTTCGCCTTCATCTTTTGTTCTTCATTGTCGCCAGTCTTCCGTTTGTCTAATCGTGACCTCTTATCCTTCTTTGCCCTCTGCTGTTGTCTATGAGCGAGTTCGAAAAACTGTATCTGTCGTCCGCCAATAACTAGGACACCTCCATCGGCTTTGACGTCATGGTCGTCGATCTTGTACTCGAACGCTGGAACAGAAATAAGATGCAAAGGCGAATCTGGGAAGGGGAAAGCGCTTTGTAGTAAAGTGGTACTAGGTAAGAACTCGCTTGGTTCTGCAGATATTTCTCTGGCGGAAAACTCGAGTTCTCTGGAAAGCAACTGGATTCGTCTTTGGGCATCGATATGTGCCACAACCAACTGGTATTCATGATGGTCAAGGAAGCTGATCGCCAGCAGGTTAAGTTCCGGAATGCTGGCGTAGACTACATAGTCAGCTTTCCGTAATAAACTACTGAAGGTTATGGCAGACGACATACGCGACGTCGAACGACTCGACTATCTTCCCCTGCTCCAAGGAGAGCACCTTCAGTTTGCCTTTGTAACAGCTGACAATGGCCACTTCACTGTCTGCACTAACTATCACATCAGTGCAGAACTCTGCGTGCATGGCGTTTCGATCATGCAGTGATAAAGAGCTCTCAGTCGAGAGATATGGTGCCGCTGCATTTGTATGGTATTCAAGAACGATAGCATGAGGGTCAGGATGATCAGTCAGGACAAGCAGTTTAGATCCAGTCTGGATAATATAGTATAAGTGCGCTACAGCTCTATGCAGGCTTTTCCTATACAGCGGAATACGTACCTGTATCGGTATTGTTCTCAAGGCCAACACACGACCCCAAATCTCCAGCTCGCACTCCTTGCGAAGACCATCCAAAGTCAGAGTGAAGACTTCCACACTGTTGGGCTTCGCTACCACGAGGTGCTCCAGGTCATTGTCCGATGTTAAGCAACATTTCACCGAAGCAACAACTGAAGACGTTGGATGAAAGGTTGTGACGATCTTCATAGCGAGTTATGGTCAAATGAGGCCCGGAATGACAACCCACGACAACGGTCGTAGGAGGTATGAATTTCTAGATGGTTGCTAGATGTGCAGAGATGCACACTCTGAGTCTACTGCGATGTGAACGTTTGAGAAAGGTTTACTCGACGGCTTGCGCGGAAGCATTTCACATTACTGAGCTCATACACCCCGGACCGCAAGAGCCGTCAGTGATTAAGACAAACTGGGAATGTGCTGTGGTTCATTGAGAGTTTCCCGGGATACTAGGTTCGTACAAGAAGATAAAGAGTAGCTAGCTACACAAAGTAATACAAGCACGCAAACTACAGCCTCAAGTCTCTTCATGAATACGACTAGCAGTGGGCCATCAGTCGAATTGCTCCGGAATCGCCAACCCTGCCGCTTTCGCAACGCGGACTATATTCTCAGCCTGGAAATGTCGTATTCAGCATGGGCAACACATATATAGATCTTCTGATGTGTATACCTGCTTGATCATGGGTGCGTCGATCATCTCCGTTGGCCCTCCTTCCACGGTCAGCCCGATAGCACCCTTCTGAGATGAGTGTGCTTTCGCCATGGTATGCAATATTCTAGCGGCACGCACAATTTCTAAACCGCATAATGTTATATCAGTGTTACGAGGGCGAAGCCGCGATGAATATCCTACCTTTTTTGGAGGGTACAAATGTGGCCTGAATGATATCTACTTGTGTAGGGTGTATGGCTTGCTGTTGGTACGGTAAGTACGCTGCATATCAAAGACGGAACTAGCTGACCTTGCCCGTGAATCCCAACTCCCTGCCATCTTGGCATTCTTCTTCGAGATATTTCAAGTCTTTGTAATTCACGCAAACCTTACAATCGAATAAGTCTTTTCTTGACCAATACGTCATATGGGGTACCTACCATGTCAATCGCCTGAAGGCCAAATGCTTTAGCAGTGATCGCGATCTTAGAACGCGTGTACAGCAATTCTCGGCGTGAAGGTGTCCTGATCACAGACGTATCGGCGCAATCTACAAAGGAAGGCTTATTCAACACCAGCGTAATATGAGTGAACAGAACTCACAGTCTTCGGCAGCGAACTATAGAGGTCAAGAATCAATTCATGTGGTTAATCCAAAAGAGCGGTTACATACAAGTAGTCCAGCAAGTTTCCCGCCAGCCAAAGGTCCGTGTTCCGACTGCCATCCAGCTATTCCACCAAGGTTAAACACAGCTCTAGCGCTCTCGATGCTTGCCACAATATTGATGGGCTCATCCCTGACTACAGGGCCCGAACCAAGCTGTGAATGAGTGTAGATCTCCTGGGAGACGATATGCAAGTCGTGTGGGGAGTGGATCTTTGGAAGGACAAAGGTCTTGATACTTGGCAGTTGAAGCTACATCCGTGGAGACCTTCAGATATATATTTAAAACAGTCATACTCATGAGTACTGACAGCCTGTGAGATGTCCTGTCGGAAGAAGGGTGTATTGATAGAGTTCAGTCGAATCGCGATGCGTTCTGAGGGCGGAAGCTCTTCAGTCCTGGACTTTATCGCAGTCGCTCAGCGTTAGATATAAACATTCATGAGAGATCCCACAGTAAGAAAGTTTATTAGTCTGTCTCGGGCTCCGTTCTTGTCAGTTGCTGAGGGAGGTACGCTATCCTCCAGATCATATATGATGACATCCGACAGCGTCGTCAGAGACTTCTGGAGCATGCGGTCGGAGGATGAGGGCACTAAATACGGCTTAGCAGGTGAATAAAAACATACGCATAGACTGTTCACCGACCATAGAGGTAAGATCGCTGGAGGCTAGTGAGGGCAGGAGACCGTGATTCCGAACTGCTAGCCTTGGTGTTGTATCGGCGGTTTAGTGAAATTCTAAGGGTAGGGCAAGTTTCATAACTCTGCAGCGTAATGCCTCTTGCGATTCTAATATTTCTGGGTTTGAGCATTGTGCCTGTACGTGGCAGAGTCAAGGATGTGCTTGCTAGTGAGTTTAGACTGAGAGCCAACACTCTCAGGTCTAAATTAAGGACTTTGATCGATCTATCAATTGATGCGCCTTGACCTTGATCGGCGGTGCACCCACACACTTTCGCCTTCCTTTGCCAATCTGCTAACTCCCGGCCTGTGCTCCTAGAATCCGGTATTCCCTCAAACAGAAACTTGTTTGAATTCACTCGCATTTATCTCACGGAAATGTCCCGCGGAAACAAGGATGCTGCATCTGGCATTCTCAACAATTCTATGAGAAGCAACTATTCAGAATATGGCGTGGATGAGGTGACTTTAAGACTCCTCGCGAATTGTTTGATTTTCATCTTACCCGTATTTTCAGTACTATAAGAAGGTGGGTGCGACGTACCGCAACCCACACTTCCCAGGCGTTCGACAATGTCTCTTCCAATGGCTCAACAAGTGATGATACTTAAAGGCATCACAGAAACTCACATATTGATGATTTCTGAATCTAGGTGGTGGGAATACGAACATGAGAAACTCGGCGGAGAACTATTCACCATCTTTGATATGGCTTCTGGTCAGCCTTTCCTTTAACATATCGCGTAAGGGTGACTCTAAAGCAATGAAACAGGAAGGTGCTTGCTATCATTGTTCTTCTCTCTCCACACTCCTGATGAATTATTGTGCAGTGGAGAGGTCACCGTCGCTTTTATGGAGTGGTGGTTACTTGGGAAGGCCTCGACACCCAACACTGCGACCCAGCAACCTACGCACATTGCAATACAAAAAAGACCAGCCATTTCTGCACCAAGTATACCTTCGAACGTCACAACACCTCGAATATTAGCTGCTGATCCCGTGTGTTCTGGAGTCCGTTATCCTCATATGTCCATCTCACATTTCACAAATGTAGTATACCGCAGAAGCGTACGAAGCGCGAACTAGATTGCAATGCGCGCCGCTATCGTTTCAAGATATCGCAGAAGGTGCTCTTCCACATGTAAAACCGAAAACTGTTGCGCCTACATCGAACGATATATCGCCGGAGCTGTCGTCATTAGAGGCCGATACGTTAGACGTGCCTGTGATCGAAATGGTCATCTGCTCATTCGCACTTCATCTCATCGAGAATCCATCTGAGTTGTTTTCTTTGCTCTGGGAGTTGAGGTAAAGTCCGAATCGCTGTTTCCATTCATGCAATGTGTTCATCCGGATCGTAGCACCAAATGCCGATGGCTCGTTGTCTTGGCTCCCCACAAGAAGCCTGAAGTACGTTATTCGATTATTGAGTTTCCGTCTTTGCTTCTCTGTATCTTCTCGCCTTGGGTCATTCATTATTCACTTTCATTCATTAGATCAAACCAGGTTGGGGTTGGATGAAATGGGACGTAGAGACATGGTCAGAATGTCTTATGACCCAATCCACAGGGGAGTTCTTGAAAGACCGGTATGTTTATCCAGGGTATCTGCGTGCTTGTGCTTGTCTCTTATCCCGTTCAACTCAGAGTTCACTGTCGAGTATATCGCAGTCTGAAGTATCAGTAGGCGCAGAACTTTGATGGGAGTGTCTTATTCCCCTAAAGATCCCATTATCCATCTATGAATCATCTCCGTGGTGCAGGTGGATCTCATTGTCCTTCCTCGCCTTGCGATCGCGGCGGACGGCGCCCATTCACACCAATCTAGGGATAGCGCGCACTCCACGTCTAGGCGAGCTCCTAGCGACCTGTTCAACCTACAATATTTAGTACAAGATGTAGAAAAACGTCGCGGGCTTGCCGGTCCTCAGGGTCTTCATCGAATGGACATCGATTGTACATTTCTCGCGTGCAGAGGAAGAGGCTACCGCTCTCGACGGTACTAGACATACAGTCAGCCTGCCAGTCATTCTCAACCCGAGTGAGTATCTACGCGCAGACCAATGCGGCAAACTGCAGACACTCATGAGAATGGTGCCGTCTATCATACATACTATTTCCCCGGAAAACAAGCGCGCCTTAGCTTCCTCATGTTCCGGTGCATAGTGAGGAGGCTCCCCTCTGCTTGATACAACGTCGAACATACCTGAAACTCTAGTCACGTTTATTGTTCATTCTGTTCATTTTCACTTTTCAATTTTTTTTCAACTATCTTACATAGCAGTCCATGCCATTGACTAAGCGGCGTTCCATCCTTAACAATAATTTATGATCATAGTCCATCCACCAGAAGAGAGGATCAACTATAGCGTTTTGAGTTTCGCCTTTTCCTTCTCCTGGATGACGCGTTTTGCGTGGACATCTAACCCAGTCAAAATATCAAGTCAAATAGAATCCACGAAGTATAACTGAAACGGAGAGCGCCGACCTTTGCGTTTGACCCAGGCTTCTACCGAGATACCTGCAAATACGACGCCTGCGCCAGCCCATTGGCCTGGAGTCAATGTATGTTTGTAGACGACAACGGAGAGGAGCATTGTGAAGAGCTTCCTTGTCAGTGTAATCGTCCTGCACACGTATCATCTGTAAGATACCTCGCTTTCTCTGATGATGAAGGAGTCACTTACACCAATGTCAGAGACCCGAAATGCTGCAATGTCTCGAAGATGAACAACTGCCCCAGCGCACCAGTAAACGCGAACTGCGCTAACGACATGACCACACTCGGATGTTCTGTGATAAACTCCAGAGCACCTTGAAGCTCCGTACCACTGGCATTAGGATGCAAGACAGGAATGTAGGGTAAGGGTAGGATGGAAATGGAAGACGTTAACAGGGTACTGAAGCAATTGATCCAGAACATCATCTGTTGACCGGTGACCTTGTACCGCGCGAAGATTTCGTCTTGAGTGCTATTAGTCGCGCCGTCGACAAGCAGGTTGACGAGTAAATAGGTGAGACCGATGAGCTGGGTGTACATCGAGAGCTCCCCATTTCCGTTCTTCAAAGAACCAGGCTTGCCAGGTTTCTCTTTCCCGAAGCCCATGAACATGGTGATACCTGCCGTGACCATCGCTACGACTACATATTTGTGTGCAGCGAACTTTCTACGATATAGTAGTACGTTCATGAACATGACAGGCACGAGTTTGCACGATTTTCCCAAGACCATAGCGGGATATGTTATGTAGCTGAGGGCGGCGAAGCCGAATGGTGCAGCGGAGGTAATGAAGACGGCGCACTGGAGGTAGCGGAGGAGAAGCGAAACGGGGGAGAAACGAGCTGAGGATTTGGCAAGTGGATGGGCATGAGAATGCCCATTAGTGTGCGTGGTTCCGTTGTATGTGGAATTTGCAGAGCCGTTCGATGCAGCTGTTCCGTTGGAGGCGGATTTTGAAGGGGTAAGCTCGAGTCCTAGAAGCTGTGGCAGCGATTGACCTGACTTCCGGCGAATAAATAGGTATATCAGGGCTGAGAGGGTGCTCATTGCACTCTGGCATGTTCCCATAAAAAGAGGAGAGCGGAACTTGTCAGAGGTCTCGCCATCTATCGAAGGGAATGGAACAGATACTGGAAGGTAGCAGGTTAGCGATATTAAGTGGCATATAATCTGTTGAGCACGTACGTCGTTCTTGGGCAATTGCCCATAGCTAATCAATTACCATCAGATTACATCAAATCATTCGGCATGAAGCTCTAGACGCACCAGAAACATAGAATATACTCCAACAATGCAGAGTCCTAGACTGCATGTATTGTATTAACACTTGAACAGGCGTACAACATACAGTGTGCTGACCGTAAGAAAGTCATGTTAAAGAGATATCTATAGAAGAGTGCCAGTCAAGGCAGAAAGGAGAGTTAAGTGTGCACTGCTGGCACTGACCCCGCACTGACCGCTAAGGTATTTTAATAGTAGCAGAGAGGTGAGGTTGGAGGTGATCGGTCGACGTGTCCTATCAAAATCTAATCTTATCTATCCGAGGTAACTCCCGCCGGCTGATCGAGAAAAGTAAGTTACGGCTCCGGGTAGAGTCAAGTGCAATCCTTCACATCTCTTCGTCTTCTACCTTTTGCTTTCATCTCTCAAACCACAACTACAGCGTCGAAATGACTACTCAACAAAATGCGGCTAATGCTCGCAACGTCACGACTATCGGTCATGTCGATCATGGCAAGACGACTCTTATGGATGCACTTTTAGCTGCGAACAACATCATATCCTCGCGCATGGCGGGCAAAATTCGATACCTTGACAGCAGAGAAGACGAACAGCAGCGTGGTATTACTATGGAGAGTAGCGCAGTATCGCTACAATTTACGGTCATGGAAAGAAATCCAGAAGGAGGTATGCGATGTATGACTTGCTGCCTTTAGAAACGATAGCGAATCCACCTAGGTAGTTCTCCCAAGACGCATACCATCAACATGATAGATACCCCTGGACATGTAGACTTCTCGAGTGAAGTTTCTACTGCGTCCCGTTTGTGTGACGGTGCTCTGGTACTAGTGGACGTTATAGAAGGCGTCTGTACGCAGGTGCGTATTCTCATTATGTTTTCTTTCTTGTTCGCAGCTGGTGTAGCTTTGAGCGAAGTGGACCACATACAACTAGGATATCCTTTTGGCTTCCTCTGTGTTCGGCCTAATCTTGATTTAATTCATAGTCAACTAGTTGAACTATACCAGATGGTATGATACGACTATGATTTTCGGGAAAAAATCTCCAGATACATACAAATTATAGACTTTCACAACACAGTTACACTCTGCGAAGGGCCGGTCGCTACCAATACGACGTTCGGGCGCAGTCTCTTGCTCCTCAGGGGTCCAGCGGTATCAGGCTGAGTGTAATTGTCATGAAGGAGATGAATCTCTGGACGTACTTGTGATTTCAAAGTACCATGGTTCTTCCATCGCTACACCAGCTGAAGGATAGGCTCTCTCCGTCATTATGTGATTTACTCATGCGACTATCACACTAGACCATCTCAGTTCTCCGACAAGCATGGATTGACCGATTGAGACCCATCCTAATCATCAACAAATTTGACCGTCTCATCACAGAACTCCAACTCACCCCAGTTGAAGCATACCACCACCTCGCACAACTTATTGAACAAGTCAACGCCGTCATGGGAAGTTTCTTTGCCGGGGAACGTATGGAAGATGACTTGCGGTGGCGAGAAGAGCGCGAGCGTCGTTTAGCCAAAAAGAAAGAAGCCCACGCAGACGAAGTCGACGCTACCCTCAGCAAAGCGGACGCAGACGAATTTCAAGAGAAGGATGACGAAGATATTTACTTTGCCCCGGAAAAGGGTAATGTGATCTTTGCATCTGCTATCGATGGATGGGGTTTCAGGATAGGCAAGTTTGCGCACTTATATGCGGTCAAGTTAGGTATGAAGGAGGCGAATCTGAGGACGGTACTTTGGGGAGATTTCTATCTGGACCCGAAGACCAAGAGAGTGATCAGCTATAAGCATCTGAAGGGTCGCGTCTTGAAGCCCCTATTCGTGCAGTTCGTCCTGGAGAATATTTGGGCAGTGTATGAAGCTGTTGTATTGAAACCGTGAGTTTAGTTTCAATCTTTAACGTGAATATGACGCTGATATCCTGAGTTTGTAGAGACTCAGAGCGAGTCGCAAAAATCGTCTCAGCACTAAGCCTCAAGATCCCACCCCGTGAACTCAAATCAAAAGACACCCGCTATCTGCTCTCTCTAATCTTCTCTCAATGGCTCTCCCTCTCAACATGCGTCATTCAAACCATCGTTGACATCGTCCCTCCCCCACCTTCTGCACAACGAGTTCGCATTCCCAAGATGCTCTACCCCGACATCTACGAAACCACTATCGAGCCTAAGAACAAACTAGAAGAAAACCTATTTGCATGCGATGATAGGCCGGAAGCGTATGTGGTGGCACTTGTGAGTAAGATGTTTGCAGTGCCCGTCGAGGAACTTCCGGAAAATAAAAAGAGGCCTGTTACGGCAGAGGAATTGAGGGAACGGGGAAGGACAGCGAGGGAGGCTAGGAAGGCTGCTGAGACGAATGGAGATGCAGATCTAAATATTGTCCCTGTCCCCCTTTCTTCAGAACCTGACGGTACTGCAAGTCCTGCTCAGCCCTCCGAGACCGCAGCAGAGCTTAAGCAGGGAGGAGAGAATGTAGCAGCAGAGTTGGGTATTCAAACCGGCGAAACCCTGCTCGGTTTCGCACGTATCTACTCTGGAACAATCGCTCGAGGTTCAACTATCTACTGTGTCCTACCAAAATACAACAATACTCTTCCCCCTTCCCACCCGCGCAATCAGTCGCATATAGTCACTGCAAAGGCGGAGAGATTGTATACGATGATGGGGAGGGAATTGGTGGAGGTGCAGGAAGTGAGGGCGGGGAATGTGTTTGCTATCAAGGGTTTAGAGGGTAAGGTCTGGAGGAATGCTACTCTTTGTGCACCAAGGAGTGTGGGTGTTCAGGGGCCGGACTTGGAGAGGGATAAGGAGTGTTTGGTGAATTTGGGTGGTGCCCTTCGTACAGTGAGTACTATGTTTACGAAAACGCTTCATTGTTACTAACTTGTTGTGACCAGGCTGCACCGATTGTCCGAGTTGCCTTGGAGCCCGCTGTCCCTGCTGATTTGCCGAAGCTTGTTAATGGGTTGAAGTTGCTTGCTCAAGCCGATCCTTGCGTAGAGACCTTCCAGCAACAAACCGGTGAACATGTTATCATGACTGCAGGAGAGTTGCATCTAGAGGTATGGTTTTAGCCTCCCGAGGTTATCTTTTCAAGACTAAAGGTTTTTGCGCTTTAGAGGTGTTTGAAAGACCTGAGAGAAAGGTTTGCAAGAGTTGAAATTCACGCTTCAAAGCCTATTGTGCCGTTTAGAGAGACCTGTGTCAAGGGCGCAGGTATGTGACTTTGTAATAACTTTAGGCCCATATTCACCAGACATCTGATACATCTGACGCAGAGATGGCCCCACCGAAATCTGGGGGCAAACGGGGCACAGTATACGGTGCGAGCGTGCACAATCTCGTCAAATTCACCATCCGCGCTTCACCTCTGCCCAAACCAATTTGGGATTTCCTCCAAGACAACCTTGCAGTCATACGCCAACTTCATCGCGAGAGCCGTAACAGAGACCTTTCACAGCGGAATACGAACATAGAAGCTGTGGAAGAAGACCCTGCGGAAATTGACATTCAGGGAGAGCTGTATAAGCCTCCAACGGTTGAACCGGAGCAGTTTTGGTCTGCCTTAGAGGATATATGCAAGAAATGTGGTGGAGAGTGGGCAAGTATTATTGACAGGATAGTGGCCTTTGGACCACAGAAAGTTGGAACCTCTTTGTTGGTCGATCTCAGGAAGACTTCGTCCAAATCGTACGTGCCATTTTTAAGAACCTAGTTGAGGAGGGCTGATACATTTTTGTTTGACAGGCTGAAGGCGCGGCTTGCGACAAACAAGGAGGAAAATGTCAGTGAAGAACGGCAAATCGTAAACGATTTCGATGGGTATCTCGAGACTGGATTCCAACTGGCTACATTGCAAGGGCCCTTGTGTGCAGAGCCAGTAGAAGGATTGGCCTATTTCGTGGAGTCCTTGGAAATCAATTACGCCGGACTCGAGGAAGAACGAGGTATGTTTCAAGGCAATCTCCGGATTATTGCACGGCTAACATTTTCGGCCTGACAGTGCAAAACAGGATGGCCCAAGTGACAGGTTCTTTCATTTCGGCCGTAAGAGATGCGTGCAGGAATGGACTTTTGGATTGGTCTCCACGGTTGATGTTGGCGATGTACACTTGTGATATTCAAGCTTCAAGTGGGTGATTCTTTGGCTGTGACACCTGGATGATAACTGACTTTGTTTGGTTCTAGCGGATGTACTTGGTAAGGTTTATGGCGTAGTCGCCAGACGGAGAGGGAGGATTGTAGCGGAAGAAATGAGAGAGGGCACGACGTTTTTCAACGTTCGAGCTTTGCTTCCTGTGGTAGAGAGTTTTGGATTCGCTGATGGTGTGTACTGCTGGTTTTTAAGTCTCATTTTCGCGACTGAAGGCATTCGCAGACATGCGCAAGCGTACATCGGGTGCTGCAAGCCCTCAGCTCATATTTAGCGGGTATGAACTCTTGGACGAAGACCCTTTCTGGGTCCCAACAACAGAAGAGGAGCTCGAAGACCTCGGGGAGAAAGCCGACAGATCAAATGTTGCGAAAGCTTACATGGACGCTGTTCGTGAACGGAAAGGTCTCTTTGTGGATAGGAAGATTGTCGAGCATGCAGAGAAGCAAAGAACCTTGAAGCGATAGACTACAGTCACTCTAAGTTATGAAATCGTGGAGTGTATAGTACAGATATAACGTCAAATCGTCGGGACATCATGATCGTAGCGATTTTGGATCCTGTAAAAGATCCTGCCACCATTCCTGATGGCTGAGAGACTTTTGAGCAAGGCTTCGGACGGACGTGTACAGGCTGCCGAATCCACTGCTAGACAGCTGATAAGAAACGAATGGCATAAGTATAATGCAGGTGGAAACTAAAGCAAGACTACGCACCAGCTCCGTCCGAGGGACCAGTTGTAGAGAATACGCGCACATCGAAATGACGACATGAAGTTCTTCTGGTGACAGTGAAGACTGATCGACCTCGCTCTTCAACAAGAGAACGAGGGAATCCCTGTGATTGCGTAGGAAGTGCAGCGCCTATATCAAACATAAGTATCAAGTTGATCAAGTTCAGGGAAGTAGAACAATTACCTGCTGGCTTGCCATGGTATGTTTTGCACCTACAGTGAGCAGGATAGTGGCAGTAATTTGCAAAGCGGGTATAAGGAGTTGATGGTATCGTTGAATAGCACCAGGTAAGAATGAGTCTTGCTCTGTTTCTGAAGTGAGTCATTTTGTCCACGCAAATAGGCTAAACTAGTGTGCGTACCTGTGAATCCATGGCCAACTTCGGGTCTTGTGTCCAGGAAGTCACAGTCAGCGAGGATCAACAGAAGTCGCGCTTCTAGTAGACGTTCGGCGCCCGACTTGGACTGCGCCATCCTGATGAATAGTGACATCTTGGCCTCATACACATACAGTGTGTCAAGGCTCTCTGTCGGAAAGGCGTTAATATGCTTCAGTATGATATTCAGATCCTAACATACCAGGGTCGGGTTGAAGGACAGCTTGCAAACGTGCATCGGCATCTTTCACGCTTTGAACAAACCCAGAAAGATAACCTGATCGAGCAAGAGCTGTGATGACAGTATTCTGTGGCAAGGAGAGATGCACCAAAGAATCCAAGAGCAAGAAAGCTACTGTCTTCCACACTTCAGCTCCGTCGATGGCATCGCGGGAGATGATAGAAACCAGACGTTCAGCCACAGGTTGAATGACGGCGAAGCTACCCTGTGCCTCCTTCGATCGCCTATGTCTGTGTAGCTTCGTGGATTTCGAGCTGTCATCCTGGACGGGAATGTAAGTTGCAAAAAGATCGACCTCTTGATCTGCTACGGGAACGTCGCTTGACATAACCAAACGAAGGTACTGGATGAGGGATGCATAGAGGTTGCCCCTAACCAACTCGTACCGGTTGTGACTCAAAATACATCCAACGAGGCTCTTCAACAAGGAGTATAGGCGTTCTATAGGCAACGAGCGAGCGGCAACGGTCAGGGTCTCGTGAGGTTGACTCGTTCGTCGATCTTCCCGGAGCTTGGTGATAGTCGTCAGAATGCTCTCCGCGAGAATGACAGCAGTCGACTCCTCAATATTATTCGAGTCAAGAGCCGAAGGGAGGGCATGGAGCAAGTCAAGGAGCATATTTTCCCGTCGGTTATCTGGAATACGGGAGTAACATCGAACAAGGGCAACGTCCAATACCCTCCGCCACGACTCGAAACTTCCGGCAATAGCATGGCGGATTTCTCGCCGATGATTTTCAATGGCACAACTTTGTAGAATATACTGGCTCTCAGCCTCGAGTTGTTGTGCATGTGCTGCTGTCAAAACACGACCATGGGCATGAACCGTCCTTTTCGCCGAAGCCAGCAGAGAGACAAGAGCTGCGCTGTCGACTACTTCGCATCCGGAGATGTCACTGCGGACACAAGATTGAAGATCCAGTTGGCTGAGGAACTCCAGCTCCACTGGTTGCGGCGTGAGACTATCCGACCAGTCGATGTTGAGAGATTCAAGAAATTCGATCATGCGGATGTGCGATTGCCCAACCTCATGAAATGGTCTGAACGCTTCATGTTCCCAACCTGTCTGTTCACTTTCGAAAGACTCCCCTGCGTTGCCGAACAGCAATTCGAGCAATTCGCTGACGCTCTTGTGATGACCCTTGTTGACGAGCACATGCAGCTCCAAAGCCACCAGATCCAGCACCCATGAACGCAGGTGCAAGAAGGAACAGAAGGCAGGCACGGTAGTGATAACCCTAGATCCGTCCTGATATTGAACTTCAACGTATGGATCCTTCGCAACGAGCGGAGCTTTGAAAGGAATGGCAATGAGGTGCCGCATGAAGAAGTCCTCACGAGAACGGAGGTATCGAGTGGTGAAGTCCGAGGTCCGAGGGTGTTTGCAAAGCTGGAACAAGACATGATAGCATCGTTCGGCAAGCGAAGGAAGGGATACGAGCAAAGGGGCGTCTCGAGGTTCGTGCCTTCTTGAAGGTCGGGGAATACCAATGTTTACCAGATCTACCACAGAGTGCATGCAACTTCGTCGAGCACCTAGTGCTTGGGGATCTTGAATTTGATCGCCCACTTCAATTCGACCGAACAGGAGATAATGCGCGACATTGGGGTATGGACGATCTGAGCGAGTGTTTTGGATAAAGAAATCCAATACGGCTGTTCGCACAGCTTGAATGCAATCACTCTCCAACTCTGCTGGATCTCGGGCGCCGGCACCCGTGTTTTGTTCCATGACAACCTCGGTGGTTTCTACGTCCGCCTGTGATTCCGCATCTAGAATACGTCGGAAACCATCCAAGATACGAATGGAGTCAGTGCTCCTATCGAGTAGGACTGCCAGTTTGTAAACCGCAGTCGGGGTGGATAGTATCGACAATATCTTGACCGACAAGTAAGCCAACTCCAGGTGTGATGGGTACGCAACATATGACACGATCGCGGAGACGATTTCCGGTGCATACAACAACGCTTGGTCCAGTTTGCCGAAGTAAGATGCGGGATGGAGATCACCCACGACCGAGGTGTCATTCAGATCAAAGATCAGAGGAATCAGAACATCGAGGAAGACGTCCTGAATCTCAAGGACACGATGAATGATGCGTAGCACTCGGATGATGGTACTACGGAAGTAAGGTTCTTCATCTGCGAATCCTTTTTCGAAGCCATCCGTGCCATCGACAACGTATGACAATATACTGGTGTGGAGAGAGGAGTGTGTAAGAAGTCGTTTCATGAGATCATATCCCGGGTGAATGGCAAGCTGCACTACATTTTCCCTAGTGACAGAGCGGTTGTCCACGCTCGTCATAAGAGACTCTAGGTCGAAACTTGCCAAAGATCTTTCAACGTAACACAAGCATAGGTCATTGATGAGCCATCGATCGGCAGGTTGAAGGTATTCCCGTCTGGGGATGTTGGAGAACACGTTGTCGATAACGAAGGAAGTATATGGCGATACACCAGGGGGTCGGTAAGGATGTCCAAGACCATCCGGGATAGTATGGATAGGCTCGGGGCTCACTTGGTCTTTCAATGGGAGAGTCTTCGGTGTATGGATGAGCGTGCTGAGCAATTTGAGGAAAGCAATTGTGGCAGGGTACATCTTGAACGTAGACTCCACTTCCTCCAATTCCACCTCAACACCTTTAACAGCTGGGATAGTTGGCCCCATGGCAGTGCTCCCGCGGACATTAATAACTTCCAACCTTTCCATGAGTGTCCATACTGACTTGCAGATCTCGATTCCTGAAGTTCCTGCTCCAGGGGTGCAAAATGCTGCCAAGGTGTCAAAGAGTGCACCCTTGAGCTCGAGGGGGACACTGAGTGGGATGAGGGACATGAGCGTAGGGATAGCTCGAAAACGTGCATGTCCGCAAATTGTGACTCGCGCAGCGATAGAGTGCGTGACTACGGTAGCCAGTAACCGCAAGAACGATTGCGCGAGTAGGACATCCTGTTGTGTCAAAGCCAGGCGTTGCTGTTGTGGGTGCACATGTTGGGTTTGAGCAGGCCATTGGCTCATCTGCTGTGCACCGAACTGTGCGCTCGGGGCCAAACTTTGCGATGGATGGGGCCGAACTGGGGAGGCAGCAGATGCCCAGGCTTCAAGCAAACCGAACATTGCACTCCAAGATACAGTCGATCCTGATACCATGTGTGCAGGTGTACTCGACGACGATGGGTCCACAACGCCGACTTCGCCTCCGCCTCTGGCAAGAAAATTATATGCCATCTCGCTGCATTGTTGGCCATTAGCGAGACCAGTCAGCATATCGTAGAGTGCTGTCAACATGTCGAGGTCATTTGCTGGAGTGGACCATACAGCCCATTGAAGAAAGGATGGTAATTTAGACGCAGCTGAATCGGTGAGGAAATCTCGTTGCCTATCTCGTGGGATGACACCCCAGTATGGGAGCGCTGTCTCTGGGGGCAGGCAGGAGTACAAAATGCCTATGAACGAAAACATGACAGCCATATCGTTGCGCGGCACTTCAGACTTATCTGCATCTCCTGCAGAGGCAAAGCGAGGTTGTTGGGGAGGCGGGGCACCACGAGACCGCGTACGATCAGTGCGCGCGGTGGCTAAGAGGAGATCCTCCTGTCGTTGTTTGATCTTGCGAAGTTCAGAGGATGCGTGTGTGATGAGGGAGCGGACGAGGGATTCACAGGCCTCCAAAATAACAGGGATGAATTCTGCAGATGGGCGTTCAGGCGATGGTTCATGGTCTTGCACAATCATAGACGCAGCGAATGAGGGGAGTACTTGTTTCTGCTTGAGACCAACCAGAACCCGTATAAGGTAGAGGAAACAGTCTCCTTGGATCGCGTTCCATATCTGAGTCTCAAGCTCGTTCGAGCGGAAACCCTCGGTATCCTCCAACGAAGGATCTCGATGCCTCGTCTCCGTGCAGAACAACGTCCACTTCAGTAAAATAGACGACTTGAGACCAGGCTCTTTCCACTGCGTCGAAACATCCAGCTTTCTCTGCATGAATGAAATGAACGTCCTATCGGAGCCAAGGTCTTTCCGTTTTTGAGCACCCTGTGTCTCGGGGTCAACAAGATCGAATGCAGCGAGGATGGTCGGGAGGAAATAATAGGCCATTGGGTGTTTGGGGTTCACTTCGAGCCAGTCAATCATTTTGGTGATGTCTTGCGAGGAAAGATAGCCCATGCGGCCGATCACCCATAGAACAGTCGCCAGTGCGCGTCGTTCGTATTTCAGCGAGTCATAACGCGCAGTGAGGATGTCGTAGCCCAACCGTGCTCCTACACCACGTTAACACCCAGGTAATTGAGACGAACTGTGTCAACTTACCTTGATTCGGCGGCGCCACGGTGTCACTACCAGCATTCTGCCTCGCATTCAACGTTTTAGACATGTTGACCTCAAGGTTTTCGATCTCCTTGAACAGCTTCGTTGCCAGCGGCGCCTCCTGTGGTTTCGGTGGTGGCAGTAAGTTTTGCCTGAGGAACGTATTCAAACGATGGAAGAGCGGAGGTGCATCTGGCCTTTCGGACAGCTCAGCAGCCTCGAATAGGAAGCGTAGACAGTCTGCTATGTGACGTCTTCGAATGTGAAAGTTGAGGAGGGTTTGTTCGACGAGACGTTCTGGAGAAAAGTTTGGGACACTCAGTGTGACCTCGTACATGATCTCCGCGATGTAGCGTTCGGAGACATCGAGTTGTTCTGAGACGAAGATGGCCTGACGGGCAAAGTCTGTATTGACTGCTGTCGATCGACCGCGTATTGTGATCTTGCCTGGTTTTCAGGTACATTCGTGAGTATCGCTGGTGGCAGGTTCTTCAATGTACACTAACCTGATTCAAGCTCCCTTTGCTCCTGCGGATTCCTCCCACCCACGCTGAAAACATTGAGAAGAATGGGCTTGTGTTCCATAAGGTCTTCATACAGTTCCTGTTCCGCCGAGACATTTCCGCCTGAGGTCAATGCGGAGTATAAAGTGGCTCTAAGTACAGCTATTGAAGACATTTCCGCATAGATCCTCGCGTCCTTTTGTGAATGGGAAGTGAAATCGGAGGGAAATGTTCGTGGTGCAAGGCAGACGCGTTTGTGGCGAAGGACAATACTTAGCGCTCAAACGGTAATCTTATCTTATCTACGCGTTGTAACCAAACTGCACCCCTCGGTCTCCTTCAGCGCATTAGATTTTGAAACATGTTGCAATCTACCATCCAGCGCTGTATCATAGACCTCTATGCCCCCAGCCTCCAGCACCCACCGTCGAACTGCGAAAGCTAAGAAGGTTACCTTTGAGCCCAAAGTTGAGGAACACACCAGAAGTGGTACTCGTACGGCGGTCAGTACTTCCTAGTCTTCAGGTCGACATTCAACTCATGAGCATCCTTTAGCCCCTCCTGACGCGTTTTCTTACTGGAATAGCCCTTATAAGCGCAATTTTCCTTGCTGTGTACTATTACTACAGCTATCTGCTATGGGAGCCTCCGAGTACTGCCAAACTCGAGGAGGACCTGCTTTCACCGTTCCAAGTTGTTGACCTGCCAGGGAAAGGCAAGGGAGTCATTGCCACTCGAGATATTGCCGTTAGTGTGATAGCTCTGTAAGTCCTTGTGAGTTTGTGAACGTTGACATACCGTGTATAGCAAGGTGAATTATTGCTTCGCGAGAAGCCCTTGTTCCTCGTTCCAACCCACAGTCAGTATTTTATCATAAAGCTATCAGGGATAACCTTACACAGGTTGTGTATATATCATAGTAACATCCTCACCTGGAGCCCTCCTTCTTACTTCTCTCGCCCGCCTAACACCGGTTCAGCGGAAATCCTTCTATGATCTTTCCTACGTGAACTTCCCCAGAGACGTCATCCCTGATACACCCGAATATAACGAAGCACTTGCTCTAGCTATTTTCCAGACCAATTCTATAGCAGCTGGAAGCAATGTGGGTATATTCCCTCGAATGGCTAGGTTTAATCATGGTTGTTCGAGTGCGTTTAATTCAGTGTATACCTGGAGGGAGAAAGAAGGTTTTCTTGTGGCTCATGCATTGAAAGCCATCAAGAAGGGCGAGGTACGTGAGGCTTTGATGATTGCGTTTGTGCAGATTATATTGATAATTCTGCGGCCGAGCAGGAGTTACTTACGACCTATACGGACACTAAACGGCCAAGAGACTCGCGCCGGTATGCGTCCTTGTGACGTCTACTGTACATGCTAACTAGTGCTGAATGACATGCTTAGGAGATACCTCCATACGCATTACGGCTTTACGTGCCAATGCGCCGTCTGCTCCTTACCAGATGACCTTTCACGCAAGTCCGATAGCCGATTATCACGGATGTCCGAATTGTATTCCCAATTTGCACGTTGGGGTGACAGCTCTATTAGTGGGCAAGAAGCAGCCAACATAGCGCGTGAAATCTGGAGCATTGGGGAAGAAGAAAGATACTGGAGCGAACGTGGCAGACTTGCAGCAGACGCAGCTTGGGTTGCCGCTGCGCACTCTGAGTACGTATCCTTCCATTGTTTCTCGCGAGTAGTGCATCTTAATGTATCCCGTGCTGACATCATTTTTACCCTGGGTTGTCGGACTTTAGTGACGTAGCAGCGAGGGAATGGGCTGCGTTGGCATTAGAGTGGTACGCTTACGAGTTGGGCGCTGACAGCGAGCAGGCACACGAAATGCAGAAT
The DNA here is from genome assembly GCA_964035595.1 of Somion occarium. NCBI lineage: Eukaryota > Fungi > Basidiomycota > Agaricomycetes > Polyporales > Cerrenaceae > Somion > Somion occarium. The sequence goes on along the minus strand of OZ037950.1, from coordinate 1,716,435 downwards.
GTCATTGCAGACGCAGAGAAGCATCCTGTGTGGGGGAGCAGACATGAAGAGCATGTCGGAGGTCCCAAGAAGGTTTGATTAGATGTCTATAGTGTTTGCGATTGCTGTTTGGAGCTCCATCGGAAGAGACTATCATCCCGATGGCCGTTCTGGAGACATCTAGACAGTAGATACCGCCTTCATATTGATGATCATAAAGCAATGAAGGCACCAGCGACCCGGATGCATTGTGCGTTGTGAGAGTTTCCGGGATATTGCCTTCCACTCGGTCTTCCACAAGAGCATTCCCTGTGAGTGAGCGGAGAGGTGCGGGATGGACAACACACGACGGATGAGTCAGGACACGAAAGCGCAAGGAACGGACTGTCCGTGGGGCACAACTGGGGTATTACACTGGTACAAGCGGCTTGTTTAGTGCAAGTTAAGATTAATCTCTGAGACGCCGAAACTCGTTTCATCTCACCACTTTGCGTTTTCGAATTATTGGCGCTTATATAACCTACTTACATATCGGCTTCTTTCCCAAATTCCCCAACTCCCTCCGCCTTTTCTCTCTCGCCTCATCAGGCGTTCCCTCCTACCACCTCTCTCCTTTCTACTTTCACTTGCTTGGTTTCTTTCTTTCCTCGTCGTTCACTATGGCGGTCTCGTCCTCCTCGGACGTCGTGATTCTGGCGCTTGGCGTTGTGCTTGCTGCTGTCTACCTCTTCCGGGATCAGCTCTTCGCCGCAACAAAGCCCAAAGCCGTTCCGGTCGCTGCTTCCAAAGCAGCGGCCGGAGGTGGCAATCCTCGGGACTTCATTGCAAAGATGAAGGAAGCGGTATGTACACCTCTCCCATTCTACATTTTCCTCCGGGCACTGCTGACGTTGCTTGGTAATAGAAAAAGCGCATTGTCATCTTCTACGGCTCGCAGACTGGCACTGCAGAGGAATACGCCATTCGACTTGCGAAGGAGGCCAAGTCCAAGTTCGGTCTTGCTTCACTCGTTTGCGACCCCGAGGAATATGATTTCGACAACCTCGACCAGGTCCCGGAGGACTGTTGTGTCTTCTTTGTCATGGCTACTTACGGTGAAGGTGAACCCACGGATAACGCTGTCGAGCTTTGTCAGAAGCTCTCAGATGAGTCTTGCGAATTCTCAAATGGCGAACACAAGCTTCCCGGTCTCAAATATGTCGTATTCGGCCTCGGAAATAAGACGTATGAGCACTACAATCTTATTTCGAGGAATGTCGACCGGGATTTGCAGAAGATGGGTGCTATCCGTATTGGCGAACGTGGTGAGGGTGATGACGATAAGAGCATGGAGGAGGATTATCTAGAATGGAAAGACGGCATGTGGGAGGCTTTTGCTAAGACTATGAATGTTGAAGAAGGACAGGGCGGTGACTCCCCTGACTTCGCGGTCACCGAGGTCGACGAGCATCCTCCCGAGAAGGTCTACCTTGGTATGTGTCATATCATTCTGTGTATCATTGCAGGCGTCTCACTCTGAGTTAGGCGAATTGTCTGCTCGTGCTCTCACACGTTCCAGGGGTATTCACGATGCTAAGAACCCGTACGCGGCACCTATTGTTGCTGCTCGGGAACTTTTCGAACTCGGTGCTGAACGTAACTGCGTTCATGTCGAACTCAACATTGAGGGTTCTGGTATCACTTATCAACATGGTGATCACGTTGGTGTCTGGCCATCCAACGCTGAGGTCGAGGTCGACCGTCTCCTCTGCGCGCTCGGCCTTTACGACAAGAAGGACACAGTCATCAACATCGAGTCTCTCGACCCTGCACTCGCAAAGGTTCCCTTCCCTGTCCCTACGACCTACATTACCGTCCTCCGACACTACATCGACATCAGCGCTGTTGCTGGTCGTCAGATCCTGGGCGTTTTGTCGAAGTTCGCTCCTAACCCTGAGGCAGAGACGATCCTGAAGACACTCAACACCAACAAGGAGGAGTACAGTACCGTCGTTCACAACGGTTGTCTCAAATTGGGTGAGGTCCTCCAGTTGGCTGCCGGCAACGATATCCATGCTCGCCCTACCACGGAGAATACCACAGCTTGGTCGATACCATTTGATATCATCGTTTCCTCCACTCCCCGGTTGCAACCCCGGTACTACTCTATCTCCTCGAGTCCTAAGCTTTACCCTAACGCTATTCACGTCACGGCCGTTGTACTCAAATATGAGTCTATACCGAGTGATAAAATCAAGACAAGGTGGATTTATGGTGTTGGTTCCAACATGTTGCTTAACCTCAAGGTCGCGGCGAGCGGCGAGAATGCGCCTCTTATTAGCAACGAGGCTGAGGACTTGCCTGCGAAGGTCTCTGCGCCACAGTATTCAATTGAAGGTCCTCGTGGGGCATACAAGCAGGACACTATCTACAAGGTCCCTATCCACGTCAGACGGTCAACGTTCAGGTTGCCTACGAACCCCAAGAGCCCTGTGATCATGATTGGTCCCGGAACTGTGAGTGTTTGCAGCTTCGACTTGTAGGTACATTAGCTCACTCTTTATTCTCCAGGGCGTTGCTCCTTTCCGCGGATTCGTCCAAGAGCGAGTGGCTATGGCTCGTCGCACTATTGAAAAGAACGGTCCTGAAGGTCTCGCTGACTGGGGCAGTATCCGCCTGTACTTTGGTTCTCGCACATCCAGCACCGACTTCCTTTACAAAGACGAATGGTCAGACTATGCAAAGGAGCTGCACGGCAAATTCACCATGCGTTGTGCTTTCTCTCGTGAACCACCATACAAACCCGATGGAGGCAAGATCTATGTCCAGGATCTCATTTGGGAAGACCAGGAGCAGATCGCCGATGCTATTCTCAATGGCAAGGGCTATGTATACGTTTGTGGTGATGCGAAGAGCATGAGCAAGGCTGTTGAGGAGGCACTTTGCAAGATCCTGGGCGAGGCCAAGGGTGGAAGCGCGGAGGTTGAAGGTGCTGCTGAGCTCAAGTTGCTCAAGGAGAGGAGTCGCTTGTTGCTCGATGTCTGGTCATAGAAGCAGACCCTTCTCCGCCCACTGCAGTTTTGTGTTTTTATGCATTATACACGCGACTAGAAATATTCTAGATGGACAAGGATGGTATTCAGCCATGTAAATACTTGTCACTCATAGCACTAGAGGTTCTTCCTGTTGGGATCGGAATTGTCGTAGTATGTTCAATATCGCTTTCGTCATTCAATGTATTTTCTGCACACTCTTGCATGGATCTTGAGGGTTGTTAATCATGGGAAAGAGACCTAAGAGCAAGTATCTACAAAGAAAAACAGATCCCTTGCAGCCGACGTTCAAGCTATACAACCCGGTCCGGAAGGTTCCGTTACAAGGATGATCGAGAACGGAGACACATTCTGCTATGCTGCATACACCTCTCCGCTCGTTGCGCTCGGCGTCCGTGCGACCTCGGTCCACATACATTTCGCGACATTGTCTTTCGAAACCACCATTTCGTAGTTATTCAACGCCTAACCCGTCACCAAACAAACCTGCCCATCCCGACGATGTTTCTGTGAAGCCGAACTCTCCGGATCCTCCTTCGAACAGTTCGTCAGGAAACCCCAGTTCTACGGTCTCTACGGATGAAGCTATTGCAGCTGCATCTGGTTTGTCTAAGGAAGAATCTATTCAGTTGGAGAAGCTGAAGCAGGTAATTCGCGAATGGACTGAGACGACGTCACGGACGATTCGGAAACAAGCCGATGCGTACACGGCTCGTGCTGCTTCGACTTTCGCTCAGCTTGGAAGTGAGCTAAACAAAGTCACTGGATATGAAGAAATTGAGACATTGAAGAAACGAGTGAGGGAACAGGGTACGTTTCTCAATTATCTATCAACATTAAAGTAAACATATATATTGAATACTTATAACAGAGGAACGAATCGATGCTGCTCGTCGGGGTGCCAAAGTCGCGAAGGAAGAATACGAAAAAGCTGTTCTCCAACGTACCAACTCCCAAAAGGAAGTCAACGACCTGCTACAACGAAAGTCTTCATGGACAGACGAGGACGTTCTTCGTTTCACCGCTCTCGTCCGACAGGACCATCTATTCGAACAATCAGAGGCTCGTGCAAAGGCTGCCACCGCTCAAACTGAAGCCGAGGTTGAACGCGAGTTCAGCGAACTCATGCGAGTCATCCTATATCGATACCACGAAGAACAAGTGTGGTCGGACAAGATTCGGAGTGTATCTACATATGGATCGCTCACGGCCCTCGCGCTGAACTTGCTCGTCTTCATATCGGCCATTCTATTCGTAGAGCCGTGGAAGAGAAAGAAACTGGCACAGACGTTCGAAAAGAAGGTGGAAGAGATGACTACGGAGACTCTGACTGCATTCGAGGACAGGACACAAAGTCTTGACTCGAGGCTAGAAAAGCAGAATGAGGCGATAGGCAGGATCTTGGAAACGGTGTACTATGTGACGCAGCCATCGGCGATTGAGGAGGCGAGACAAGGACCAGCAGAAGGGGAGGAGCTTCTGACGCCTCCGACGGAGACACCAAAGGGTACCTATTATGATATCTGGGCAACAGATCCCCAGTGGCTGATAGCAGCGACCGCGACGACCGCTGCGATGTTGGGTTGGCTTGCAAGGGGTTGGTTGGGTCCTTAAAGCTAGACGGTTGAACAATATTGCTCTTGCTATCATACCTGCCATCATGTACACTATTACCCGCATCACTCAAAGATATAAGAACTAAAATCCCTTGAGCTAGCACCGTTACGATTGCTACAACTGTCATCATATATACAGTATACGGATACTATGCTATTCCCAGCATACCCGAGAAATGAAGTAGAAACTGGTATAAACTTACATACTACGCGAGACATAGTCCTGAGTAATTCGGAGAGAACGATACTTTGAAACGCTAAGTTGAGCTCGTCTTGTTATTCAACCAAGGAACGGCATCGTAATCCGAATTCTGCACGCGCACTCTCGACGTACGGCGTGGGTCCGAATCTGACTGCGGGGCCTTCCCCTCCTTATCCTTCCGACCCCTTCCCTTCGTAACAGTCTCTGGAGGCGGCATTGCGTTCATCAATGCAGCAATTGGCATACCTAATCCTGCCTCGCTATCCCGAGACGGGGACATACGAGGAGAACCCCGCTCCCGGAGGGCGTCCTCTCCTTCCAGATTGTCCTGTGTGTCCTTGTCTGTGGTTTCAACGGCCTGCTCGCTATTCACGACGGGCGCAGCATTATTATCAGTAACCGGCGCGGGTGGGGGTGTCGGGGGAAGTCTGTATTCCACCGGAATATCTACTTGAGAAGTCGGCACTGAGATGTCGGGGAACCTCGCCATGGCTGTGGCTACCGTGTCCATGACCTCAAGGTAGAGACTCTGGTCACCTGGTTCGATCCAGCTCCCTGGATTGTCTTCTAGCGTTAATTCACGATTCGTACGAAAGCGTAGCAGCCAACCCAGGGGTTTCCCAATAATCGCTCTCATATCCTGCCATAACCCGTCGATGTGGAATTCTGAAAGGGAGTTAAGGAAATCATTCTTCTCTTTGCGACAAGCCATGTAATTCCCGGTGATCCAGTACTTGACCTGGCCGTTAAGTCTATAACCGTCTGAGGTGTAATTGAGGGAGACCCAAGGGAGAAGCCAGACAAGGGACTCCAAGTCATGTCGGTAAAGTCGTTTGATCTTTCCCTTCCAGTACTTCTCGGTGAGCAGATCCAAAGCCATGAACGGGATGGTTCCCGTCCGTTCGAGACCACCATGATCTGTTTTGTTCCGAAGTGTAGCGAGATCCCAGTCATTCAGAACGCCATATATGATGTTGCCCTTCTTCTTGGTGCGATACATGACATTTCCTTCGCTGATATCAGAATGTTCCACGCCACATTCCCAGACAAAGTAATGGCCTGAGTTGCTGAATGTCAGACCGCAGGATACGAAAAAGAAAAGAAAAGCGTACATTTCACGACCTGCAGCCACGACGACATAAACAACTGAGGCTGAAGCGTCATCATACTTTCTAGTCGTTCCATGAGAAGAACCCGGAGGATCCGCCCAGTGACTATCTTTTTCACTGTTTTTATGGGCAAACCTAGGGACACTCGTATTTTTGAGGTGTCGGTGCCTTCGTAGTCATACGAGTGATAGATAACGGGGAGATTATCGAGTAGGTCTGGCTGATGTTCGCTGACTATAGAACGCGCGGTGGAAACGATATCGGACTCGCTGGTCCTCGATTTATCGGGCCAATAGACTTTCATGACCAGATTCTCGTCGGCGAGCTTGAGAGTCTTTTCCTTGTGGTCAGGATCTGGGCATGTAGACTGACTCTTCACGTTAAAGACACGAGTACCACGACCCAAAAGCGACAGACGTCCATATTGCTGGTCTTTTTTGGGATTGAACTTCACTTTGATTTTTTTAGAGGCCGAAGGAATGGTGACGACGATATCACCTTCCTTGAACTTGTCCGCTCTTTTTCGGTCCTTGAATTGTCCCGTGTGAAGCTTCACGGCATAGGGGTCGAAATCCATATTGATTCCCCAATCTTCCAAATCGCGGAAGCGTTGGAGGGTGAGCATGAGAAGAAGATAACGAGGGAGGTCTTGGAGAAAGTTGAGGCCAGTCGACTGTATAACACCTTGGCGATCGTAGTACCAAATCCAGATGACGTCATCTGCGAAATTACACATTAGCCTCGACCGTGCAAATTGGCCAATGAAGCTTGAAAGCTTGAAGTTTAACAGGCCACTCACCAACGACGAGAAAGTTGAAGCAGTGGTTGACTACTGGGGCGCGGCACAGCATTTCAGATGCGTAAGACGCCAGTTGAATCACCGGCGGCACTTTCTCAGGACCATCATAGTCCGGCATCTTTTTGCCATCTGGTGGCTGTGTATCTGTTCATGGTGAGTTGCGATGTTCAGCATACAATAATCATGCATACCTTCTGGTGCCGCAGGATTGGCATCGTCAGGATTGGAAGCAGCAGGACTGGCATCCTCAGGATCCGGAACATCAGGAGGACCACCACTACGCAAGTTTGGCCTACCACCTAAAGGACTGATGTTAGCTAAGTCAAGTAAACAAAAGAACAGACTCACCTCCAGAAGTAGTGGCTGTTCTTAAATGGGACCCGGTCTTGGCTTTTGCTGTAAATAAATAAATGTTAGCGCGAGTGTAAAAAAACAGGCCGCGCCGCTTCACGCATACACTTAGATCGCTTTTTTCCACTGGATGCCTGGGGCCCCGTCCCACTCGCCGCATTTTGGTCAGCTAATGGAAGATATATCATTGACTACGCTTCAAGACTGCATCATGTAACGGGAAGGTACTCACTGAACGGGTCATCCAAAGGCTTCGCGGGTGCCGTACTGGGCTTCGCAATGGCGATACGTTCCCTATCGATGTAGGGAACCGTGACATGCAGAGATGTATCGTAGTTACCCTTGGGGAGCGGCTTGATGTCGTTGTCAAAAGCCTTGAGCTCGTAGGCCGTCATCACGCCACTCCACGAGAATTTCGTCTTAGGTTTTGAGGTGGCCTTCTCTTTGGCATTTTGCCACGACATAAGCGGCTCCTCCTGTGCGAGTCGGACTGCAGCAAGGGAAGTCTGTATCACGTCCGGTTTACGATGAGATCGTAGGCCATCGTGTTCACCGATCAAAACGTCTGGGTCGCATTGATGGAAGAGTGTATCGAACTCCGAACCTTTGCCAAGGTAAGGCGCATCTAGATCTTTCAATTTTTCCAAGACGTGGTTGTTCGCGTTCACGAAGGGCGTGTATCGCTGCGCTTCACCCTTAGCCGTACGACTACAAGAAATTGTTGAGAGGACATCAAAACATGAAAAGAAGCGTGTCTTTCTCACTAAGCTTCCCACTTCGCTCGCATGACTGCGTCGTTAGCGAGCGGGAGCACTGCTGCGAGACATTTTTTGAACAGCTCATCCTTAGATGCATCCTCTGGATCTGGTTGCCCTAGCAATGCGACTTCAAGGAAGTGTTTGAGTAGTGCATCGAATGTGATATCGGAGGCCTTGTAGACGTCGGAATATATCCAAGGAGCTATTTCCTTATGACTGGAATTCTCTCAGTCAAAAGACGATGAATAATGTTTTTGAACAGATTCTGGTACTCACAACAACGTTTCGTAATGGCCGGCTGCCGTGCGGGATGCCGAACCACGGTCGTTGCTCGGAGTGCTTTGGAGGCTTTGTACGTTGGTAAGTCTGCTTGAGGTGTTGACTATCGCAGCCGCCATGACGTTTCAGGCGTCCAGAAATCTAGGGAGATTGTCAGTCAATAGGCGTCAGTGAGTGCAACATGGGGATTGTAATGCCACACACAGCTCTAGGGGCGCAGACAAGGTCAACACGGTATACGAACTGGGGGGAATAGAGAAAAGATGGAAGCAACACGGCTCCTACTTATGACTTGGGATTCTGCCAAGGATAAACGCCTGAAACGAGGCCGTCGTTCATTGTTCAACTATGATTGCGCGTCTATCATCGCATGTGATCGCGTTGCACAACTTGGTCCTACAAATATTCGAAAAGAGAATAAGTATAACCTTATGTATGGTCATTCCAAGGGAGCGATACTCTATTGATCTAGTAGCACGCATTCCTGGAAACTCGTACTATTCGCTACATTGTGTGTAACAAAGTTGCGATATAGGGAGTGTTTTTACACTAGAACTTGCCAAGGCAACTAACTGTCTTTGAACAATGGAGGGAGACTCGTGCCGAGTACTTATCTTCAACCGAGGCGGCATGCAGGTTTCCGCAAGGCAATAGTCGGTCATCTTCTATCCGATTCTCATCTTTACCCATCGATCCGATCCATTTTCGCCCGAGGGCCCGGGATGGAGTGAGGACAAAGTTCTTGAACCAGCACTAGTTTTAACAATCAGCGAGGGCAGACCAGCAGTCAACGATCACTAACATCCTTAATTCTCTCATGTTTATTAATATCATAAACTCAAGAAGAAATGGAGTAAGGATATATGGATAGGGTATGCGGATTAGCTGGATTGTCTCCGAGTCCGAGCCGAGGAAAAGTCTACATGGATCAATTGCAGTATAACACCTACAAATGGTAAGAACGCTTACATATAGGGCCGAGAGGAGGACACTGAACATGAACAATGAGCGAAAGAGGGCAAATAAAGAAAATAATAGTAAGAAAAGAACATCAGTGATAAAAGGATGGTCTGCCTTTGGGAGAATACTTGCACCGCCTGCATCTTCCTCAGCTCGTGGAGAGGACTGTCGCTGTCGTTTCGAGAATCTTTGCATTCAACGACAGGTTCTCGTAGACGGCACCCAGGAAGTCTCTACACATCCGAACGGCATCTTAGATCGATTGCGATCTAACAGGCGGCCCACTCGTGCGGTTACTTCAGTATCGCAGTAAGTAACACAAGAGGATGCGTTCACAATTGGAGGCTGAAACTTGAAGGTTGCTGAAGTTGATGGATAGATTCTAGGTTACAACATACAGATGTCAAGTCTAAACATGTAAGCTAAATATATTCCATGTCAAGGGTAGCATTCCCGATACATCATACCTCATTGAAGGTGAGCCATAAATTATTGCTATTGCGAAAGTACAGACGAGAGCGGGGGTGGGCCAGACGTTCGGGAAGAAATCAGGTATAGACATGTGTAGTAAGATAGTTGCTGCAGTTGAGGCCCAAGAGGAACATCGGGGAATCGAATAAACTTCGGAAAGGGAACGCCGGATGGTAGCAGGAATATAGGTGCGGGGTAACGTTAGATCTCTCATGTCTGCATAGCGTTGTCGTCGCTGTCATCACCATTCGCATTCTCCGTATAAGCGCGTTTGCGTTCTTGAAGTTCTTGCTCCCTGAGATAAGACAAAATACACGTTAGCATACCACCAACAAAAAAACATACGCGGTGCAAAGAAGAGAAACGGGTAGAAATGAATACGAGCGTAAGAAAGAAAGGATGCACCTTAGCTCATCTGCATCGTCATCCTCCTCTCGTTTTCGTCGGGAAACGGCTCGCTGTTGTTGTTGCGGGAACCCCTGGACGGCAATATGTGCTTTGTAGATTGATTCATACTCCTGCAATGTGAAATAAGATACATTCCGATGAACCAGATAAGAATAGAGGCATACCTTAAGTTGGGTGAGGAACCCGCCGTTGGGCGAGATACAATATCTTCGATTCTGCACCATGTGTAGTGCATCTTCCCACGAGAGCCCAACCTCTTGCATAACGTACATCACAACGAAGGATGGGGATAGGCTGATGCCGCCTAAGCTTGGTGGTAAACATTCAGAAGACTCGCTAGGTGGTAAGTCAGGTCAATCGACGCACCGTTACAGTGAACCAACGCACGACCACCTGCCAATCGAGCCTGATCAATGAACTCCTTGGCTCTGCGCGAAATTAAACGTAGCAGACATTAGAAAGTAATTACAATAGGCATATTGGGCACACGAAACCAACTGTGGAAAGAGCTTGATCAGGTTCTGGTCCTCGTTGTCTCGTACATCGAGGGTCATATATTGAAAATGATCTGGGAATCGTGGGCGTACTGAGAACGCTTCTTGTGCATCTCGAATACATAGTCTAACGTGTATCATTGCGACAGGGTCAACATCAGAATCATGAAAGAGCAAAGTGGTCAACGTACATATGTGTGACCCCGTATGACTGCAGAGTCTCGAGAGACTTGGATACTTGTAATGGACCCAGGTAAAGACCTGGCAGTATCTCCTGACATTGTCTTCTCATCTCATACCTATACATTGACCATAAACTTATACGCCTCACATTGATCGAACGTGAGAATGAACGAAGACTTACGTCCACTCATCTCCGGGTCCTTGGATCAGTTGCTGTTTCTCGTCCGCGGACATCTCTTGCACTGTTTGCATTTCGATCGTAAGCGGAGTGGAATATGGAGAAGAAGTTACTGTAGATTATTAAGAAGGGAATGGACGCGTCGTGGAGGTAGCTAGACGAGAATGGGAGCGGCTAGACCCTCAGGGCTATTGCGATCTTGTACCTTGAATGCGGACCATATACATTGTTTCATAAGCTCGTTTACGTATCCCGATCAATCCTTCAATTTCGCAAATCAATTACTCAATCTTCGCCCTGTCACTTTTCCTCACGTTGGCTCTCAACGACCATAAGTATTCATACTTGAGAATATTCGAGTGAGCAGGAAAGGATATGTTGAATTTGCGTCCATCTACTCAAGTTGCTTTGAATGTGGCTAGCCTTGTTCGCGAGCTGTCTTCGGACACTTATAGTATCTCTCGTTCCCCGATTATTACACTGACGAGCAAGAAAAACAGTGTTCGTACTCTCACTCTTGCAAGGCTGTCAAGAGTATGCAGAACATTCCATGACGCCGGGCTGGATATGTTATGTTCCTAATGTACAGCGTGGGATGAATGTTACCATCAATGCCCTCAGCTTCAGGATCTACCCCTTCAATTTGACTACTTGACCCATACAGAGAACAGAACTGGGCTGTTGACCAAATAAACAGTTATGCCCCGGATATCATGTTTCAAAGACGTTATATTGCGACAGATGTGTATGCCTGTGTGTGGGAAAGCTAATGAACGGAATCCGGGTGAGCAAGAGAATCATTATAATGATACACGTCGAAGCTGCCTTGGTACAAAGTGAAACGGGAGAAACTAGCAACGTACAGGTAAGGCTAGCTTCGAAAGGCAAAGTATCGTAGATAACATTGAGAGGTGCGTTGCGAGAGATGGCAAAAGGGGCGTGGATGGAAGGCAAGAGAAGAAGGGGTCGAAAACGCGGTGACGTTCGAAAAAAAAACGATATCATGCAACATGCATCCACATTCGTGTTCAAATCCAAACCCTACTCTCCAACAGGACGATCATCCGAATGGATGACATCCATCTCAATCTGAGGAATCGCCAACGGGAGCATTGGTTGGCTCGGGTGTGAGTTCGAGGTCAGAAGCTGGCTCCGCGAGCGGGCTCTCCTTCACAGGACTTGACGAGATTGTGGGTGAGACGGAAAGAGAGTGGTTCACCGGAGGGGTGGTTGCATGAGGAATACTGTGAAGTTATGGCAACATGTCAGTTCAGTGTTCATACTGGTACCATGAGGCGTGCATGTGGCAAACACCACGGAAGCGATGGAGAGGAGGGACAGGAATGATGCGTAGACAATAAAGATAAAGCGATGGAGGATATGGAGATGGGAGAGATAGGCAAATTGCGGGGCATGACAACAATGACATAGCAACAGAGCACTCACTTCTCCGGGTTAGGAATAGCAGTGCCCACTGTATTCTGAGGAGCTTTTCCGGCTTTCGAGAGTGCGTAGTCCCCAGAGTCGAAGTACTTCCGATCCTACAATCGCAATCGACGCATACAAGCACATGTATGACGGCACTAGTGAGAATGTCATCCGCCTTCAAAGCGGGACAAAGCTTGCCTTTTGCATCTTGGTCAAGACATTCTTGTGCGAGGGCAGCTTGCCATAGAGACGAAAGAGCTTCTGCTCTTCTTCCGTCAATTTCTACACATGATTCAAAACAGAAGAGATCAGTCAGATCCTGCAAGCAAAAAAGACTTGTAGCAGTGAAGAAACCCTGAATGTCGGTCGCTAACGGCGGCACAGATGACATCCGATGGGAAAGAAGTGAAGAGAGACAAGACGAGGATAACAGAAGTAGCAGAATGTCACCGAATGTACTCACGCTAATGTCGACCTTGTTCCTTTTGGCCGGGAGCATATTCGGATTATGGCGTACACAGTCAGGCGAGAGATACGGAACGGCGAGCACAGGGGCTCTCGAGGAAGGGTTAAATGGAGGTCAGACAAAAGTCTGGGTAGAGAGTTTGCGAAAGATCCTTTGGCTGGCGAACGATGAGCGTAACGATGAAGATGACCGTGCCTCCAATTCTTCGCCCCGCCACCAGCATACAAGGCGGAGCGTGGCGGACTTTCAAGATAACTCAATATCAAACTAATTATTTTCTCGCTTGAAAGGAGACAGCCAAGCGTGCTGCGCAGCGTTTCGTACCGGAATAGCATAGCACTACATACACCGTTAGAAAGAAACAGTACAGAAAGGGGTTGGTCAATCGAAGCCGCATAACTCGAAATGTTCCTCCCCAAGAAAAGACATCTGCAACGGACATTAACAAGAGAATTGCGACCTGATAGACAACCAACCAGCTCGTCAGCACAGTCTTCATTCGTAGCAAAGTCAAGCATATCGTGATTCTGCCATAGGTCATCTGCAAGTTCCGGTGGAGTACCGACCGCTTCCACAGATCCGCTATCGTCAAGCTCCTGTTCGGGAAGCCAAATAAGTTCGTCCTCGAGCAGCGGTATGGGAGAAGCAGGCAAGTCCAGGTCTTCCAAGAAGTCGTCGGTCGGGACATCATGTATGAAAATATCATCATCGAGAATTTCATCCGAGTTATCGTCGTCCAAAACATTTAGAGGAAGGTCGTTATCAGAGGCGTCTAAGTATTCGTCGAATTTCTCTTCGTCTTCATCACCGTAATCGAAGGGATTGTCGATGTCAAGCGTCAAAGATGGAGACTCAGTATGTTCAAGTTCGGCGGGTGTTAGAGGGGCTTCATCGACTGTCGACTGCGAGGAGGTATCTGGCACCAAATCGAATACAGCCGCAGTATAGGTAGAGCTCAAAGTCGGGAGAGGCTAGTTCCAGAGAAATCATTCAAAATAAATGGAATATTTGGACAGCGTGAGGCAAACTTGAATGATGAAATACCTTGAATCGGAAAGGTTTGATCCTGTGCTTTAAAAAAGTGACTAGAGACCTGTGTAGCATCTGTTCCCTAGTTAATGTCCGTTCTGGATCCGGAAATCCCTCTAGGTCTTCGTTAGATAAACCTAAGTATCGCGACAAAGCCGCAAGGTTCGCGGCGATTATATCGATATATTGACTGTTCAATTTCTGTTACAGAAGATGAAATATATATCACCGATCATGGGAACGTGGAACTCATAAAGAGTAGCTCACCTTCAGAGCTTTCCGGGCACGTTTTCGAAATGTGGGGTCCGCCGAACGATCGACGATGTTGAGAAGGGATCGACATATGGAAGGCAATAGCGGTAACTCCGCGTTGATTTTCTATCAAGAATCAGTACTCCAACTGATTCCCCGTAACATCAGAAGAAACGAAAGATGGTTACATTGCAACATGACCCAAAAATAAGCGGGTATCGACTGGGCTGGAACTTCAGCAGTGTGTAGCAATATGCATCGTTGCTACTCACGCGATGAGGTGATGTGTGATAAAGCGGTAGAAGACATTGCCCAGCACGGACATGAAGGGGAGGTAAGCGTGTGAAGCGAAGGGATTGATAGCGAGCAATGGGTCTACAGATAGGTTAGGACAGCACTCTAACGACCAACCATTGTATGCACCTTCGACATGGTTCCCGGGTATTGAACGGCATGAGAAAGACAAGTCAATCGATAGCAAGGTTAAGTAAAGCGTGCAATCTTCAGGGTCTAGTTGAGAGCAGGAAGAGACAGTAACTAGTACGGAATTAGCCTGGATTTGCGAGGAGTCAGAAGCAACCGAAGAGTCGGACATTTTGTACGGCCATCTGACTCGTCCAGATACAGTTCAGAAACGTTTGAGAGGCCGAGTTGTCCAGAATGCTAGGGACCAGCCGAATCCTAGACGTGAGAAACCAGATCGAAGGAACACCTATAAACAAGTACCGATTGCAGAAAGTTCACCAAGTAGAGAGCCAGAGCAGACTCTTTTAGGTCTTTGCCGATTGTTGGCGAACCATCCATTGTCGCAGAAATAGAAAAGGTCACGTCTGACTTATGAATCACATCTAACGAAGGCGGGACGCGTGTTGCCATCTTCAATACCGTGTCGGAGGCACTGCCTGCAATGAGAAAGTGAGTCGAGTTCAAGGAGAGAGTCATATTGGGGTCTCGTGCACGCAAGGAGGAGGTGCAGGCTATAGTAGGCATTATTGTTGTCTAGGTCAAGTCCAGTGTGGTGGTCGTCGGCACGAGGAGATTCGGTTATTTTGGGGAGATAAGATGCAGATAAGGGGTTATTAGGGGGCTGGAAATTAAATATGTAATGGATAAGGCGGGTGGCTGAATCGATCACCGCCCCGTCTGCCAGAATCGCCTTGAGCCAGGACTATTCCTTCCTCCTCCAACACATCTCCACCGCGTCCTGGCGGCATATACTTAGAATAGACGGCCATGGTATGTTCTTTCAATATGTTGACTTATTTTTTATCTCACCACCGTCCCTCACCAGTCGCATGAGCTGGACCAGAAGATCCAAGATGTTTACAAGCGCATACAGACTGAGCGCAAGGTACTCGAGGCATCCCAGCTCCTCCGTCAGGCCACAACAAATCCAGACGTATTGAGGCGAAACGATGCAGCTATCAGGGAAGCTGAACGTTCTCTCTCCTATTTCGAGGATACCCTCCGAGAGCTCCAGTCTCGCAAGATGATGCAGTCGAGACGCGATGATCATTCACGATCGGGTAGTGCAGGCTCGTCTCAGGTAGTTTTTCTCTACTCTGCACATTCACAGGCAGCCTTATGTGTGAATATTGTACTCTAGGCTTCGTCTTCATCCACCTATGGCATCCCTGGCAATCGTGCCCCCCACTCTCCGGAAATGCGTCCCCAACCAGGCCTACTGCCCCAGGATCCTGTGAAACCTAAACCATATAGCAATCTGGACCTCATAAAGGCCGATACTCCACATACGACTGCGAAGATAGCGCGGATGCTGCATCAGCTTGAATTCAAGCTGCAGGTTGAAATGCAGTACAAGAAGGGTATCGATAAGATGGCGAAGCTATACCAGGCCGATGGCGATAAGAAGTCCAGGGCCGACGCGGAAAGTAAGAAAATCGAAAGTGAGCGCAAGATACAACTCTTGCAAACTGCCCTCAAGCGCTACAAGAATTTGCATATTCTTGACGACGCGGATGAGGATGAGACTAGTATGTATCCTGTATTCAAAGCTCAGCTCCCCCGAAAACTCATAAATGAATGGCATTAGCTGAGCCTGGTCCCGTCGGGCCTGGTGTGGAGGGTGAACGGAAGGACAACCTCCGTAACAAACCTCTGTCTGGAAAGCTGCAAATTTCACTCAAGGGAGCCAGAGAGCTCGATCATGCGCCCATTGTAACCAGTGGACGCTTACGTTCTGCCTCGAAAGCTGTCGAAACCTATGTTTCGTTCAAGGTTGAAGGTACTCAACGCGCCCGCTCACACCCGTCTCGGACAGATCGGTGGATGGAAGATTTTGAAATCACTGTCGAGAAAGCTAATGAAGTTGAAATTGCGGTGTTTGACAAGCAAGTGGGCGAATTGCATGCCGTCCCCATAGGCCTTCTTTGGATCAAGATCAATGACCTGGTTGAGGCGCAGAGACGTCAGAAGGTGATGGCGGAGACCGGTCAAGGTGGTTGGGTCACCGCACATGCCATGAATGGTGATAATCCAATGATTGGGATGGCTGGGCAAGGCGGAGCTGGTGACATGAATGCTCCGATTGGCTTTGGCGAGAAAACTATTACACCTTCAGGTTTCACAGCGTCATCAGGCTCTGAAGGCGTCGAAGCATGGTTTGCTGTTGAGCCAGCAGGCGCCCTTGCGTTGCATCTCAACTTCAGTGCGTTGAACATAACTCTGCTTAGCCTTCTTTCTGACGTCGTTCGATTTTAGTCAAGGAGAATGTTCGTAAACGCCCTCTCGATGCTCCTGGTGGTCTCGGCCGTCAAGGTGCTGTTCGCAAACGCAAGGATGAGGTTCATGAGATGAACGGACACAAGTTCGTCCAGCGACAATTCTACCAGATCATTCTGTGTGCATTTTGCAACGAATTCCTACTCAACGCTGTCGGCTATCAATGCGAGGACTGCAGGTACACTTGTCACAAGAAGTGCTACGAGAAGGTCGTTACTAAATGTATATCGAAGTCGAATACAGGGGTAAGTGGCTACGACGGAAGCTACCAATCTGAGTCGACTCACATTCACTTACTTTCTATTATCAGGATGACGATGCTGAGAAGATCAACCATCGTATCCCTCATCGATTCGAGCCAATCACCAACATCGGCGCGAACTGGTGCTGCCACTGTGGTTACATGCTTCCTCTTGGGCGCAAGAACGCACGTCGATGTACGGAATGCGACATCACCTGTCACGCCAACTGCGCCCATCTCGTCCCCGACTTCTGTGGCATGTCAATGGAGACTGCCAACCAACTCTTGCGAGATTGGAAAGACATCAACAAGGCTCGTGGGGGAAGGACGGCCACATCTTCTCGTCCACCTCCGCAAACCGCCGCTTCATTACCACAAGTACAACAATACCCTGGATCCCCGTACCCGGTTGATCAGTTAAGTGCTGGTATGGATCGTATGAGGCTTACTGCGAGCGAGCAGCCGCCTACGCCATCTAAGGCACCTGAATACCAGTATGGACGTCCGCAACAGGATATGCGTATGCAACAACAACAACCTCCTGCTGGGTATGGTCAGCCCGGTCAACGACCGGTGCCTGGAGGTCGCGCGCCGTTTCCAACCGAACCTGTTCAGGCGCAGCCTCCGAGACCTGCTCCTGGGTACGAAGGTGCAGATGTATTCCAGGCCGCAAAACCATACCCCGGTCAACCAGCAACTCCAGTACAAGTTGCGGCACAAATCAGAGTCTCACCGCCTGATCGACAGATGTCGTTGCCGCCGACATCTGTACAACAGCAGCAAGTGCAGAAACCTGCGGCAAGGAAACGTAAAGTTGGTCTAGATGACTTCAACTTCCTCGCTGTCCTGGGTAAGGGTAACTTCGGTAAGGTCATGCTCGCCGAGGAGAAGAAGTCGAACAACTTGTACGCCATCAAGGTGCTCAAGAAAGAGTTTATCATTGACAACGATGAAGTCGAGAGGTGAGTTCGCCTGTATTATCATTCCGTCATTGGAGTCATAACCGACACTCTGTCGATTGTAGTACTCGTTCAGAGAAGCGTGTGTTCTTGGCGGCTGCACGAGAACGGCATCCGTTCTTGCTCGGGTTACATTCATGTTTCCAGACGGAGACTCGAGTCTACTTTGTCATGGAGTACGTGAGCGGTGGAGATCTCATGTTACATATCCAGCGTAGGCAGTTCTCCCTTCGCCAAGCCAAATTCTATGCATCAGAAGTTCTCCTCGCTCTCGAGTACTTCCACGCGAACGGCATCATCTATCGGTAAGATATTTTTTGCTTAATGTGTAGGATAATACACCTCATCAAATTCACAGTGATCTCAAGCTCGACAACATTCTCCTGACATTGGACGGTCATGTCAAAGTTGCCGATTACGGTCTTTGCAAGGAGGAAATGTGGTTTGCTTCAACTACTAGCACCTTCTGTGGTACTCCCGAGTTCATGGCACCCGAAGTACGCTTGTTTTCTTTCTCGTATATCATTAAGTACTGACTAGTGTCCATGCGTAGATTCTGCTTGAACAACGATATGGTCGTGCAGTCGACTGGTGGGCTTTCGGCGTTCTAATGTACGAGATGTTGTTAGGACAGTCACCTTTCCGTGGTGACGATGAGGACGAAATTTTTGATGCCATTCTCGAGGACGAACCCCTTTACCCCATCACTATGCCTCGTGATGCTGTCTCCATTTTGCAGAAGGTACGTATCCAATTTTGGTATCGACTGCTCTTGTGTTCACGCCCCGGTTATGCAGCTCCTGACGCGTGACCCAGCGCGACGACTTGGCTCCGGTAAGAGTGATGCAGAGGAAATCAAAAGACATCCGTTCTTCAAGGATGTCAGTTTCGATGATGTTCTGAACAAGCGTATACCACCACCCTACTTCCCCACCGTCGTACGTTCAGTGATCTATTTCATGTGGAAGCTATCTGATCACTCTGCCCTGGTTTACAGAACGGTAGTGCGGACACAAGTAACTTCGACGAAGAGTTCACGAAGGAGCAGCCAACACTCACTCCTGTTCATGGACAGCTATCAAGTCGCGATCAGGCCGAATTCAATGGCTTCTCATGGGTATGTCTCTGCTTTCACCGTGTTCTCCGTTCTTTGATTTGACATCTTCGTGTAGGTGGCAACCTGGGCAGAGATGTAGAAGATGTATCGATGTTAATGATAGTGACCGTTTAGTTGTGGTTTCGTCGTATTTCCTGCTATTATTGACTTTGTTGTATTTGGATATCGATATACCTGTTGTGCTCAAGACAACGCCTCTCCTCTTTGTATCGCCTAGTGGACGGTTTATCATTACAGTAACACAGTAACACTGCTGTTGTCTCCGTCTTGAGTGTAAAGTAAAATAAGGCTACTCGGCGCGTTCACGTTCGCTTTCTGCGACAAGGACGTGTCCACCCGTGCCTGGCAAGCCCTGCATCTGCTCCTGCTTGGACACAATACCCTCATTGGGTTGACCGCGCATGAGATCCTGGAAGCTCTGCCACAGCTCGGCTATGGTTTCGTATTCGCGTGTCATTCCGAGTACTTCTTCGAGCTTGCGGTTTAGATTGTTGCTACTCGAAAGAAGTTCCTCGAACCCCTACTCGGCAATCAGACAAGCCAGAAGGAAAGCAAATGTCCACTCACCGATGTGATTTCGGTTGTCAACCGATCGCGTTCTTTCGTGAAGAATGTGTTTTCTTCCAGTTGTGATGCCATGACGCGTCGCTAGGAGTGGGTATGAGCGAGAGGCACGCCAGAAACTTTATAATTGGCGATACAATTTCATTCGTTTCAAATGTACATCGAGGAAGAGCTTCAAGTCGCGTAGGTTGTTCCTCTAGTCCAAATCCCCTGCCCTAAACTTCCCCGATCATTGAGTGATCGTTTGGGTACTTTCACAACCTGTTTAGTGCATCACTGCACCACCTTTATGACTGTGAAGAAATGACCGTTACCTATCGACAATATGCGGGTGAAGATGATCTGAATGCTATCATGACCCTCGTTCAGTTTGAACTGAGCGAGCCCTATGTGATTTACACCTATCGGTATTTTCTTGAGAGTTGGTAGGTCACTTCGCTGAAGCCTCTTGTAATGCTAATGCACATTCGCCCTAGGCCCCACCTATCAATTCTTGTAAGCTCGGCAG
This sequence comes from Somion occarium, assembly GCA_964035595.1. Classification (NCBI taxonomy): domain Eukaryota; kingdom Fungi; phylum Basidiomycota; class Agaricomycetes; order Polyporales; family Cerrenaceae; genus Somion; species Somion occarium. The sequence goes on along the minus strand of OZ037950.1, from coordinate 1,696,310 downwards.
TGCACGTCGCATAATTTTATCCAATGGTCTCCAGGCTCTTTCGCCAGAATCACCAGAACCCATCGGAGTGATCATCTGCAAACAAAGTATGCATCGAGATACAAGGAATCGGGGTTACATTGCCATGCTTAGCGTCCATAAACGATACCGGAAACGGGGTATAGGTGAGTAAGTGGAGAGGTACTTGAATGGCAATATTCACCTTCCTTTCTAGCAACGTCGCTGGTCAGACAAGCTATTGAGATAATGATCCAAAATGGCGCAGATGAGGTGAAGCTGTGGTCGTCTCAGGCTTGCGCGATTCTAATATTATGACAATTATAGGTTGTGCTCGAGACAGAGTACGACAATGTCGCTGCACTCGCCCTCTATGAGTCTTTAGGATTCATTCGCGAGAAACGCCTCTACCGGTTCTACCTGAATGGGAAAGATGCCTTCCGGCTGGTCTTGGCTGTGGCACCATCGCAGAGGCACGTAAACGTCCCGGATGCTGCGACCGCCACAGATGCGCGATTGTCTTCTGCGCCTCAAGATTCGACAAGACCTGTGCTCATACCCCGAGACACCATGTACCTGTAACAACCTCCGATGAAACTAGCCGAGCGGAACGTATACCCCTAGAATACAATGCTTATCGAGTAGAATCTGTATCATAATGCCAGCTTAACGAGTAATATTTGTTGCAAGGCATTTGCAAGGCATTTGACAATGCCTTGAAATTCATTAGGCAGATCACTAAAATGTACTTCCCACGTGGTAAACAGGCGGTAGCGCACGGAAATAGGAAGAGCGCAACTTGCTCTCATCCTCCAACATTTCCCCCATTCTTGCAGACAATATTCCTCTCAAATTCGTAAACATAGACTAGTATCTCTCTTTGTATTCCTATTATCTTCCTCCGGCGGGCCTTGTCTCTCCTTAAACACTGCTCGCGGGACTTTTCTCACCCATCCTAGGGATCCTCATATCCTGGACAGAGCATGACAACCGCCTTCTACGCCACTCAGCACTCAATGGCGATCTCAGGCTACGTCTCTGAACCAGTCAATCCGCCTCAGCCCGAGGAGCAGTACATTTCGACTTTCTTTTGTCGTGCGCTTTATGATTACCAGACCGGCGACGCTTCATCACTTTCCTTTCGCAAGAACGATATCATTGAAGTGCTGACTCGTCTAGAGTCGGGATGGTGGGATGGTCTTCTGGGAGATGAGCGGGGATGGTTTCCATCCAACTATGTCACTGTCATCTCCGACCAAGAAGCGGAGGCTGCACTCGGTGCTCCCGACGCTTCAGTTACACAGTCATCGGTTACAAGTGATTCTGTGGTGGACATGGCTCACTCTATGTCCAGGGCACTGTCAGGATCAAGTGGAGAGAATGATTGGTTAGACTCGGAGGTTGACTACCCTGCCACGAAACAGCTTCTCAACAATCAGCAGCAGCCGCAGACGAATGGTCATACAAATGGCTCAGGTATTCAGCACAATGATTTTTGGGTCCCTCAGGTATCCTCGGATGGCCGAGTAAGCATGAAAATTGTTCTGTTCACGGCCAGTACTGAACAATCACAGATATTTTACGTCAACACGCAAACTGGCCAGCACTCGCGAGATCTGCCGACAGAGGTCGAAGACCCAGATGGTGAACTAGCCGCTCTTTCACCGTCCTCCTCTCGTGCCCCTGTAAACACCGCCGCGGTCTTAGCTGCTGCACAGGCCCTCGGTCAAGCCGTATCTAGCGACTCGAATGGCGCTGCCGGATTTGGTCTCCCCCAACGTACGCGAACTCCGGAGCCATGGGTACGGAGGCTCGCAGACGACGGGTTGTCGTACTACTATCAGAACAGACTGAACGGCCAGGTATCATGGACACTTCCCGAATCTGATGAACCCCCTGCATACAGCAACGGACGCTCGGAAAGCAGCACTTCCATATCTACCATGGCATCCTCGAGTCAGCCGATGCAACGTTTACGCTCAGGTTCGACTGCTTCTCGCACACGCGGGAGGAGCGATAGTGCGGCTGCCAGCGTGTACTCTGACGATTCAGATGTACAACCACTGCCCCGTGCGCGCGCCAGAGCAGAATCTTCGGCAAATGGAACGAAAGTGGTACGACCGCTCCCTTCGCATGCACGAGCACAGGAGCAGTTTGCTTTGACACAAGCAGAGGAGATTGCGAAGTCGTTGCAAAATGCATTGTTCCCTCCCCCGCCAGAGTTGCCAATGGAACTAGCTCAACATGTTCGAGACGCAGTAGCTTTAGTGACTGATTATTTGCAGGCAGCAGGTCCGTCAAGGAGACCGGAACAGGCAAAAGAGATCGATAGCCGCGTGTTGGGCGTGGTGGCAGCTGTCCGAAATTTACTTTATTGCACTGCTACACCGACAGGACATATACCCAGCCATCTATACCCGCGTGGCTCGGACTCAAGATCCAGCTCGTCAGCGCAAGGTCTTCAAGCTCATTTGAAGGCCGCACAGAGAAAAGTTGCAGGAACGTTGTCGAAGCTAGTACTTTCGGCCCTGGCATTGCAATATGATCCGGTGCAATCTATCAACGACAAGCCGAATCGAATGGAATCCGATGCGCGAGAACTCGAGCGCTCCGTTGCTGCGTTCGTCCTGGAAGTACAGAGGTTTCAGCAGGAGCATCCTTCGTCTGGCGCTCAGCAAAACAATAACGTCAAGCGCTTACGTGGTGTCTTTGTTTCTGAAAACATTGGTCTTGCTCTTCCTGGCGCAGGAGTGACGGCAAGCTGGAAAGGGTTCGGCTATCTCCCAACGGATTATCATCCGTCAAGAACACTGCGCTCTGATCTTGTTGCGGAACTTAAAGCTGCCGTGGGTCCTCTCAGCAATAAGCTGCATGAGTTAGTTGCGGTTTCGCATGACAGTGCAGGTGAGTTAGCTATTCATACTAGTGACGTCGTTTAGGACACTCAATACACTCCTTGCAAAGATCTTTTGCAAGCCGAAGGTCAAGGTATAACCGCGTACCTCTCGTCACTCTTGGCAGTTATCAACGATATCAACGTTGCCCAACATGTTGATATTGATGGTCTCCGAGCGGAGTCTGGTGCTACCGCCATATACATGCAGTACATGCAATCGGTAGAGAAGGCTCGACACCTATTGCGAACGCTGGAACTTGCCACTCAAACGTTATATGACGATTCTGCCTCACTGTTCCTCACGATCCAGCAGTCCCACGTGCAAGAGCAGTATTACGACCTTTCGTTCGTGGATCGTTCAGTGCAGCATGACCATATCGATGCCCTTGCTGAGGCGATATCGTCAAATCTCAGAGTAGTTACTGACGTTCTGGAGGGAATGGTCGCCGTTGGCCACGACCAGGCAGATATCGGACAAGCTACGTACAGCACCTCTATTCAATGGCGACAATCTCGATTAAGCATCCTCGATGGCGCTGTTGACCCTTTCATGCAGCCGCGACAGCCAGAGCAGGAGGACGTTGTCGATATGGAATTGGCCTTTGCTCGACCTGGAATGAGAACTATGACTTCTATGGAGACGGGCGGTAGTTCTACACTCTACCAGAACGGTTCTCAATATTCCGAGACGTCGTTGGGAATGTCTGATCGCTCAAGGTCGGAGGATCCCAACGAACCTGTCACTCCGACGTGGCCATCACAGGATACTTCGGATGCTGGTACCTTCATCGGTGCGCCTTCGTCAAATGATGATCTATTGGATGGCCAATCGAGTCCTCTACTCGACGATTTCGATGAGGCGGGACGTAAGTCGTCACCTTTAGTCGTGCCCCCGTGCCTCTCTGACGCTCTTGTTAGCATCCTCTGTCAAGTCGCCACCTCGTGCTGCGAAGTTGATGAAGCTTCTCGGTTCGGATGCACCACAACACTACCTGGCTAAGCTCAATGCAGACGCTAAGCCGTGGTATCTTCGCCCTAATTATGATCAATCTGAAATCTTGATCGACCCGGATGGCGGTGTCCGAGCTGGGACTACGACTGCTTTAGTTGAGCGATTGACGGCACACGAACATGGCGGTATGTCTATTACGAATGGTTGTGAACATTCGTCGTTGACGTCATGCCCGATTAGATCCTACGTTCATTAAGAATTTCTTGATGACCTTCAAGTCGTTTATGACTTTGGATGAGTTGTTCAACCTCCTTGTTAATCGGTACTGGATCAAACCGCCGGAAAACCTCAACCCAACGGAGTTGGAGGAATGGACAAAGCTGAAACAGCACGTCATCCGGATGCGGTATGTTTATTCTCCGTTTCATTGTGCAACATACTCAAAATGTCCTCGTAGTGTCTTGAACACCTTTAAAGCCATGGTCACTGATGACGATCTACTCGAAAAGGAGGACATGTGGATTCTGGACAGGATGAAGGACTTCGCTTCAAATCCTGAAGTTGTATCTTTCGCAGCCGCTAAGCAAATCATCATCCTGATCGAGCGTGCAGTAAGTGCCTAGACTCTTCCGGTGAAAGACACAATGTTGATGACGTCTATTAGCAAAAGGGAGGCGATGGTCCGATCAAGACTACAAATACCCTTCCCAATGCTCCACCAGCACCTATCCTACCTAAATCATCAAAGAAGCTGAAATTGCTCGATATTGACCCCGTGGAACTTTCAAGGCAACTAACCCTGATGGAGGCCACTTTATACAAGAAGATTCGACCAATGGAATGCCTTCAACGTTCCCGTGAGGCGAAACCAGGAAAGACCCCCGACAATATCACGTCGATCATTCAGCTCAGCAATAGGGTACGCACCCATTTCTAATGCTCTCATGGGTCCCGGAGCTAATTTTCATGCTTAGATTGCGAATTGGGTGGCGGATACCATCCTCGAACGAGAAGACTCGCGGAAACGAGCTACGATTGTGAAGCACTTCATCAGTGTGGCTGATGTAGGTGTTCCAAGAGGTCTTTTGAAAAGTCCCGTATAGTGACGGCTTTCTGTAGCGTTGCCGAGGAATGCAGAATTTCTCTACCATGGTTGCCATCATTTCTGGTCTCAATACTCCTCCTATCCGTCGTTTGAAACGTACCTGGGAGCAAGTGAATGCAAGGTTCATGACGCAACTTGGGACGTGCGAAGCAACCATCGACACGAACAAGAACTTCAATAACTACCGGTCGACGCTGGCTAGAATCACGCCACCTTGTGTTCCTTTCATCGGTAAGTACTTTCATGCATTTTTCCCGTGGCCCAACGTTGAGCGCTGTCATTATAGGTGTCTACCTCACTACGCTCACTTTCATCAATGACGGTGCGGAAGACAAGATCTCCGGTCAAATGGTCAATTTCCGCAAGCGTCAGAAGGCTGCTGAGGTCATCCAAGATATCAAACGGTGGCAGGCCATACCGTATAGTTATCAAACCGTTGCAACCGTCCTCGCGTACCTTGAAGAGTCCTTTAATAAGTACGGCGACGGTGTGGACTATGGTGATCAATTCTGGAATACCAGTTTGCAGCGAGAACCAAGAGAAAGAGAAGACGAGAAGATGGCACGATTACTGCAGGAAAGTGGTTTCCTATAAACTATGCACGGTGTTGGGGATGTACGCGTTTTATTATTACTGTTGGGATTGCGTCGGGACTGATCATGATACCTGGATATCGGTCATTGTGCTATCTATATGTATCATTCACCATCGCTTGACTTATGCTGTACAATTTATACTTCGCTTTCGGTTCTTTGCATTCACAAACTTACAATGTTGGAAATATCGATAATACTATGCTCTTTCTGCTATGATTATGATGCCTCCTTTGTGTTACAGTTGCTGAGGCTCCGTCTAATATTACAAAGGTTTACAATGATATTGTACACATTATTGCAGAAGTGTCTCGAGGCTTCTACGAACTCGATCCTCTAGCCCCTTCCCAATAAACACTAATTTACCCTCGCCAGGCAAACCCATATCCGCCGAGGGGGTCTCCTGTATTGACGAAATCTCGTACAAACTTCGAACGCCTTGCAATACATACGTCTCTCCACCCTCAACCCTAAATATACCCTTACATCGGAGGATTTGTACAGGCGGCGAACCTTGAGGATCATCGGGCAGCCGATTCTCCCAAAGGACTGTTCGTATCCATTCGTCAATTTGCTGCAATTTCGACTGTTTGAGTGGAGGACAGGAGACTTGGAGACTTGATATTCCGCGGATCTCATAGTGATGTGGATCGCGTTCATGGGTATGATCATGACCAGCTTCGCTGCATGAAGAATCAGGATGTGAAGCATGACTATGTCCAGCCAGGGTTTCCTTGGGAAGGACTCTCCTGGCTGAATATGCGTCTATGCCCATGATGTATCTCAAGTCGATCTCTCCTCGAGTTGTTCGGTAAATTGTTGCCGCTGGGTTAATATGACTGACAAGTTCTTGGAGGTTATCGAGTTCAGGCGGGGGCGCGAGGTCAGACTTATTCAGGAGGATCACATCTGCACAGGCTATTTGCCTAAAATTGGTGTCAGTAGACCCTCAAGATGTGAGCTGTGAGCTATTTTACCGGAGGCTCTCGCCGATTCCGTTAGAGGCGTGGTCTTCTTCCATTTGCTACGCCAATCAGAGCGTTGACGAAGTTAGATTTTGGATGAACTAGGCTGATATTCTGACTGACCTTCTTTCCGAAAACTGCGTCAACTACACAGACGACTCCATCAAGATGGATATCTTTACCCAAGCCTTGAGCAAATTCTTCGTTTTGCCAAAACATAGATGCAATCGGACCTGCCCACCCATGTGAATGTGTTAAACATGGTATGAATGCTCAACATTGGGCGTCGTACACACCTGGATCTGCTAGACCAGTCGTCTCCAGAAGAATATGGTCGAAAGCGCCTTTGCGTTGCATGAGCTTCTCGATAGAGGCGATGCCAATGTCCTTGATGCTACAGCATAGACATCCGTTTGCGAGTTCGAGGAATTCTTCCGCTGGTTCGCTCTCAGGCTCGTCTGGTGAAGAGACATTGATCGTCTTTGCTAGGAGTTGTGAAGTAAATACAGATGCTGGAAGCATTGAAGTTATATAGCATACCTTCTATGTCCTGCAATAGATATGTCAGCTTTCTGTTGAATGAAGAACGTGAGGAGCATACCCACTAACCGCAGTGTCGCCAAAGTCGTTCATAATAACTGCAATGCGGTAGCCATGACGTTCGGTCAATATGCGCCTATAAACAGAATCGATATGTTACACAGTCTCTCACTTGACAAGAAGGTTGGGTCGTACTTGATCGAAGTTGACTTTCCTGCTCCCAGGAACCCACATATGATAGTGAGTGGGACAGTTTTATGCTCAGCAACCGCTGAAGTCTGGCTGTCCTCAGTCAGCAGCGGAACATCGGATTCGACGAGAGTCCTGAAGCATGACATTTTGTCAGAAATAATCTTTGAATGTTTGGTTATACATACGGGATATCGTCGTCGTCCATGTCAAGAATGTGTGTTGAATTCAAGATGGCGGTTTCTAGCAATTGGTGCATTCCGTGGTGGGGGTGTCACTAAAGAGTGTTACGGTCGTGACACGACGCGTCGAATGGAGACGCGCAAAGTCGCGACGCGTCTGTATCTCTTACTTTCTACCATAGACATCCACAAAATGGCTTCATCTGATCCTGCAACGATCAAAAAGACATTACAGCATCACTTTGGTGCATACTTGGGAGATGATGTGCTGCAAGAGTGTAAGCCAATCCGTACCTGTGAACACGTATCTCTGAGAAAGTGCTGGTATTTGCAGGCATCCAACTGTGCAAAATGTACAATGTCACAGGAGAGGATCTTTTCTTTACCTATGAATCGTTGGTATACGGACGTGGAGGGGCTCGGCAAGTTACGCCCGACAACGTTGCTGAAATCAAGCAGAAGTTACAAAGAGACCTGGAGAAGCAGAAGCGGCAGTTGGCAAAGAGTAACAGGCCAATGCTTCCAATGCGTAATCTCAATGGGCTGATGAAATCTGGGGGTAACGCTGACTTGCTGAACCGTCTGGGGGCGTCTTCGAAAATCAAGGTCGAATCGCCGTCCATCGGTATACCTTCGGCTGGCGAGAGCAGTAGGCCGATATATAGGAACAGTTCGGTGCAATTCACACGTCTGGATGCACAACGTTCGAGTGAACAGCCCCAAAAATGTATGTCTCTTTGTCGAGCTAAACATTCTCGGATATCAATACTTCAATTGACACCTAGACCGATATATGTATGAGAAGATCTCTGAACGGAGCGAAGGTGACTATTCTAAGATCAAGTTATTCAGCTCATATTAAACGAATCGGCTAATAGTTCTAGATGACCGAATTGAAGACATAGCGCAGATACTAAAGAATCATTATGGCATTGCTGATTTCGGAGATCCAGCAGCCAGTACAGAGGTCAGTCAAAGTCTTAGTTTCTCCAACCTACTTTCAACATTGCATCTCGTAGGAAGACGTAGTTGTAGTCGGGCGTATAACTATGGACAGCGAATCTGCCTCTGCAGAATCAGCAAAACTCAACGAAGCCTCTCTGACTCTCGAGTCATCGAGGATGATGGGATCAGGTGTGCGGGTGCCTCTGAAGTTTGATCCGGATGTGCGAATACGACAGGCTGTCCGAGGTACCGGTGGACTTGGCCTATTCCCGGGAGCCATTGTCGCCCTGCGGGGTAAGAATGGTGGAGGTGGCTGGTTCAATGCCACCGAAATACTTTCGGTGAGTTCTATCCTCAGCTTTTGTGCCAGAGGGTATTGGATCTAATGCCTTTTGTATGATAGCTACCGCCACTGCCTCCGCGAGAGCGGCCAGGCCCGAGCAAATCGGAAGGAGGCTTTAATATGCACGCCGCTTGTGGACCTTTCACAACTGATTCCGACCTGCAATTTAAACCGTGGCGGGCTGTAGTGCAGAAAATAAACGCAGATCAACCAGACGTTGTACTTCTGGTGCGTGCTCATCTCATCTTCCAGACTATTGAAACGGTACAACTGAGACGTCTCAGCTCGGTCCATTCCTGGACTGCAATCACCCGAGTTTGAAGTACGGTGATATTGATGCTCCACTACCGGTTATCTTCCAGCAAACTTTCATCGAGCCTTTGCGTGACTATCTAGATTCAAAACCTGGCGCGCTAGTGCTCATTGTCCCGAGTGTACGAGATTTGCTCAATGATCACGCGGTATTCCCGCAAGCTGAGTTCGGCAGCAGCCTTTTCAATGATCCAGTAGGTGTCGCAGTCTTCTGAAAGTACCACATTTACAAGACCTTTGATAGCGGATCGTGCTCTTACCGAATCCATGTCGATTCGCTGTGAACGACGTTTCGTTCGCGGTCACGAGTGTCGACGTACTCTTTCATCTTCGTAAAGAAGAGTTCGTCAAACGCGCGACGGAAGTGGAGTCAATCGGGCCTGAAGGCGAGGAGATCGCTGTCGATCCTATGGCGAATCTCTGTCGACATATATTACAGAAACGAAGGTTGATCTTTTTTCTTCGACAATACATAGACCTGTTTCACTCAGCGCTATGTCATTTAGCTTTTACCCATTATTCCCAACGCCAACCGACCTCGCACATGAAGTGAACCTAGATATCACTCACTCCGACTTCCTGAAGATACCGGAACAACCAGATGTCCTTATTATGCCCAGTCGATTACGGCAATTTACCAAAGTAGGTGCCAATGTTTGATTGTTTCTGTCGGGCAGTTCATTGATGTCGAATAGGTGATTGAAGGAACTGTGGCGGCAAACCCTTCATTCGCAACGAAAGGTACATATTTGTCCTTGAGTTTCAGTGGAGATCGACCACAAAGTGGCGTGAAAGTCGAGGCAGAAATATCCAGACTAGACGCATAGGGTTTTCATGCATTGTTTCATGGTTCGCTTTACTATAAATTATCATGTTGTCTGATTATACGGAATATGAACACGACGCAACAAATAAGATAACAACTTTCAGGGAATAGCGCGCCAGAAGGTCCTTTGAATGAGAATGTGTCCGCCTGAGTTTGTCATCTCGTAATCTGGCCAGTAACATGTCGGTTGCCAAAACGCAATGCCAGCGGAAATCCTATTCTCAAAGAGTTGTATCATGGCAGGCAGATATGTTTCTAGATGTATCACATCATGAGGAAGTTGACAACCTTGGGATGGAAGAAAAAACTCACCTCAATGACAGCCATGCCAAGGCTTGACTGGATGGCGCTCCATGAAGATGGCGACGCAAAGTATTCAAGTGGGTAATAAGTGGATGAGTCTCGATAAATGTGAGACTTATCCCCTTGTTATATACTTGAATCGGTCTAATCACAGAACAAGTGGTGTGTCAACGTATTCCTTGACATCTTGCACCTTTGCTTTGTCGATATCCTTCACAGTCCGGCCATGATGACTCGATCCTAGTCAATCTAAGAAAGTTATCACAAGCAGTTGGATTTAGGCGGTACTACGACAAACCATGGTATGCAGCATTCACAACGGTCGTTATGGAGCAAATGGACGATGAAAGTCAAAAGCAAGGATATCCTGGAATGAGGCCTTGAGGCAGTCTTTTGAGGCCTGACTAGCGGGCCTGGGCGGGCCGCCAATTGACATCACTAAACAGCTACTCAAAAGTCGACAGAGACGGCGACCTGTCTCTCTGCATTCGGTCCTCTCATCTTCACTTAACTTGGACATTCACATATTTCAAGTATGGAACACAGTACCAAACCTAGCTCTTCAAAGCATGACCGCGCTCATAAAGGTGAACGCGAACACCATAGCAAGAAGCGACACAACTCAGAACGCGATGCTGAGCCCTCGAAGAAAAGAAAACGCAAAGACCACAAAGTGGAGCCTGCACTACATATTGTAGATCAGGCGTCTGATGATAATGAAGTTTGGGAGGAGAAGAACATAGATATGGAAGGGGAGGAGGTCCGTTCTGTTGTTTTCCCTCAATCTTGCGTGGTGACTGAAGCGATAGTTGTTTAGGTTTTGGCACAATACATACCTACGGCAGAGAGTCTCAAACTGACTTCCAGATCTATATCTGAACCGTCTGACCCTCCTCTACCACCTCCAACCACGCTGCAGACATATCTGAAACGGGACGAATGGATGTTGGATCCCACGGCTATGGATGTCGTTCCAGAGATCGGGTCTCGTATTCCCCCAGGAACGCCTGGTGATGAAGCAATGGCAGATACCAGAGACGTAGCAGCACCTGCAAAGTCTCTTCCTGCCGGCACCGATTTCTTCTCGTCGCTTGGGACAGAACTGCGAAAGAAACCGCCGATCAACACCCCTGACCTTGACAAGGTATGTAAGGGAACAGTGTTTGTATCAATATATGTACTAACTGCAAATTGTCAGCCCAAGTTCAGCTCCAAGGAGCTCAATACATCTCTTCGAGATGAGAAACCTATGGAGGAGACACCTACTACAGAACGCAAGATCGTTCCGGGAGGGCCTGGATCTCAATGGCGAATGATGAAGCTGCGGCGTGTCTATGAGACTGCAGAAGAGGAAGGCAAGAGTGTTGAAGAAGTCGCTATAGATCGATTTAATTCACTCGAGGCATTTGAAGAAGCCAAGGAAGAACGTCGAATATTGGACGAGCGTGGCGGAAGACGGCATGAACCTAGGAGTAGTGGTAAGAAAGAGAGGGGCAGGGAACCGGAAGGGGAGCGGCGGTACATGTTCACTGATGTTGCGCAGAGCGGGGCGTCGAGTCGAAGCTCCTCATTCCGAAGACCAGACATCGGTGATAGCATGCCTTCAACGCCAACTCCTTCACGATTTCCTGTACCTGCCAATGGACGCGGTAGCTCTTTGAAACCGGCTACACAAACTGGTAGTGCTGGCGCAGGACCTTCAGGCGTCTCTCATACACCTATACCATCAGTCATGACTCCCACTCATGCTCTTCCCGGACCGTCGAAGCCTCGTGCGCTTTCTCCTTCATCCCTGAATAAACTCCAAGCCAAAGTCTTGCGAGCCAAGCTCATGGGCGTCCCCAATGCTAGCGAGCTTGAAAGAGAATACGAAGAGGAAGTGCGGAAGTCGCACGGCGAGGGAGAAGAGGGTGAAGGACCCGCGACTCGTGTAGAGGTGTTACCGACACTGGATGTTCGTGGTCGGCTGTACGATGTAGGTCAAGGCAAGGAAGATGCGCCTCTGCCTCCCGGCAACCGCAAGAGAAAAGAAAAGGTGAGCATGTCTTGAAAATAATGCTCTAGCATTATCCTAATGATTCTTCAAGGTGGAGACTCGGGAGCCAGGAACAGGCGAACTTGTGAGGATAAATCCAGATGATGATTCTGTCACCTTGGGCGAGCTCCTTCGCGAGGAACGTTTCGGTGCAGGTGCTGCAGACCAGAAGAATCTGGACGCGGAATACGCTCGCGCTGTTGCGACAGATGGTGGTTTTGAGGTAGGTAGTTTATCCTATTTTACGCTACGTGGTCACTAAGGGTTCGAACAGAATGATCTTGACTACATAGACGAGAACCTCGACATGCTCGCAAGGAAGAAGATGAGAAGTGATGCTATGAAACGTCAATTCGCGATCAACGGTAAAATTGTGTTTGAACGTCTCCAGCAGTTAAACTAATACCTCTCCTCAGACTATAAGCGGACACAACAAGCTCTTGCTACATGTCCGTTCTGCTTTGGAGAAGACGATTCTCCCCCAAAGGCACCAGTTGTTGCTATGGGTACTCGAGTATACCTCTCCTGCACACTTCATGAAGAGTTGGTAGAAGGCCACTGTCTGATCGTGCCCATTCAACATCATCTAGCCATGTTGGAGGGTGATGACGACGTATGGGACGAAGTCAGGGTACGTGTCTTCCTGTTTCCTATTTGGTGTGATTCCTGATGCCTTTCATGTACAGAATTTTATGAAATGCTTGATGCGCATGTTCGCTGAACAGGACAAGGGCATTATCTTCTACGAGACGGTTATCTCGTTCAAATGGCAAAAACATACCGTGATCGAATGCGTTCCTGTTTCATGGTCGAAATTCGAAGAGCTCCCAGCATACTTCAGGGTATGTTCAATCCACTTTTCCTAGCTTTCCTCGGCTTACGTTTTTCCCGCAGGAATCTATCCTTATGACGGAGGGGGAGTGGACGCAACACAGAAAGCTCATTGATTTCTCTGATCGCCCTGGCGGGTTCCGAAGGGCAATGGTACCGAACTTACCTTACTTCATGGTCCAGTTCGACTACAAGGGTGAAAATGGTTATGGTCACGTCATCGAAGGTACCGACAAACCCGTCGATGAAGACGATGCTAGGGTAGACGAGAACATGGATGGAGCCGATTTCCCCCGGTAAGCGAAAGACACCTCAACGTCATTCCGCATCCACTAAATTGTTTCACATTTCTGCAGATACTTTGCGGCAGAGATCATAGGAAACCTGATGGATATGGAACCGCGTAGGTGGAGACGACCTCGTAAGATCGATTTCCACCACAACAAGGATAGAGTGGCGAAGTTCAAGATAATGTACGACAAATTTGACTGGACTGGAATGATTGGAAAGTCATGAAGACCAATGGACTATCTTCATACGTGTATCATACTGTATTCTTAAGTGTAAGGTAATGTACAATTATATCCTTCGTTGAATCCGCTTTGGCCTTTGCGGAATACCGTCGGGGACCTGCCTGCCCATGAAAGGTACGTGCACCATCAAATCTCGGTCACCAGTCTAGATCGCGCAAATGACTTTGGGATCAGAGCTGGCACTAGCTCAAGAACTTCTATTTTTCCTGTCACTTGCAGGCCCTTGCTGCCTTCGGTTGGCTTCAAACACGAGTGTCTTTGACCTCCACGAGGCGAGGACAATGGAAGCCGAGACTTCGGCAACTTCCATAAGAACGAACCTCCCTTACCGTGTTTGGACCTTATTTGATTGTGGTTCAAGGTCAGCCTCTTTGACCCTCAGGTATAAAGGCACCCGCACGGATCCTCCATTCCCTCACCTCTCTTGTCTCTCAGCCCCCATCTTCTCCTCTCTCTCAGTCACGAACACTATCCCTTGCGGCCTATGCCACACTCAAGGGTCAACAAAGAGACGTTCAAGACTTCACCTTCAAGACGCGACGCGACGCGATGTGTTGTGGCCACACTTGGTGCTATCACATTCCACCCGCGGCTGACACTTGTCTACGGAATCGTTGCCTTCTGGTCCGTTGCGACTACTTTCTGTTCCTTGCCCTAACGTCTCCCTCATCATTACGCCTCGTACTTGAGGGGCTAGGTTGTGTTGTACGTCTGTGGCCATCGTCACCCTTGCTCTGATCTCCCTCTATCGCAGCTGGTCGCGGCGTTGTATCCTCTTTTCTGGGACTTTGGGTTGTTTACACGGTGGCGGTCACTGTGAGTGTCTAGCAGCTACTTCGTGGACGACTGACTGCTCGACGACAACTACTGCTCTACTTCAACCTTCGGTCTCTCTAATGTTTGCGGTGACTTTTATCTGCTCCATACCCCTCCTTAACTCAGGACTGATGAATGGGATGAGTGCCGGCTCCAAGAAACACGCAGCAAGACATAACGTGTCCGGTGGCGTAGAAGACCTGCAACCTGTACGCCTCCCCAACCCACCATTCAAGACGTGGGTCGCGCAGTGGGTAGCTGGAGCGGTGATGGTCGTCTCTTCAAGAAGGCACCAGGCCTCGCTAGCCTGTGACCCGCAGAGCGCACCCTCGGCCACAAGCCGAGGGCAATAAGATTTCCAAAGTCAAGTTTAAACAAGTTGCCACCCGGACAAGATTCTCAAGCCTTGGTCCTGGCCAGCGAGACTAACGGTGGTGTTCGCTCTCTTCCTAGGCGACTTCACTTATACTTGACCGAACTGGCTCGTGCCATCCAAGTACGCCATGTCATGGTTATCTTTTCTGCACCGGCAAGCTTTCAGCAAGGTCATGGTCAACTTTACCACCTCTCGACTGTCTGTCTAGTACAACTTCTCGGCCACTCTCCAGGTCCTATGGTCTCTTCTAGCAATCACTCGTTCAGATACCACCTTCAATTCATAAGGACCTTGAGGTCTTCGGGACAATTACTCGCTGAAAGGGGAAATTGACATGCACCTGGATCAAGACAAAATTAGTCTGTGGCTTCAGTAGGCGACGTACCTCCTCTGTTTCTACCGCTACTCTCAGGCTCATCAGGTTCCGACTACCATTCAAGACACCGCTGCCCCATGATGTCGCCTTGGTCTCGGTCTGAATCTTCCTTGCTCCTGATCGTTTCTGTCTCTGCGTCTTTCTGCGTCTTTGACCCATGCCTCGCCTTTAAGTCAGGTGCATCTATCCAGGATAAACGAACTGGGCGATCTGCTGGCAGTCACCTAAGACTAGGGCCCACGGTCTTTCCCAATAACGGTACTTCACCAAGACACGCAACGTACGGTACTCACTGGGTGCTCTGCTACAGAACAACTTCTTTGAGACTTCTTTGGCTGCATCCATTGATTGCACTCCTGGTGACGTCTCTCATTTGCTTTTCTCGTTGATTGTCTGCGGATCAAACTGTTTGGCACTCAGTGGCCCACTTCCATGTTAGGCGACGTTGACACTGATTCGTAGGAGCTCACGGCGTTCTTAGCGACACAAGCTACTGTGGGGTTCTTTACTGCGAATCTCGACATCTGACCTGGCTTTCGTACGTACTTCGCATTACGAAGGACCTCTAACCATGGTATTCTTTGGCTTCGGCCAGGTCCTGCAATTGGCATGTTTCAAATTTCAAGTCTCACAAAGTCCTAAGATCAAGCAAGCTCAAGACTCCTCAAGGCGCCTCAAGATTCCTGAGGGAGGGCGACTTCATCTGGCACGGATGGGGTCGCCCTGGTGCAGACCTTTTCGTGGTCCTCAGGATAAGTACACGCTCAAAGACGAAAGTCGATGAGCGTGGAAACTAGCATGCACCTGAAACCAAGTTTGTGCTCGAACTAAGGCTTCTTAGGCGACGTTCCTATGGCTTGTTTTGTGTCTTCGATTGGTCTTTCCTGCGAGGCGAAGCGAAGACGTCGTCAAGATGAATTGCTTACTGGCTATGTGGTTCTCTTCTAGGCGGTCTCTCTAGTCTGATCCTGGGTGCTGGACTTTCACTGTTGACGACACCTTTCTGGGACTCTCTGTGCCTTTTAGTCTGGGATTTCTGGTGCCCGCGCGAATGACCTTTGTATCTTCGGCCAGGAAACTTGTTCGTGAGTTGACTGTCTTCTTGGTATACAAGCCTGGTTTCAAGTCCATCATCTGCCTTTGGTAACTACGCGATGACCGTCCAGCGATATATTATCTGTTCGCCTTGCTATCTTGCTCTGTCGATATCTCGCTTTCTGGCTTCCTGTTTGCTGTCTCTCACTCTGGCGACACCGATTCAAGTTCCAATATCGGTCCTCAAGGCCCTGAGGGAAGGATACCTACACCTTGAGCAAGTGTAATGTGTCCTGGCACAGACCTTTTCGTGGTCCTCAGGATAAGTACCCCATCCTGGGGGAAACTAGCATGTGTCTTAATCAAGTGTATCGGCTCAGTACAGTGAGTGCTATTTCGTTCAGCGATGCACAACTGCGCCTTGAAGGTTTGCTACGGTAAAGGAATCGACTCGTGTATGTCGTACAATCATAAATGTACTACATGAAATATTGTAGTTCCGTCTAATAAACGTATGGGATGATCATATCTGGTGTCTTCTTGGCCCACCGCCCCCATTGTGCCCCAAACTGCTCTTTCAGGACGACATCCTCCTTCTGCATCCTCGTCCCCAACCATGCGACCAACGTTGCAACAAGCGAGAACATCACCGAAGAAAGCAGTTTTCCGCCGATCGTCTGCCACAATCCACCCTCGTACCACCACGAACCTGGCCCAAATTGACACAGGAGCATACCAGCGACATGGACCAGTGCTCCAGCATACGCTGGATGACGCATCCAGGCGTAGGGCCCGTCTGTGATCAAGGTGTGTTTCTTGCGTACTGCAAGTTCGAAGGTGAAATGGCGTCCAAGTTTTTGGTAGCAAACCATTCGAAGCCCGAAACCTAAGCACGCCAAGAGGAAGCCTAGTCCAAACGTGGCCGATAGACGAATATGTAAAGAGGACAACGGCGTGTAGTTTGCGCTTGGGAGGAGCTTGCACAGGAGGACATACACCTCACACAAGGAGACTACATGGCTCACAACCTATATCCCAAGTCCGTTAATTGAGAAGTGAAGTGAATATAAGTGTACTACATACTCCAATGCTTTGTGGCAACCATGACGCAGCACTTGGTATGATATCTCGAGTCTTCTTGTTCACCTCGAACTTGAGCCGTTCATTTGGAGTTGGTGGCGGGTTAGGAGGGAACATGACTTTGTGCACGGCGAACGCAAGGATAGGCAGCAGTGGCAATCGCACAATAAATGACGGGTCGCGGGTTGGCATCTTGCTCGTAAAGAACAATGAGCTTGCGGTAGCGTAGACACTGGCAGTTGGTCATTTGGAGTTGGGAGCACTAACAGGCTACATGATTTCCGATATTAATACCATGGAGCGAATAGAAGCGCATCTGCCATGGACGTAATATTGGTCCAAGATGATGGCCGAAGAAATACTTCGAAGGCTCAACTACCTGGGCTCCTTTCACCCATTGCAGAAAGTTAGTTGTCAGACCAGATAAGGTTGAAGATAGGGAACCGTGGTGCATACTTGTAATGTGCACTTCGATACAGATGCTCGTTCGACCAAAAATGTTCTTTCGATAGATTAGATGATACAAATCTGTATCGGGCCAACTTGAGGAGCTCCCGGACAACATCCTTGGAGCACTGAGAATACGATTTATGTGGAAGGCAGCACGCCAGTAACAGACTCGAGGACATCTCCTTAAGTTGGCTTCCTCTGGCTTGGATGACATTCTAAGCGGCCTATATCACAAGGAAACGTACGAGGCTGTTCAGATGCCTTCATACATTGATAACTAACTTGAAGTAGGTACCCTGTATACTTGATTATGCTTTAACATCCAAGATTTAGAAGACAAGGAACATACAAGATCATCACGTCCTGAAATCCAAATCACGGTCACTGCGACGGTTTTGCTCCCGGGCCACTTGCGTGTTGCACCGCTTTCATAGGTAAATATCTCTTAGTACTTTCTACTTGGCCCCGGATGCGTACGGTGAAGAAGGTAGGTGTATCGCAGTGCTAACACCAAGGCTCCGAGGGCCTCTGAATTATACGCGCCCAGCCTCTATCCAAAAACACCTAGTCCCCTCCCCTGTTACATCGTAACGGACATCATTCGCTGATCACCGTTCGTTGCCATCACAGGCATCACTTAAACATTGCATACGGTACATAGGTCCTCAGTTTCTTTAAATTTGTGTCGAATTTGTGAGCTGAAGTCTCAAGAACATCTTGAAGATGTGATAACTATAAGGCTGACGCAGAAGACATGCATAAGAAGCATCTACTGTAATATGACCTTGCCGCGACTCTGTTTTACAAGCATGCAGTTCCGGCGGGTTATCGTGATCAAGACTAGGACCTGTGACACCATGTACTGTAGATCCCGAACCCATCACGTTGAAATAGCTCTTAGCTCCATGTCCCCATCTCGCCTGGTTCGCAGACAGTAATGGTATCACAGTGCGTACAACTCCATGTGCAGCAGCATCGTGATGATTAATACGTTCATAACACTGACAGTTGAAATTTGAACGCCGGTCTTTTACAGTCTTGCAACAGACGTTTAGATTTTATTTGCCGTATTTGATGCGCGTAGTGTCAAACGCTGCATTGAAGCTACTTGCCTCCGAAGCCGGAGCGATTTGTGCGTCTCAATTCAGTCCTTCAATTTAACAACGAACGCCGTCGCTGTTGTCATAGCCGAAAGACGCACATAGATGTATCTCTAGGCCCTAGCGATAGGCTTCCCCATCTAATCACCCAGTTGTTGAAAGGACATAGCTCACTCTATTACCACTGCAGGTCGGTGAACTGGGCGCGGCATCGAAAAGAGCATGATCGTCACGGTGGCTACTGCTCAGTTGATAGGTGCTTTTTTGTACACACTTGGATACGGTAGGTTCTGTTACTCTCTAAGTTACGTATCCTAATTCTCGTGCCTAGGTGTTTATCTGGTAGTCTTTCCTCGATGTCTAGCTCTTCTCAGAAGGATGGAGGTGAAGGGTTACGTGTTAGTATATCTCCTGTTCACCTTGGTTGGGAGCTTCATTACAATCACAATGGTAAGTTTAGCTTTTACTGTGCGATATTATGCACTCGTTCAACGCTGTCTGCATTGCAGCATCTGATAGCAGACGTATGTCGTGCCATGTTCGCCTTTACTACGAATTGGGACCAACCGTCGTATCCCGACATGTATTATTCAAATCTCGACACGACCCTGACACTCACGAAGAATACCTGCTACATCATCGTGACCATCATCGCAGATGCACTGATTGTAGGAGGATGCTTCGTTTGTTTATCTTTGATTCCTTTCTGAATTGTTTTGACAGGTTTATCGAACCTTCATCGTTTGGAACAGGAGCTACCGAGTTATCATCATACCGATAGTCCTTCTCGCAGGAGATATTGGTAAGTCTTCTATGCGTGTGGTTCTTCTATCACTCTCCTAAACGTTGCAATAGCTACTTCCATATGGTTCGACTGGTCACATACGGCCGGTAGCCCTGCTGACATGGTCATACATTCGCCAACTTGGGCTTCTCTCAAGTATTTTTGCGCATTAACACTCGCGCTGAACGTTCTTTGTACATGTGAGTACTGGCTTCTATGACTAGTACGCACACACTGGTTTATCTCGTTCCTATAGGCATGATTGCTGTTAAGATATGGTGTATTCAAAGGGACGTCGATATGCTTGTCTTCCAGCGAGGCACTCGTCGTCTGAGTAAGATCCTTGCAATCATCCTGGAATCAGGTCGGTGAAAACTTTGAAGCACGTCATGTCTCTTATCTTCGTATCAAACCAGCTGCTATCTATTCCGCTTTCCTATTCGCTGTACTTGGTTTGACCATCGCCGAATCTGGTGCTATGTTCATTGTACTCAACCCGGTTCGTCCCATATCATCTTTCCAAGGTAGAAATGCATTGATCTGTAGCAAATCGACCTTCAGATCCCACCCGTTATTGTGGGTGTCATTTCGTTGCTTCACTCATGATAATACATGTATTGATGTTACACGTGTCGTAGGGTATTGTGTTTGCGTACATGATCATCCGCAGTTCCAACACCTCGTCTCGCGTTGACATGTCGGTCGCGCTTGCGCATCAAACTGAAAATAACCTCAGTCGACAAACGACAAGGCGCACACGGTCCCTCTCGAATAATTTCCATTCAGGCATGGATCAATCCAGCCAGTCGGATATTGGGACTGGCGCAGAAAGTTTACGGAAGGATGATCTGGATGCCTGATTATTTAGTTTGTATGATATTTTATCATTGTAGTTCATAGCTGAATCTTATAGAGTAGACATAATGTATTATTTCCACGCGATTATGTTAAACCATGCAAGACGTGAATCTGGCCTACTTGACCTCACGTATCATAATTGAAGCTATTTGCCTATCTGCATGACCTTTTGAAGATGTATGTGGGACATCAGTTGTCTGTAGAGGTTAGGTACGCTTAAACTGTGTTCTTGGTGAGGCTTGATCGTTTCTGTCAGGTGCACGATCGCAGGCTGTCGCCCGTATCTGGGTAGATGGGGAAGGTTTGTTGGTGCTTCAGAACGAGCGAGGTGAATTGCTTGAGCTTCGCATGATAACATGCAGCACGGTTCCCCGCAATAAGTCTCGATAAGGGCGAATGGCAAGTTCGAATATCGAACGACGTGATCTGCTTGACAATGATGCTGTACTCCAACGAATGATCTTGTACCTCTCTGTATCTATGGTCTTGGATGAAATAGGAATTTAAAATTGAAGTTCTATTTCCTCACTACAAACTCACCCATCATCAGCCATCTGTCCAAACAACCTGAAGGCTCGGGCGAGAGTTTCCAATTACTGCGGAAAGTAGATTAGATTGCACGATGTATAATACATGTGACGAGTTCACGATGCTTGCGCAGACTCGTCCGGGATCCTGGGAGCAGAGGTGGTTCGATAGTGCATCTACCTTAGTTTTCTTGCCCTATGGGACTTCCTTTGTCTGAAACATTGCGGTGATCCGAACTGTCAAAGCTGATGATTGATTGTGCGTAACCATGTAACCCTCTTGGTTTGACTGAATGAGGGGAGGTTGACATGTATGCGGAATGCGGAGGGGAGTCGAGGTGTATCTCGGTTTGGACGGGATCGTGCGTTTGAGTTGTATTGGAGTTGAGTACCGTGCTTTGCAGGACCGTCGTATTGCGTTTTTGCTCGGCGCTTCGGAGTATGACATACAAGAATACGATACCCTGTAATAACGATGTCAAGGGGAGACCGTGTGGCAAACAAACAGAAGACGAACAATCATGGGTGGCAGCTGGTTACGCCGAGGTCAAGCACGTTAATCTATTTTCTCCCTGTAAGAAGGGGAAAGACTAACCATGTTGAATATGATGTACAATGCATTACTTCTCGCGACGGCTAGTATCAACGCTAGAAAGAGAAACATCGAATAGATGGCAGCTAAACGTCCAAGTGAGATTCATGAGCCTTCAGGTAACAGTGGTGTTACAAACCTGATTCGATGACAAGCGCCAAAGCGCCATTGAGTCGTCTTTGCCTCGTAATAATAAATTTATTCAGAAGGTGACGAGCCCTGAAGATCTTGAATACGATCAGAGCTATAGACAGCAGATATCAGTGCTTGAACCATTGATAACTCCAAAGAATATGCACATGTGCAAATGAAATTTAAGCCCAGCGTCAATGCGAAAAAGGCGAGAAGCTGTAAGGATGGCGCAAAGAACCCGGTGGATGGAGGCGTCGCGGTGAGGCCCGTCGCGATGACAATCCAAACGGACTTTCCTGCAATAACAAAGTTCATACGAAGAACCTTCCAGCAGGATAGCAAGCACTTACCTGTGTCTGCGCAGCAGAGCACAACAGGAAACAAGATGATACGCCAGTCACGGTTCCATATCATGTATGTGCGGAAAACCTACGAGAAATGAATGCATGTTAACACTTAGACAATGCAACTTAGTAAATCATGCGTACGATCAGGACATCCATGATGAGCGTCGTGATCACATACCCCGACATCTTGAGGACATTCAGCCTATCATTGTTGATACTGTAAAAGTGGTCGGGGTAATTTGGTACATCAGAATGACTGGTGAACGCTTCTATGACTCGAGCGAAGTTCGCCGAAAGATGCTGTAATAAAAAGATGTGAGCTGTAGCACAAGCGATAAAGAATGAAGAACAACTCACAACAGTGATGGCTAGAAAACTGATTACGAGAGTGAAGATAAAGTAGTTCAATATCCTTCCCCTGAAGTCATTCCTTAGCAGGATCCGAATGCCCTGAGGTAGTATGGCGATGTATGCACCTAATCATAGATGAGAAACTTGTCGAAACAGCATATCATTGACACGTACCGTACATGAGTGCCTCCCAGAGGGTCCCACCAAGCTCGGCATTCGCTCTAGATAGCATCATACCACAGGAGACTCGCAAGGAATAACGACTTCAGCTCTCACTATCTCCAGACTTTAAACATGTCGGCACATCAGATAGTAATTACCGGCATGATCCATCGCACACCGGTGTCAACGCATCTAGAGAGCGTCATGGATTGACCTTGGACTTTTGAATGGAATCTTCCAGGTACTGTCAACCATGTGATGTAACTCAAGAAGAACTGATGAAGGCTATCCAAAACATACAGGATCGATGACAGCGTATGAGAGCATGTGCAAGCCGGCCGCCCTGTGTGACTGAGCAGAAGGAAGCTGCGAAGGAATCCCTTAAAGAGGCTACTATGCAAACCGTCTGAATGGCTCTGTCACTTAGTGCTATCTAGTTGCCATCTGCTTGAACGATTTGAGCTAGCAGACGTCTGTCACCTGTATATAGCTCGGGAGTATCGGAAGGGATTGCATGTCAACGTTAATCTAACTAGCGAAATAAGAGGACTAATATCAGTGGACCGGAACGCGACACTTAACAACTCGTCAAGGCGAGCATCGCGTCCAGATCAGAGACAAAGGATCGCCAGCTCAGAACTGAAAATTCGGACATAGAACGTCGAGCGCTCTTCATATTCCGACGGGTGAGGTAGGACGAAGACCGAGACGTTTGATTTACGATTGGCGTTTGTTTACCCAAGTATTGGATCCACCTGGATGATAACGATTGACTTGAACAAACGGTGGCCGCGAGAAGTATCCTGAGAATTCGCCTGACTGATTAGGAATAGAATAGCTTGCAAAACAAGCCGACGCTAGTGAACCGAGGACGGAGTAGACCCGCAAGTATGCTGGTTTCGAAGGCAATGAGAATCGAACTCACAGAAGGTCGAAATTCTATAACTCCGGTTGCACTCCTTCCGATCTTGCATTTGGTTCAAAATTACAGGAGAAAAATGGCAAAAGCGTTTGGTGACATTGCGACAAGCCAAACCTCAACAACTTTGCAGCGTGAGTGACGTGTCGACTGTACAGACACGCTTCATAGAACATCAATCTTGACAACGATTAAGCTTCGAAAAGATGTACAAACTGGATCCATCCAATTACTCCGTTCTATGAAGATCCTCGTCGTCTGCCTGAATTCCTCTAAACACAAAGGAAACCCTGATACCGGAAGTCAAATAGAGTCGTAAGTGGTGAACGAGGTCGAGTCGTTGATAAAAGAAAAGCTCGCAAGGCGCCGATAAACATCGGCGCAACGGTCCGATCGATCGGGAGCAGGCCTAATTCTTAGTCTGAAGGAACCACAATGTGACAAGACGCACTGCACTGTGTTTTACCGTTCAGAGTGCTCAGCTAGATAATAGCTCTGATGCATCCCCACTACCAGTGAGTGTCATTCCAGGCTTCATAGCTGCGTGAAATCTGAAATTGTCCGCGGCTAGTACGTTAATGACTCTACTTTCAAGTTGTTTGTCATGGATTCCTACTCTCTGAGTTCACGGTCATACAAAGAACCTTGTATAAGGATACTGAACTATAAATAATATCGAGCTGAAATTGCGTCGCAGGTTTAATTGCCCCCCACGGGGTGCACTTTACCGAGAAGATCCTTCAGATTCTGTATCGAAACGTCGTCGATCCACTTTCTTCCGACAGCAGCCAGTGTCAGCATTCCGCAATCCACATTCCAACACTTAAATACTTTTGTTGCGCCTCGTCTGGCCTGCATTCTAGTCGTAAGTTGCCGAAGTTCAATCAATATACCAATTGCATGAGAGGATCTAGGAGATTGCCAGAGTTGCCAAGAACAGCGTTCTACTATCATTATAGATACATCTTCGAGACATGGCCTGGGTCTGCTGTGACGTTTAGAATTGCTAGTCTGACATCTTCCGTTGAGGAAGTCGACCCTTCAACGTAGGATACACTGTGTAGTCCAACGTATTAAGAATGTAAATGTTCGCATAGTACATCGTATCCTCATGATCGGCCGGCAACATATATTCTCAGCGTTCGACCAAGTTGAATTAACAAATATATTGGTGAGCATAAAGTCGTCTATTGGCGGCAGCTCTCCGACTTCAGAGGAAAGCTTATGTAGCGGACAGGTAAATAAAAAAGTAGCGGAAATGAATATGAAGGGATATTTGTGAATACGTCACCTGCAAATCAAGTTTAAGGCATTGCTAGTTTCCCCGCTCGATAACCGAGTTGGCTGAGGTAGCGACCTCAGTCAGCTCTCGCTACCTCAGCCAGCTCCCTCATCGAGCGGGTACTTATCCCGAGGACCGCGAAAAGGTCATGCCAGGAACAGATACAACCGTGCGCGACGGTGTCTCCGACCTCCCTCAGGATCTTGAGGGTCGATGGTGGAACTTGAATCGACGTCGGGGGCTTGCCCGCATTCACACATATGCCCCAACAGCTCTTGTGGCTCGGCTCATTATCATCTCTTCAATGGCTATCCACGACGGGGGCTTGCCTTCTTCTTCAACTTGATCTTCAGGTGCCAGCTTGCTATGGTCCTATCCATGGGGCCCCGACGGCTGTGTTCAAGGGCTTTTTCTTGCTCTTGTAAGTGTCTTTCAGATGCCGTCTTGTTTCGTCGGTCTTACACAGGTGCCTTAACAGCTCTAGTGGCTCCATCCAATACCTTGAAGTCATTGCTGCCGAAAAGGGTGAGACGGCTGAGTGAGGAGAAACGCACCGAAGGATGTTCATGACCAACGCCACCAATGCCGATTCCGCCAGGGGGAAGAATGAATTAAAAGAGACATGATGACGGGCCACATGAGGATGAAAAGAAGATCAAACAAAGGCGCCAAGGTCTTGAGGAATTTTATGCGGTTCCACCCTCTTGAGAACATTGACGCCACACTGTCCCAACGATGATGAGGTCAGTATAATGATAGGTGGACACTATATAGCGGTCAGAAACGTACCATATCGTCATCCAAGGATGAGGTTGTCGAGGATGAGTCGTCAGCCATGTTACGCCACACGGCGACGACGATGAGCACTCACTAGGTGGTCCCATCGAGGAAGGCGTCGGCCAACGACTGAGCTCTGACTCAAGACGCATGAGAAAGGCAGCTGGCTAGAGAGGGGAGGATGGAAGCAGGAGACAAGAGATGTGAGGAGAGTCGAGTGAGAGTGGGGGAAATTTATACGCGGTCAGAGCTGAGTTCAATCTCCGTCCAGAGACTGGCCGTTTGCCGCCAAACCAACCACTGTCCCAAAACGGGCACAACATGTTGGACTTTCGGGACGATGCCGGAGGAACGGAGTACAATTTTTGCGCTTCTTTTGTTTGCGTTCCTTGGCTACCTGCCTTATTCATGCGAAACGGCTCTGCAAGGAAACATGTGGTTGATGTCATTCCAACATTTCGTTGTTCCAGATCACTTTGGATACGTCCTTTAGAAAGTCTTCTATTATCTGCCGATGATCACGGTGGGTAAGATGGGCGGGAAGAATGGAGATGCTCACAAAAGTGGCCAGCCGAAAATGACTGGAAGGTCATTAGTGGTTCTGCACTCATTTATCGAACTACAACAGCATCACTGATAGAAGGGCGACAACTGAAAGTGGTCAATGGATGTTGAGAGGATATCAGAGCGTGTAGGGACTGCCTGTATTTGTTGTCCGCGTGTTGCACCAGCATGTACCATAATCAGCACGAAGGCATCCATAAAGACATTGGTGAAAAGATACGCACAACAAATTTACCAAGACGCCCAGATACAACAATGAATAATCCAGGGCGGTAAAGACGGAGGATGTTTGGGTGGGACCGATAAGTTGGCTACATTTATACATATGAGAAATGCGTAGGACGGCATTCCCCATCCAATTACTCTACATCACCGGATGTATTACTGGGGTATACGATTCTGGGACAGCTGCTTCACATGAGAATCAAAGAAAAGGAATGTGAGGGAGGAAAGGAGGGACTTAGATTGTATAAATGAAGTCTGGATGTCGATCACCCAATTCTATCCACGCTTTCTCGTTGCATTTCCCCTCGGCATCGGTATAACGAGCTAGTAGCTCAGATCGTCTCTGTCGTTTGATTTTGTTCGCACGAGTAAGGTAGAGAAAGTTGATCAACGATCCTACAACAAGACCAGCGGAACTTGCAGGATGTTAGTCCAACATATGGAAAGAGTCAGAGACAAAACTCACAATACCATGTTCAATATAGTGGCCCGTCTGAACTTGGGACCTTCATTCGACGGAAAGCTCCAGGTGCTCAAAATACCACCCTGTGCAGTTATAATTGGGCAACCACTTTCGTAAAGAGCTGGTAAGAACATACCGCATTAGTTGAGACGAACCCTAAAGCAACGCTGGTTGCACGACGGTAATACGGCTCAGAATTGTTCGCGATCCAAGCCGAGATAATGGGCGCGGTAGCGTACACGCCTGGAACGGAGAGGAACAGAGATCCATACGCCATGGATACACTATCCGCGGCTAAGAATATCGAGAACCCTACGACAGAAAGCATGCCAAAGATCATGACAGGTATTGCGCGAGAACGATAGCGGTCTGAAAGGTATGCGCCAAATAACGATACTGCGGTCCATTTCGCCAAAAGGTGAGGCCAGGCAATGGGGCGCTCTGATAAGGTGATAAGACTCACCGAAGAAGGCGACGGCGAATGGGCCTACACTGATTAACTGAGTACGGGTAGCGCTGAATCCTAGTCGGTTAACGACAGATGGCAGGAAGAGGGCTTGGGCATAGACAGTCAGACCATTCCCGAAGAACATAATGAATGTGATGATGACGTGTGGCGAGGACAACGAGCGAAGGACCTCCCTCATGCTGAATGGCTCATGAACACCTACGGTAGGTCGATCCTTGGCAAGACGATGTGCAATGATACTGTGGTGTTGATTAAGACCGCGTCGTGCGAGCTGATGAACACCTGCTTACTCTTTCTGGGTTTGTGTCAAGAAACGAGAGTCTTGTGGTGTAGAAGGCACAAGGAAGAATGCGACGACTCCTACCAGAACCGTGAACAAACCTTCCTGTTGTATGACTCAAGATGGGTTGGATGAAGCTTCAGATAGAAAAGAAAACGGACAATGATGAAGATCCATGCCCATCCGGGTTTGCCTCCAATGCCGTGCATGTTCTGAATTGCTGCCGCGAGCAATCCAGAGAAGGCGCCAGACAAAGATGCCGCAGAGAAGAACAGAGCGATGCTTTGATGTAAATCAATTATAAGTGATATGAGAGGCGAATAAAGACAAGCATACCGCATAGAGAGCTCCTCTCTAGTGTAGAACCCAGACAAGTAAAGTACGATTCCGGGGAACATGGGACCTTCCACAAGACCTAAGAACGCTCTGGCGGTTACTAAACCAGCAAATGAAGACACTACGCCTGGAAAGGAAACGAATCAATAGACTATGGAATTTGCGTGAAGGTACATAAAGTAGTCACCATGAAGAGTAACGATTGCACCCCAGATAACAAGTAAAGAAGGCATCAGCAGACTGGGTCCAATCCTTCGGAGGAGAAGATTTGACGGCAGCTCAGCCGCGATGTAGGGTCTGCAGGGACTAACATTGAGCTGTACTCCAAGAGAAGAGGTTCAGAACCAACACGAAGGTGACCGTGACCGCCACCTGATATTGATGATCTGTTAAGTGTAGATCTGCTTGAAGACCAGCGACGCGAGCGTTCCCTTTGGTCGGGAGTGTTAACCAGAGATTGAATTGCAGTAGAGGTGTACTCACCGATGTTGGCTCTATCCTACACAGCCAACGCTTAACGCAGTGCGGCGTCAAAATATGTTGTTACATACCAAGAAAGATAAAAGATAGAACATAGTCATCAAAGGCAGCACTGTACAGTCAAGTTTCCGTACGGCTCGCTTTTCCGCGAGTTCGTCGACAGGATCAGCTTCCCATTCCGAAGATTCATTAGGATGCCCATCTTTCACCGTCTTGATGGGAGTGCTATCGGTATCGGACATGACGTACAGGGCAGTTCAGAGGGGCAAAAGAAAAGAAAAAGAAGGGATGAACAACACGATGGGTGCCAGATGGCAACGATCTGCATGATATATACTTTCTCGCCTGAGAAATGAACATTGGCACAACGTAACGGTGTAAAAGCGGTCAGTGTGTTGACATGGCACTACATTCAGTACTCAGTGGTCTGTTTGCCATCGCTCTATAATAGATCGCGTTGGAAGAATCATCAGGAACCAATTCTCGTGAGAGGGGAATCTGAAATACCTTTCGTTGCCATCAGTTCCATTGGACAGTTCCAAAAGTCACACAGGCGATTTTCTGTGAGAAACTAAGTATGTTGCATTGTCACTGCATTCTAGAACGTCTCTAATGGTAACAAGAGTCTAGTTGACGAGGACAAGTAAAATGAAGGAAGACGGCCAGATGGACTCGGACGTCACCAAGAAAGGAGGTGCACCGTGCACAGCCACCCCACACTATTCGAATCTTTGCTTTCTACCGCTAATATCACTAGCTGAACCTCAGTTTCTTTCTTTTCAACTTCGATGACATCTTTTATTATCAAGGCACACGAGGGACGTGAACTCCCAGACTCCTGGAAGCAAGACCCAGATTGTCCGTTTTGCCGCATTATTCGAGGGGAATCTCCCGCCTTTCGCGTTTACGAGGATGATAGAATAGTCGCAGTGCTAGGTTAGTGCGTGGGGCTCACTACAGATTCGTGTAGAGTTCTGCCAGGGATGTAGGTTAATCGTCTTCCCTCGAACTCTAGATATTCTTCCTCTGAGAAGAGGTCATACCCTTGTGATACCCAAGACGCACTACAAGCGAGTCTCTGAATTGCCTCCAGACTTCGCAGCCGCGACTGGTGCTGCCATTTCACACATCGCAAACGCATTAACTAAAGGTCCGGGATGTGTTTGTTACTGGCCTTAACTGATCAACTTTTTGAATAGCTTTGGATAACACGGGTTTGAATATCGTCTGTAATCAGGAGTATGCTCAAGCTGTTCCGCATGTGAGGATCTCCTAAGCATGATAACCAAGAACTTGCACTTCCCTGTCTGCCTAGGTTCATTATCATATCATCCCTGCACCTAGCTTTGATTCCAAGGTCGTCGAACAACCGGATCACGTCACGTTGCCTCTGACACAGAAGGAGATGTTCAAGGCAGAGTTCGAGTCGCGAAATGAACTTGATGAAGACGACGCTCAAGCTCTCGTCAGCAGAATCCGCGCTCGCCTCTGATGTCTTACCGTGTGGACTTTCATGCAGCTTCATACACCTAGAGAACCATAGAAGCAATGATATCTTCATTCTCGGATTCTTAATCACTGTGCAACTACTGAACAAAGAAGGTTTCCGTTGATGGTTACAATGACTCAGACCCTAAAGCTCCCGTACAAGTACAAAAAGCAACTCAACAAATTCCCCAGGTTCATACCGTTACATTAAGTCGTTGCTTTCACAGATTTCATACCATCCGTCTTCCATGCGTCGTCCCAACCCAATGCACTTCGATCCCAAGTTCCCTCTTCCTGGCCATGAGAAACCCAACCAAGAACGTCCATAACAACCCCAGCAGCTCTCACAAAGATCGTCCCATCCGTCTTGCTCGTACCTTTGTGCGTCTCCTCTCCATTAGGCTGGAAAGCACCAATGGCACCTCCAGCTGGAGTAGTTCCGTATTTCTGTGCTGCATAGTACAACGCGCGGATGGCTTTGACAGTATGTGGGTCCGGGGCGTGCAAGACGGAAGCGACGATTGCCGGCCAAGGATTTGCAAATTCATCTCTCCTAGGGTCTCCAAGTGCGGAGGAGTCGGGCGCTGGGGCGTTCTCGGATTTGGGCGGGCGTGGATTTGCGGTGTAGGACATCATGAGTTCGGGGTCAATTCGGGGTCGACCACGCATTATCAAATACAACAAGAATACGGGAAGCGTCGCACGAAGGAGAAGGGCCTTGGACTCTATCGTTGGGATGGCATTCAATAGCGAAGGTACGAAGAGGGTGACGTTCAGCATATGCATCAAAAAGAAGTCCAGGCGTGGTTTTCGTCCTCGTCTGCCTGATCCAGCGAACAGGAGAGTTGTGAGCCATAGCAGTTCTTCCACTTTCTCATCGAGTTCCCGTTGTCCTCTGGTGATATCCACTTTCCATAGGGCAGAAAGGCGCTGGATTTCCTCTGCTCGCCCATCTTTCACAGCGTCCCGCCGTCTCTTGCTAAGCAAAGCATCCGGGTCGTATGGCATCACTGGATGTAAGATGGGCGAATCGTACGCTTCCTTGAGAATGGATAGAAGTGACCTTCCTTGTGCAGGCTGACGGTGACTAGAATCTGCTGCATTCGATTTCACGCCACCTGTTTGATTGCTCAGCTCTTGCAAGTCAAATATCTCAGGTGCGAAGGGAGAGTGGGCTGCGGCTTGAGCAAGAGCTACATATACTGTCAAGATAGTTCCAATCTGCGCTCAGGACGGGACTCACCTTGGGCTACCATGACATCACTGCCGAACTCGACGCCATACTAAACCCAGAGGTTAGTCTGAAAGTGTTTTGATACGCACTTGGGATGCTTACTCCCGTCTGGATCATGGGGTGGACACTGCATACCAGTTGTTGGTTAGTCCTCAAAACATAGACTGGTTTTGCACTCACGCTCCACTGACAAATCTCAGTAGCATACATGATCCATTTCCATTCGCAGCATGCGAGAAGACATAGTCCTCTAGGGTCTGACCAATTCCCGACGTTTGGATCTCCTTTGCAAAGAATTCCAGATAGTCCGCATACAAGCTGCTCAGAGTCAATCTCGAAATATACTCTGTATTCTGAGAGTCAGGAGTGCTTACTGCTCGTAGTCAGTACCCAGATATTGGGTCCAGTTCCCTCGAGTTATGGTCACTGTATATGGCTCTTTCGTTGTACTTGCATCAGGACGAAGAGGGTTCAAGCCCTTCTTTCCCTCATCGTAAATAGCCTCTAACAACTTGGCTGGTGCGCCAAGGTCATACGCAGCGAGCAGACTGTAATTGTAAGAAATCGCCCAGCAACAACCAATCACGACGTGCGACTTACTGATGACTGGCGTGATTGTGGAATCCACCTTTCCCAAAGAGACAATGATGGGTTTTTCTATCATCGTCGAGCAGTCGTTCTACGGTTGCTTTAGATTCCGCAGTGGCTCCAGGAACATTCAGGATACCCTGATGAATGGTAGGCGGAAGAGATGCGGACATCGCGGACGCAGGACGCAGGAAGTTGCCAATCGTTTGTAAGCGTTGAACTGCTCGAAGAGACATAAATACCGTTGTTGATGAAGGTCCCCTCCTATACATATACACAGGGTGCGGTCATGAGACAGCTTGATCCATTCGTATGGCTATACGCAGGCTTCCGGCATTAAGGAGCGTGAGGAGCTACCCTCCGATCCAAGTGGATTGACGTTTCACAGCCTCAATATTTCGTATGTAAGCTTTAGACACAAAGATTCTTGTTGCGTGAGCGAAGCCATATACTCGTACACACCCCTATCATGTTCTTGTATGCTTAGGACTATAGATACGAGACACTGGTACCTATCATCTTGCTCAGTTTACAATGCCCAAAGCCGACAGCCAACACTCAGAGCTGATGCTTCTCAAGGAAAGCTAATATTTCAGAAGCGATTTCCTCCAGATGTGTTTCCCTATGCAGCCAATAGTTGATCAGCATCTCCTTTGGCTACAAGAACTGGTGAAACAACCTACAGAGCAAAGTGTCCGGTGTCCAACAATTTTACCTGTACATCCGGAAGGTCTTTCTTGTAAGCCTCTGCACCAGCAGGAACGAAAATCTGGTCGTTCTTGCCCCAGATCGCAAGCGTAGGCGGTTTGTGTTGCCTGAAGTACTTGTGGAACGTCGGGTAGAGCACAACATTGGTCTTATAATCCAGGATTAGGTCGAGTTGGATATGTGCATTACCGGGGCGCGTCATCAAATAGTAATCCAAATGGTACGTCTCGGGAGCAATCGATTCAGGATTAGGTGCACCAGACACATACTAGAAGAAAGCGAACTTGATCAGAGACCAACTCATACTACTGTATATGATCATATATCACATACCTGCCATTTGGTGGATTCCAGAGTTAGGAGATTCCTAAGATTCTCGCGGTGTCCTTCGGGATCTTCCCAGTATGCTTGCACGCTTTCCCAGAAATCACCAAGCCCTATCATGTACGCGTTCCCATTCTGGCTGATGATGGCTGTCACGCTACCAGGGCGGTCCAGCATGAGTCTACAAGGTTATGAAAGAATTCGCATCAGACTCACGTAGAAGACCAAAGCATTAGATACTTACCTCAACCCCGTAGGTGCACCATAGTCGAATATGTAGATGGCATATTTCTCAAGTTTCAACGCATCCACGAATGCCCCGATGGTCTTCGCGAAAGAATCGAATGTATACGCATACTTTCTCGCCTCTGGAACGACCGTGAAACCAAAACCGGGAAGGTCGGGTGCAACTACGTGGTACTTGGTGGCTAGCAGAGGGATGAGATTGCGAAATTGGAATGATGAGGACGGGAAGCCGTGGAGGAGGAGAATATTAGGGGCAGAGGAAAGACCGGCCTCTCGATAGAAGACTTCAACACCCTCGTCGACAGTTACTGTTTTGGTTTGAGGGACGATGAAAGACATGATTGTAGCTCACCAGCTAACAATGATAGAAAGTGGATGAGGAGGATGATTTTCAGTCAGGAGGCCCATGAAGTCGACAAGTTATAAGTTCCGACATCTTCAGCAGATAGTACAAATGATCACCGGCTAGGTAAGAGAGACACACAGGAGACTACCGGCATGACGGATATGCGTGTTTCCAACAAACTGATCGTCATTTCGAAGCAGAGAAACTGACCCCTGACGTCGTCCAAGCACATGATTCGGATTCCAACGTGTGGTAAGTACACGGACAGCGTCCTGCCGAGCTAGTCAACTTCTCAAAGGATCAGTCAGTTGTCCATGCTCGTCCAGCGATCACCATCTGGAAGGGCATCCATGTCTGACAGAAAGATTTACCAACAACCACCGGCGTTCGGCCTGTCTGATGAGAGCAACGTTGAATGATATGAACAACTTACCAAGATCACAGCAGTCGGCATCAAGCTGACTAAATCTGGGTCCCACGCGGGCTTGATTTGGAAGGGATGAAAGAAAATCAGCGACGTGCATGCAAATAAGACCTATACGATTACATAGAAAACAAGGAGATGCGACTGAAATATACAATGACGATGCGAGTTCCGAGTCCAAATGATCGGTCCATAGAGGAAAAGCCTGGAAGTGCAGACATAAGCATAGGCTTCCGTATAACGCAACGTCCCACAATCTTCATCGACTGTTGCAGGCAATGTGTAGCAACCAGGATGTGATGATGGGAGGCCACGACGTGCTAAAAGATGCCGCGAAGAACCGAAAGGCCTCTGTATTGAGTTCCTTGGGCCCGAGCGACGTGAGCCAAAAATACCACGACGGATAGAGCGACATTATGTTGTTGGCGTTTCAGGTGGGTTGACGGCTCTCAAATCCCCAACCAGACGCTAGAACACAGGTCAGTCAGAAAGGTTAAAGAGAAGACAAGTTGACTATATTTACCAATGCCTCTGCTTCGAGATCCAGAGTTCTACCTTCCAATCCACACTTGACACCATAGTCCAGTAGTTGCGCCATGAAGTAGGGATTGATGATTGCCTCATCTTCCTTCAGCTTCGGAGGCGGAGGCGGCGGTGTAGGTGGACGAGGGGGTGGAGGCGGAGGCGGGGGTGGGGGTACAGTTATAGGTCCAGCTGCCAAGGTGATTTTAGTTCAGTCATCGTAGTAGGAAGAAATACTTTACTCACGTTGCTCCCTCAGAGTCAACCAATCTAACGACAAAAGCTGAGGAATCGTCGCTCGCTCTTTCGGATTGCGAGTGAGGCACATCTTAATTGTGGTTATTACAAATGACGGAACAGGAGTTTTGAGGTGTTCCAGCCGTGTCGGTGAAGCAGGTGAGCCATTCTTGGAAGCCGGGATGGTGGGTATTGAGTAGTCAGGGAAGTCGATAACATGTGAGATATCGGGAATAGCCTTCATCTTTTGGTATACAGAAAGGTGTTGGAAAGGTGGGTATCCATAGACCATTTGGTATAAGATACAACCAAGTGACCAGATGTCACTTTGTCGGCCGACCTTGAGACGGCGCATACCATCCGGCAGTTCGATGGCTTCTGGGCTCATGTAATTCACGGTGCCGATCTGAAGCAGCTCTATCAGAAAATGGTGGTCAGTCTACCTATAAAGACAATGCGTACCTGGTGATCTCGCTGAATGTTGGTGGTATCATTCGCGATCGCATTAGCAATACCAAAGTCGATGAGCTTCAGTTGCCCCTTGACGAGGACGAAATTCGCCGGCTTCAGATCAGAATGAACGATCTTCTCTTCATGTATGATATGAACAGCCTGTAACATCTGAAGCAACAACACCCTCGAGTGAGTTGCCACATCTCAAAAAAGCGGTATAGACACACCTGCTTCCAGTAATACGATATCCAAATGAGGTCCATAGGTTCCTTCTGCTGTTCTTGCAGTAACCTCGCCAAATCAATTTCCCCACACTCCATAACCAGCATCAAAAGTCCCTTGGATCCGCCAGGCCCAGCCTTAACTTCACTATCAATGAGACGAATGATCCTACTATTGCCATCCAGGCGTTTCAGAAGGGCAATCTCGTTCATGTAACCGCTCATGGTTTCAGCATCAGTCCTGTCTAAAGATACTCGCTTGATTGCGAAGATCTCGTTGACGTTGTTCATGACACGGTAGACACGGGATGAGCCACCCTTGCCGATCATATCCAAACGAACATATACTCGCTTGTTAACCTGAAATACGCGTCTTGGTCAGCCTTGCAGCAAATGTAGTAGCAATGGCGAAAGGACGCCTACCACCATATTTCGCGTGACAACCTGCGGAACAGGAACGTTCTGTTGCTGTCGTTGTTGCTGGGAAGACTGTCCCGATGCGAGGGAAGGTGCCGATTTCGTCTGTTGAAGAGGGACAGGTGGTGGAGGCATGGAGGGGCCATTGTTCTTCGGGATGGAGATAGGTCCATTTGGACTCTCATCCGAGAAA
Source organism: Somion occarium (assembly GCA_964035595.1). Taxonomy (NCBI): domain Eukaryota; kingdom Fungi; phylum Basidiomycota; class Agaricomycetes; order Polyporales; family Cerrenaceae; genus Somion; species Somion occarium. The sequence continues at coordinate 1,660,581 of OZ037950.1, read as the reverse complement.
TTGTCAGATTCCCGTCCATCGTTCACCGCCCAAGTTTTATAGAGTGCGTTGCCATTCGCGCCCGGCGGAGCGATCATCTCGCTTGTTGTAGGTGCCTCAGGTGCAGTCGGACTTCGTCGATGGCGAAGAGATACGGCAGCGGCATTGCTAGATGAGATTGAGGAGGCTGGATAATAGCGATTTGGAGGTGAATTCCGTGAATGTTCGACTACGGTTGGCGAGGAGGCAATTACAAGGTTAGTACCCATGGAACGTAATGTATCTGAATCTTTGCGTTGATGAGTGTAGACCGGTCGAAGATGGGAGTGAGTCGCGACATGAGTTGGTGAAGGTGTGTGTTGTCGTTCAGAAGAGATGGGTGGTTGCTGTTCTGAGGCAGCAGCACCTGTCAACAGGTGAAATCGTTAAGTTCCATTTTGGCATTTGTGACAGACTTACGATCGGCTTCTACAGCTTCTTCAGCCTCCCTTAACGCGTAACCTAGACATATCATGAGTATATGCGTGCATCAAACCGCAAGGTCGTACATACCGATCTGGCGCTCTTGTCTGAGCTTCTCTTCCAAGGTGACCCTTCGAGCGCCACGACTTACGCCCACTCGGGGAAACTGGTGCAGCTGCGGAAGAGGGCCCTCATCCATTTGACTCTCGCTTAGGCTAGCAGACCGACGAGGTCGAGTAGCCGTAGGCACAGAGCCGGACGCAGACGACGACGATCGTGGGCGGCCCCCATCATACTCTGCATGAGATAATGAGATTGGAACGTAATGAAATAATCGAGACTCACCATCCTCTGTCTCAAGAATGGGCTCTGTCTTTTTCACGAGACGAGCAGCGCGGGATGGCACAGGCAATACCTGGCGACCCTGCGCAGAGAGACTACGTTGGGGCACTGGAACAACTTCAGCAAGTGGCCGTGAAGACGCCGATGATGAGTTAGAGGCTGGAGGTAATGCATCTGCATTCTCCTTCTCCCTAGCCTCCAACGGCCGCTTACGTTGTTTAGCTTCTTCTGCCGTACCATCCTTTACTTCTTCTCGGATAACGCGACGTGCCCCTCCAATTTTTCTGGAAGTACTACTTAGACCAGTAGAAACAGGTAGACGAGCAAACGACGCGGCTGGTGTTGACGAGAGTGAAGGATTCAGAGCTAGTGACCCAGATGCGGCGCGTTGAAATGAACGTGGGGCCGAAGCCTGGTCGGTCACGGATGGTGCACTTTCGGATCTTGAGAGAGATGCTCTACGAGACGATGAAGGTATAGGAGATTCAAGATTGATAACTGGAGATGCCTGTTCCGACGAGGAAGTTGGGGGGCTTGACCTATTTGAACGGCTTGACAGCCGCGGTGCTGGACCATCTCTAGTCCAGTCGAAGAACAAAGAGGGCTCCTCATACGAGATAGAATCGTCGGACGGTGTTGGCGATGGATGCGAGGAGTATTGCGGTGGCGGAGGGTCTGCTTCGGAAGACGACATGGCGGACGACGGTCGGTGCGGTGGTGAAGACGATAGCGGGACGGATTCTTGATAACTTGATAGCGACATCATGGAACAATCTTAAGGACGAAAGCAAAGGAGAGCTGGCGAAGAAACAAAGCGCGAACAGCGAGCAAAGCGAAAAATACAGAGGCAAGAATTCCAGGCAGCAATTGGCTGGGCCTTTGTTCAACTTGCCAAAGAACACGAGGCGGCATACTCTCACGTGCAGCGCCTCGCCTGAAGTCATTTCGCTCGTTCCTTTGCTGGACCTTACCATTCACTCTGCTTGAAAGGTGCATCTTGTACAGACGATGCGTAGACTCTTGGGTCAAGCGGTGGTATCTTATGGTGTGCGAAATGCATACTTTGTAGAACAATGGGCCTAAGCTGCAAGTATGACGCCCAGATTCGAGCGCTCGGACGCGTCGCTGTGTCTGCACGTGGCCGCGACGGGATGCAGGAAAAACAAAAGTTTTAGGGATGAGTTATTGCAAAACTATCATACAATGTCGAAAGAATAGCAAGGTGAATATCAGTACAACAGCGCGCAAGGTCATGAATTAGCAGCACCCCTCTCCCCTACACTCCCCAATGCTTTCGGCATTTTACGTTCGCCAGAGGCAAGTTGTTCGAGGTCGGCAGGCTTGAAGTAGTGAGGTGCAACTAGAGGAATATAGTTTCATGTTAGCCCAACTCACAAACAGGCTAGAAAAATAACGACGCACCTTCGAGAAGCCATGAAGGTTTAATCTCCATCACTTGTCTACACATCGACAACGTCAGTATAATGAATGAGCACTTTAAAGAGGCGAAACATACCGCATGTACGACTTCGACGTCATTACCAATTCGTAGTAAAGAACAGCCTTTATTGGTGGTGTGTGGTTGAACAGACTTGATGATGGATGGACATGTACTGTCTGGTTCGTCTTCAACGTACGATACGAGTCGCCGCTCTTCTGCAGTTGAGCCTACAGAAGCAAGGAGGGTCAGTTTACACCTACCATGAGAGAAAAGACTTATTTGCATACCGTATTGTAAAAGTATCCAGCAGTGATGGCCTTCTGTATCGGCGTGATATCGTTCGTATTGGGGTTGCTCTGAACCACAACTTCCACACGCTCGCACAATCCAGCCAACTGGTCTCGAATATCACGAGCTCGGCTTAAGCTCTTGAACTGCAAGAACTGTTCATAGCAGAACTGTTGTGAGTAGTTCGTCTCCGCCCATTGTTCCCAGACATTCAGCAAAGTGAAATGGTCTCCACCCGCACGAACGAAGTTCTGACGAGCTTGGTCGGCATGCAGCTTCTTGTCTTTAGGTCGATAGAATAGTGACCCTGATTCTTGCAACATGGAGATAATGGTGAGCACCTGCGAATTTTATGGTTAGTACCCAATATTGGCGACCACTTAAATCAAAGAACACATACCTCATCGGTACATGAATAGTCCTCGCTAGCAATGATGGCCTTGCTCAACATCGGGTCAACAGGGAACTCCGCCATCCTTCGACCAAGCTTGGTCAACTCCCCTCGGTCGTTCAACGCACCCAAAGCATACAACAGCTCCAAAGCCCGCATCAACGTTTCGCCCGGAGGAGGATCCATGAATTCAAAGCCGATGAGGTCATTGATACCAAGAGATTTGAGCAGTAGAACGACCATGCCGAGGTTGGTACGCTGAATCTCGGGCACGGTGTTCTCTTCCAATTCGTTGGCGTACGCCCACTTGGTATACAATCGGAACGCCTTGCCAGGACCGACACGTCCAGCTCGACCCGCTCTTTGATTTGCCGATGCACGCGAACACTGTAAATGAATCCGGTCAGTAAACATCAAGATCGGAGTGGAGAGATTCGAACTTACAGGAACGACCACGAGTGAAGACATTCCTGTCCTCGGATTATACGAGTTCTGTTTTACGAAACCAGGATCGATTACGAAGACGACGCCGTCGATCGTGATGGAGGTCTCGGCGATATTCGTCGCCAACACCACTTTGCGAGCACCCTCAGGTGTGGGTTCGAAGATCTTGGCTTGCATCTCACTGGGCAAGTTCGCATAGATCGGACAGATCATAAGCTCCGCTATTTTGTTCCCCAGAGCTCTTGCAGTTTCTTGCAAGTTCTCCTGCGCGGCCTCGATCTCGTCTTGACCCTACGAATAAGGATGTAAGACAAATGGTCCAAGACATAGAAAAGTGTGAAGACGTACTGTGAAGAAGACCAAGATATCGCCTTTCGGCTGTGTGGTGTGAATCTGGAAGACGGTAGTGATGGCGGCGTGGAGATAATTGGCTTCAGGTTGGGGAGTGTAATGGATATCGACAGGGTATCGACGACCAGGAACTGAGGGAATTGATGTAAGGAATCGCCTCGGAAGTTTATGATGATGGAATAGGAACACGTACCATAGAATACGGGAGCATTGTCAAAGTACTCCCTAAACTTCTCTGCATCCATTGTCGCACTGGAAATAAGCAACCTGAGCTCTGGTCGGAATCTTGCGATATCCTTGACAGAATAAAATTAAAACACAATTCAGAAACCTAAGAGAAATATCAGATAGCGTAAAGACGCACCTTCACAAGAGCAAACAGAATATCCGTACTCAGTGTCCGTTCATGCGCCTCATCAATAATCAAAGCAGAGTACCCAGCCAGATCCGGTTCCGTTAGGAACTCGCGAAGTAGCATACCATCTGTCATGTACTTCAAAACCGTCTTGTCGCTAGTGCAATCCTCGAATCGTATAGAGTAACCGACTTCGTAACCGACTTTCGTACCCATCTCGTCGGCGACACGCGCAGCGACAGACATGGCTGCAACACGACGAGGTTGAGTACATCCGACTTTCAGCCCGCCTGCGGTATACCCAGCTTCGTGCAGGTATTGAGGAAGTTGAGTGGTCTTGCCAGAGCCTGTCTCTGCGACGACAATAAGAATCTGATGTTCCTTGATGGCTTCCAAAAGTTGCTCTCTGTACTGGTAAATCGGCAGAGACTTGCGGGTTTCTTCAATGGTTTCGGCTGGAAATAGAAAGTAGATCAGACATCTAACATAGCTTCCAGAAGACACCTTGTAGCTTACCTCGCCTCTCCGCCTCTTCTATCTGTTGCTGCAGGAGCTTGTCCTTCGCGCTTATCATTCCCTCGCCAGCCAACGTCCGGTCCATAACAAACTGGATTGTCTGACTCTCGTCAAACACATAGTCGTACTCCATGACCAGTTCGCGCTTGTCCAACGCACCGGTCTTGAACGTACTATGCTTGGCCTGAGCAGCCTCCCATTGGTCTACGTCAGTTGTAAACTGGTCGTCTTTAGGTTTCGCCTCTTCGTATCGCTTGTACAGTACGTTCTCTTTCTTCTTCCTGTCTATCTTTCCTTGCTCCGTGATATAGTCTTCCGGGAGTTGATAGCCTTCCCATTTGTCGTCGATCTTGAGACGTTCCTCGACAAGACGCAAAAGCTCCTTCTTCCGGTCAAGTTCCTTTCGTTCCCGTTTAGAAATCTTCATGCCACGGAAGAGTGCCTCATCATCCTGGATTTCCTTGCGAAGAAGTTCTATCCGCTGGATTTCACGTTTGGTGAGATATTCTTGTCGTGAATGTTCTCGTAGGTTGGGCATAGCATGTTCCCGAGCCCTTGCATCGTCTGCTAACCGACGACGTTCAGCAGCCTCAGCAGCAGCACCAACGGCTTTGGATGAGCGGTCCTCAACCACACGCTTCGTCTTCTCCTTGTCCCTCTCCTTGACACGTTCCGCGAATGCATCTCTCTCGGCAAGGTCTTGGAGACGCTGTCGCTCTCTGCGGGTGTCCTCGTCTTCTTCCTCCTTGTACGGAAGCTCTTCATCGACATGATGTCTCCCATCTTGATAGTCGTCAGCTCTCAGTCGTTTCCTTGACTGCTCCTCCTCATCGCTCTCCCATTCTCGTGCATCGCTTTCCCTCTTCCGCGTATGCCTCTCCTTCTTGTCCTTTGCGCTACTCTTCTTCGCAGCCTTCAGCTCAACCACATCACTGGTACCAGCTTCTTCCTCAAGCAGAAAGTCAAACTTTTGTGATCGAAGAGCTTTGGCTTCTTGTTCCGCCTTGCGAGCACTGTCGGACTTCTTATGTTTGGTCTTTCGAGGAACACGCGAGTAGACTTCCTGAATGAATTGGTGAGCCTGTGAAGTGTCTGGTAAGCCAGAGGCGTTGAGTGCGGTGAAGAGAGCTTCCGGTGACTTTGCGTGGGAGGCTAGAAATATACCTTGTCAGACCCCACGACCGAAAACTACTAGATGACTACTTACCTGATGCTAAGACGTAGTCGACGATACTCCGGTCAGAAAGACCGAACAACTGGAGAATAAAATCAGTGCCATTACTTATAGAGTTTACCAATAGCACTCACCACAAGTGCGTTGTCGCTAATGTACCGGTCGAGCTCAGAGGACATGGAGGAGTTGTTTGGAGGTCAACGTCTATGGTGCTTCGAGTGAAGTGCATGTAAGCGCCCATGATCATGCTTAAGTCATCGCCTAAACAGGCAATCTCCTGCAGACTTTGTCGGGAGTCAACCTTTTGCCTTAGCTCACTTATCCTCAGCCTCCTCAGCTTCACTTCACTCATACTTGGATCAACGGAGCGTCCAAGCTATTCAAAATGCGTTATTACGAACAACGGTACCCGGAGGTGGACGAACTTGTCATGGTGCAAGTTCGTCAAATTGCAGAGATGGGAGCCTATGTCAAGCTGGTACGCAATGATCAAACATTCCTGAGTAGGATGCACTGAGTAGATGTTACTGTCACACAGTTGGAATACGATAACATCGAAGGAATGATTCTCCTTTCTGAACTTTCCCGTAGGCGTATTCGATCGATCCAGAAACTCATTCGAGTAGGTAGAAATGAAGTCGTCGTTGTTCTCCGTGTGGATAAGGAGAAAGGTGCGTTCAAAACATATAATCAACTCACACTGCTCGCTCAAAGAAGTGCAGGATACATTGATCTCTCAAAACGTCGTGTCTCGCCCGAGGATATCACAAAATGCGAGGAGCGTTACATGAAGTCAAAAACTGTCGCTTCCATCATGAGACATGTTGCCTCAAAAACTGCCTACATTGGCGCCGATGGTGAGGAGGGCTCCAGGGAGGCTGCTGAAGAGCACGAAGAAAAGACCAAGAGGAACAGAAGGGCGAAGAAGGAGGCTCATGATGATGAAGCGCCTATAGTGGATGAAGGTGCTCCTAATGCTTCCAACGAGGAGGAGAGGCTAGAGCAGCTTTATGAGAAAGTCGCTTGGCCACTCGGAAAGAAATACGGACATCCGTATGATGCCTTCAAATTGGCACTAACGTCAGTCGATTCTACACTATGCTATCCCAGCCTCACTAATAATCGAAATTCAATCAGAGAGCCAGATGTTGTCTTCTCGTCCTTGCCGGAACCAATCCCCCAGGGGACCCTCAACGTCCTTATCAGCACCATTGCACGACGGCTGACGCCACAACCTATCAAGCTTCGTGCGGATATTGAGCTCACTTGCTATACTCCTGCTGGTATCGACGCTATAAAGAAGGCTCTTCGTGCGGGAGAGCAACAAAGCACAGAGGCTGTACCAATCAAAGCCAAACTCGTCGCTCCTCCGTTGTACGTGTTAAGCACCAATGCAACAGACAAGGTTTGTGCTATTTATGTACAAAGTTGTTATGTTGATGTTGATTATCATTTAGTATGCTGCCGTCGATCGTCTGGAGCGTGCAATTGAGTCCATCCAGGGCACTATCGAAGAGCAGGGCGGGGCCTTGGTCGTGAAGATGAGGGTAAGTGCAATTGCTAAGTGCACTGTTCGTATGCTCACGAAGTGCACAGCCCAAAGCCGTCTCAGAAACCGAAGAGCAAGACCTCGCTCAACTCATGGCAAAGGCTGGACAAGAAAATGCAGAAGTATCTGGCGACGAAACTGAGGAAGAGGCATTGTAGATCACCCATATTCGCGGGATGGCGTATTCCCAAGTGTAACCGGAGTACATATATTTGTATTGTAGGTCTGATGCGTATCTCATCCTTGGTATCTCGATTGACTGACCAAGGCTGTTCAGACGTATATCTGTCAAATTGTATCGATGACTAGAATGATGCTTATTGAGCTCATTAAGGAGGGCTTGGCGTTTAGTGGAAACGCGTCGCTCCGTGGGCGGACGGGGGTGGTGGCTTCTCATGCAATGTGTTGGCCTAGCGCCATAACACCCCAATCTTGCCCAGCACGCCCACTGTTCCTGATCAGTGAGCTTTGATCTCACTTCTGCTCCTTACTGCTTCTGGATAGTCAGGAGACATTGCAACGCCTGGATGGTCGTCGTCCTTACCTTTGAAGTAGGGCTTATCTTCCAGGATGAGTACGCATAGACATGGAGATCAACTTCCAAGATGCTTGATGTGCTGCACTCCGGTGATGTACCGTGTTAGTTGCACTTTCAGGGGTTACAACTCTAGATACCGAAAGTGCTTCCGCACGCACCAACGTGGATGAGTTATGCTTGAGTTATTCAGAGCATGTATAGACTCCGTGACTTGTCGGAAGATTCAAAAAGATGGTGGCTTACCTGGAATGCAGCAGGCGGTAAGAATATTTGTGAGGCGCTCAGCGGACCGCCTGAGCCTTGTTACTCGCGGAAGCAGATCGTGTGGTGTGAATCGGTCGTCGTTGTGGGCCACAGCGAGCTCACGCTGTTCGTCGTCGTCGGACGCAACGAGCAGTCGCAGACAGTTATAATAGTCCCGGATCCAGTTCTATCTGTCAATCTGTGGATCATCCCGTCAGTATCAGACCCTGGTTAGTTGCTCTGCAATGGCTATGAAACAGCATCAATCAACCCACGATATAGCGTCCCATTAGCTCCCTATATCCCCGTCGTCCCTCTTTTCTTCCGACCACCATCTTCCTAGTCCTCCATGGCCGACCAAGAGCTCCAGCTACCGCCTTCGCTTGACCTACCACCGCACCTTTCCGCCCACAAATATTTCTTTGTGTGCACCTTGACGGTTGCCGCTTGGGATACACTCGTTCTCTCACCAAGAGCCTGGCGGCTTCTCAGGACGAAGGAATGGCCCATTTTGAAGATCGCCTTTCATTTCCTGCGTGTCTTCATGCCGGTCGTGTTTACGGTCGCTGGTATGTCTAGATCACGTATATGATTACCACCAGAGTTGCTTATCTTATGTCAGGTGTCGCATTCTTCGACACTAAGTGGACTCACGAAGTAAACCGTTCTCACAATACTTTATATGAACCTTTTCTAATCCGGGGAACTTGTAGACTTGCCAGAGTTTCTTCTTGTTTGAACCGATATGCACCGCGATCATCCTCGCCATCTGCTCGATGGTCCATGTCATCCGTATTCACGCCATCTACGACAAGAGCCGGACTATTCTCGTAGGCATGGGTAGTTTGCTTGCCATTCAAGTCGTCGTCACCGCTGTCTGCTGTGGCTTCTACCGCAGTACGTTCTACGTAATTGTCAACCTTGCCCAAACTAAGACGTTAACGCCTCACTAGATACACCACTGGAAGAAGGCCAGGGTTGTATCGCGAGCCCCAAGCACAACTGGGTTGGTATCTATTGGCTTATTCCCACTATACTCTACACGGCGTCCTTCATTCTCGCCCTCAATCGCTCCATCAAGTCACTCCAAGTGAAGCCTATCACCAAATGGAAGCTGATGCTCCGTGATGGTCTTAACTTGTATGGCGTAAGTATCTGAGGTTTGTACACTATGTTCCAAGGTCTGACGTTTACATCTTGTGTCTACATCCAGGCCATTTGGATTGTCAACATGGTCAACATGTTGTTCTGGTTCATCATCACCCCCACGGGACCAGAGGACCCTGTCAAGACCATCGTCACGAGGTGAGCGATTAACAAATCGGTCATGGATGTTTTGTTCATTCTGTGTAATAGCATGACTGCTGTCCTCACTACTTCTATGACCCTCCGTGTCATCCTCTCCGTCCGCGGAACCCTCGTTCATGGTGGTTCATTCGCTGTCACCTCTTCCTCTCATGGCTCTCGCTCCGGCGGGACCACTCATGTCATCTCCGCCAACCGTCGCGAACCCACGAACCCAGTGATTTCCCTCAACCAACAAACACCCGCCACATACGCTGTTCCTCTCGGTGCAACAAAGGAACGAGATCAGTGGGTTGGTGCAGAGTATGACGGCAAGAGCAGCGTTGGTGATAACAAGGAGGGCGTATACCCAATTGACCCAATTGCTGAGCCCACCGACCCCGCTAACCTCGGTGTTAAGATCACTGTCAACACTGAGACAGATTACGACGGTTATGGCACGAAGTAAAGGGTCGAGATTGTCTTCTCTTGTTTTTCAAAACCCAACCTGTGACTACGACTAGACGACAGGTGATGCGCGTGGACAGTATGCCTCTTCCCTCCTACTTGTTGGCTTTTTTGGTGATTCACAGTGACATCCACTCGCGATACTTACTTGCACTTGTACTCAGCGTCATCGGCTCCTTTGACTTCCATGAACCCCCCTCTTTGCGACGTTATTTATGAGATTGCTTTGATTTTTCCGCTTTCTGTGATGCTGCATCTTTCTGCAAACTTCGCATTCTTGGATTCCCTGTAACCTATATACATGGTGTTGTAGTATGTGCGTAAATCTTATACTGTATCTGCGGGACTGATGTATCAGGGCCCTCGAGCCTGAGTACAGTGAAGCCAGATGGCGTATAGTGTATATGGCTCAATTGACCTGGTTCAGGACTTTTGGCATCTCGGAGTGTCAGCGTGTATTTCAACTACGTGTTACTACACTACACAACTCACTTCGATTCTACATAGGCTTTATGTTATCCACCCAAACCCAATTGATCCTGTTGCGAAGGGATCCCTCTTCTTCAACAATTTGGCAACCACCGTCGTTTCACATGAATCATCCATCGATCGAGCACCACGTCGGAATTGTCAAGGCTTGTGATTTCGTCGGTATTCAAGGTATGGTAACCGTTCTAAACTTGACATAACACGCTGATGCACCCGACTGTAGTGTGGTTCAAAGGCCGAAGGCCGATAATTTATATCATGCAGTCCAAATTGTAATAAATGGCCTGACACTAAAGCTGACAGACGCGCCGTCGCGTCGCTGGCCAACCCAAAAACCCCACGTCCCAGGGCTGGCCGTGCTTTCTCCCTGCTGATGTCCAAGATGTCTCTGCCTCGCCAGGGAACTCACAAAAAGTCTGAACACACAGACTCGGTCCCAATCTCGACGTCTTCTGTGGACATCGACACGTATCGACGACTTCTCGCGGGTATGGCAGAGACCTGCAGAAGTCTGCAAGCTCGCATTCGCATCCTGGAGGGGGACCTTGCAACGAGGTGCGAGCAGAATCGGAGGCTACTCTGCAGTCCTCTACCTTCGCCGTCTCTATCCAGCCCGCCTCATCGGGATGTCACGCAAGACCGGCCCAAGAATGAACATCGGCGACACTCTGCTCCTCAGTTGACGTTGGCCCCGATACCGGAATTATTTGAGGAACCTGAGCCTCCGCATCCACCTGATCAAGAGCGAGAAAGTCGAGTGGAAATATGGACTTACCATGACGATCGAGCATTACTGGAGAAAGCGTGGTTATGGTACTAAGACGATGGAAAGACTTGTTGGTGAGTTCTGTACAATTCGAATCTTCAGAAGTGACAAACGCATGTCTTTACACGAAGGATCTTTGGCATGAGTCTCGTGACTGTCCATCCCAGCTATATATTTCGTCATTGGTTTCCAGGGATCAGCAAGTATACATCCAATCGATGCATGCTGTGGAGTGGAACTGCACGTATACATTATCCTCACATAGCCCAAATCGCGTGTCTGATAGCTATGTACATAGGCAAAACCGCTGTGTAGTGGTAACGTCCGCCATCAAACCCCACACAAACACCAACTCAAAAGCATACCGCTTGCTCGCATCCAAAAAGACCAGAGCCACTCTGGCAGTCTTGATCCTGCTTGGCATTTTTTCCGGATAGCTCTGTGCCCCCGGGATGTTCGAGTACAAGCTGTGAATGCTTGACGTGCGACTATAGCGAAGGTTAGTGGTGTTCTCTTTCGATCGTTCGAATGGGTAGCTCGACGCCTTGTCTTGTAGCAGATTCCAGGAGCAAGCGTCGAACGTCTGGGATATTGGCAGGATTCGGTCTCCAGATACCGTCAGAATCCTTATCACCCCAGTGGAACGTATGGAAGGTGTCCACTTCGAACCCTGCCGTCCATTGTTGCCGCACGAAAGAGGCATTGAGGGGAGGCAGCCAAATCCACCACTATCCAACAATGAGTCAATACTGTATTAACACCTGGTAGCGAACCGAAAGGAGATAGACCCACATGGTCCACGTATAGGATTGGTTCCTCTGGTGGTACAGCTAAATGTAGCGCTGTTGGTGTAGCAATTTCCAAGAAACAATCTGTCTCGAGGAATAGACCCAGGATATCCATGAATGTTTGACGATGCTTTCCCGGGATGTATAAGGTATCGGCGGAGCCTCCAATTAATCGAGTTCCGTTCGTTTTTGCAGCAAGACGATCCCGCATTTCTTGAGGAACTTTGCGGAATGAGCGCATACACACTTCGACCCCGACATGAGGTTCTCTATGGGGTGTATAATCAAGCCATTGCGATCAATTTCGAGAGAACCGCACTCACCCCCACCTGCAATGAACTAGTTGTTGAGAGGTTGCAAGTACAGTGCAGTCAAATAATTCCAACGTACCACCAATCAGGACCCCATCCTCGCCACGTAGCTGTAAGGTTGATCGCTGGGTCCGGTGAGATCTTCGCAGGTGGCGGATGTCTGCTAGCATTGCGATTCGCCACCTCGTCGCCCAAGGCAGGGTTATGAACATATTGTCCAAATGGCGAATGATACCAGAAGTATCTCTGGTCGAATTGTTGTAGCCTAGGGATATTCAAAAGTGTATCGAATGGAGCCCAGAGATACCCGTCATAGCAGTCGTATTCGCGCATGGCGGTGTAGAGCATATGATGGGCCATCTTCAAAAATTGACAATTGAAGCGTCATATTGCAAGCTCGAAGGTGTAGACGTACCCTGCCCGCCATTTTATAAAATGAGGGATCGCTCAAGTCTTCATCTGATTGGTATGAATCCACGAGGACGTCGTAAGAATGAGCAAACCCGGCATCTTCTCTACTACCAGGGCCAACAAATACGATCTACACGCCATGATCGTCCATACCCTCAGTCAAGAGAGAAGAAAACGACGTCCATTGGATTTACTCACATTTGGGAAAAATTCCGAATATACTTCTTTATAATATTCTAAATTCGCGTCATACCTCGCATGACTAAAGAACACGATAAGGAGGACGTTATCGAATGCGTGATATTGACGTTCATGAGAGTAGAAGGAATGGGACAGCAGTGGCTTGCGAGGACATGTCACCTTGGCCGCGGTAATAATGTCCGTGACCGTAGAGGGACTAGACGTATATGACGACACGATGGGGTACATTCGATACGACCCGATAGCAACATACGCTCCTGCCATTAGGACGAGGAATGAGCCGACCATGTTGAACAGTACACTGTGAGCTTTCTAGAGTACGAATTGGAGCTTAGATGGTCCATGAAGGGTTGTGCAGGCAATGTACACACCTTTTCATCACTGCGTCTCCATTGTGCAATATATGTGATGGATGCAACTGCTGCTACAATGCTGCCGATGGCAAGGGCGAATGTATGAGTTGCGGGGACGACGCTAAGGAGCAACAGATGTACGGCCGCTCCAAATGAGACCAAAACCGCAGCTGTGGCAGCTTCAAAGTCTGTAGCGAGCAGGTGAGTTTCGTGCAAGTGCCGTCTGCAATCATTCACAGGACGTACAGAATATGGCTGCCAATGAGAGCAGATCCAGAACAACCTGGGTGATGACATGCAAACTGTCCAGAGGGGTGAATGTCGAGACATGTTCTTGAATAGTAGATTGAACGGGATGCTGGGCGCTCAATGCAACTGTACTCGACAAGAAAGAAGAGGCAAAAAAGATTACATGCAAGAGCTCTAAAGAGATATTATGATGGTTGGTATATATCTGCGAAAAGTTGCGTGCATTCAGAAGGTGATCATATGAATGGAGGATGCCAGACTTACAAAGTCCATGAGCAGCAGAGAAGACGATCCAGATAATGCAAAACCCATTAGAAAAGGGTAAGAATGTTCGGCGATAGGCGAGGGAATGAGGCTAGCCTATATGCAATTTAGTAGGGACCAAAAAACTCATGGAATAAGGCCTACCTGCACGAGCAAGAGTCCGCAAAACTGGGAACATGTCAAGTTGATGGAAAACGAATCGCCTCACGTAGACGTACCTGTAAGAGGGCGGACTGCCATTGCAATGTATCGAAAGTTCGGGATAAAATGAAGAAAGAGCTCAGGAATGTGAACAGAACAGTAGCGGGAAACCCGAGGTAAAGCGTGAACGGATCAGTCAAACGCTCAACCAGAGATGCCTATACATGAAACCGCGCGTTTGGTAAAACTCCAATGAACGAGGTGGAATACAATCATACAGTATGTTTCAGATACGTAGACATGAAGGCTGCAAGAACGACAAGACCGACACTGATCGCCGTTGGCATTGAGGTCGCGATCGGTTGAGGTAAAGGCTGAGCGTATCCATTCGGAGGAGTAACATCCACGAATTCATCCTCGAGTGAGTTGTTCAGATCATTCAGAGCCCGCTCCTCTTCATCTGGGACGCTAGTATACCGACGCGTCCTGGGAGAAAGACATGGAGCCTGGGAACCTCGGCTGCAATAGAAGTAGATGGCACTCAAAGCGAACTTGATGGCTTCTACCACAGTTGTCTGTGCCGCAAAACTAGCAGCATTGTAGGTCGAGTTCGATGCAGTTCGTAATTGTTCATTGATGACCCAGAGCGAGACAAATACCAGCTGCACGAAACGCGTGCGTACGATCGACCGCTATTTCAATTACGTTGGCAAACGGAAGCAGCTGATCACTCACGACAAATATCCACTTTGTAGAACGACTATATCCAGGATGAGGAAATGAGGAAAACGAGTTCGGGACCTGACAGGTCAGCCGCATACCCCTTGGAACTTATTGACCGTTCTGTAGGTGATTCAAGCCTATACGCCGAGTGAAATTCTGTAAGGTGCGTCGCAACTATGGTGCTGAAGACTGGGATACGAGACAGAAATACCGCGAAACGACTGCAAAGACAGTGAGGTCGCCAAAGCCAGGAGTTATGAAGGAGTTAGGGAACATGAGTTAGGCACAGCGAGACATGCCGAGGCGCTCAGTGTCAGTGCATGTCGATCGCGAGCTGTGGCTGAACATCTTGATAGCAAGTGTTAGAAACACAAATATGGTGAATAACAATACAGGGCAGAGCATCTACTAACTACTAGAACATCCAAAATACATCGACAATGGATTAAGCGGTACATTGAGTCGTCCTAATTCAATACTTTTACAATTAGTGCGCGGCGTTAACCCCATTCACGCCGTTAGCTTTTGGACTTGGCGCGGGAGTGTTCAAGCCACGAGACTTCCTGTAGACATTCTCCCTACGGCCACGCACTCCCTCTCGGAGACGGTCGAGAACAGGTACGGTCTGCTCCCAAGAAATGCACGCATCTGCAAGAACATGATCATCAGTTACATGTCTTTCAGTGATGGAAAAGAACGCTTACCAGTCACCGACTGTCCGTAGATCAAACCAGCAGGTCCGGATGTAGGAATATCCTGACGACCTTCAACAATGTTGGACTCAATCATGACACCCATGATCATGTCTGAGGTATCGCCAGATTCTAGTTGACGGGCCTGTAAAAGCGGCTAAGTGGTGATATCGACCCAGCCAATGAGAAACTACCGACAATGTCTTCAGCAACTTCTATTTGTTTTCTATGTTGTTTTGAGCTGTTTCCATGGCTGCAATCAATCTGTACAAGAGCCGATGGGTCAAGTGAACGTTTCGCATGGGAGACAATAGAACATACCATGATTTTGGCTGGGAATCCTGCTTTCTTCAGCTTCTCGCCACAGTCACGAACATTTTCCGCGGCATAATTCGGTCCACTGGAGCCACCACGCAAAATAACGTGAACGTCGGGATTACCCTATCAGATACATTAGCATGTGGTAGAAAGACGGATAAAAGGCAACAATAAACAATTACCTCAGTCTCGACGATACTACTAAGTCCGCCTTTACCTACACTGAGGAAAACATGAGGTCGACTTGCCGCACGGCAGGCATCAATTGCAATACCAACGGTCCCGTCTGTCGAATTCTTGAAACCGGTAGGCATGGAGAGGGCAGACGTAAGTTCTCGGTGAACCTGTGACTCCGTGGTCCTCGCTCCGATGGCACCCCAAGAGACAAGGTCGGCTGTGTACTGCGGCGTAATGGTATCCAAGAACTCGCATCCGGCGGGAAGACCCATCTTGGCGATGTCAAGCAGGAGGGTACGTGCAAGTCGAAGACCCTTGTTGATTTGGAAACTCCCGTTCATGCTAGGATCATTGATCAACCCTTTCCAGCCGACTGTTGTACGTGGCTTCTCGAAGTACACTCGCATGATGATATGAAGATCATCCTTGGCTTGTTCCGCATAGGCATGGAGTTTCTGAGCATATTCCAAAGCTGACTCGACATTGTGCACTGAACAAGGTCTGTAAACAAGGGTGTAGGTAACTCGCATATAGTCATATAGGCACGACCGATCACTCACCCTACAACGACGATCAAGCGGTCGTCGTTTGAATGAAGAATGTTTTCTGTTGCTCGACGACCCTCGATAACAGTCTGAGCAGCCGCGAGTGTGCTAACATAGTTTAAATAAATGAAACAAGATGTAATAATCAGATACATACAGAGGCAGGTCCTCTTGTAAGATCTGGGGAGGTATAAGAGGTCTGGTCGCCTTTACACGACGATCGTCCAAGCGGGCAAGGGCCTCACGGAAAGATACAGCCATTTCGGGGTCGGACACTATAAGAAATGACACTCCAGTGAGAACTACAATGAAGGAAAGATGGAGAGGATGAAGCGAAGTAAGCATGTGAGCTTTATATACGTACTTTTGGGTGATTCGAATGTATTGTTCCGATCAATCGCGGCACGGTCTGCTTGACAAACGTTCACAGGTGCGTGTAGGCGTCCAGACAATACGGGGCTCCCGGAATAAAGTATTAGGTCGGAAACAAGGTTACAAATCTCCAGACCGAGTCAATTCCAGGTGGACAGGAAAATGGCCTTAACGCCCATATGAATTATTTTGGCGCTGAAGTGCAGCTTGTGCGCGCTTATTAGTTACTCCCACCGTATTGAGCGTTTTAATTCTCTCAACTCGCTCATCGAAACTTTGCTCACTAACACTTGAAAACTACTCTCTAGAATATGTCTGGCCCAATCGCAAACGATCCCCTCAACCCCAATAGCAAGTCTTTTTTTTTTTTGGTTTTAACCGTTCTGTTTGCTCTTTTCTGTTTGCTCTTCGTCTATGCTAATCTACTCGTATTCTTTATTTAGCGGGCGACGTTGGTGTTCCCGTCGAGTCCGACCTCGGGGAATACGTCAATACTGCAGCATTCGATCAACAGTGCTCCGAAAAAGCACGCGAGCTTGCCGCCACTTTTTCTGACGAGAGCAGTGACTCCGACGAGGATAGCTTTTGGTCCAGCGACGACAGCGTCTCTACTGCCACTACCGTTGAATCCACCCCGTACGAAATTCCCAAGATCGAGGCGAATTTGTACTATGCCGGTATCGGTGCAAAGGGACGTGGGCCCAAGCTCATTTACAGGACCTCCGACGACAAATTCAAAGAGCCCTCTGGCCCTGAGGCGTACAGGCGCCTCATGAGGGTTGTTGCCGTTCCAGATAGTTTTGAGTTTGGCCAGAATCCCATTCCAGATAGTGACGAATTCGGTCAGGATATAACCTGGGACATAGTTCGCGACAAAGTGCGTGGCCCTCTCGTTACGCAACAATTTCTTGACTAACGTTCGTTCTAAGGTTGTCGAGTTACTCAACAAAAGGTACATCAAAATCTCCTCTGTCGATTTTGTTCGTTTCACTTGGCTAATCAAGAAGGCGGACCAGAGATCGAAGAGGACGAGGACGAAGAGGAAGACGAGGAGGATGACAAGGAAGAGGAAGAGGTCGCCTACGATGATATTCCCCTCATCCAGCCGGTCGAGGACGGAGAACGTTACTACACCAACCCTACCATCTGGATTGGAGTCTTGCCAGAGACTCTCAGCGGTGCCATAGCGCACGAGTCATCCAAGGACATCCGTGCCTTCCTCGACTCGCTCGAGGTCCAGAACATCGACATTGCTTACCGCGAGTCGCTCTACAAGGCCTTGCCCGGTCATGGTCCGGCCCTTTTCGCCCCCGTTGAAGACGGCGACGCTCTTAAGGAGGTCACCGACAACGTCTCTGTTCCCCTTAGTCTTCCTATTGCTGGTCGTAGGACTACTATGCAGGGCACTCTGGGTCCCTACTTCCGTGTTGGCAACACGCTTTATGCCATCACTGTCCGTCATAACCTCTTTTTGCTGAACGGGGACAACGAGCCATATCACTACCACGGTACGTTTTTACTTAACACCCTTGAGAATCCCAGAGCTTTTCTGACTCTACGCCCTCGTCAGAATCTGCACAAAAGAAAGAGGTCCTCGTGATAGACCCGTCCGCGTTCACAAACTACCTGGCCTCCATCCAGGCCCTCATTGGCACGCACCTTGACTCGGTCGAATCTCTCGAGAAGAAAATTAAGACACTCAGGACTAGGGTCGAGGATGGAATCAACGTCCAAGAGTCGCAGATTAAGCTGGACCAGAACGAGGCTGAGCTTGTCAAGACGCGCTCCAAGATCGACGACCTCAAGAAGTTCTTTGTCAACATCAAGAAGAGGTGGAGCAAGCCCAAGGACCGAGTCATTGGGTTCGTCCGCTGGGCTCCCTCCATCGGTGTCGGTGTTGCTCCTCACCGCTATACGTGCGATCTTTGCGTCATCGAGCTGTACAAGGACAAGTTTAACAAGATGATCGGCAACGTTCTGAGCCTTGGTGCAGTGCTAGTTTATTTTCATTGAATGCGGCTGATCTGAAATGTACGTCTCTCTTGCCAGGTCCGGAGCTGTCTCCTTCAAAGCTCAAAGCATTGATGTACATCCCGTCCGAGTTCAAATACCCCGAAAACGGTCTCCTTACTCTCAGGGGAATGCTCACCGCCGATCAGGTCAACAACCCCAACAGGTTGAACCTCCAAGGCGATCGCATTCGTCGCGTTCTCAAGCGCGGCTTCACTACCGGCACCACCGTCGGCACCCTCACCAGGTTCATGTCTTTCGTCCGCCAGTACTTCCCCACCGGCAATCTCGAGTCACTCGAGGTCGCTATCCTCTCTCACGAGAACGACTCGGGCACCTTTTCCAAGGGAGGTGATTCTGGATCTCTCATCGTCTCCGCCGTCGGCGAGTATGTTGCCTTGCTCACTGGTGGGACGAACAAGGGAACGGATGGCTCGGACATCACCTTCGCTACTCTCTTCGAGTGGGTCTGGCATCTCGTCAAGGAGGAGTTCCCCGGGGCCAATCTGTATTTTGATAACCTTCAAGGGTTCCTCGCCGATGTGGCCTAGGTTCGTTTCTTTTTTCTTCTTTCCCTTCTCCTATAACCCTCACGCTCGCTATCATCAGTCTGTGAACTCAGTCTGCTGTTTTGGCGTCTGCTTTTATCTATCTGCTCTGATGAACGCAGCTCTCTCGCTCTCACCTTTTACTATCGACGACACGGTCTGACATAACGTACTGAAATCTGGGCTCATCGAAAGCTTTTGGCGTTAAGACGCAGATCGAAAGATGCAGGTTCACTTGGTATGGGCTTACTCGAACGACGACATCCTCTGTTCTCGATAGTCCAGACACTAATGCGGTTTGAAGCAGGAGACTCCGTCACAAGACTTACGACGAGAGTGAAGAGTCTCCGGGATGTTCAGTCGATATAGATTAGGACTCATTCTCGTACGGGACCAAGGTTCCTAATCATCTTTGACTTTTCGTCTTACAGTACTTGGTAGCTATGTTGGTGATGTTCATTCTACATCTATGTGAACGTGATGGAGCACGGTTTAACATTTAACAATCTTGCTTCGTCTCAACACAACGCTTATCTGAAACAACGAAATCCTCAAATCATCGCCAATAACAAAATGGAAGGGCAATGGACGGCGACCATTCCAAGATTGTGCCGATGGATGAACGATTCCCTGTGTTATGTCGGTACGTTATACAAGATGCACCTCCATTTCGAGGCTGATGCTGACTGTGAAACACTCAGAAATATCGCAAGTTTGGGGGCTAGAGCGTTTCGCTTTTCGACAACCCATTCCCGGATCAGATATGCCTCCCTTTCAGTCCTCGCTAAAGTGGGATAGATACTCTTCCTCACCAAGGATTAATATCTTTAATTAGATTTACAACAATGTCCTAGTTCTCTAAAACTTTGACCACAATCCTTGTGCCATTTGGAGGCAATTTTGCCCAAACAAGTAATAAGTTGAGAGAGCTGTAGTGGATGAATAAGAACCCATTTTTGACTGCAAAGATGCAAAAGTCATATCAACCATTGGGCTTTGCTCCACAATAGGCTGCCAAAATGGTCCTGACTCAGTTTGGATGCTGCGATATGAATACAAGATGTGTGTACAACTCAAAATGGTCTGTAGCTGTTAACCTTGGCTTAAAATAACTGTTGAATCTGGCTTGTGTTAGCCATGTCTGAACCAGATTTATGTTGTTGAGGTGGAATGGGTAGTTTTTGTATCTAGAGTACTTGGTTTGTAATATAGTGATGACAGACTTGATTTTATGCCTTGTCTAATGTGACTTAATGAATAGGCTTAGTACTAGGTCCATAGTGACTGTTGATGAGAGAGAGAGCCTATATCTCAAATTCATTCATCCATCTCCTTTTCATCATTGCTCCTAATTGCTACTGCTGCACAATGGCCCTCTCGAAGCAGGAAGAGCTATGACCTGAGGCAAGAGCAGCATGAATCTAATGCTTCTATATAACCATGAATGCCCTCAAGCCTGAGAGGTTTCTTGGTTCTTTTTCAACCTGCAGTTGCATGTGCATAATCTGCTGTCTGCATCTTTATCAAAGTCATAAACACAGCCTTCACTGAGCTCACCTAACCTAGAGATGAGGTCAGATGTGCATGTCATCTGTTGCACAGTTCATTGCAGAAGAGAATCTTGTCTAAACATTAATTAATTTCCTCCCTCCCTTTATCAAATAATGCAAGTGTTTTCTATACCAAGAAGAGATTTGAAGTAAGATAGTTCCATCCTCCCTCATATGAGAGCACAGCAACATCAACAACCTACATGAAACAGGAATAAGAGCAATTGTACAATGTCTCTTCCAGAATGTATACTGTGAGTTGCTTATGAGAAGCAGGATCACCATACTTTCGGGTGATTCGAATGTATTGTTCTGATCAATTGTGGCATGGTCTGTTTGACAAATGTTCACAAGTGCATGTAGGCATCCAGACAATACAAGACTCCCAGAATAGAGTATTAGGTCAGAAACAAGGTTACAAATCTCCAGACCGAGTCAATTCCAGGTGGACAGGAAAATGGCCTTAACGCCCATATGAATTATTTTGGCGCTGAAGTGCAGCTTGTGCGCGCTTATTAGTTACTCCCACCGTATTGAGCGCCGTCGATTGCACGTTCCTTCTCCTCTACGACAAGTACTGTTCACTTTCTCTCGATCTCTTGCAGTCATGGATTTCTCGACCATGAACGCGGCCGAGCAGGCCCACATGTCCAAAATCATCGAAAAGCGACAGGTCCGCAACATTTTTGTGTGACGTTTCAACTTGAACATTGATAATTGTCTTTGGAACAAACTCTAGATGCAAGACTTCATGAGAATGTACTCCAGCCTCGTAGAGAGGTGCTTCAACTCATGTTGTAATGATTTCACCAGCAAAGCGCTATCTTCAAAAGAGGTCAGTACAACCAGCTCTTCCGCTGGCACGGAAGACAATTGACGCGCTCCTCCCTAGGAACAATGTGTTTTGAACTGTACGGACAAATTTTTGAAGCACTCGGAGCGAGTTGGGGCGCGATTCGCAGAACAAAACGCCGGTGCGTCAATGGTGGTTTTTCCTGTCTGATCGACATTCACTCAACCCCTCTTGACTGTCCACTTACAGAGGCTATGAACGCCGGCAACAAGTGATTTAGACCGAGTTTCACTCCGCTACCACATTGCTTTGTACTCTTATAATACCGGCTGTCTCATAATTGCAACACACCCCTCGTTATTGCTTTTCGGGTACCTGGTTGCCTCACTTGCACAGGGAAGAAATCCAATAGTAACGCGATATCCAGATAATGAGGCAATCACCGTACGTACGAGGGTATACTAACAAGATACATTAATACAGATATGGAGAACTCCGCATGCATGCCAAAATCCATGATGATGAATGTCCGAACAACAAAGGAAGTCGTTCATTGACCGGCGACCTTTGCTGTGTCGTCCTTGGCAGCCTCAGGAGCAGGGGCAGGGGCAGCAGCCTCCGCGGTGGCAGCTGTAGTGGGTTCCGCTGCCTTCTTCTCCTCAGCCTCCAACTTTTCAAGCCATTTGGTCACGAACTTTGAATGCGCGCCGAAATTCAAAGTAGCATCGAGAACATCACTGTATATTTCATCCGTCATGAGTGGAAGTGTGTTCAATTGTGGGGATTACTCACCGAACGACGCCTTTGGAATCGATGATAAACGTTGTACGAGCATCCGTGAGGCCAAACAAGCCCTTGCCAATGTGATATGCCTTACGGGCTTCCCCCTTGGTATCACTCAAGACAGGATACTAACGTTACTTCATGAGAACGAACTATTCCGCACCGTAGACTCAACAATGCACTCACAGTGAGACTCTGCTTCTCCTTGAATTCCTTCTGCTTCTCAACGGGATCAGCGCTGACTCCAACAACTTGCACCTTGGAACTCTTGAACACGTCTTTCTCTGAATAGGAGGTGGGACTAATGAGTCATCAAAACTGAGTTGCGACATGTAGCTAATCTCACCAGCCAGAGCATCTCGGAATTGGCAAGCCTCCTTAGTACATCCATAAGTCCCTGTTGTGACCGTTTTCAATAAAACAATTGAAAGTTATGACAAGCGTACTTACCAGCCTTGGGATAGAAGAACAGCGCGATTGGTACGCCGTTCTTTCCAGGTTCAAGGGTGAATGTTTCTCCATTTGCCTCAGGAAGAGACAACGCTGGGGCCTCCTTACCGATAAGTGGGTGTGGCATGGTCGCAAAGTGTCGTAACGGAAGTGGTCGTGATGGGTGTTATGGCGATACTTGGAGAAGAGGAGAACATGAGGAGAGCGTATTTATATTGACTTTGTAACCTGGCTCTAGACTAGACGGCATGTAGAATCACACGGAAGTAATAGGAGTTTGCTTCGGTACATAGGGAGGCTTGGCCTGATTGGCATCTTCAATGTTGACTTGCATCTCTCCTTACTGCTTTTATAATACGCTTGCACGACTGTTTGGAAAGCCGTGGATTGTTGTAATTAACGTTTGTGACATAGTAGTTACAGATGGCAGGCAGGACATCGATGGTATCGGAGGAACGAACGCTTGCAGTACGCCACTAGTACGCATTTCCACTCACTTTAGTACCCCCCACTAGTGACGTTTCTCAAGCGTATATAATGCAGACCAATACTAGGCTATTCTCTTGACCAGTTCTCCTATCTTCAAAGTCTGTGTTAAAGAACATCCTCGGTGACATCCACGCCTGGGAAGTCATGGGGCCTTCATCAGTCTCTCGCAGTATCACTGCCCTGTTGATATCCCGGCTCAAGGTCTTCTATGGGACCGTTCGCCGGTGTCTACGCTTAATTTCAGATATATACCCTCCTCCCGCTCTTCCCATGCAGTAATCGAGTCTCCTATCGTTGACGACAGTGAGCTGGGACGCTGTTACGAACCCATCATGCTTTTCAAGTCCCTCTATCCGCCGACCCCTCCTGTTCCAGACAAGAACGTCTACGAACTCTTTTTCAATGACCCTGAACAGAATGCGCTCCCAGATTACACACTGTACGTCGATGCGGAGAGTGGACGCCAGATCCGCAGGAGCGAGTTCAATGAACGAGTACGCGATGCTGCAACCGCACTAGGTGCGCCGCTGTCTGCAGGTGGACTTGGTCTGAGCGGAGAGAAAGGCGATATAGTTGGCATTTTAAGCTCGAACTGTATTGTGAGTCTTGTTTGCACGACCTACCTGTTGTCCGAATCACTCAGTCCGCATTAACACTCTAGGACTATCCTACCCTGGTGCTTGGCTCGTTGACCATAACAGTCCCATTCGCCTTATTGTCGGCATATCCAACCCATTTCGAGCTGGTTCACCTATTACGCACCTCCAAGTCCACAGTGCTCTTCGTTCACCCTACTTTACTGCGCAATGCTCTCAAAGCTGCGCAAGAAGTGGGATTATCTCACGACAGGATTTTCATTCTAGAAGGAGGCATCCCCGGACGAAAAAGCCTCCAAGACCTGATCGATGATGTGAAACGGCGCAGAACACCAAGAGAACCTGTCAGGCCGGCAACGAAAAAAACGCTTGCGTATCTAATGTTCTCTAGTGGAACTACGGGACTGCCCAAAGGTACGCCTTGCGGGCTCGTGTTACAACTTTGTAGCTGAGATTGCTTCATTATCAGCCGTCATGGTCGCTCATGGAAACATTTGGTCCACTATCGTCAGTCAGCTGATTGCTGGAGCAGAGGACCTCAAGGTCTCTCCCGTGAGTAGTTAGCGCAGGATGTTGTTGACAATCTCTGATCCACCACATTCCCGAGACAGCTGCCGCCGCCGACTTCGCCAGTAGTCGTTCTGGCGGTCCTCCCGTTCTACCATACATATGGCTTAATATCCTTCTGCATGCGCCCAATGAGTGGATACGTGACTTGCGTCATTGTACCTCGGTGGAACGTGGAAGTCGTTGTCAGAGCGATCGAGAAGTAAGTTTTCTGTCTTCCTTTACTTTGGCATGAATCGAGTTGAAGGCATGAATGTCTAGGCATAGAATCGGCCTCTTGCTCCTCGTTCCCTCCATGGTGCATCAGCTAGTGCACTCCGGGCTCTTGGAGAAAGCTGACTTGAGTTCTGTCGACCTTATATCGACTGGTGGTGCTTATATGCCGCCCAAAGTGGCTGAAAGAATTCAGAAACTCATTCGTTCGACACCACGGGTCATGGAGGGTACGGAATGATTACCCTGCTAAACTTCCCTTGATGCTAATAGTTTGCTGTAGGTTATGGTCTGTCAGAATGCGTAAGTTGTTCCCACTTTTTCACAACTTGATGTGTATTGATATCTCCCTTTTAGACGCTTTCTGCGTTGCGAAAGCCGGCTCCAGGAGCTCTTGGTGGCATTCAACCCATCCTTAACTCAACAGGAATTCTGCTACCCAGTATGGAAGCGAAATTGACACGTGAAGACGGTTCATGTGTCGAAATTGGTGAACCCGGTGAACTCTGGTTACGGGGTGATAATATCGCTCTTGGTTATTTTAACGACGAAAATGCGACAAAAGAAACGTTCATCGATGGGTGGCTGCGGTCAGGCGATAGGTTCAAAACAGATGGGAAGGGTACCTTCTTGTGAGTGACTATTCATCTATTTGACACTAGTATCATAACTAGAGGCCTCCGGCGTGCGGCAGCTTCGTGGATCGAATCAAAGATACGTTGAAGATATCCGGCGCTCAAGTTTCTCCGACGGAGATTGAAGATGTATTGCTCGCACATCCAGGGAAGTTGATATCTGATACATCTGTCGCCGGTGTATCTGGAGGCCGAACGGCAGATGAGCTGCTTCCTAAGGCTTGGGTAGTCCTGAGCGAGGAGGGGCGGAGGAAAGGTGCGGATGTTGTTCTGAAGGAGCTGGACATGTGGGCGAATGAAAATCTGAGTTCGTATAAGAGACTGAGAGGTGGATTGGAAGTGGTATCTGAGGTATGGCACCATGTGCTTCTTTCGCAGGAGGATGAAGTCTTTGCTGACGTTCTTGAATAGATACCAAAGTCGCCGACAGGTAAAGTCCTTCGCCGAGTTCTGCAGGATCGACACGAACAAGCCTTGAAGGCGAAGGTGAAGGCGAAGTTGTGATCCACAGTGCATCGCTGCTTGTATTCACTGGAGTTGTATCAGCTATGTAGTATATGAATTGTTTTCATGCGCCATTCCATTAAATCTTTTGACTTTACCACCCACGTAACCGTCGACGCGTCAGTGTCACTGTCAATGAGTAGTTTTAGCTTAAAAGCTTACTCTTACTGCTTGTGATCAATTGATCGATCAATTGTTTGGGTGCAACAGGCAAGTTGTCCGACTTGCCCATGCGCAGAATCCATCACACACTTAACGGAATGCTATCTCGAGCAAAAGCACTTCAATTGGAACGACGAGGCATTCATTTCTCAGCATTCCCATAGCCTACACGCTAAACGCCCCTCCCTCCGGCTTCTATATGATCCACATGCCTGATCCACGCCCACTAGTCCTAACGTAAAGTTAGGCTGGCGTAATCCCAACTTCGTCACGAACCTGACAATAACTTCATCAGTTTCCCAGTGTTATTTATAGTGAGCGACACTTCTTTCTCATCTCCCTTTCAAACGTTTGTACGACCTTTCAGACGTGTTGAATCGACATTGCGCCGCTGCAGATTGAAGGGACCTATCCGAGTCGTCATGTATATGAAGTCGCTTTATCCGCCTGTGCCACCCATCCCGGACGAGAATCATCACTATTGGATGTCAGGAATACGAGGACAAGATAATATCGCTGATTATGTTCTTCATATCGATGCTTTGTCTGGACGCGTAAGGACCAGGAA
The DNA here is from genome assembly GCA_964035595.1 of Somion occarium. Lineage (NCBI taxonomy): Eukaryota > Fungi > Basidiomycota > Agaricomycetes > Polyporales > Cerrenaceae > Somion > Somion occarium. The sequence goes on along the minus strand of OZ037950.1, from coordinate 1,634,088 downwards.
GGAATTCAATGAACTTGTGCTGGACGGTGCAACTGCTCTTGGCGCGCCTGTGGCTCAAGGTGGTCTTGGCTTGAGCGGAGAAGCTGGCGATATCGTTGGTGTATACAGTACGAACTGCTTGGTTTGTCATATCGGTATCTACCTTGTATAGGTGTTGACTTTACTTACTGTGTGTTCAGGATTACATCCCTTTGATGCACTCGCTCATTGCTATCGCTACTCCATTCGCTCTCATATCGTCGTTCTCAACGCCATTTGAATTGTCCCATGCCCTTCGAACTGCGAAGCCTACTCGACTCTTCGTCCAGCCAAATTTGTTGTCAAAAGCACTTTCTGCTGCATCGGAGATAGGTTTACCTTCAGACCGTATTTATGTCCTCGAAGGTCACGTAGAGGGCCGGAGAAGCTTTGCGGACATGGTTCACTACATCAGGGAGAACAAGACTGCGCGGGAACCTGTGAGGGCTGTTACCAAAGATACCCTTGCTTACCTTGTCTTCTCAAGTGGGACAAGCGGCCTACCTAAAGGTCTGGAGTGACGAAATCTCACGTTGCAAATACCATCTCATCATTAATTGTTCGACAGCCGTCATGATCTCACACGGCAACTTATGGTTCACAATCCAAGCATACATTGTTGTGCTACAAGAACAACTCAAACATACACAAGTACTGTATTCAGATTATAATACTAGACATCCTGTTCATGGTTGGGCATCCTTCTAGCAAGTTCCGCCTTCCACAATCAGTCGTATGCTCGCCGCACTTCCGTTTCATCATTCGTACGGTCTCCATATGTTCTGCCTACGAGGTTTCCTTTTCCCCATGACCTATGTCATTCTGCCGAAATGGGGTACGAAGTCGGTTCTCGAGGCGATATCGAAGTCAGTATAATCCTTTCCCCTTCTTCGTCAAAATTAATCCGATCATGTTTCACTACTGTCTTCTCTCAGGTACAAAGTCACGGTGTTTCCAATGGTTCCTTCTATGCTCCATCAGCTAGTAAATTCCAAGTTACTTGATAAAGCGGATTTGAGTTCCGTTCAACAGGTTATGTGCGGCGCCGCGGCTACCCCTGGCGATCTAGTTAAGAAATTGAGGAAATCTGTTCCGGGCTTTCAAGAGTTTATGGAAGGATATGGCTTATCTGAAGTGGTACGTTGTCATCGCCTACCATGTTAAATGTAACCGTTTGCATGAGCCATGTGTGCTTTAGACCGTATCCGCTTGTTTGAAGCCCCCTCCTGGTATATACGGTCTAGAGTCAATCATGGGGTCATGCGGTACCCTTCTGCCGGGTATGGAAGCGCGGTTGGTGAAGGACGACGGCTCAGAGGCAGGCGTGAATGAGCCTGGTGAAATCTGGTTACGCGGTGGAAATGTTGCTCTTGGATATTATGGTGATGAACAGGCGACCAAGGAGACCTTCGTTGATGGTTGGCTACGCACAGGCGATAAGTTGAAGACAGATGGCCGCAACATTCTTTAGTAAGTTCTGAGAAGCTCATGGCTCTTGATAAGCTATACTGACTACTTACATGGATTGCTAGCTTTGTTGAACGGGTCAAAGACACTCTAAAGATCTCCGGAGTCCAAGTATCCCCAACGGAGATTGAGAACGTCATCCGTGCACACCCAGGAAACTTAATTATGGATATCTCCGTGGCTGGCGTCTCAGGAGGTCGGACATCTGACGAAAAGGTTCCCAGAGCATGGGTTGTTCTCAGCGACGAAGGTACCAATCTGGGTGCAGAGAAGACCTTGAAGACGTTGCAGCAGTGGGTGGAGAAGAATCTTAGTCGGTACAAATGGCTGAGAGGCGGACTAGAAGTCGTGGATGAGGTATGGCTGTTGTACTATGTGGCACAATGTGCACTGATCAATCCTTCTTTAGATACCCAAACTTCCAACTGGGAAGGTTCTGCGCCGTGTCTTACAGGACCGTTATGAACAACGGCTCAGATTGCCAGTACCATCCAAAGCGAGACTTTAAAGTCTTATCATACCCTGAGCTTTTATGTATCTTCTGCGCTATTTCGTATTGTCTGTAGATAGCGAATGTATTGATTACGATGTACACACTACTAGAAGCCTTGACTCGATCATGTGCTCGCTTCGGAGTAGACGCGACGCGATTGCTTGTACGTATTTGGTGCACCTATTAAGCAAGTTAAGAGAAGCTATTCGCTCAACTTTTAGCGGCGTTTTTCATACCCTGTCCTACTCTGCATTTATAAAGCCAGCATGGCGCCGTCTAATTGAAATATAATAGTCTGTCCTTCAAGTGTTTACAGGACGTATACACATCTACCAACGGTTCTCCTTACACACGTTTATTGACCGGTGCGTCGGAGGCTTACTTCGATATCATAAGTGTTATTTACCGCACATTCTTAAGAGTAGAGTTTTCGATATGGACCCCGATCTCACCGCATTACTTGTTGCTAACAGCTTATCCACTCCATACGCTCATTCCACGATGGCAGAGGGCCTTCTCTTGCCTCTCCTTTTGAACCAACTTGAGGACGAAGAGACGGAAGACGCTGATGAGTCTTCGGGTGATGATGATGAAGAGCCTCCACCTCCTCGCAAACGTTTGAGGCATAACAAAGGTGTTGACGAAAAGTCCAGTTCAAACCTAGAAGACTCTGCTGCCGTTGCCATTACAGGCTCCCCGTCATCAATTCTACCTCCGCCAACTAAGGAATACGTCGAGCTTCGGCTGCAACTCGCCCGTTTCAAGAACGTCTATCGTATTGTTCGCCTCCCCATTACATTCACTTTCGCCCATCTCTATCAGTTCTGTCTGTATAGCTTCGGTTGGAGTGGCCAGCATCTGCACCAGTTCGAGGTGCTAACCAACGTCGAGATGTACTCTGCCCAGTATAAACCAGGAGAAATCAAATCCTGGAGTATTCCCGTACCTCCCGAGCCTGATTCCGATGACGAGCAGGCCCACATGGTATGGTATTTCAGGTCGAATTTTCCGAGGCAGGAGCCATACGTGCGTGTCGTTCCAAAGCTCAGGAAGAGAAGAGATGGAGCGGTTTCCACGCATGACGAGTTTGATTGTTACACTCTTGTGAAAGAGGAAGGCGCCCTTACGCTTGGTCAAGTCTGGAGCAATAAGGAACGACGGAACATCACCAAGGGAGATTGCAACAACCATGCGATCGCTATTAGGCTGGAGTACGATTTGGGAGGTCTGTTCTTCATATTGTAGTTATGCCATGGACCCAACTTACATGATTGGCTCTGTAGCGAGCTGGAGTGTGGATATCAGCTTGTCCGACCCAGAGAAGTATTGGTGGAAATATGACACTCCTGACAATCATCCGAAGATCATAAAGGCGAAAGGAGCTGTGAGTTTTATATATTTAGTTCTTGAAAGACTACTCAGCGTAGGTGTCATATAGCCTCCCATCGAAGATGCCCGAGGTGACGTGCCAGGTGTAGGTCTTCATTTCTCTACCATTGTGAGCCAGCCTCTCATATCCGGTCATATCAGTCAGGAACTCGACGGAAACAAAAAGTCGGTGTCGCCCAAGTATTTCGACTCTCAGTATTTCGCCAAATACCTTAGCGGAGAAGTAGGCTCACGCGCAAGAAAGACCGAGCTGGACATATATAATATTGAGGAGAGGAAGACGCAAGAGAAAAGGGAAGAAAAGGCACATACATCTGAAGAGGAGAATACTGAGGCCTATGATTCGGAGGATTATTAGCCCAACCCTCATTTATCTCGTGAAAATATAGCTATCCTAATGTACTCTAATACCATGTAAATGAATCTGATGGTCCCACATTATAGCGGTACCTGTCGCTAATTCTCCTAACTTACTTCTATTGCCACACGATATTACGACGTTTAGAAGGTTCAAGAGGCAATTCAACGTGCATCTAAAAGGTGCGGCCGTTCTGCATGCAGGTAAGTACATGGTCACTTTCCAAAAGTAGTCATGCACTTCCGGGCGTCAAGCACGTCCTGCCTTATATACCGGATTTGGATCGACTGTCATCCAATCCCTAATATAGGCAGCAACGGAGACTAGTCCTGCCTACAGCCACAATTGAGGTTCAGGCCTCAGGTTCTCGGTACTTTCACCTCCAAGATGTCTCTGTGTCCTCCCTATGCTCCTTTCTTTGGTTTTGGAGGCGTGGCCTCAGCGGTGAGTATAATGAAATGAACTCCAATCTGTTACTGACTCACTGGTTTTACACGTTCAAGATGATCCTGAGCAGTACGTCAATAGCATGAATTACAGGACCATACCAACTAAACTATGACTTTGCTATGACAGCCGTCGGTGCAGCATTCGGGACGTCGAAAGCTGGCATTGGTATTGCGGGGCTTGGAACGTTCAAGCCTGAACTTATCATGAAGGTGCGTCTGGATTGTTTCGCTGCCATTTAGTCGGAAACTGACCCTCTCAATATTTGCACAGTCCCTTATTCCCGTTGTCATGTCTGGTATCATTGCTGTGTATGGACTGGTGGTATCAGTCCTTATTGCTGGTGGACGTTAGTGACATCTCTACACTCCTACCTGGACGCGCTGCTAATGACTTATGCGTAGTCAAACCAACCGACTATTCGCTGTTCGCTGGATTCATTCATCTAGGCGCAGGACTTGCTTGTGGCTTTACAGGGCTGGCAGCGGGATATGCAATTGGCTTCGTTGGTGATGCGGTATGTGCCAATGATCAATATCTCATGGACCGAATTTTGACCATATAATGCAGTGTGTACGGGCTTACGTCTACGAGTCGAAGGTGTTCGTTTCAATGGTCCTTATCCTAATCTTCGGAGAAGTACTAGGTCTTTATGGGTATGTCTATCGTCACGCATGTTTAGGTCCTATACAGGATACTGACACGAATCGCAAGGTTGATTGTTGCATTGATCATGAATTCAAAAGCAACCGGGGTATCAGGATGTTTATGATTAACTGACGGCCTTATCCTGTGGACCTTCTCTGTATATCCTTCCTTCATACTTGGACTCCAATAATATACACAAAATGGAAAACAGCGAGACAATATGGCAACCCTATACAACATTAACATCACCGCCTGGTACTCCCCTCCCTATCACTTGATGGAGACCTGCGACCACGTCCCTTTTCACTGTCATAGCTTTCACTTCTCCTACGCGGTCTTCGTCTCTTTTCATCTCGTTCTCTGGAGCGGGAAGACGATCGCTTGGAACTGGAAGATGATTCTGATTCCGAGTCTGAAGAGTCTGAATCCGAATCCGAATCAGATGAACTAGTATCACTCTCCGACTCTTCGTCCGAAGATGACCTGCAGCAAAATCAGCGCATTATAATACTGAAGACATGACCACATACCGTCTAGCCTTCTTCTTCGATGGTTCCTTCTCCTTTGCTCGTTCCTTCTCCTTAGCCGACAGTATCTTGTTTGCGGTGCCGCTCCTTCAACAACGACAAGAGCATAAGTTTACCCGTCAGACAGTGCAGCAAGATCTACGTACTTTTGCTTGAACTCTTCAGGAACCTCAACAGACGGCTGCCCCGCTGATTTCAACTTTGCCAGCACACGCGGATTCTCGAGTTGTTGAGTCCGTGAGGGCCGTGAGATGTATGGACGTGTTGATTTGCATTCGTACGTATAATGTCCTATCAAAAGATGTCCGTCTCGTGAGAAATATCTCCAAGTATTATCAAGAAACTGCTGTTTACCTGTCCCGAGACATTTCTGGCAGATTGTGGATGATGTTGCTCTAGGGTTTGCTGCCGATCTTCGGTGTGGGGCGAACTTCGACATAGCGAGATCTTTCAGACAGGCTCAACGCCTTGTCAAGTAGCAAGTCGATCACAGCGGCTGAGCGCAGATGAAGACGACAAGAATAGAGAAGCAAGTGCAGTAGGTGGAGGTTTGAAAGCAAGATGAAATGGGCGCTTGTGTCCAAGTCGACTTTGACGTTGACAGTCACGTTGAGTCGCGAAGACTCATACTAGTACAGTTCCAATATATACCCATCATATCTCTCACTGCATCCTGAGCTCAGGCATCTATACCACAATCTTCAACTATGGGAGGACAAGCATTCAATGCTCAATACCCGGAGGCGAAGTTTCCTCGCATGTCTCATGCCATCTACGCCGCGATGAAGGATCGTCTTCGTCTAATCGTGGAGACTTTGTACGAGAAGGTCGTCGTCCCTCATGAAGCCCCGGAAAAGGTCGATCATGGAGACGTCGATTTCCTCGTTCGCGGACCACGCCCAGGTCTCACTCACGAAGACGTGAAGGAGGGCCTTGGGGCGCGATATAGTGTTCCTGCGCATCCGACTAGTCATTATGCTGTGCCTACTGATATTTTTGGAGACGGACAATCTGAATGTTTCATACAGGTTGATGTACACGTTTGCAAGGACGAGGAGGATTTGTATAGGGTTCATTTCTTGCATTCGTATGGAGATCTCGGAATCATCCTGGGGCACTTGGCTGCCAGTGTGGGGTTATCTTTTGGACAAAGTGGGCTTAAAGTAAGTGAACGTTGTATCGTACAAATTTTACTTCTTATGTATCGTACATTTAGCTTGCGAACCCGGTACCTATCAATCCGCCGAACATGCCTTTCTACCTATCCTCATCCATTCCGCACATCCTCGAGTTCTTTGAAATTTCATTGCGCAGATGGGAGCAGGGGTTCTCAACAACGGCCGAGGCATTCGACTGGGTGTCCAGCTCTTCCTACTTCATTCCCACTAGACTGGCACGACCTGACGTATTGCAAGGTTCACAGAAGCGGGCGAAAGCCTCTCGAACAATGTTTCAAGACTTCCTGGATTATACTGCAACGCGTGCCTTGTCCATGCAAAGACAGGCAATAGAATCCCGCGATGTGGCGATCGAACGTGCTCTGCGTCATTTTGACAAATGGGACTTGTATCAGACAATCCTACATACTTGCGAAGCCAAACAAAGGATAAAGCAGATCTTCACAGGAAAGCTAGTGATGGAATGGACAGGTGTACAGGGAACGCCTGTCCGATGGATCATGGAGGAAGTACAGAGGAAGCTGGAGGCGCAACCATTACCCCTCGCGCAAGAAATCGACGCGTCGACGCCCCTTTGCCATTCAGTGAAGGGGTCAGAGCTTGTTGATCCCAGCTTCCTTACGCTTGCTCCCTGGCAGATCCTTATGAAGGACCTGACGGTGGAACAAGTCAAAGACCTGGTGGTGGAGGTCAAGGAAGGACTGCAGCGAGACGGGAAACTCCAGTTTGATTGGCAGGAAGCGAAGAAACGAAAGGCAGAACGGAAAGCCCTGCTGGAATCACAGCCTCAGCCTTTGTAGCACAGGCAGAGGATGCCCTAACACAGGAACCTGTACTGGAATTTTGTACGTGCACGTCTTCTCAAGGAAAGCCCTTCAAACTTGATCGACTGGTTTCGGACAATTCCACTCTTCCTAACACCTAGCTGGCCGAATCAGTGCGAAACTATACCAAAGTTTTCGGGGCAACAGTGAGTATGTATGACATGTCGATCCACCGTGTCGCGCTGAGTACTCTTGTGAGCACCTTCGTTCTCCGTGCTTCCCATGATCTTACCCACCCTGATCTTCGGCAGATAACATTAGGTTTTCTCAAAATGTATCCGAACTGATCTAGAACAACGGAATGTTGGAATGGCATCAGCCTCATGTTCCTTCGCAGGATTGGTTTGAATGAATAAGGCAGGTAGCCAAGGAACGCAAACAAAAGAAGCGCAAAAATTGTACTCCGTTCCTCCGGCATCGTCCCGAAAGTCCAACATGTTGTGCCCGTTTTGGGACAGTGGTTGGTTTGGCGGCAAACGGCCAGTCTCTGGACGGAGATTGAACTCAGCTCTGACCGCGTATAAATTTCCCCCACTCTCACTCGACTCTCCTCACATCTCTTGTCTCCTGCTTCCATCTTCTCCTCTCTATACGATGGTCTCTACCCGGCGGCTTGGACCAAGGCTTGGTCTTTGGCCGACGCCTTCCTCGATGAGGCCACCTAGTGAGTGCTCATCGCCATCGCTGTGTGGCGTAACATGGCTGACGACTCGTCCTCGACAACCTCATCCTTGGATCACAATCTGGTACGTTTCTGACCGCTATATCGCTTCCACCTATCATTATACTAACCTCATCACCATTGGCATAGTGTGGCGTTGGTATTCTCAAGAGGGTGGAACCGCATAAAATTCCCCAAGACCTCGGTGCCTTTGTTTGATTTTCATTTCATCCTCATGTGGCGCGTCATCATGTCTCTTTCTATTTATTTTTCCCCGCGGCGGAGTCGGCGTTGGTGGCTTTGGTTATGAACATCCTTCGGTGCGTTTCTCCTCACTCAGCCGTCTCACCCTTTTCGGCAGCAATGACTTCAAGATATTGGATGGAGCCACTAGAGCTGTTAAGGCACCTGTGTAAGACCGACGAAACAAGACGGCATCTGAAAGACACTTACAAGAGCAAGAAAAAGCCCTTGAACACAGCCGTCGGGGCCCCATGGATAGGACCATAGCAAGCTGGCACCTGAAGATCAAGTTGAAGAAGAAGGCAAGCCCCCGTCGTGGATAGCCATTGAAGGAATGATGTTGAGCCGAGCCACAAGAGCTGTTGGGGCATAATGTGTGAATGCGGGCAAGCCCCCGACGTCGATTCAAGTTGCACCATCGACCCTCAAGATCCTGAGGGAGGTCGGATACACCGTCGCCCACGGTTGTATCTGTTCCTGGCATGACCTTTTCGCGGTCCTCGGGATAAGTACCCGCTCGGTCATCGAGTGGGGAAACTAACAATGCCTTAAACTTGGTTTGTGAGCGGTGTACGTACTCTATCTTATGATTCGGAAGTATTCATATGGCTGCCAGAAAGCAAGTGAAGATTCATTGTAGAATTTTCAAGGTTGTATTTCATATAGAAATATTGTCAATTGTATCCAATGTACCAGTTGTATTTATACAAGTCATGCGCCGTATATAAGTACTCCAAGTGCGTACAAATAACTGAGGGAAAAGTGTAACTCATCCATGGCGGCATTTTGTTCTATCGGAAACATGCTTGGCCTAGCCGAACCTTTTCGTTGAAGAGGAATTCGACTTAAGTGCGGACATTGATGCACGTTGTTGGTCCTAATTCGCTCACTCACACCCATGAGAAGCTTTCTTCCGTGATCATCAGTATAGTTGGTACCCGGAGAACGGCTGAAATGCATGGCAATGGTTGACACAGCCATCGCCCAGTATATTCGAAGGGCTGGCTTCTACAATCGCGGATATCAAGCCTAAAGATCCCAAATATAAACAACACATTTGGGACATACCACACACATCTCGAAAGTGGGAGTATAAAGATAGTAGAGTTGTGGGAGCCAGAGGACCTTCACATCGAAATACAACCTGAGCAGGGGGCAGAGCCTGCGTACGTTCATGACACAGCGTCATTATACAATTTTTTTGAGATTAAGACTGCTGGTCAAAGAAAACATGTAAATCGTGAACGTTGTTACTTTCGGCGAGTTCGGCATGTCCGTGACGGTATACTTATCAAATCCTGTGATAATGGAATCAAGAGTTATTAGTAGTAGGTTTTTCGAGTGTCAATCTAACCGACTATAGGCCGTTGTTCTCAGCAATACGAGCAAAATATACGTCCGGTGCTGCAACATGAACGTTGAAGTTTTGTTCTCGGACTTCGCGTTTCTTCTCAGACTTGTTCCTACAGTGGTGTCCGGATCAATCGGACAACGTTTACTCCCGGCGCCTCACGAGCTGCTGGTGACTTAGGATTCTGTCAGATATTCAACTTTCCTTTTAGGTCCGACATATACTCAGCGTGCGAGGTGTCTCGTGTTTTAATCTACATGGCAGGACTTTGATGCTCATCCAAATGCACCAACTGAGCGTCACAGTCGCTTTCTCGCACTCATTTATGGTTTGGTGGGCCATGGCCCATGGATGCTTCAGCGGTAATTGCATCTGTTACTAATCGCTAAAATTTTCCTCTGGTCTTTGTCTTTGAAGGAATCCAACGATTCTCACACAGGATGCGATACGATATGAGCCCAACGGTGGTCATCTTGATGAATATGCCTTCGTATCAACTGCGCCTTGTTGGGAATGGTCTATACAAGGATGATCAACTGATATGGTTGACGTTTGTCCAGGTTAATGAAGAATATTTCCCAGGGCTGGACTTCTTCACTCCGAGTTGGTGGGTGTTTGTTGCTTAGAGAAGGAACTCGGTGGGCATTTTTAGAGTTGGCATCTTCGCCATGAGGCTCTGCCCGAGTACGCATCGACATTAGTACCTATTCAGCTGGTTACTCACTTATAACACACCGGCTTCTTGCCTATACTGAAAAGTATGACTTTGTCTCTCGCATCTGCACAATTAGTCGGGACTCTGCTGGAGCTTTCTGCTTATGGTGCGTCTCACGTACGTTATGTCGCACCTTAGGCCGATTTGAATATTGGTACAGGTGTTTACATAGCGCTCATTCCTCAATGCTTCACCCTATTACGCGCGAGGGGGTTGAAGGCAACGCTCATGAAATACATGCACTTGACATTCTTTATCAATTTCTTAGCGATCACCATGGTTAGTAGCGTTGGGAACCCTGGTCGACTTCATGAAGAGTTGCCTAACCATTCGTAGAATGCTTGCACAGCCTTTGTCCGGGTCGTTCAAGCATTTACTTCCCATACGGATGCTGAGCTGTACTTCGCTCGCACCAACTCACCTTCTGCTTTGCTCTTGGGCTCTTCTGCAATGGTCGTTCTCATCACCGCAGACGCTCTGCTCGTACGTATCATTTTTGCGCTCAAAGCTTTATGCTCAATGCTCGTTTGGCTCTTTGAAGGTCTTTCGTACATTCATTGTTTGGAATCGTGATCGTCGGATCATCATAATCCCCGTCTTGCTTTTCGTTGCGGATTGCGGTACGTCAAAGCGATTGTGACAGCCAGCACCACCTGAAGCCTGAGACTCTAGCCCGGTCCATATACCTTATGGTTACACTGACATTCACAGGATCTCAATGGCAAAATCCTCTCCTGAATCCAACATGGCAGTTGGTCATCTTTTGGGCAGGGTCCTGGCTTTTGAATATACTTTGTACTTGTACGTTCTTTTGCATTTTGACACTCAAACGGCATCAATGAAACATTACATCCGTGGGACTTGTAACTTAGCTCTCATCGCTTACAAGATCTGGAAAGCGCGTCGAATTGCTAATAGGCTTCTATCTAATGTCAATGAACGATTAAACAATGCATTTGTCGTGATTATCGAATCTGGTGAGATCCAGAATCTGGCTCGAATATTTTTATAGTAATCCATTATAGCTGCGGTGTATACGCTTGTGAGCTTTGCGACAATGATAGCGTCAATTTTGGGACATAATTCTGTCTACATCGTAATTTTATTGGTTCGTCATCTCAGGCAACTTGTCCTTACACCACGCTTGACACTAATAGCCTTCTGTTGAACAGACTCCCCCTTCAATTGTTCGTATCATTTCTGCATTAAAGACCCGTGACTGAATATTGCATCTCCGCAGGGCATAGTTTTCCTATACGCCATCATCAGCAGCTCGAAGGTCAAAGAAAGTACAGCAAAGCAGCAAAGCACAGTACTAACAAGGTCAGCCGTGCGTAGGGATGAGAACGACCGCGTCAGCCCAGATTCTCCACAAGCCGAGCACTTCAATACTGCCCTTTTCTCGCCGACTGCTTCTGCTAACGTCGATGTCACGGTTCAGGTCCACCTGAAGAGGACTGTCCACACAGACAACTGGCGTGAGGCTGACTTGGAGAAGTGATTGAGAGTTTTGGAGGATTTTACTGTACGAAACCTTGATTCACATTTACATTTTGTTCAGATTTCCAGAAAATATGCCAACCATTGCACGTCGATGTTGAAGGGATGGATAATGAAACGAAGCAAATTTTCCGGACTGTGAGCATCCTTTCCACCCTTTTACGCTGATCTTTGCTGATCCTTACCTGAACGGATTTCACGCGGACCAGGTCGGTGTTACTACGGACTATGTTCAAAGCATTGTTTTTTTTCCTTCTCAATGCAAGAATAGATGCATGAAAAATATGTCGATCTTCAGGATTTATCTACCTGCTCGAACATTAGCACGTCCATGCAAAAGCTGCGATCATCATCAGCATGCTTCGGGACAACTCTCATGTGCTCCTTGACTTTTTTGAGACATCACGAGTCGTAGACATCACTTCTAACTGTCATCTGAAGCTTGGAAATTTCATTCTTTGCTATTCTGATCACAGACTAATCCTCGTGGTCGCTAAGGGTAACGCTTTATAACTTCACTGCTCCTCCTTGCAAACACTTGACCTTCATCTTCAGGTCATTGAATTCCGTCGCCCCGCCAGGTGAGCCTCAATATCACTTATATAAAGTTAATATTGTTCTTCAGCGGTGAACATGAGTCAGGATCCCAGCACCCTCTTCATTGCTTCGACAGTTCCATGGTTCCGAGATGATGCAGAGCATATCATTCGCACTGTTTCCAACACAACATTCCATAATCCCGACTGCAGGGATGTTCCGCCCTGACATCATGCCTAGCCATTCTGGGAACGTTCTACCTTCAGTCTATATCGGCAAGAGACATTAACAAAATTCCTGACACGTTCCGCATCTGGGGATGTGCATATCCAGATGAAAGAACTGATTGCTCCTCGCGAATGCGCAACGATTAGATCAATAATGTATCCCAATTTCATAGTCATATAGTCATAAACAACCTGTAAATCGGCGGCTTCAGTCAAAACGGAACTTGTTTGTCCGCTTGACTCATGATTGCCACTATAAATATGAATCGATGCTCAACATTGCGAATCACGATGGGAAAAAAAACAACTCGAACTTACCGACAGTCGAAGCAAAATGAGTGTAATGGCAGGCATCTTGCCAGTAGCTTCTGATACAAATAATTCTTGTGTTTAGAATATATTCAGAACATGACCGATCACTCCCGATCACATTGTACCCTACGGCACCATGAATGATCTATAAATCGGTTTGGAAAAGAGCTGGTCGGGATGCATGATATTAAAGCGCACCAGAGCTAATCGACGACCTGCACTGTGATCAGGTATTACATGCTCTAATACTCCAGTTAATCGAACGCCCGCAACTCCAGGGCGTGGAATGACGAATGACGATCTTGATAGCAATATATCCGAAGACCATTTCATGAGGAGTGCTCTGAGCAGATTAAAATTCCTGCAGGGTACGAGAGACGGGAATCATCGACCGAGGATTTGTGCTTAGCGTCGAGAGCTCCGGTATGCCTGTATATATATAAGACTCTTGGAATTCTGCATGAATATCCCTCGGACCGACAATGGCTGACTTGGCGATCTGATAGGGACATGGTGTGGCAAAGTATCTCACCAATAGTCAAAAGATGAGGATTTGAGCTTGAGGACTCGTTCTGATCCTTGCATTCTAATTCAGTCTGTACCTGCCTGAGCGATGTGGGACGCTACTTATGTGGCTTAATGTCAATAGTAAAGACAAGACTTCAACGGAGGACAAAGTGCAACTTGCAAGTACGTACGTCACCTGAAAACGCCCTACCTAACCGTTGCGGCAGAACACACGTATAGTCACACGCACGTGAGATGCGTCACGTCACGTGAGATGCGTCACGTAATGGCATCGCAACACGCGACCGAATTGCCTTTGCTATTGGACTTCCACCACAACTCACCGCTACAAATAACCAACTCCTTTGGAATCATGTCCAAACTAGATATTGATCAGATTAGAAGGATGTGTAATCCTGTCACGGGAGTCAGGGCAGAGATCCTCCTCGCGTTGGCCAAAGCGAAGACGGGACCAGGCTCGGGTTATGACCTCGGGAAAGGGTCTTCCGGTTTGGCTGCAATCTGTGCGTATCTTGCTTCTGAAGAGTACGCACCTCCTTAAAACTTCTTGTATGCTATTGACATGAGTTGTAGACTCGGAAACGGAGATGTCACAGAAAAGCAAGCACAATCGTCGGCATGTCTTGATCCGAAGGTGTTCCATAAGACATTGAATTCTGTTAGGACCGTACTCGGAGCGGATAAGAATAATGCGGGGAGAAGATCTCGACAACTTTTCTATGATCGCCTTGTACAGGAGTTCAACTTCCGGCGAGAAGAATTCATGATTTCCTGCATGGAGGATGCGGAAAAAGCTCTCATACAGAACCGCGAGCTTCGAGGAAGATTAGCTCCTCCAAACGATGTTGTGACGCTCGCTGTGTTTCTGTGGACGTGCAATGTCCTTAGAGTAGGTTATTGGTGTTTGCGAGTGATCAATTGAGAGCTGACAGGTGCTAAAGATACACAGGGCCCAAATGGACACCTACCACGAGGATCATGACATTTCTTCAGGGGATCTCAAACAAGTCCGACAAGTTCTGGACGCTAGTTGTGCATCTGTTGCTCGAGAGATTAAACTGAAGGTCAATGCCTTGCGAAGTGAACGTACAGGTGCTCCTCCCACAGCCACAAAGGAACCTTCCAAAGGTTCTGCACCCTCTTCTCCTAACAAATCAGCACTCCAACGGACTCCTTCGAAGTCTGCACTTAGAGCAGCGAGCCTTTTGTCGTCTCCTACGAAGACACCCACGACAAAGCGGAAAGTGGCCTTTCACACGGAAGGTGAAGATGATAACATGGTCGATGCTCCTTTGGAGACACCTACGAAGAAGAAGGCTAAGCTCGTTGGCTCTTACAATACTATCAATACTCACGAAAGAGCGTTACCCGCCATCGATTTCACGAAAGTAGGAAAGTCACCGAAAAGTGGTGCAGCATCGTCCTCCAGGGTCACACTGGATCTCCTTCAACGAGCACGACAGTCAGATACGTCGGATACGGAGATGGCGAACGTCGAAACTGATGGTGAAACTCCGATGCTGGTTGAGATGGAGAGATCTGCCCCGTCTATACCTTCGACTCCTCGCCACCCGAAGCGAAGCACATTATTCCCAGCAACACCCGGCGAATTCGATATGACACCTAGTCGTCGACAACGCCGGCGTGCGGCAGAAATAGAAGATGAAGACGAGGTAGAAGACGAGGAACCGGTCTTACCACGGCGACATAGACCTGCCTTGCTCGGTCATCGACAATGGTTGCAGCGCGATCCTCGTCTTGAGCGTGAGCAGAAGATGGCAGAGGTAACAAGACGGAGCATGCTGGAGAAGTATGGACATCCATTCGAGCACTTACGACTGGCTGCAGCAGTTTCATGAGAAATCTGTACATTGTACGATAGCTACGTTCCTACAGAGCCGTGTAAAATTACTAGCACAGAGAAGATCGAGCATGGATAGATAACCAAAAGATGTAACAGGACAAAGATTTGGTTGATATATCGTTCAAAATGAGGGTATGCAGACGGCGGGTATCCAGAGTCACTATAATATGTATCATTTCTTCTTCACCCTGGCGCTCGCCTGATAGAAGCGGAGCGACTTCGCGATGTATCCATAAGAATCGTACATCAGCCAGAGAGGGATGAAGACCCAGCTGTATTATCGTCGTAGTCAGCACACACCTGTAATTGATGAACAAGGCAAGAACTTACAGGATGTTCATGAACTGTTTGGAATAAATAAGCTCGTAGTTCAGGACTCGACAAGGAAGAAGACTTACGAAGAGGTAGACCCAGAGGTACAAGAAGTTGGATGTGTTGAGGGCTGCACTGCCGGTGAGCCATTCGGGACCGAAAGTCATGAAGCCTCCGTAAAGCTCGGCCGTAGAAAGAACGACAATCCAGTAGTGCCTTGCAGGGTCATCCTTGGCTAACTGATACAATACGAGGCAGCAAAGAGGACCGACGCCCAATACGGTCAAGATCTCGAGAGAAACAACCTGGATAAAAGCTGTTTCAAAATACGCCACGGACAGACGATTGTAACATCGGTTCTTACCGTGGGATCAGATACGCCCCATCGCGCGTCAGCACGGGCATATTCCTTCCCTGAACATATGAACACTTGGGGTGAGTAATGGAGGAATATGGCGAATAGTACGTACAGAGTTCTGCGAATGGTCCGGAACTGATGACCACTTGCCTACCAAAGGTGGAAAGGTAGAGGAAGGAGCCTTCGAATGTGAAATGAATCATCGCATCGAAGGCCTTGATTTGCAAGAAGGGTCAATGTATTAGCAGAAGACACACATGTAGCTACTCACAAGCCATATCCAGGCAATTTTATCCTGTCGACGTGCAGTCTTGGGCAGGAGTGTCTTAGACGAGATCCATGCAACGGCACCGACGACAGCAACGAATGCTAGTGAATAAGCAGATGTCTCGGTAAAGATGGTGGGAGGGAGACCTTCTTTCGAGGTCATTCTGGGTATCCTACTAATTGTTCACTCTTTGTTTGATGAGCAAACAAGACGAGGACAGTTTGTGGTAAACTGCGCCTCGCAGAGGCGTGAGGTGTTACTTACGTTCGATCACTTTGATCCCATCAATCGTCGATCGAAGTTTTGAAGTGAGTATGTACCTCGTTCCCCTGTAGTACTACTACCAGCACTGGGATTGAGAAGTCACCTTGCTTTAGACGTTTAGTATACCTCAATTTGCCATGATCTACAAAGGTGACCTTGTGCATTGCCCCCAACTGGGCCGTATGGAGATACTACATGACCATATTATCGGTACTAGCGCCTCACACAAGTTTGAACATGCTTCCAGACACCATTGACAACCGAGTCTGTCCACAGCCGTGAATGACATAGGGTTCATCACACACGTTGCCCCGGCTGATACCCCTGAATCTGTGCAACTGCTGAGAGGCAGTCAATACCAAAGTATACCCAAAGGAAGTTTTTTGTTCCCAGCGTTTTACGATCTCCACCTCCACGCTCCGCAATTCCTCTATCAAGGATCAGGTCTTCATCTACCTCTCATGGAATGGTTGAATGAGTATGCGTTTAAAGCCGAAGAGAAGATCGATGCAGATCCCGTTCTAGCACGAACAGTCTACAGGCGACTTGCTTATCGCTTGCTCGAGCAGGGTACAGGCGGAGTGGTGCTCTTTGGCACCATAAAAGAAGAAACAAAGCTAGTACTTTTGTTACTGGCTTGCTATGTAAGGGAACATGCTGATATGAGTTGAATTATAGTCTTATCCTGGCCGAAGTCATGCAAGATTCTGGAATTCGAGCATATGTCGGCAAATTGTCTATGGACATTTCGTCCAGAAAAACCTACGTGGAGCCCTCCGCAATGGCTTCCCTAGAGGCCGCCTTTTCGTTCGTTGAAAGGTGTAATGCTCTTACGATACATCTACCGGTTCATGACAGACTCATTGAGCCTATCCTCACACCGCGGTTTGTTCCAACGTGCTCTGACGAGCTGCTCACAGGTCTAGGACACTTCTCAAATGAGAGGAATGTCCGGATACAGAGTCATATGGCTGAATCCTTCGATCAGGTTACGTGGGTCAAAGAAGAACGAGGTATAGACGACATGGATGTCTTTGACAAAGTGAGTACCACGTCAAACCAAGCGATATACAGTGAACCGTTGAGCATCTTGTTAGCATGGCCTTCTTACGCCTCGTACCATTCAAGCCCACTGTACATTCTTAGATCCACCATCCCTTGCTCATGTCGCGGAACACGGAACATCGATAGCGCATTGTCCGCTATCCAATGCCTATTTCTCAGCCCTTCCATTCCGCCTACGCGAAGCCCTAGATAATGGCGTGAAGGTGGGACTTGGCACTGATATCGCAGGCGGATATAGCATCGATATCATGGTAGCGATGAGACAAGCTGTTGCTGTCTCTAGGATGCGCGAGGGCTCCAGGGTTATGGCGCACACCGAAGGGCGACAAGTAGAAGACAAGCAAAGAAATCTCTCCATTGAGTGGAAGGAAGCATTATATCTGGCTACTGGCGGAGGCGCGGCGGCGATGGGTTTACATCCTGGTGCAGGGACGTTCCAAGTCGGTGCGCCCTTTGATGCGCAGCAAAGTAAGCACGTAAAGTATTTCAATCAGTCGAATACCGACTTTTCTGGCGGTTGTTTAGTTCGCCTGTCTCATGGCGGCTTGCGGAGTAGCGTAGGTCCACTAGACCTTTTCGACCTTGGCGAGGGCGAGGACAAGAACGGCGAAGGTAGCGAAACGTGGAAGTTAAACTTGGAACACGTTGAGAAGTGGTGGTGCCTCGGTGACGTCCGTAACCGTATCACCGTTTGGGTACAAGGCCGTGAAAGATGGCCTTTCTGAATTGAGAGGTTCAGAAATTGAGTCAAATTATGCGGGGTATCGCCCTTTGTTACATCCAACCGATTAATACCGATATACCGAAAGGAACCAATGCTTATCTATCTAGGTGAAGTGGTCTGGGAAAGATCGGAAGTCTCTAACTCTTCCCAACTCGAAAGTCCGACAATACTTGGAAGGTTGTGCCAAGTCTCTTCTCGGAAAGCAGTGACGTCTTGCCTGAACGCCCTTCGACAAGGTCCACAGACATCAGGATGCTCTGCGATCTCATCTGACACTTGGACCATGAAGTGCAAGGGTCCCGTGCGCACTTTCCATGAGCGAGACAAGCGAGATGAGGTTCTCGTGAAGACCTTGACGCAAGCTCCAGCCTTCTGACATCCCGGCGCTGCGACACGCTCTCCGCATGTCCGTCGTACGAAGTCTAAGATCAGAGTGATGCGATACTGGAACATCAATGTATATGCTTGCAGATCTTGGGAGGACAGGTTGGAGGGTGGGCACGATGGGTGGTCGACTTTGAGTTTGAGATGATCGGCTTTGAGGAGATCGTCGAGGGAGTATAATGAGAGGAAGTACATGACAGAGGGGATCACAATCTCTACGTGATTCTCGCGGGCCACATTGAGGACGTGTAGCGGGTGAACGAAAGGGTATGATTTATCATTGATAGGAGGCGTCTTCAGCGCAAGTTCAATCATTTCGTCGTGTCCGCGCAGAGTGTTTGACCAGGTATGCACCAGGTGACGAATGGCTTCATTACGTAGTCGCGAGATGAAATATTTCGTGGATAAACGAAGAATGCCGACAGTGTAAAGAAAGTGTTCCAAACTACGTTCCTGAGAGGACCTGAGATAAAACGCTACTCAAGCAAAAGCTATGCAGGATCATATGCGAGAAATGGACAATACTTACGGGCCTGTGCCATCATAGAGTGCCTTGATGAGATTGCTCAGTTCTCCGGGAAGATCGTACATGCGAACAACCTGACAACCTTCGAGAACTTCTCCTTCGGAAGACGACTGGGGTAGTTCGAACATGGACTTGAATACCTCTGAATGCCGGGAGAGGAAGTCGCGATGGACTTTGAACGCAACACTTGAATCCTCCGACAACAAGACGATATTCCCATCGTCGAACCACGGGTCCCCACGTCGGCTTGCAGGTACGGCTTTGTCTGCACTAGCCATCGGTCCTCTCGACCCACACGCAGAGGTGATTGTTGTCGAAGACAGAGAGTACTTCGCTTGCTGGCGAGTGATCGAGATCGGTATTGAAAAGCAAGTTCATCAGGAAGCGCTGACAAGATTTCAGTCCACAACCACCATCATGACTTTCTGGCTACCGTCCTCGGAGTACTAGTATCAAACGATTGCCTTTCAATAGTCTTGTTTTTCACTGAATATGTCGAGGACTCCTAGAACTCCTCGATCACGAACGCCCTCGCGAGCAGGCACACCCATACCCGGTGCCGTGCCCGCGAGATTAGTGCCGCCTACGCTTCGCTCTGCACCCTCAGTCTCTTCACTTCGAGTATTCAGTCATGGAGCGCCGTCCGCCGTACATACGCCAATATCTGGCTCACCACCCAGCCGACTGGGTGAAGGGGACAGTTCGGCTTCATCCGCTATAAATGTGGAAGCCACAGAAGGCATTCTAATACAGGAATCAGAAGTTGAAGTGGAAACTATTGACGGAGAAGAAGGCACCGTCAGTGGACATATGGAAAGCACTGCAACAGACGAGGAGGCTAAAAGGAGTCTTCGTGAACATTTGAGGCGTACACTGAGTGAGCAGGACACATCGAGTGGTGAGTGTTCTATGAAGCAAAACCTATATTTGGCGTGTTCATAACGCGATTAGAAACAATACCTCGAAGAACACCACGTAGAGGAATGTCCGTTGAGACAGAAGAGTTGTCAGTTTCTCGTAAGCTTTGCATCTGAGCCTACATGAGTTCGTCCTTACGTCCCTCCGTCTAGCTGAAACGTACTCACCTCGACAATATTTCGTTCTCACCGATGCTGGGAAGCCAGTGTTTATTAGGTCAAATTTTCAGTCTATCGGACGTGTACCGGTGTATTGACGCTATTCGTTATCCAGTCATCAACAGAATGAAGAATCCGATGCCTTCACCTCGACCATTGGCCTCATGCAGGCCCTCATATCGGTCTTTCTAGATGACGGAGACAAGATACGATGCATAAATGCAGGGAAGACTCGTATAACATTCCTTCTGCGCTCTCCACTTTACTATGCTTGTGTATCCTCATGGGGTGAACCAGAGTCTGTGGTGAGTTTTGATAGCATATCAGAGTATGAACAGTACTAGAAGCAATATGTCTGCAAAGGAAGACACGATTCCATCTTGAATATCTTCATCTTCAAATTCTCAGCGTCGTATCGGCGGAGCAATTACGTCGCATGTTTGAACGTCGTACGAACTTTGACCTTCGGCGGCTGTTGAGTGGTGTGTATGTCCGGTGGGTTGACAGATATATTGCTTATTTGTTTGTTGCGTTAGGCGCGGAACCTTTCTTACATTCACTGCTCTCTCGACTGGAATGGGATTTTGCTATGGCGACGTCTTCCCTGCATTGCCTAAAGTTGGACCCCAATCTGAGGAAGGGCATTGCGGACGCCTTAGTCCCTACGTCAAAAATCAAGGTAAATTCGCAATAGGCAGAAGCGATACAACATCTCACATAGCTTGTGTTAGGATATCCTATACATGGTATTGGTTGCACATGGTCGCGTCGTGACCCTAGTTAGACCGAAGAAGCACTCCATACACCCATCAGGTAAACGACTAAGTTCTGAGTCCTCTCCAAGCCCCTAGCTTAATTTTCTAAAGACTTGCACATTCTTATCAACACCATTCATGCGCCATCCATCCTGAACTCGTCGGCTTCGGCATCATGGTTACCAATCTGCCTACCAAAGTTCAATCCCTCAGCATTTGTAAATGCCTACGTAATGTTCCTCAGGAGGACCAGCGAAGAAACGAAGCCTCCAACATCATCGAGCTCTCGAGAATCATCAGAACCGACGTCTACGGCAGGATCTAGGGTGCCGAGTATCGTGGTTTCTGACCATAGCTCCACGCCGACACCAACATCTCTACCAGAAATCGGTTTGATATGTGTCAGCGGTGCAGCTGACTTTGAGGCTGTTAGAAGTTGGTGCAACACGGTCTCAGAGGTAAGTCGACTTGCGTCGATGTTCATGTTCATGTCTGTGTCTGAAGCGTGAATCGTAGAAATTGGAGCGCGATGGCTTAATGAATGCCATGGTCGATGCCATTACCAAAGGGAAGACAACGTACAGCGTCTCTGACCTCAGCATCCCTGGCCTACGTCATTTTCTGTACAAGAGTCGATCTCATGTACAGGTGACGATGCCAGAGTACGAGGATCCATATGACGACCTAGATGAACGACGAAGGCTAATCACCTTGTATGAAATATTGCACGATGCGATTCATGCGAAATCTGGTCAAGGAAGCACACTAAAGTTGCAGTATATTCGGACAGAGCGCGAGAGTATCATGGGATGGGTGAGTTACCTTTGTCTCGTTTGCTTATCGTTTTGTTATCGTTTTGCTTACATTTCCCTTGAGATCACACAACCCTTCGAGCTGTACCTTGCGATGTCCCCCCTAATACCCAAGTCCGCAGTTGTGAACGCCGCCAACGCGATATCGCGTTGGGTGCAGAAGGAAGAAAAGCGGCTGTTCCTTCGGGACGCCCCCGTGTTCTAGTCATATATGCTATCCGGGTTGTTTGTTGTCTTCTATCACGTCGTATACCCCACATGTAGAGTTAAGTCCGTGCTTTTGTAATTTTATAATCCAACATGCTTTCGCCACTGCACTGCCTTGCTTCTCAGAATTGATAGACAGCTTTATTAACCCCCATGTCGTCATGATCCCTGGCCGGTAACTTTACCTTCGTCCACACCGGCTTCGTATCCCGGACCATTGGGCACTTTGTGTGTACATCTGGGAGGATTGGGAGACAAATATGCCAAATTCCCAGGCGATTTTCGTCCGGGATATGAAGCCGGTGCACAGACCTCCAAGTTACAGACTAGGGCACGAGACACCTACAGGCCATTACGGGATGGGAAGCTGGATTCGAACACCCTAATATTATACGGTGTACGCTTCCAATTTGTGCATCATTACCCGCACCAGACTTGTTCGATTCTATCGCACTAGGGAGCGATAGCCAAGCATAGCATCCGTAAGAGACGGTAATCGTAGAGTCCCGTTGGTTGGGCCATCTCAACGGGTCTGGTATTCACCCTTGTGAACGTCGGGGCAGGAGACGCAATCACTGTTCACCCAGACTCCGTTAACAGAGGAGAACGTCGGCATGTCTGAACACGCTCTGGTTTGCGACATGCACTTCTACAACGTTGTCGGTTCAACGTGTTCCAGTACATGGCGATTGCAATCAGGTAAACAGAAGGTGCGTCAGACAGGTCGGCCGGTCCGATAGAGTCTACCATGGTCGTCGTCGACAATGGCCTGTGGTGAATGTCCTTTGTTCACAGCTTTCGGAAGTAATCGGCACATCCCAGCCCATTGTGCGTTCTCCTTGAAAGCAGTGCTTTCGGAACATAGGTTTCGATGCTTGAAAGATCAGAAAAGCTTCTCCAGGTGCCTCGAGGGCTCTCCCAACAATCGCACGATGCCTATCAGCGTATCCCCGTTCCTATCGCGTCCATGAGCAGAATTTAGGTGAACCCCCTCGTGATTGAGGGCGTCTTGATTATCGCATACAGTTACCATGCTCTCGGGTAGGTCGGTCTCCTTTGGTAGAACAC
Organism: Somion occarium; assembly: GCA_964035595.1. Classification (NCBI taxonomy): domain Eukaryota; kingdom Fungi; phylum Basidiomycota; class Agaricomycetes; order Polyporales; family Cerrenaceae; genus Somion; species Somion occarium. Next base: position 1,610,982 of record OZ037950.1, on the reverse strand, counting down.
CTATACCAAGCGGAGGATATACGGAGCTGCGTAATAGCATGTTGAGTGGATTCACTTTCGGACTATGAGATCTGAAACCGAGATATGATGTCAACATCTGACGTCTTGAACATAGACGACACGGGGATCGGGAAATCGGTGTCTGAGGGAGTTGTCTGGAAAGCGATGTGACATTAGAAATATAGATAAATTATCCGAGTCAGCAAAATCATCATCCATGTGCAGGTTGCCGGCTTCATCAAATTATTAGAGCGGATCAAAGAGGTCAAAGAGGTCAAAGAGAGGTATCCCGGATATTGGAACGCACGCATGATCCAGAATCATTCAAATTATTGACGACGGAGAGATCTTCTACCTGGAAGTCGGACAAGGGAGCCAAGAAACAAGGAAATAGACAGAGACGAGCTCAAGCGCTCGGTTTGGTTCGCAACATTCGATCACGTCCACGAGCGCCCACAACCTGCCAGTGAACCCAGTTCACCGACGTTCAGCTTCAGCTATTCAGTGTTCTACTACCTGGGGACCAATTTCACATTGTCCAAGTTGCCTTGCATGTCCTCCGTGCTTGCCTTCAGATTACAAAACCCTCTTCCGCAGCTCGTTCGAACATGGGTGAACAAAGCACAGTTCCGACCTGTTCCTCCTCCACGCTGTATGTACCCTCTTGGGCTGCATCTCAGTGGATCAACTGAACATGTGTCATTCACTATTCCATTAGCGCGACTTGCGGGTCCGACTGACTTTTTGAAAGCGATTGGTCGCTCATCAGAAACAAAATTCGAAGCACCGGCGACGTGGGAGGAGTTTTGGAAAGTGGATGGAAATACGTTGAAGAAAGCTGGAGTACCTGTCCAAGACCGGCGGTGAGTCATCGCACTGTTATGTTTGTGAGACGTGGCTGCCAGGTCTGATAGAGTTATGTGAAATTATCCTCTTATAGGTACATTCTATGGTCCATGCAGAAGTATCGCATGGGTGAGAACCCGGAGGACTTTGCGCACGCTCCTACACCTAAGAAGAAGATTCGTGGGTATGTGTGCTCTTCAGATACACCGGAATGTCATGCTGAATACGGGCTCTTGACAGTCGGGGCCCAGCGGTTCAATTGGGGAAGCGGATCAGGTCTAGGAGACTTCGGTAGAATGTGTTCTCCTGTACACTCCCTCGGTTTCCTTGTCATTACATCCATTCGATCATTATAGCTGTGTGATCGGGCTAAAAACTTCACCACTTGACTGAAGTCATGATATTTGTGGTGGTACACATATCTTTCGGGCGACGATAAAAAGCTCCGATACGGGGAATCGAACCCCGAGCTGCCGCGGGCGCTTAAATTCAAGTGAAAGGCGGCAATGTTAGCCGTTACACCATATCGGAGTTAACGAGCTTAATGCGCAAAAACATATCTTGCAATTGTGCTAGGGAAAATGCTTGCTTATGAAAACTGAAGAATTGAAGAATTGAGGACGAAGGACTTGGCCATGGATAGTGATCTTGACCAAGGATTGCAATTTCGACCACGACGCGTGCCCGATATGGTATGTCAGAACAAAAAGAGCCAATGTTAGCCGTTACACCGTATCGGAATTGCTAGCGCTCGTCGTGCACTGGCTCGCGGTGGGTGTCAAGACAACTACTTTTGTATTCCGATAGAAAGGCAGAAATGTTCACCGTCAAGGGAGATATACATCCTACCATCCGCAGACATACGTGCAACCTCAAGAGGAAAGAAAAGAAAAGAAAGTCTCCAGAGAGGAACGAAATTCAAGCACGGTCAGGAAGAAGCGGTCTCGATCATAACTGTCAACCTGTACTTGACAGGTCGATCGCCTTCCTATAGAATGTCGGACGGCTGGCAGTATCGGATTTGAACTCGCTCGTGCTCGCTGCTAGGACGTGATGGATGGTCGGACGATCCATCCTAAAAAGTACGTATCTGCCCACCTAATAGCCTGCTGAATAGCTCCCCGAACAGCTCTTCTACGAAGGTTATGTCAACCAGACATCGATGATGCGATCTTAGCATGTTGGTCCTGCAAATCTGCGTTCGGAACGGTTTCGGATGAAGTAGAAGCAATCGACAGAAGACAAGTGCCCAGAATAGATTAAACGCAGTTGTAAAAGGTACCGGAACAAGTGACGTCTGCTCACAGGATTAGCACGATGAAGGGACTATGCGAGCGAGATTCGCATCTTGATGAGAGAGCCTGTCCGCTTACAACGTGTTCGGACCGTTCTTTCATTTTGAGATGAAGGGTACTTGCGGCAGCAAGATGTCTTCGCCTCATGTTCCTGTGGGAACTTCACGACGTGATGCTATCGCGATGAAGTACTCTCACGGCCCTCGAATCCTCTACCAAACGATGAGATCGCGGGAGATCGACCCCTTCATGAAGTGAAGAAGTTGGATCTCGATTGCGGCAACGTGCAGGTCAAAGAAACAAGCATGCGGCAGTCCCAAGCTCTTCCTCCGGAGCCGTACGCATATATAATGCCCCTGCTATGACCCTTCCTCCTCATCCCCCGCTCCTCATCGCATCTGCCTCCCCGCCTATCACTCACTACAATGAATTCCTCTAACTCTTTCATGGGCTTCTCATTTGACCAGCCCGCTTCCCCCTTCCTCTCTTCGGGTTCATCCTCACCTGAACTCTCTCGAGGTCACTACCTCTACCCGGATAGTGACTTCTCCTCCCCCGAGAGCATCTCCCATGGGGATCTTCCCCTTGCTCCGGATACTATCTTCGAGTGCCCAGAGCACCCGTTGGTAGATTCCTACTTGAACGACGACGCTTTGTGAGTCTTCTTCTTGTAGTCATGCAAGGATTAATCTGACCATAGTCTCAGTAGCAACGATGGAACTGTCAATCCTGCTGACCTGTTCTACCAGGACCAGCCTTACAATCCTCCTCCCGTCCGTCCACGCGAGTCGAGCCTCGACGGTGCCCTCATTCTCGCACCTGAGTTTGATAAGATGCATCTCGAACGCCACGCACTCGACTCCCCTTCCCCTTCCCCTTCCCTTTCTCCTTCTCCTCGTACCTCTCGTCGAACTCGTTCCTCTCGCACATCTACCTCCTACTCTGGGGAATCCGATACGTACAGCTCGGATGGTGATGACGGAGAGTACAGACCTCGCCGAAAGTCTTCGCGTCTCATCAAACAAGCTGCCTATCATCCTTACGGTGGAGCCTATGCGTCCTCTCGTTCCTCGAGGACTCCATCTCCCGCCTTATCCCTTACCCAGCGCCCGGAGCCTTACATCCGCACTACCTCTCGTCGTAGCCTGCAGTGCGCGCCCGGCGAGGTGTTGAGCCTTGATTTGCACGGAGACCACGGGTTCCAGTGCACCAAAGGAGATTGCCACTACGTTCAGAAGAACGAGCGTATCCCAGACCTCAAGCGCCACATTCGTGCTCACCAGGGCGGGACGAAGATCATCTGCTGCGGTCAGCCTATTGGTCCTGATCATCCTCATTGGGCCGATGGTTACCTATGGGAGGGTAAGATAAGGTGGGGCGGTTGCTGGAGGACCTTTAGTCGAAAGGACGCATTGACCAGGCACCTCAATACGCAGTGTTGCTTGCATCCTCAACTTTAAAGCAAAAACGCTTTGATACGCTTGAACGATCTTTGATCCACGGTAAGCAGCCTTCTATCTTACCTTATGCGAACATCGTCTGACAATCTCTTCATAGAAATGAATCTTTAACGAAAGTGCTGTAGCCAATAGGTGGCCGCTTGTCTCTTTTTCCTTTCATCTGTTTCCTCTCCTCTCTCCTCCTTCTCCTTTTCTTGAACGCTTGAAGCATCTATGTTCCCCCCACTCCCCTCTCCATACCTGTACTACTATACCTCGCGTCGTTCCATACCCTTCTGGTTATTTCCTCTTGAGCTGTCGAGCGTACTCTTGATTTGGTCTCACTCTCCTCTTGATTTGGTTTCACTTTTCCCTTGTCTCTGTCTCGTCTCTAATTTCCTAATCTCTCTCCTCGTTATCTCCCCTGTAAATACTTAGTCTGTCGAGCGGAATGGATCTCTATTTTTGCTCTCATAGCTATCATGATCTTCAGCGAGATATATAGTCCCTGGACTCAACACCCTCATCGCCGCCTCGCTCTTGGGCTCAACAATGCACGCGTCCTTCACTGGCACACGGGCTGCCGTCGACTCAAAGTCACTGATGTCCGACAGATAGTCATCACCACGCGACGGCAAACCTCTCTTTGTTCTCTGCCGTCTTTGTCCTCTTTGACTTTGATGCAGACGGACCATGCACGCGACTCCAGATTATTGACCCACGCGTTCAGACCTTCCAACAGATTTTCTTTTATTTTTATGTAGACGCACTCATGAACGGGCACACGCGGCTAATACTACAGTTTGAGCCTCGTCAACATCACTGCCTCCAAGGAAGATGAAGAGACATCTGGGGAGGATGTCCCGAAGAACCGGGTACAACGTTCACAGATGAAAGAGCACTTGAATGATGGAGCAAGTCTCGGAGATTGCCAGTACCTCGGCTGGACAATGGACAATGGGGCTTGGCAAAGATGAATGCCGATTGTTCATTTGAACGGAAATTCCCATGAAACTTCGATCTATCGGGAACCATTGTCGATCGTATAGGGAAGATCGCCAGATAGATCACTGTCAACTTCTGGTGCATAGTGAGGCACTGAAGTTGTCATTGATTGACATCTCACAGCCATGCTGGGTGCTGTTTATGTGCACATGAGACTTGCTTTTGCATGGAGGATATTCATCTTGGCATAAGGCAGATCCAGGGCTTCATTTGTTAAGGTTTTGTATCACTGTTATCAGAAATATGATGTCTAGCATGGCACTTTGAGAATTAGTCATCAGGAAAAGGTGCATTACTTCTGAGAGCTTCTGAGAGCTATCTTAGAAGGCTCAGAAGGGGTCTCAGAGACTTCAGCAGCTCAGCCCTTAGTGAAGTTCAATTTTGGGCTGGTGCATTCTCAGAAGTGATTTTATTTACCATGCCCCTTGGGCATCTTCAATCTAAACCTCAAGCCTTTTTTGTATATACATTTCCATATCTCAAATACATTTTTCAAGCCATGAATCAGGCCATTTATTCTTGAGACATGTTCACTGTGAATTTTGCAAAGTTGACCATATTTGGACTTGGCACTCACAGTGCCAGAACATGTATAATTTCCTGATGTAGTCTTGCCCTCTCTGATTTTAAGCAAACAGCACATTCCCAATAAAAGTATATTCCTCATGGCATGAAGCATAATTGTATAGCAGATGCAACCTCTTATCATTCTAGGTGGCATTCTTCAATAGTAAAATATACTCTCAGTTTGAGTCTGAACTTGATTACTAGAAAAGAAAAAATACTATAGATAATTCTGTCAGCTTCTGCAATATTCTCCTTGCATCATTTATCTACTCATCATCACTAAGTTTAGCTTATAGTAGCATGACATGGATATCTATTCACTATTTATGTAATTTTCATTTATAGACTTCAGATTGATAATAAAGGGTCTGTCTTAGACATTGTCAGATAACAGGCATGGCTTTGTTTCAAGAATACAGTATAACTCATATATCTCATTGGTAAGTGTTCTCAACTCTTGGTTACAACTATATCTGAATCTAGCTAAACATCTAATTTTTTTTTAATATAATAGTTACAAATTGAGAATATATAGTTTGTATATAGTGAGCGACTGTCACTATTACTGACTGCATATACTTAAATTGACTGCTATCTTCTTCAGATGATCTTCTATAGTAAGCACAAATATATTATAGTAGAGGTACAAGTAAAGTATTATGCTATAGTTACAGATACAATTATAAAAGTCCTTGTACAAGATCTTAAGAACATGCTTCACTATAAGAACATCTATAATTGCACAGCAAGAGTTTATGAATATCTTAAAAAGAAGTTTCAAGATTTTATCAATTCTCTTACACAGAGTGAACATAAAAAATACTCTTCCTATAGCTAGATTAAACTTGATAGCACTATTCTGACTATTGATATATTTAGTGCATATACTCAAGTTCACTAAGATCAAACTAAGGCTTTTATCTATTGATTTATATTTAGCATCAAAGGCAATATTCAAGACTATATATTAAAAAGCTTTCTCAAAAACTATATCTGAGCCCTCTTCTATCTATAATCTTACTATACTTTTATTGCATTTTCTTTCAAAAAGTGCCTTATAGTTATAACATATATTGACTTATTAGATCTGCTCAAAGGTACCTTAGTTTACATGCAGAAGTGTCTAAAACTTTAGATCACATAGTTAGATATTAATAGCCTATTGAAAATATTGTGAGAAGATGATTCTCACTTTTATACATTCTATTATAAAAATTCAATATCTTCTTATTCTTCTCACTTGCAATATTACAGAAGAACAGATTAAAACTATTATTGAAAGCTCAACTATAATTTGATTCAATAAATATGTTTTATAGAAGAATATTGACTTTACATCATATCTAACTTAGATAATTCTGCTTATTCAAATATCTTCTCAGCTATATGCTTTCACTAGTTTAAGAATTGCCACAATAATATGAGCTTCTATAAGAAAGTTATCTTCAATCTCGAACAATGAGTAATATATATCTTCTGTTTAGTTTTCTTGCTACTTTCAATTGTATTTAAAGATAATATCTTGATAAATATCAGTATATCTAACACTAGATTTCTATAATATTTATATACAATATCTGTATTTCTAATACTGTTTACATATTTTAAAATTTTCTTCAAAGTTTGGATTTTAGAATAAATGTATCTCTATAGAAAAGTCATCTCAAATTCTGCATTATCTGTCAGATTATAGATAATATAAAATGCTAAATTTGATACAACTTTTATGCTTCAGAAAATTCAAGACTTTTCAATTCAAAAAAAATTACTGTAAAAGTGAAGAATAATTCTAAATTGTGTAATAGAATTTTGCATCTTAGAAAACTGGATTCTAATTTTTAGAGTATGTAAAATTATAAAATCTTAAGAAAATCCAGAATGTTTATAATTTTACACACCCTAAAAATTAGAATCCAGTTTTTTAAGATGCAAAATTCTATTACACAATTTAGAATTATTCTTCACTTTTACAGTAATTTTTTTTGAATTGAAAAGTCTTGAATTTTCTGAAGCATAAAAGTTGTATCAAATTTAGCATTTTATATTATCTATAATCTGATAGATAATGCAGAATTTGAGATGACTTTTCTGCAGAGGCATGTTTATTCTAAAATTCAAACTTTAAAGAGAATTTTAAGATGTGTAAACAGTTTTGAAAATACAGATATTGTATATAGATATTATGACACTTTTAGGTATGCTAAAAATATTGTAGAAACCCAGCATTCCTAATCTTGTCTTATATCATATGAGACATACTTGCAATTTTCAGCATCAGTATTTCAGTCAAACATCTATTCTCACAGAGCAGATTGACTCTTTGTGAGAATTACTCATCTATGAGTGCAGAATTGGCTTCAATTATGATTGTCACAAAGGAGTGGTTGAGATGTGGATTGGGCAATGATGTGAACTACCTTGATGGTGTTTCAATTCACCAGAAGTGAGGTTAGTTGATTAGATATAATTACTTATAATTACACTATAAATATAATACAATACAATATGTAACTATTACATACTCCAGGGCTAAAGTCAAATAATATTATATATTATTATTATTCTAAGGTTTTCTATATTTAATTATAACTATATAGCACTACTTGTCACTGATCAGTGAAGAAATAATCAATCAAATGAGATAATTATAAGTAGATATTAGATGATATTAGCTAACTAGTCTAATAGTTAAGGTATAAGTTTTCAGTTCCTCGAGCAGCCTATGTTATGGGCAAAGCCCTTAATGCAGATTCAGGATCAAAGGGTAAATATAAGGATAGATTGCCTAGGTCAGATAAAGGATTCTAAATATATGTATGGAGTTTATATACCTAGGCAGAGAAAGAGATCGTTCAATGAGAAAAGAGAAAAGGTATGGTACGATACGAGGACTCAGCCAATAGAAAAAAGGTAGCATTAGTAAGCGAGTCTGAAGTATCAGGAATTGCTAAGTAATACTGACTACCGGGATATGACTAAGGGGTCACGTGATTGTAGTCTATAAGGAGTAAGAAAAGCATATGAGAGACAAGTGAAATGTAAGTGAAAAGGTTATCAGTATAAAAGAAAAGAAAAAGTATAAGTCCATACGATGAGTTATAATAGCTGAAGATTCTGAACTTGATTTCTATGCTAGTTGATATTTTTATGCTCTTCTTATATGCATATTGAGAAAGGTTAAGGCATCAGTTTCCAGTTACTTAGAGTTAGGAGCCTACTTTTATTCTACCACTGCTGCTTGCACTTGCTATTTCATTCTGCCAATCTGCATAACAACCCTATATTGTGAATTATTCAAGTCAAAATAGCAAGTCAAGCAAATATTAAGGTAAGTTCTTCTGTAGGTTTGTAGCATAGTATAAAGGTGTAGCTAAGGTGACTTTGATGACTCATAGGAGAAGTTGTAATAGTGAGGCTAACTGAGAGATGAGACTTAGAGCTTTAGAATAGAGAAGTGAGCAGAGAAGCAGAGATGAAATTACTGGTGTTGAAAAGATGAGAGACATACAGTGAGATATGATGAGAATCTATAAGCTAGTGGAGCATTTCTTGCTCATAGAATAAGCATAATGAAAGACAAGAAAAATAAAAGTAAATAATGAAGCTAAGGAGTTACTAGAAAGGAAAATGCATAGATATAGATAAGATAAAGACTGTAGATAAATACTTAGAATCTGAATAAAGATTGGCCATGATCAGTATATGTAACATTAACTGTTATATCAGTCTTCAGCTGCATCTATAAAGTCCATTGATAATTCTACAGGTAACAAATGTGAGCTAAAGCCTAAAGATAAGAACAGTGCTATAGATAAAGGACTAGGAAGTCTGGCTAATTTTACAGATACTGCCAGTTGGAAGCACTTAGTAGACACTATTGACACTATTGTATGTAATAAGAATAATGAGCTTATAGTATATTTTACTCTGTATAAATTTTATTGATTTGTTCTTTGGTTTAGTTACTTATTAGGTCCAATAGCAATAATTTGAGTGGTACAAAGAGTGAATTCATTCAATGTTGTGAAAAGGCCTCAATATACAATAAGAAGATGATGAGAAAGATGCATATTCTCATATTCTCATATTCTCATAAAAAGCTAACTGACTTTATATATAGATGTTGAACTTTTACAAGAGTGAACTTCATTGGAAAGGGAATCCTGATATATAGTGAATATATAGATATCTAGTTGATTTAGATCAAACTAACATATTGAGTTATCAATAAGACTGAGACTATAAAGCTTGAATAGTAAGTTAGAAATGCTGAGAGTAAGACATTAAGCAATGAGTGATATCTGGTACTAGCTGTCCACCATATTGCCATGATGAAGCTTAGTTTTTCAATTGACACTCCAATGCCTTGGACTATATGAAGTCAAAGCTAAATACAGTGAGGTCTTAACAGAGCCAATATCTGACAAATTAAAGTTTATACAGTGTGAGCTTTATATTTAAACTAATAGGTCAATTCTACTCTTCAATTATATTAACTGCTATACCTTATTTTACAGCAATTGTTGGCTGCAAACTTAGTTAGACACAATTTCCCTGAAAGACAGTGCTCAAGATTCTTGCAAACTAGGAATTTGTCTATATTAACTATCCTAAAGATATTCATTGTCCTGAAACAAAAACTATAGATCAGTCAAAGAATATCGCTAACATCACTGCAAAAGAGCAGAAGACTCTCATTGAGGCTCTAAATTGTGATACTCCAGATAAGTTGACTTGTATCAAGTATTCAGAGTAAAAGGATCAGTCTCATATGCTACATTATGCTGAGTATCTGTACTTACTATATATTTTATTCAACAGAGCTATCTAACTGCTGATATCCTATTATTATTAGCATTGCACCTCCTATCAAGTTCAAATATTATGACATGTGAAGATTGTTTTGCAATGACACAGAAGATCATCTGAGATCTTCTCGAGTCTCTATAACTGCTGACAAGAGATCGAGTGCCACAGTCTCACTCTCAAAACAGATTATTGTAACTGACAACCTAGCATTTGAATCTAAAGAAGATCAGCTTATTTCTTTCTCTCTACCAGTGACCCCATTCATTGATGTATCATTCTGACTATTGATATATCTATTTCTCACTAATATCTAGTGCATATACTCAAGTTCACTAAGACTAAATTAAGGCTTTTATCTGCTAATTTGTGTTTAGCATCAAAGGCAATATTCAAGGCTATATATCAAAAAGCTTCCTCAAAAACTATACCTGAGTATTCTTCTATCTATAGCCTTATTATACTTTCATTCTATTTTTCTCCAAAAATTGCCTTCAAGTTATGGCATATATTACTAGGTTTCTACAATATTTTGAGTACACCTAAAAGTGTAGTAATATTCATATACAATATCTGTATTTCCAAGACTATTTACATATCTTAAAGTTCTCTTCAAAGTTTGAATTTTAGCAAGAATTATCTCTGCATAAAAGTTATATCAGATTTAGCATTTTATATTATCTATAATCTGATAGATAATGCAGAATTTGAGATAACTTTTATGCAGAGATAATTTCTGCTAAAATTCAAACTTTGAAGAGAACTTTAAGATGTGTAAATAGTCTTAGAAATACAGACATTGTATATGGATATTACTACACTTTTAGATGTGCTCAAAATATTGTAGAAACCCAGTATATTGACTCACCAGATCAGCTTAAAGTGCCTCAATTCACATGCAGAAGCACCTGAAACTTCAGACCACACAGTCAGATATTGACATTCTATTGAAGATATTGTGGCAAGATGATTCTCACTTTTATACATTCTATATGAAAATCCAATGTGCCCTCATTCTTCTTATTTGCCATATCACAGGAGAACAGATTGAAATTATTGTTGAAAGCCTAACTGCTATTGAATCTGATAAGTGTCTTTTGTGAGAGAATATTGACTTCACAATTACATCTAACTTAGACAATCCTGCTTATTCAAATATCTTTCCAACTATGTACTTTTACTGGATCAAGAGTTGCTGTAATGATGTAAGCTTCTATAAGAAAATTATCTTCAATTCTGAACAACCAGAAATATGTACCTTTTGTCTGGTTCTCTTGCTACTCTCACTTGCTTTCAAAGATAATATCTTTGCAGATGTCAGAGCTTCTGAGCAAATCCTCAAGTCTAATATTATCTAGATTAACTCTATATTCTTATCATCAAGAAAGATAAGAGGCAGATCTTCATCTTCTGATGTGAAGTCTAGGTCAATACTTGCTGAGATATCTCCAATAATTGCACACTGGCCTATGAGGTATTTGCAAATTATATGCATCATCTTAGCCTCAAGTGTGGCTTTTTCAGTATGTACTAAGCTCTTTCTCTGTATTCAGTTATTTTGAACATTATTATCTTTTTTCTTCTCTTCTCTTCTTCTCTTCTCCTTTCTTCTAAGTCAATTTTCAATTGTACAGCACTTATTGCACCCATGTCAATTAACTAACTGAGAGACACTCTGAGACTCCTATTCAAATTTGTAATTCATTTATGTTGCACTCCTCTGGCTCTAAAATATTTCAAGTATGTTATTTTTCTATTCAACTATTCTCTTCTTATCTTGTTTCTATCTTCAGAGTGCATATCAAGCACATACAATTTCTATTGACCTACTCATGCCCACAATAAGTAACTGGCACCAGACGCGCGGTGCGTCGCGTCACGTAACTCACATTGATTTGAGGAGGAGACAACTGACTGTCTATGGAACAGACGGCACTACAACTGTATATACAATGTATTAGATATCTATTCTAGCTATCTATGTATTTAAAAACTCGTATATCCACCATAAGCAGCCAAGACAGCCTCAACTCTGTCTGGCATCTGATTGATGTGCTTGTTCACATCTTCTATAGGTAATTCATCCCACACATGACGGACAGCAGCTTGAAGCTGTTCTTGGGTATTCGGAGGATGCCTGAGATTACGCAGAGCAGATTTGACCTCATGCCAAACACGTTCAATGGGATTGAGATCTGGAGAATTGGGGGGATGGAAGAGAAGTGGTATCTCATGATTAGTGAACCATCGTTGGGTTGATTTGCTGGTGTGGCATGGAGCATTGTCCTGTTGGAAGGTAATGGGACCCCTCTGTAGCTTCATCTCTTTATACCAATCCAAAAAAACCCTATCCAACACCTGTTCCCGATATCTAGCAGTGTTCATACCCCCACCTCTCCCTCCTGGGTATTCCAACACAATCAATGGCCCCTTGCACCCCTGAATAATGCAAGCCCAGACCATAACACAGATGGAGGACTGCTTGAAGGTTGGTACTAGGCATTCTTCTCACAAGACTTCATCAGAATGGCGTGTAATGTAGATTCGGCCTCGATCATCTCCCAAGTAAATATAGCACTCATCGGAGAATGCAACTTCTTGCCAATCCTGGCTTGTAAAGCTCTTGTATTTCTGTGCCCAATGCATGCGAGCCTTCTTCTGCTTCTTAGTAAGGAATGGCACTTGATGAGCAATCCGACGACCATATCCTCATTCCTTGAGAATGCTCCGAACAGTGCCCTCACTGATCTTCGGGTCTACCTGGTTTCCAATCTCTGCAAATGTCACCCTCCGCTCTTTCACTGCCCTCCTCACCACCAGAGCCTTCATGCGATCTGTGACTTTGTGTGGACGACCAGAATGGGGGTGATTGTGTGTGGTGCCAGTTTTGATGTACTTGTGCCAGATGTCTGATGCTATCTGGCGTGGGATGCCTGTAAGCCGTGCCACTTTAGTGATGCTCATGCCAGCTTGGATGGCTCCAACTAGCCGGTTCTTCTTAGGAGAATCATGTTGAGAGCGAGAAGATTTAGTAATGAGCATAACAAGCATATATGTTATAGGTGGATGCTGGAGTACAGACTAAACAAAACTACATCCATACGCGATGCGACGCGCTGGGCGTCTAAATGCCGGTTACTTATTATGGGTGCGAGTATAAGCATTAGTGACTGCAAGAGCACAGAATACTTCTATTTATCACTCTAGCTAATAAAAGTTCAGTGCTTTCTAATATTGCTGTTCTTCTTTTCAACTAATCTACTTACTTCTGTTTAGCATTCACACAGTCACAAATTTATTTATGATTCAAATGCATCTACTCAACTTGACCTTAGTGCATATATTAAGTTGTTAGCAGAAGAAGAACTAATTGCCATTAGATTACAGATAACAACAAGTATGCCAAGATTGATTATCCTTGACACTTGGCCTATCCTCACTATTTCTCTATAGCTTAAAATTTAGACAGACACTCTGGCTACTCAATCACTTGATGCTAAAGATATATCTGCTGAAGACATTCAAAAAGACAAGATTGTCAAACTTGCAAATAATATCAAATAGCTGAAGAAGAAGCACTGCAACCTCTTTTATGAAGAAGAAGAGCTTCAGATTAGAAATGCATATAAAGAGTACTTTGCTACATCTTATTCAGCAAAAGTTTTAGCTGGATAGGTCTACTACTTCTTATTCTCTACTTGCCACTACTTATTTCTCTCCTAGTCTGAAGCTAGGATCTGTTCCTATATGCAAGTCTTTGCCAGAAGTTTCAACTTCTAATAACCATATACATGCTTCAATCTCTGAGACTCTGAATGTACATTCTTCAGTTATCACTGAATCTAAATATCACCTCTTAGACCTGCTCTATTCTTCTGAGCATTCTTCAATATTTGACTATAACTCAGATTATCTACTTGCAGAGGTTCACAGCATCCTCTCTATACTAAAGTATCTATTTTATTCTTACTTTTTGAATAAGTCTCTGATCTATAACAACAAGTATCCTACAGTGGCGGCCAAAAATACTGTCAGTGATAGGCGCCGGCGCTTTTCTCACGCACCGGAAAAATTTGAGTAAAACTTTCGCTATAGTGACTATGTAGAACTTTGCAGCATAGTATGTAGTATACATGGTCAAAAAATGAGAGTGAAAAAAAATGAACTCGGAGAGATTTTTGAATAAGAGTGCAAAAAGGGTGTGGGAACTTACATCTCTGGTGAGGCATACCCTGACTTCAAGTCATGTTCTTTCCATGCATATGAAGCTTCAACCAAAAGAATTTGTGTTATTATTTAGTACTTGGTATACAGTCCCTTAGCATTCTGGAGTGCCTTCAGTCTACGAGGAATAGAGCGGTATAAAGCCTGAATCTCCTCAACATCTATCTTCTCCCATTCCTCCTTCAATGCCTCCCACAACTCATCCAAATTCTGGGGGAAAATGTGACGGTGACGAAGTCTGCGGTCCAGGGTATTCCATACATTCTCAATGATGTTCATATCAGGGGAGGAGGCTGGCCAAGGTAGAACTTTGATATTGTTATCCCTGAACCACTTGCACGAAAGTTTCGATTTGTGCTTGGGATCATTGTCCTGCTGGAAGACATAGCTCCTGCGCCTGATTCCATGGTCCTTCAGAGTGCCCAGAAATGATTCGGAGAGGATTTGGGTGAACTGAACTGAATCTATATTCCCTGTGATGCGATGAAGCCTCCCAGTGCCATTCCAAGAAATACATCCCCACACCATCACACTCCCCCCTCCATGTTTGACCTGACCAGTCACATTACATGGAAGATACTCCTCTCCTGGCCTCCTCCTACAATACCTGCGACCATCCGAGCCAATCAAATTGAACTTGGACTCATCTGAAAAGATCACCCGTTTCCACATCCAAAACAACCATTTGACTGCCAAACCAACCCAGACTTTGCGCTGCTTCACATGCCATTTGGTAAGCAAAGGCTTCCTTCGGCATACATGTCCATTTAGACCAAGTCTGGCTAGGACTCGCCTAATGGTACGGGAGCTGGCATTAGGGAAAAGCTGACGACGAACATCTTCAGCATCGTGCCCATTGCCACTAGTGATGAAATGAGCAGCTTGACGCTCTGAACGGGGTCCAACAATTCGTGGTCGGCTAGGACGGGGGACCTTGAAATATGGGTCAGGGTTTTGGGCCATTCTGGCAATACGCCGATAGATGGTATGCTCAGAAAGTCCCACCACAGCTCCAATTTTGTCTGCTCTCTTTCCTTGGCCATGAAGCAGCCAGATACGGGCATTTTTGGTTGGAGTACATTTTGTCATAGTAGATGAGAAGTCTCTCTAAGCCCAGAGAGCAGGAATAATGAAGTTACTGCATGTGGTGGTGGTAGAATGAGAGAAGAAACATGCCGGGTGGGCAAGGTGGGGGTATGACATCAGAGGGTTCCCACACTTTTTTGCACTCTTATTCAAAAATCTCTCCGAGTTCATTTTTTTTCACTCTCATTTTTTGACCATGTATACTACATACTATGCTGCAAAGTTCTACATAGTCACTATAGCGAAAGTTTTACTCAAATTTTTCCGGTGCGTGAGAAAAGCGCCGGCGCCTACTACTGACAGTATTTTTGGCTGCCACTGTAAGTGTAAATATGATCTCTTATACATATCTCACAAGTGTCTCTTTCTCTGTTTCCTTGATGCTCCTTTCTTTTTATTTTCTTTAGTCTCTGAGTTAACAAATTGCATACAGAAGCACATATCTATAAGTGTATCAGGTAGAAGCTTCAGCAAGAAGCATTACTTCTTTTGGAGTCTCAATTTAAGCCTATATAATGTGTCTAGAAAGGTTGCAAGAAAAGTGATAACATCTTTGACACCAGAACTAGGCTTGTGGAGCACATTATAGGCTATCTTGATTTCCTTTACCTGCCTTCCAGTTGTAACTTTGTTATATGTGCCTATTTGTGGTTCTAGAACTATTGGGCCAAATATGTGATATCAAAATATATGACAATTAAGATATGCACTTTGCAGAGATCTATAATATCAATATCTAAATAACTGACATAGTTCAGTATTGTATATAGTGCTCTCAATAGTGTGTACTACTTCTTTTATAGAATTGACCCCTATAGTTATTCATTTCTGGATTCACTGATTACCTTGAAGATAATTGTAAATGGCAGGACTATTGTAATTTTCATTATGATAACTCTTATATGCCATTTGAAAACTGCAATGTAGCTGATATCAGCATCTTTCACTAAATTTCTATAATATTTTTAGCAGATCTAAAAGTGTCACAATATTTATATGTCTAAGACTATTTACACATCTTAAAATTCTCTTCAAAGTTTGGATTTTAGAATAAATGTATCTCTATAGAAAAGTTATCTCAAACTCTGCATTATCTATCAGATTATAGATAATATAAAATGCTAAATTTGATACAACTTTTATGCTTCAGAAAATTCAAGACTTTTCAATTCAAAAAAAATTACTGTAAAAGTGAAGAATAATTCTAAATTGTGTAATAGAATTTTGCATCTCAGAAAACTGGATTCTTACTTTTAGAATATGTAAAATTATAAACATTCTGGATTTTCTTAAGATTTTATAATTTTACACACCCTAAAAATGAGAATCCAGTTTTTTAAAATGCAAAATTCTATTACACAATTTAGAATTATTCTTCACTTTTACAGTAATTTTTTTTGAATTGAAAAGTCTTGAATTTTCTGAAGCATAAAAGTTGTATCAAATTTAGCATTTTATATTATCTATAATCTGATAGATAATGCAGAATTTGAGATGACTTTTCTGCAGAGGCATGTTTATTCTAAAATTCAAACTTTAAAGAGAATTTTAAGATATGTAAACAGTTTTGAAAACACAGATATTGTATATAGATATTATAACACTTTTAGGTATGCTAAAAATATTGTAGAAACTCAGTGAAAGTAATAAGTCTGATGCTATCATAAAGTATGAGTCAATTGCATTATTTTAGATATACAAAAATAAATAAATATATCTTTTATTATAGTAATATGCCTTCCATGTCATCATATAGATATATGTCACTGAATAGATATCTGCTTCAGATTGACTGTTTAATGTTGATGCACTGTAAGGTACATACATGGTGCACACTCTACAGATCACATACATATCAAGACTATATCAACATTCGCCATCAAGACAATGTACCATCACATCTCAATACAACTACCTGTCTCGACATCAATTTCTTTATTCTTTCTATCTCTCTATCTCCTTTCTCTATCATCTATTCCTTTCAACAAAATCACCAAGTCTATTTATTCAACTCTCTCTCTATCTTTCTCACTCCTCTCTCTATCCTTCTCTCTTCTTACATCACTAAACAATTCAGACACACAATCTTGACAAACACTTCTCAACTCTATTTCTCTCCTCTTAGTAGATATTCACTCCATCATAATACTAAAAATAACACTATACCAATTACAACATTGCCTCAAGCCATCTCGACAGTCACCAATGATTATCTCAGCACTCATCAAGTCATCTCATATCAAGACTGAATAGATTCGCATGAAGGAAGGATGGGAAGGGAAAGTTTACTAAGGAGGACTTTATTTAGCTTGATAGGACATGCCTACAATATGGTAGACTCGATGTGCTGGACACCATAGTCCACTTGGTCCTGAACTGGAAGCAAGTCTTGAGGAGACTTCAGTCAGCAAGACACATCCTTCATACCATTCTCTTGGATCTGGCAATCCTACTCCTCTGTGCAATGGCCCTGGTGACAATGATTGCAATTCACATGAGTAGTATTCCTCTGAACAGTACTCATACCAATCTCGATCACTCTCTATCTCAGCCTCACAATCCTCTGGTTCAAAGCAGTGTATCATCTCGACAACTCATTCATCTCGACCAACTCGTCATTCAGTGCACCCTGCAAGGAGACAAGGTCCTCAGCCACATGATATGACTCCTAAGGATGTTGTCCAGTCAGACTAGCAAATTGTTGTGCCTCACCCATTGCAGCCAGGTATCGCATCACTCGAAGTTCTATATGCCATGAGTCTTGACTAGGACTATATGATCTCAAACAGACAACTTACCAGCTAGTGGTCCACCTTGAGTATAGTTGTCAAGATGACAGAATCTGAAGCAGGCTCTTTCTAAAGGACCATGAGCAGGCCCAGGGACAAGACACAAGTCCTCAATAATCACCACTGCCTGTGCTAGGACAGACTCATCGAATACTCAAGGAAGACTATCTCCATTCTCGCAAATCTCATTGTGGCATGACTGCACCAACTCCTATGGAAGAGATCACTACCTGTAACTCCGTTATCATTGAGATGCATTCTTACCATATAGGCTCGAACCCTGGTACTCCAGGCTATCCAATCGAGAGATGCACAATCCTTGGAAATGCTTGCAAGATCAAGGAATAACATGTGTATAGTTACACACAGACATTCTACAGCACATTCAGACTTGGTGCCAGACATTGAGGCAGCATATCATCTGAGAGAATCTATCTGAAACATTAAGGAGGCATGTATCAGAACTGAGGATTCATCAAGATGAGAATGGATACAAAGTCTCGAGGCAGAGGAATGTCCAGTTCAGCTGAACAATCTATCCAGGAAGAGATCTGGTGGGTCTCAAGTGAGGATGAAGGTTGACCATAGTGTCGAGACTTGTGAGAGGCCAGTTGAAGGAAGGTTTCAGAAGGCCAAGACAAGTGGATCATGAGCCAGATGAATCAGGAAGTTAGGATTGAGTTGGGGATGGTTTGGATGGGAAGTTTTCATAATGGGAACAATTGAGATGGAGAAGAAGAAATGGAACACAAAAGGATGAGGCCAGAGAGAGAGGAAAGATAGAGACTTTCCCCCTTTTGACTCAGGACTAACTTTGATCCTTGATTCGCGACTATGAACTCGAGGCAGCTTCGACACCAGTTCCTTCTCGATAGGACTACTTTCTCTAAAAAGCTTGTTTAGATATGAACTTCTTTTACTCTAATATATATCACATCACCTTACGACATACTAACTGAGCTTTCGATGAGGTTAGAACTTCCTCACATTATCAACAACCACTTTGAGATATCTTTGGTGCCTGTCTCAAAGGGATTTGTATCAAAGGGTTCTTGTTGGGAGGTGTGTCATATTGCATTCAAGATGAAGGAAGGAAAAGAGGTTGTCACTAAGAGATTTGTTGCCTGGTTTCTGAGAGATAAGCTTGACTTGGTTGAGGGAGATTCTCGAGTCAAGACAGCTATACCAATAGTTGGAACTATAGAGAGATACGCACAGGGAGAAGAGCTCATTGCGATACATCTTTCAGGACTCAGACCTCTTCAACTGTACTTCCTGTACATCGAGCATCTTAGAGAGACCATCGGAGGACTTGTTGCTTTATTACACACAGGCAGGATCAGGACTTGGGAGTGCGATATCTCAAATGCACTGGACTTAGGCAGTGGTACTATCTATTGGCTCTTGAAGGAGCATTCTGTATATGATTTCTTTGCCCACACTCTTCAGTATTCTTCTCGAGTGCTGAACTAAAATCTCCATAGTCACAAGTAGGACTTCACCCCATCGAGAGTAGTTAGAGACCACTCTCCTCAGCAGCTGTATTTTCTCTCAGTACGCATCAGCCTTCTACCCACCTTACAGTGCCATCATAGTTATCAAAAATAATAGCAAAAGGCAGTTATAGATGCTGCCTGAGTTTTGCTCTTTGCAGAATGCTGGCTCGGGTTCAATATCACCAGCACACCAGCAGCCTTTATACACTAAGTATATATATATTCAAGTTCCTTTTATGCTTGCTTTGAAATATCTAGATTCTATTAGGTTATGTTCTCAAAATATTTGAGATAAATAGCAGAGTAAAGGACTACATGATTGTCAAACTATGAGAACAACATGAACAGAATAGTGAGTGCTTACCTGCATCAAGTAAGAGAAATTTTGATTTCAGAAAGTTCTTGAAATGAACATTCAACTTAGCAAGTCTGCTTTCAAGTCCTGTGTGCAATATTGCAATCTTCTCATTCTTGAGCCTTTTTTTTATACAGGTCTCCATGTATTTATATACAGTAAAGACAGAATAAGACTAATTGTTAGAATACCTTCCTTTGAGAAGTCTAGTGTAATGACAAAGAATAACTATATATAGATAGGCAAATATTCATTAATGACAGGATGGAATAAATGAAATGAAACAAATATACCTGAAGAATGTTGTGCAATTTCTTAAGTAGGTTTCAGTCAAGTGGTCTCAGATATCACTTAAGCTTTTTCTTCTGCATCACAGCCTTTCATTTGCTGGTGAGGTGTGCATCAAGTTGTTCAACCCAGGTATTCAATACCTGTGATAAAATGCTAATAATCATAAAATACTTGAATAAATAAGTATAAGAGATATACCAGCTGTAGAAAAATTCTACACTCTATCTCAGCATATGTAGTGTTCCAATGAATGAGCATTCTGCAGATTGGAATGAGGTATTTTGAGTTTAATTTGCATAGCTGTTGAATCAGTATATAGATTCTTTGATGCCTCATATCAGAGCACAGAATATCAACTATGATTGCATGAAGCTCGAATAAGGTTAGTATTGATACTAAAAATATAAAGAATCTAATTACATACCTTATTAGCAGGTAAGAAAACTTTTGGTGCCTTCTTTGTCTTCTGCCTTGTTATTGAAGCTGTCACATTGTGATGATTCTTATTATCTTGATCATCATCACTCCTTTCCATGTTATCAGAATCTTCTTCATCTGAGCTAAAGTTTGACTCATCAGAATTACAATTATTAATAGTCTTCTTATATGAATGACTATTACCTTGAGCTTCCTTCGCTGCTAGTTCTTGTAACTCTACAACCTCTGAGTCTTCATCCAGATCATAAATAAGAGGATAGTTATGAGCCTCCTTCTATAAGTCCTCTTTATTGGAGTCTGATGCAAGGCCAATAGTGTGAAGTATTATTCTGAAGTATTTATAAGTGCTGAAAAGTGATCAAGTGTTGTAGAACATACTGGCATGTCAAGTTTATAATATATCCATCACAGCCAATTTGCATATTAATCAGATTAAGAAAAACACTATCGGCCTTGCAGATTTTTGCACTCACATGATAGTTGAGTGGCCCATTACTAGAGACATTATCTACAGCACTGCTGACTTGATCAGATATCTTCATAAGCTGAGTAATATTATAATAAATTATGAGAACACCTATAAAGTATAGATGTTAATTTGTGACACTTTAATGCCCTAAAAATCAATTTTACTATTCAAACTTTAGTGTAGTTACTACTTAGAGGCAGAAGCTCAAGCAGGCATACAATGAGAGCCCAGTTACCATTGATTCAAAAGATGACAACATCTGTGAATGCATATATATAGTTTCTACTCATCTACAGATTATTTGTCATAGAAATTTTTAATGTATTGGCCTGCAAAATGTGATATAAGTATTCAAGGAGAGCAAAGATAAGATATCAAGCTTGTATTATCTGAATAGTTGACATGATCTTCTCATCGATATAATCATACAAAATATCAAGGTCACAATAGACCATAGAGCAATCTAGAACTTTGTAAGAACTTAGAAGTATATAAGTAAAGCACTGCTTTATTCTAGTCTTCTCTCCAAATATGTATAGCAAGTCATCCTCGATAATTTCCTTTACAAAATACTCATGAAACTCTTTTTAGTAAGTTTTTGATAAGTTCTTGAGCCAGATTCTTTTATCCACACTGCACAAAAGTGGTTATTATAGACTGCTGAGCTCTGAGTCCATTTGCTGAGGCTACAATGTCAACAGAAGCACCACCATTGTTGTTTTCAAGTTGATTAGTCAATTGTTGAGCCTCTCATGTATCAAATGTCTCATTTGAAGGTAGGTATTTGCAGTTGCCAATATGAGATATGTAATTACTGAATGCTGATTGTTTGAGACTTTCTTTTGAATATTCTGCACAATCCTTGATATAAGGAGATGTGTGATATGAATAATATATTTTTCAGTAATTAGTACTATACTGTACTGCCATCAGAAGACTGATTACTACTTACCTGCATCAGTTGCATTGTCACTGTCAAACTCATTTTTCTTCTGATGTAATTGCAGTTAGTGTATAGTTTGAAAATGCCCAATCTGCCTTCTTTAGCTGTCATTCTGCTTACTTCATGATCTCTTCCATGCCACTCTCATTAACACTGCTTTCCCTTTCACTGCTCAAATCAGAAGATCCTCGATCACTATTGCTGATCTCAATAGCTGTTGTGCATGACTCTCCAAGGCCACCTATTTTACTCTTTTTGCATGGTGAATTACCAGTGGGTACCTTCAGTGTCTTTGACTTCACTTTTTACTTTGATTTCATCTTTGGTGTCAGTAGTTTGTCAGTGATCTGATTGAATGCTTTCTTGAAGTGGAGATTCTTCTTAGGATCCTCTTTATCTATACTGTGAGATAAGCTGGCATATAGTGCAAATAGAAATAGATATGTACTTACTGGCCTCATTTTTATTAGCACATTTTCTTTTACCACTGGCAGCTATGATCAGACCTGAAGATAAATATCTATCTACTTCCACTATGTCAGGACTTATATTTGCACTGCCTATAGATTCAGGCATATAGTAGCACATTTCTAAAGTATCTTGATCAGATCTTCAGGAGACATGTCACTATTTTCAGATACAATGTGCATCACAATGCTAATGTATGAATATTAGTGATCAGATTTATCTATTTATATGCTCACAACTGATTGATACATATGCTTCAGTGATTAACTTGATGAGAAAGTTAACCTTATTTATCAGCAGAGGCAAGTAGTTACCTGCCACCATAGCTGAAAGTTCTGCAAAGATGGAGACTGCCTTCAGTATACAAGACATATCATATTCTCCTCAGGTCACTAACTCAATCTGTTCAGATTATTCAAGACTCTAAAAGGCTCATATAAAAGCATGATCAATTGGAAACCATGAACCTTCATCTTTTGGAATCTTCAGTCCACAGAAATGGATTGCAAGTGGGCCATCTTTCTGTCTGAGAAGCAAAGTCTGAGAAAAGGCCATTACTAGCCCTTCAAGAATGGTAAAACCATTTTTGAGATATTGACCAGACATCAAGAGCTCCAGGTGAATTGAGCAATCTGAGACAGTGTACTGGCAGGGAGATTAAGAAAATGTCAGGCAAGCTGAATGCTTACTTGTTAATGAATTTTCTTTCCATCTCAATTGCTCTCTGATACTAGTACTGACTACATATTAATATGTTTGAGTATAATACATGTAATATAATATATTGTATTATATTGTAGTCATACTCAACTATAATGAGAGCTAAGTTGAGTACAGAACATCCAGTACATAATTATATTCAAATATATTTCTACTCTTGCTTAGCACTAGTGACAAGACATCTATTGCATTTCGTACTTTGCCTAGCCTTTCTCTCTAGCATCTCAATATTTGCTTATTAGTTCAATGCCTAGACATCACCTCACTCATTCTGCACCCTTCAATGATGGATACATTGAATTCAATAGGTGCTATAGTTGATCCCACCTTTGAGATCTCATAGAATGGATTGACCTATATTCCTAGACTACTTATAGAATGATGTATTCACTAGAACAGGTGAAATAATATCCTGGCCCTGGCTCTGTCCATGGTGAAGCTAAGGAATGTGTTCAGTGTGCAGTTCTGCAACTCATGACCACTGGCAAAATCCAACTCAAAGACAAGCAAGTCATTGCATATAATTAATTGTGGTTGTGAAATTGCTCAATTCTAGTGAGGAGAGAGTGTCATTGACTTGTTTTCAGGTTTGGTTTGTGACTAGATGAGGTCAATGGCATACATTTCATTTAAGCGGGATTCCTACATCAATGAGCTTGATGCTTCAATTGCCCTGAGACTATCATTGTCCCATGTGAAAGGCTGCTGCTGGAGCTGTTCCACATACCAATGAATTCTACCAAGACAAATAGATAGTCCATAAGTCTATATAATCATCTTATTCATCACGTCACTCAGACCACTGTGTTTCAACACATTCCATGCTTGCATCCACATAATGGATAGCCCATCTTCATCCCCGCATGTGGATCATAATCAAGTCCATATCATATTCAACTCTACATCAATATTTTGGCCACTACCAATACAAAGAATGCACACCATCCAACATAAGCAATGCAATGTTTATGTTCTATAATACAATGGATAAATGAGAGCAACATATCCTCAATGAACATGTGTTTCGTCAGAAGTGCTATGATGGGTATGCAAGAATGTCAATGCAAGAAGATACTAAGCAAATCAGGGCATCATGTTCGCCGCTTTTCTTAAGCCACAATAGGGGCAGGACTTTGGTCTCTGTTGGCGTCGCACTCTTCCCGGTGCTGCCTCAACAGCCTGTCGAGTGCCTCCTTCTGGCCCACAGCGAGTTGACCAGATCAAATACCGGAGTGGTAGACACGCAAGAGCGAGTCGACATTGTCCATAGACTGAGTACAGACGTCTGCGAGCTCCTTGATCTTGGCGGTGGCATCCTTGATCTGTGAAAATGCAAAGTCAAACAATGTGCACTCTAAGACTAGATGAGGGATGTCAATGTACCTCATCGTCAGTGAGCTTCAAGCCGAGTTGCTCGACACGGCTCTTGACGGCGTTCCAGCCAGTAAGACAACAACGTCTGAAAGGCGATAATGTTAAGCCGTTACACCACAAGGGAGGTGATGAATTACAAAATGAAATCAACACATCCTCAGCGTTGAAGGAAGCAGGCCAGGAGAGATTGCCTGGGCAAGGATTGCGATTTGGACCACCGATGCATGCCCAATATGGTGCGGCGGTGGCTGGTCGTGGTCCAATATGGTGTAAAGGTAATAATAGAGCCAATGTTAGCCGTTACACCGTATCGGAATTGCTGGCGCTCGTCGTGCACTGGCTCGCGGTGGGTGTCAAGACAACTACTTATTCCGATAGAAATGCAGAAATGTTCACCGTCAAGGGGGATATACATCCTACCATCCGCAGACATACGTGCAACCTCAAGAGGAAAGGAAAGAAAATAAAGTCTCCAGAGAGGAACGAAATTCAAGCACGGTCAGGAAGAAGCGGTCTCGATCATAACTGTCAACCTGTACTTGACAGGTCGATCGCCTTCCTATAGAATGTCGGACGGCTTGCTCAGACACTGGCAGTATCGGATTTGAACTCGCTCGTGCTCGCTGCTAGGACGTGATGGATGGTCGGACGATCCATCCTAAAAAGTACGTATCTGCCCACCTAATAGCCTGCTGAATAGCTCCCCGAACAGCTCTTCTATGAAGGTTATGTCAACCAGACATCGATGATGCGATCTTGGCATGCGGGTCCTGCAAATCTGCGTTCGGAACGGTTTCGGATGAAGTAGAAGAAATCGACAGAAGACAAGTGCCCAGAACAGATTAAACGCAGTTGTAAAAGGTACCGGAACAAGTGACGTCTGCTCACAGGATTAGCACGATGAAGAGACTATGCGAGCGAGATTCGCATCTTGATGAGAGAGCCTGCCCGCTTACAACGTGTTCGGACCGTCCTTTCATTTTCAGATGAAGGGTACTTGCGGCAACAAGATGTCTTCGCCTCATGTTTCTGTGGGAACTTCACGACGTGATGCTATCGCGATGAAGTACTCTCACGGCCCTCGAATCCTCTACCAAACGGTGAGATCGCGGGGGATCGACCCCTTCATGAAGTGAAGAAGTTGGATCTCGATTGCGGCAACGTGCAGGTCAAAGAAACAAGCATGCGGCAGTCCCAAGCTCTTCCTCCGGAGCCGTACGCATATATAATGCCCCTGCTATGACCCTTCCTCCTCATCCCCCGCTCCTCATCGCATCTGCCTCCCCGCCTATCTCTCACTACAATGAACTCCTCTAACTCTTTCATGGGCTTCTCATTTGACCAGCCCTCTTCCCCCTTCCTCTCTTCGGGTTCATCCTCACCTGAACTCTCTCGAGGTCACTACCTCTACCCGGATAGTGACTTCTCCTCCCCCGAGAGCATCTCCCATGGGGATCTTCCCCTTGCTCCGGATACTATCTTCGAGTGCCCAGAGCACCCGTTGGTAGATTCCTACTTGAACGACGACGCTTTGTGAGTCTTCTTGTTGTAGTCATGCAAGGATTAATCTGACCATAATCTCAGTAGCAACGATGGAACTGTCAATCCTGCTGACCTGTTCTACCAGGACCAGCCTTACAATCCTCCTCCCGTCCGTCCACGCGGGTCGAGCCTCGACGGTGCCCTCATTCTCGCACCTGAGTTTGATAAGATGCATCTCGAACGCCACGCACTCGACTCCCCTTCCCCTTCCTCTTCTCCTTCCCTTTCTCCTTCTCCTCGTACCTCTCGTCGAACTCGTTCCTCTCGCACATCTACCTCCTACTCTGGGGAATCCGATACGTACAGCTCGGATGGTGACGATGGAGAGTACAGACCTCGCCGAAAGTCTTCGCGTCTCGTCAAACAAGCTGCCTATCATCCTTACGGTGGAGCCTATGCGTCCTCTCGTTCCTCGAGGACTCCATCTCCCGCCTTATCCCTTACCCAGCGCCCGGAGCCTTACATCCGCACTACCTCTCGCCGTAGCCTGCAGTGCGCGCCCGGCGAGGTGTTGAGCCTTGACTTGCACGGAGACCATGGGTTCCAGTGCACCAAAGGAGATTGCAACTACGTTCAGAAGAACGAGCGTATCCCAGACCTCAAGCGCCACATTCGCGCTCACCAGGGCGGGACGAAGATCATCTGCTGCGGTCAGCCTATTGGTCCTGATCATCCTCATTGGGCCGATGGTTACCTATGGGAGGGTAAGATAAGGTGGGGCGGTTGCTGGAGGACCTTTAGTCGAAAGGACGCATTGACCAGGCACCTCAATACGCAGTGTTGCTTGCGTCCTCAACTTTAAAGCGCGAAACGCTTTGATACGCTTTAACGATCTTTAATCCACGGTAAGCAGCCTTCTATCTTACCCTATGCGAACATCGTCTGACAATCTCCTCATAGAAATGAATCTTTAACGAAAGTGCTGTAGCCAATAGGTGGCCGCTTGTCTCTTTTTCCTCTCATTTGTTTCCTCTGAATCCTCTCCTCTCTCCTCTTTCTCCTTTTCTTGAACGCTTCAAGCATCTATGTTCCCCCCATCCCCTCTCCATACCTCTGTACTATTATGTCTCGCGTCGTTCCATACCCTTCTGGTTATTTCCTCTTGAGCTGTCGAGCGTACTCTTGATTTGGTCTCACTCTCCTCTTGATTTGGTTTCACTTTCCTCTTGTCCTGTCTCGTCTCTAATTTCCTAATCTCTCTCCTCATTATCTCCCCTGTAAATACTTAGTCTGTCGAGCGGAATGGATCTCTATTTTTGCTCTCATAGCTATCATGATCTGCAGCGAGATATTGTCCCTGGGGTCAACACCCTCATCGCCGCCTCGCCCTTGAGCTCAACAACATCCTTCACTGGCACACGGGCTGCCGTCGACTCAAAGTCACTGATGTCCGACAGATAGTCATCACCACGCGACGGCAGACCTCTCTTTGTTCTCTGCCGTCTTTGTCCTCTTTGACTTTGATGCAGACGGACCATGCACGCGACCCTAAATTATTGACCCACGCGTTTAGACCTTCCAACAGATTTTCTTTTATTATTATGTAGACGCACTCAACCTTATGCTCGTGAACGGGCATACGCGGCTGATACCATAAAGCTCCAGCCAGTCCGAGCCTCGTAAACACCATTGCCTCCAAGGAAGACGAAGAGACATCTGGGGAGGATGTCCCGAAGAACCGGGTGCAGCGTTTACTGATGAAAGAGCACTCGAATGATGGCATGGAGGAGCAAGTCTCGGAGATTGCCAGTACCTCGGCTGGAGGACAATGGGGCTTGGCAACGATGAATGCCGATTGTTCAATTGAATGAAAATTCCCACGAAACTTCGATCTATAGGGACCCATTGTCGATCATATATCAGAGATCGCTCGCCCGATGTGTCTGAAATTAGAGAAGATCACCAGAGAGATCACCGTCGACTTCTGGTGCATAGTGAGGCGCTGAAGTTGTCATTGATTGACATCTCACAGCCATGCAGGGTGCTGTTTATGCGCACACGCGATCTGCTCTGCTGACGTGGAGGAGATTCGCCTTGGCGTCAGGCAGATCCAGGGCTTCATCTGTCGAGGTTCCATATAGCTGTCATCGGAAATATGAGGCCTAGCACGGCGCTTTGAGAATTAGTCTCGCCCTCCCTAATTCCAAGCAAACAGCACGTTCCTAACGGAAGTATATTCGGCATAAAGCATAATCGTACAACAGGTGCGACCTTCCGTCATCCTAGGTGGCATCCTCCGATAGTAAAACGTACTCTCGGTTCGACTCTCCGAACTTGATGACTAGGGAAGAAAGAACACCATGGAGGATTCTGTCAGCTTCTGCAATATTCCCCTTGCATCATCCATCTGCTCACCATCACTGAGCTTCAGCTCATAGTAGCGTGACGTGGGTATTTGTTCACCATTCACATGGGTCCCGTTCGTAGACTCCAGGTCAATGATGAAGGGCCTGTCTCAGACGTTGTCAGATAACATGCGCCGCCTTGTTCCAAAGATGGACGGACGAGGTAATACGACCACTCACTTGATGACAGTCTTTGTCTCACCAAACTCATTCTTCTCCTTGACTGCTCGGTCTAGACAAGTGTTTCAATTAGCATAAGCGTATCGCAAAGCGTCCAGGACGTACATTGTATGACGGC
Organism: Somion occarium; assembly: GCA_964035595.1. Lineage (NCBI taxonomy): Eukaryota > Fungi > Basidiomycota > Agaricomycetes > Polyporales > Cerrenaceae > Somion > Somion occarium. Next base: position 1,582,186 of record OZ037950.1, on the reverse strand, counting down.
ATGCTGTTTGGAGCAAGAGGGATGATCAAGGGTAACATCGACTACAGACCTATCTCGTCCAAACAAGTACGCGCTCTGACGGTGTATGTGTAGTAGGTCTGCAAGGCAAGACGATTAGCTTCAGCTCTGAACGTGCTTACAACCACTGTGGGACTCACCAACTTGCTCGGCACCTTTAAACACGTATAACCTCCAACCAGTCGTTGGCTTCCTTGCTTCAGGTGGTTCGTGGTATTTCAAAACCGTGCTTGTGCCGTCATGGTGCTTGACCATTTTTGTCTCGGCTGCAAGCAACCCCGATGGCTTGAAATTGGGCTTGGCTTTATCCTCCTCCTGCACACTAGGTGAACGCGAGCCAGACTTTGACGGTGAACGAGGTCTAGAGGGACGCGCCCTCGGTGAGGCTGATCGTCGTGATGACCCTCCCCTCGAATCCCTGTACTTTCTCTCGTCGTCAATGGTTAAATTGCCTCCTTCACGATCTCGCTGACTCCGACTACTTCCTTCTCGTCTATCGTCGTCTCTTCGACGATAATCCTCTCTATCTCTGTCGCTGCGACGTCTATCAGGGGGGTAATCGTCCTTTCTATCGTCCCTTCTGCGGTCGTCGCGGTCATTGGCTCTTCGCGAGCTTTCTTCGTATCTGTTGCCGGAGTTTCTGTCCCTGCCATAGTGATCGGAGCGGCTGGCACGGCCAGGAGAACGGGAGTCTCGGACCATGTCTGGTATTAACGATATTGACTGGTTGTAGAGCGGCTGAATGGTGAATACAACAGAGAATGCAATACGTTCGACGAAGCACGAGTGAGGAAGACATTTGATGGATTGTCAAATTCAAATTTTGTCATAAAATAATCCGATATGGTGTAATGGCTAACATTGCCGCCTCTCATATGCATTCATGTGTTATGTTACGCGGCAGCTCAGGGTTCGATTCCCTGTATCGGAGGATCACGATCTTTTTCGACGGCTTTTTACAGCGGTCAGCGCCTGATTCTAGGCGTTACTCGACCTTTCCAGCGCTTTCAGCATTCTACGTTTACACTTGTGCACCGTCATTTACTACGTTCTAGCACTTTCGTCGTCCTTTCTGACATCATGCTTTGTCCCCTATATAAGAAACAGTATATGGTCTTGGATGTTTAGAATCACTCGTCGTTTTGCATCCGTAACGCAACTCTCATCTCATAACACTACTACGACATGTCTATTGCTCGTCAATTCCTTCGCGAGTTCCGACCCCTCTTCAGATTGCTTGAAGAGCCTTTTGGAGGTTCGCCTCGATATGGCCGCCTCGCTCGTCCAGCAGGTAGTTTCTTCGAAGACCCTTTGCTCTTCTCACCTCGAGCACTCCGACCTGCGGTGGACGTAACAGAGGAGGGAAACAAGTACATCATCGAAGCGGAACTTCCAGGTGTCAAGAAGGAAGATGTAGAGGTCCGCGTTGGTGACGGTGGTCGCAGCTTAACAATCGAGGGAAAGATTGTGGATAGGCGGACATATCCTGCGGCTGGTGCACAACCCTCGGAAAAGGCTGGGGCTGAAGGTATGTGTATTTGAATTTCCTTACTTTTCGTATTACGGTTGCTGACTTCTACTTGATGGGGTCCGCACGCACGGCAGTAACAGCAGCACAACAGAATCTGATCGCAACGGAGCGGGAGTTCGTCGGGAACACGACCTTCACTCGCACTGTCCTGCTACCACAGCCAGTCAAGGCTGAAAATGTCGTTGCTAAACTCAAGGAGGGTGTCCTTACTGTCGCTGTACCCAAAGCGGAGGATTCTGGCTCGGTGACCATCCCTGTTGAGTGAAGCATTTTTATTGGATGGTGGCCTGCGTATATGCGATGGAAGGGACACAATTGGAACTGTATCATAGTGAAGCTACCGCCACACTGTATTTTGTATCATATCTTATAATATGACTATATGTCCCTCCTATTATTGTGCTAAGAATGAGAGAATCGACCTAAGTTTTGAGTACTGTGGAAAGTCAAAACCTGGCTGCAGACGCTCTCACGAGGACAGGACGCGCTTCGTGAACTTGCGCTCGGAAGACGTAGCGAGATGGGTACCGCCAACAGCACTCCTTTTCTGCCTTCCTGCCGCCATCCACCCTCGTCCTCAACCCTTCCCTCGCCTAAAATTCACTCGACAACTACCGCCGCAGATATTGCCATACTCATCCCGCGCCACCACACCCGCACGAGGACATTATGAATGCCCACCCCAGCATCTCTGTGCACCGACCGTCTTCCCCTATCGATCACGTTGGGGAAGTGGACTCTCTTGAAACAGACAATACTGAAGACGAAGTGGACCAGTTGGTCTCGGACTCTGACGAAGATGTCCCTATGGCGGACGTTACTAGCTCGCCCAAGAGAACGCGTCCAAAAGTCGCTGTAGAACGCGTTCCTGGGCGGAGTGTTATCCCACTTGCAAAAGTTGAAGGAATACTAGAAGCAGATGGTGAGCCATGCGCTCCTTCGTCGAGTTTCACTGATTACAGCTACTATCTCCTTCAGGGGAAGGTGAATTCTTGTCGAAAGAGGCTATATACCTCCTCACGGTTGCCACAGTAGGTGGCAAATATTATGTTCCATTAGTTGACGTTCACCAAGTACTTCATGCAGGAGGAGTTTGTCAAACGTCTCGCTCAAGCTGGCCAACGCCAAGCTTCAAGCTCAAAACGTCTGCAAGTCAACTATCGTGACCTAGGTCAGTCTGAATAGCTTCCTCAGCGCACATGTGCCTCATATATTTGTCGTCAGCATCTACCACCCACCAACATCCCGAGTTCAAGTTCCTAGAAGGTTAGTACGCCTCTTCGTCCGCCCTTGTTTCCCGAATGCTCAAGTTCGGTGGTGCCCTAGATACTATACCCGAGCCCATTTCACTAGCGGAAGCTTTAAAGCTACGAGCTTCCAAAGAAAAAGAGTTGCTTGAAGATGGTTCAGCTACTGCTGCAACTTCGAAAGCACATACACCTGTACCCTCCGTTGCCTCCAGCATCCCTCAACCCTCGAAAGCGAAAGGCAAGGGGCGACAACCTTCCCACAAATCTGCAGAAAGCGCTAGTGCTGGAGCCCCTAGCAGGCGACCTCGACAACGAAAGAGTCGACAAGCTGAACCCACCCCTGACAGCTCTGTAAGGGATCCTCCCGGTACTGGCGGGATGACTACTCGAAGGCGTTCCTCCAGGGCGACTCTGAACGAAGGGGAACTTCCAGGCTCCGCCCCTCCAGGGTCACCTTACACCAATGGTCATCACTCTTCTCAAAATGGTGTGGAAACCCCTTCACACCCTCAGTTCCTCCATCCGTCTGCATCTTCTACATCCACTGAACAGCCGCCATCATGGGGCATGCCTCCCACTGGATCACCTCCAGGGGAGTATGCCAACGGAGTTCCATGGCCTCCTACACCTTATACGGGCCCCGCTAGTGGCTACATGGAGGACCATAGGATGATATTCAACGGGAGAGGTGGTGTTAATGGGATGACAGCCAATCCTGGCCGGACGATATATTCTCATCGTCAACAGAGTCGATAGCTCCGTCGTCTTTTCCACATTGCACATAACTATTCATTATAGAGATGGAAGGACATTATCCATTCACCCACTCACAGCACTACTACTTGATATTATAGCTATAGGTCCGTGTATTGTAATTCCCGCTCGTAGCAGGCTTGCGATCGTTGTTGTTTTTGGGTTACATATCACGTTGCAGATGGTGCACATGGACCCGTTATCTTATCTCCTCTGGTTTCTCGACATCGTTATGGACGTCATGAACGGAAGCAACTCGAAACACAACACTTGAAAGGGTTTACTCGCTTACAACGACACCAGAACTGTCGTACCCACCTCGTCTTCAGTGCTCCCCATGACTATCACCACTCCCATCTCCACTCCAACACCATCGAGGGACATCCCCAAATTAGGGAACTTGCCCGTCATCAGCATTACCCCCTTTCTGAGCAAGGAAGATAGCCATGGACGTCTTTCGACTGCTGCAAAGATTCATGCGGCATGTCTAGAATACGGGTTCTTTTACCTTGACATCTGCAGCTATGTAGACCCTTCTGAGCCGGAGGAGCTTACTCGATTAGCACGAGAATTCTTCGCGCTCCCTGAGGAGCAAAAGGGACAGATCTCGTTGAAACATCAAGATCATGCGAGAGGTAAGTCTCATACATGTGTACATCACTCGATATAAGGCCAGACAGACAGTATACCGTAGGATACGCCAAGATGAGAGAAAACGTCACCAATGGCAAGGCAGACAACCATGAAGGGATAGACTTCTATCGACCCGTAGAGAACCCCGATAAGACGAAACCTCTATGGGGAGAGAATCAGTGGCCCACTATTCCTGGCTTTCGCGAAAAGTATGAGATTTGGATTGAGAAGATGAAGAATCTGGGGATGCTTGTCATGGAAGCGTACAGTATCTATTTGATCTCAAAGCGCGGCATACGGCATGCTGAGTAAGTTTCGGTCATATAGGATGGCTCTTGGACTTGGTATGAGTTCTGATGAATGGGAAGACCTTAAAGGAAAGGTCGATGATAGTTTCTGGGTAATGCGTGTCATTGGTTTGTATTCTCGTATTCATACTTATATTCTCATCGAATTCACATCCGCCGCCTTTCTTGTTCAGGGTACCCACCTCTACCGAATGATTATGATGGCTTTTCATGTGGGGCGCATAAGTGAGGAATGTCGATCTTTTGATCATCCTTTTGCTTAAATGATGAACACGTAGGGACTACGGCTGTCTAACGTATGTGATTTGACCAGTCTTGCACTCATATGTTGCCTCAGACCATTTATGAACCCATAGCTTCCTATATACTGATCCGACACCTGGCGCCCTGCAAGTGTTTCTCCAAGAAAAAGGTCTTCTCGTCGAGACGAGTGACGAGGGGCCTGTACCTGAAGAAGGTGTCGAGGAAGGTTCGTGGATTAATGCCGACCCCGTACCGGGCTGCATAGTTTGCAATATCGGCGAAAGTAAGTCTCAATCTGCTTTTCTTAGTTCATGAATAGTGCTTATAGTCGAGACAGTGTGGGAGATCTGGACGAATGGTCTCTACAAGAGCACATTACACCGAGTTGTTCATCGAGGAACGAATTATCGGTAAGCATATCATTATGTTACTCTTGAGATATGATATTCCTGACCCCAGGTTGATTCATTCCACCAGCGTATCGTAAGCACCACCGTATGATCCGCAACCTTGCCTTCACTGAGACACAAACTATGTAGGATACCGTTCTTTTTTGAACCGAACTTCGACGCACTCGTCAAGCCGCTCCCTGCTGCTTTACGTATCATTGATGGTCATCCAGAATGCAAACGCAAACACCTAACCGGTGAAAAGACGTACGAACCTGTTGTATATGGAGAGTTCCTCATGAACAAGGTCGGGAACAACTTCGATACTGACGGGGGCAAATATAATTGAGGGTCGCAAAGTATGTTTGGCACTTTCGTGAGGGTACTTGACGCTACTACGACCTAATAACTTACAAGTTCATTAGGTGTTTTTATGAAGTGGTCATCGACTTCCAAGTTATCTGTGTATGATTATCTCGCCCTGCTTATTCTTTCGGTCTTGGGTTGTATGTAGTTTAGTTGTTGTATCATTATATTCTCAGTCTGTATCTTGTAAAGTAGCATATGTAGGATAAGTTTTTGTATGAAGGTTGAAGTGTTATGTCGCAAATCAAGGAAAAAGCAATGTACTCATCTTACTTTTGGTCACATCAAATGACCTTGACTCGATCGGACTCTTCCGTCTGCCTGCATGACTTTCACAACTCGGATATTCTCCTTCTCAAAGCTTCATCGATCCCACTCAGTACCCAGACTCTACACCCCAACTACCCTCATCTTCTACAGATCAATGGCTGCCCAAGCATCTATCGCAAAACTTCATAGCCCCTTGAAGGAGCTACTTACTGGTGCTCTAACTGACATTACCGCGGCTTTTGGCCGAACCGAGAAGGATCAGGTTGAAGTGGCTGAATGGGTGGAAAATGTTGCTAGTGGAACAGTAGGAAGACCCGAGGATCTCAAGGTATGCGCCTAGGAAAACATTCTGGTTCGTTTGTGTCTCGAACCCTTTCATGGCGCATTTCAGGACCTCGATACACAACTTGTACCCCGGACATACCTTGTTAGCAATTACCTGACTGCAGCTGATGTTGCAGTATACGGTGCTCTGCACCCGGTCTTCGTACGTGTCCATTCATCAAAGGCTCAGTCGGCTTTCTTGTTAAATATATTTGTTGCAGTCTCAACTACAGTCTGCACAATATTATTCTCATCCGGCCCTCACGCGATACTTCGATCACATCCAAAGTCGTCCTGCAGTACGCAAAGCTGCCGAGGGGCTTGCACCTGCTTTCTCTCTAGTGACTTTTGACCTGGAAAGTACGCCCAAGGTCGAACGTAAGGCCGATGCGCCAAAAGAGAAGAAAAAGACTGCGAAGCTAACAACTGAAACACCTGCTGAGTCTTCGAAGGTCCTTGGGAAGGAAATCAAGAAGGCCGTAGCTGCTGAACCCACTCCCGGAGTTGAGGGTGCGCAGGCAGGAAAGGCGCAGAAGAAAGAGAAGAAAGAGAAGAAACCTGCTGCTGCTAACGAGGGTGGTAAGAAGGATGCGGGAGGTAAGAAGGCTGCTGCTGAACCCGAGGGTAATGGAGAACCTGTTCCTTCTATGATCGACCTTCGCGTTGGACGTATTGTCGATAGTAAGTACATTGTTTATCTGACATCGTTGAGAACGGCACCTTCTTACCCTTGTTTCTAGTCAAGGTACATCCTGATGCAGACGGCTTGTACGTCGAGGTATGTCATTTGTTCCTCTAACCTCTGCATCCGTTCAAATGACTTCTATCGCTAGCAAATTGACTTCGGCGAAGAGAGCGGCCCTCGAACGGTTGTTTCTGGTCTGGTCAAGTATATCCCAATTGAACAATTGCGGGACAAGTTCCTTGTCGGTGTGGTATGTACCGTCATGACCTCTTCATGTTTTCAGTACTCAATGAATTTCATAGTGCAACCTGAAACCCGCAAACATGCGAGGCGTAAAGAGTTTCGCAATGGTACTCTGTGTAGGTTCTTTTGTGATCTTTATGTCGTTCTTCACAGCTGTTTACGTTATTATTCTAGGCAACACATCCAGATGGTAAAGAGGCAGGTATCGAAGTCGTCCAACCTCCACCGAAGTCTAAAGTGGGCGATCGTGTCTTCTTCGAAGGTTCTGAGTATGAGAGTAAGTTTATATATTTATTGATCCCAAACAAGCCGTTCTAATATTCTGTTACTAGATGCTACCCCGCTTTCGCAACTCAACCCTAAGAAGAAGATCTTCGAGACCATTCAACCGGGTTCGTGTTCACTAATATACACACAGGAATCCTCACTGACTTGACCTTGGACTAGGCTTCACCACGCTCGAGACCAAGGAAGCCGCCTGGGTCAACCCTGTTACCAAGACCGTCCACAGGATACGCAGTACCGAGGGTGTTTGTGTCGCGCCCTCATTTGTCGGCGCGTCCCTCTCATAGAAGAATACCACAGCTTATGTGTAGAGTAGACCACAAATGAAGTTCTCCCCATTTGCGATGCAATAATGTTGTCATTAGATTTGGTGGACACGAAGGCACATTATTCTTGATATTGTTAAAGTGAAAGCTATCGATTACTTATTCCCATACATACATGCATTTGATTCTCGTACATAGTACAGCAAAATTCGGGGTATTAGTCGCAAAGTTCCATGACGCTACTAGTACATACAACGCTACAATGAAACGAAAATGTCCGCTAGAAAAGAAATACAAAGGTTCTTTAGTCAGAGTCCTTGGGCATGGAGCGCAGTGCTGCCTCCGCTAGGACCGCTTGCATGACATCGCGGATATCCTGATTTCGTACAAAGAACCCGGGCGATTCTTCATGTTTCTTAGTTTTCTTCAACTGTAGATGTACAAGGGCATATTCAGCATCATCCACATGGGTAAGGGAAGCTTTCTTTCTTACGTGTTGCATGATCAAATGTTTCCGGATGCCGTTAGGTATTTCAGGTGGCCCGTTAGCGAAAGTCCAACCCTGAGAAATTTCTTGCATCTTGAGAGCAAGTTCCTCCGGTTTCACCTTCCCATTGGCAAGCTGTTTCTTGAGTTTGCGTCGTTTGGTATCGTCCTGAACGATCTTCTTAACCCGCGTTTCGTTCGTCACGTATGCATGATAACCGTTGCTCTTCTTCCAACGATAATGGTCTGCTTGGGCGATTTCGTAGAGACGGTCCTTCCCCACAGCGTGATACAGGGCTTCCTCCTCTTCCCATGTGTAGTCGGCGATATCAAAAGCAGACAAAAGATAGTTGACAACAGTGACGGTGTGCAGTGGCTTCTCATCGCGCATCCTGGCACCGATCTCTTCCGCGGCTGCGTGAGATCGAAGGTCGGTGCAACGTGCAAGATGATAGCTTCAACAACCTACAGAGTTTAGTCGAAATCACAAGCCCAAATGCCTCTCTTTGTCTGGGAGTCATCTTTGCCATGGCTGATTCCAGCGCACCAGGGGAAGGTTCCAAGTTCACCTCCACAGGTGGTTCGGAAGGAGGAAGTGGAGGCTCTGAGGTGCGTTTCGACTTTCTAGGTTTCGTCTGAGCCTGTGGTGGAGGCAAGGTCACAAAACCCATGCTTCCTATCGAGGATAATGTCTCTGAAATAGCACGAGATGTCGAGCTGTCGTCTTGCAAAGGTGTGGTCGCATGTGTTAACCTCCTGCGCGGTGGGGCGAGGCGCGCATGTGGTGGGTTGTGCAAGACAGGTACGATAGTGGAAGGCGCGAACTTCTTAGCACTGGATGATAGTAGCAGAGATGTTGTAACCATCGTAAAAATGCAGCAAGTACTCTGAAAGATTCTGAGGTTATGGTAGAAGTCAACCAGAGCCCTGATTTGGATATGATGTCAGTGTTGACTCCCGATGAGCTTTCGATTGCATACCTGCCAGTCAGACTGGACTATATGTTGTATTCAGCAGATATAAATGCGTGTTGCTCCCACTTTGTGGTGGTGGTTCGAGTCAAGGATGTCGATGGTTGTAGTCGAACGTGCAGGGAAGGGTGTGCTCAGGGTGTGTATTGTCCGGTAGCAGGCGGACCGGCCACACACAGATAAGGCAAGGATCGTGTTTGGAAGGAGGAAGCGTACGTGGAGCGCTGGTGAAGTACTGTAACTATATTTTTATCCTCCCGTCTGCGTCGGAATCCCGAAACCGTATAAGTGCAGGTTGCAGAGCTCAACCACGCTCCTCACTCGTTCCATCACACCTTCGTTATCTCCTCGACATTCTACTACCACCTTCAAACTAGACATTAATATTCGCATCTCTACAGGAGGGACACCGCCGCTGCTAACGGGAACTGTCATACACTCTAATTACATTATCTTTCACACAACACGCTCAGGAATTTCAAACCTTCTTGGGACATAAAGGATGCACACTCACCATGCGACTTCTCATACCCACCCGCCGCCTGTGCTTAGTGCTGTACGAATAGTGAGCCTCCTATCGTCTCTACTGGTCGCACTTGCATCCGGGACCAATTATGTGAGTGCTTCCGCTCTTACTATATAGGCCTTAGATATTCATACAACGGTGCCGTAGGTCTTCTCCGGTGTGCAGCCTTGATGTATCACGCAAGGTGCATAGCTCAATCTTACCTCCGTAGCATACGGCCCACAACTTGGAGCACGCCTCCATCTCTCACATACGGAGCTGAACATTATCGGTCTCTCAGGAAACAGTACGCACATCTCCCTCGCACTTGCATATATTTAGTCTTCACCTGTCCACGTCCACCATCAGTCGGCGTGTATGGCACAGCCCCGCTATGGGGTAAACTCGTGGACTCCAAAGGTCCTCGGATCCTACTAGTAATCGGCTTCGCTTCTCTTCTCTCTGGATACCTCGGAATCCGATACTTCTTTGATGCTGGCTTACCGGAAGGTATGACCGACCTTACAATTGCTGGGTTCTGCGCACTGGTGTTGTGCGGGTTCATGACTGGCATCGGTGGAAACGGTGGATTGGCTAGTGCGATGAATGCGACCGCGAAGAGTTTCCCTGATAGGGCGGTAAGCCTTTCAGCGTGCGTATCCGCCGCAAATTCCATGATAGCTGAGAATTGGACAGAGAGCGACTACTACTGGAATTGTACTCTCAGGATTTGGTCTATCGGCGTTCCTGTTCTCCACCATCGCACACGTATTCTATCCTGGCGACACTTCTGAGTTCCTTCTCCTTCTCGCTATTGGTACATCTTTGCCTATGGTCTGGGGATTCTTCTTCGTGCGACCTATACCCTTGCCTCATTCTGAATTAATACATACCATCGAGCATGGGCATGGTGAAACCTCCCCCAATGTTCTTTCGCGAGAGAACAACAGCACTACGCATCTATTGAAACACGACAACGCTTCTGCCGACGACTTTGCTGTGGAAGACGAAGAAGAGGAAGAGGCCATATCGGCATCTTTCGAGCTTTATCCTGGGTCTGCGACGCATCAAGCCGAAGCGTCGGATTATATCGTTCCTCGGCCAGCTGATTCGGTTGCTCTAAGTCAGACTAGAGGCTTGCACTCGCACAGCAGGCACCGGTCGAAAAGTTCGTTCAGTGTCTCTAGGGGATCCATATCGAGACACAGAGGTCTGGGGATTGGAGTGGGGGCAGATGGTTCGCCAAACATGAGAGGTTTTGCCTTGGCTGGGACGAGAAACTTCTGGTTGCTGTTCACTATTACGTCACTATGTAAGTGCACACCTTTCTGAGTGATAGTATGCTAAAATGAAATTTATTGCAGTGAGTGGAACCGGCCTGATGTGTCAGTGTTTGAAGTACGTCTTGGGGGGAAACTGACATCGTGCTATCCAGACATCAACAATGTCGGTTCGATATCGCAAGCATTGTATGCAGAGAGTCATGATGAATATGACGATGTCAAATCCGCTCAGCTGCAAGCTCTTCAAGTATCAACCATCAGTATCACGAACTGCATTGGTCGGATTATGATTGGTACACCCATGCTTCTCCATTCCTGCGAGTCTTTTTCCTCTGACGGATCCCAATGCACAGGCGTGATCGCTGACATCACCAAGAATTACCTGAAACTCCCTCGCTCATTCTGTATATCTCTCGTTGCAGCACTCTTCGTCGTCTCGCAAGCTGTTCTTTACAACGTCGAGCATGTCAACAACCTTTGGAAGGCGAGTGCGCTACTGGGGTTAGCGTACGGTAGTCTGTTTGGACTGTTCCCCACAATAACCATTGAATGGTTTGGACTACGTAAGGATCCGCCTTTTCTGATACCTACCCTCATTTTTCCTGAGTTCCACTTTTGCGAACAGCTCATTTCTCTGAGAACTGGGGATTTGTTTCTCTTTCACCTATGATCGGAGGCAACGTCTTTTCCATTGCCTTCGGGCAGAATCTAGACGCACATGCGCCCTCTGAGGCATCTCCAGAAGATAGTTCTACTTCCCTCCTATCGTCCACGCTCTCGACCACTTCGTCCTTATTCGCGCGAGGTGGACTACCGTCGGAACATCAGTGCTTGCAAGGTCGGGTTTGTTACACGGATAGTATCAAGATGACCATAGTGGCTTGTTGTTTTGCTTTGGTACTGGCCGTGTATGCTGGTTGGAGAGATAGGCACTCTAGCAAAGGGAAAGGACAGAGCTTGATTCCGGATAGTGAGAGCGAGTCGGAGGTTCTATGGGAGGAAGAAGAGGAGTAGACATTCTAAGACAAGAGACTTTCGGATATTTATGCATAGATGTACCAGTAGATTTGTAGCGCATATGCGCATATGATATATATCCTAGACAACTTTAAACCTTTCATTGGTGACACCGGTGAATCTTTAACTTAGATAAGTACAGGGGTCGCGTGTTCGGCCTGTCGGTGACGTCCGTGGAATGATTGAGATCGCCTTTTACACACAACTGGACGCAATATTATAATTGAACACCCTCTCCTGTCAATGCCTTCATCCTTAACGTCGTTGCTCTATATCCCTCATTCTCTCCTGTGCAGGGATAACTGCAGCATTTGTAAAATATGCATCCAGAGTCTCCAGCCATCTTCAGTATCGTGCGGATAGGGAGTCTATTGGCATCGCTGCTCGTTGCTCTTGGTTCTGGTACCAATTACGTATGTTCATATCCAAAGTTGAACATCGTGTCTTCCTAACGGATCTATACTAGGCTTTCTCAGGTTTGTATGATGCACACGTAGCTAAACTGGTATACTGAAGCAAAGCATAGCTTATGGTCCGCAGCTTGCTTCTCGTCTCCATCTCAGCCATACGCGTCTCAATGTGATAAGCCTTTCAGGGACAGGTATGTACTGTATATCTAGAAATACCCGGCATCACATTGCTTAGGTGTTTAACTGACTGGCTATCATGACAGTCGGCGTGTATGGAACCGCCCCTTTAATGGGTAAGCTTGTCGATGCACGCGGACCAAGACCTTTGATGGTTATCGCGTTCTTTTCTCTGCTGGTTGGTTATTCTGGCATACGACACTTCTATGTTCAAGGGCTACCAGACGGCGCATCCGGGCTTTCGAACTGGGTATTCGCGGCCTTGATGGCCTGTGGTTTCTTCACTGGCGTAGGAGGCACTGGCGGTATCATGAGTGCCACGAATGCTACAGCCAAAAGTTTCCCTCATCGAGCAGTGAGTTTTGAGTCTCTCTCCACCATTAGTTCGACTGCACCTCATCAACTGCTTGATTATTATATCGTGTTGCAGCGAGCGACAACTACCGGACTCGTGTTCTCGATGTTTGGCTTGTCAGCTTTCATATTCTCCACGGTTGGCCATACCTTGTTCCTCGGCGATATCGCAGGTTTTCTTCTTACGCTTGCCGTCGGGACTTCCCTTCCAATGATACTTGGCTTTTTCTTTGTGCGATCCATACCCCTCCCAACGTCCGAGCATGATATCATCTACTCCGGGGAAGATGCGGACGATGTTCATACTCCTTTATTTGGTCACCAAGAGTTGTCGTCCTCGGTGGAGAGTTCAACCGCGACGAGGATACATCCGCATAGTGCTTCTGCAGATTATGTTATCAGTTCGTCGTCAAGTACGCAGTCGGAACGGATACAATCGAATGCGTCAAGACGTGATATCGCCAGTACGAGCAAGAAAGGTAGTACGGGTCCTGTAATACGAGGCCTGGCTCTTGCTGTCAACGGTGATTTTTGGTTACTCTTTGTGATCACTATCTTCTGTACGTTTCAATTTATCTCGATGCGTGATTGACGAGAGTTGGACTGACTCTGCTTTCGAAGTAACCGGTACGGGTTTGATGTGTACGTGAACATTGATGCAGTACTGTTCCGTGTTACGCACTGACTCTACCCATGTATCAGATATAGGCAATGTTGGCTTGATTTCACAAGCCCTATATGCCAACGCCGTACCCACCTACGATGAACGTGAAGCGGCGAAATGGCAGTCTGCGCAAGTATCCACCGTAAGTATATCAAACTGCCTAGGCCGCATCATAATCGGTGCGCGCACTTTCCTCGCACACTTATTCTTTTCCCTCTGCTGAAAAGTGGTATGGTTCAATAGGCGTCATCGCAGACTCCTCTCACCATCTAATGGAGACACCTCGCTCTTCCTATATCTCCTTCGTAGCATTGCTTTTCGTCATATCCCAAACCACCGCGTTCGCTGTGAACGACGTTACAGGGCTATGGAAGGCTAGCGCCTTACTTGGGCTTTCATATGGGAGTCTATTTGGTTTGTTTCCTGCTGTTACAATTGAGTGGTTCGGTCTACGTACGTATTTCGAACCTCCAATCTCCATCTACGTCCGCAAAACTTATTTCGGGTCCATGCTACTCTCCAGCTCACTTCTCGGAAAACTGGGGCTTCATGTCCCTGGCACCGGTTATCGGAAGTAACATTCTCTCAATAGCATTCGGACGAATCTTCGACGCACACTCCCGGGCTCCTACACCTGAACCTCGTTCTCCCATATCTCATACCTCATCACCTTCCGAATCGCATTCCATGTGCTTTGAAGGGAGGGCATGTTATGCTGATAGTTTGAAACTCACTATCGCAGCGTGTACTTGTGCGTTTGCATTAGGAGTGTATGCGGGCATAAGGGATTGGAGAAGGCAGAAAGGTGGAGATGTGGATGGTGGCGCGAGGACACCCATTGAGGACGAGAGGTGGGAAGAGGTATGATTGTTCCTGATGATTCCGGCTCGAGCGTAGACATATTGGTGAGGTGTGTATGAATGATGGTGAAGAACTTATAATATTGCATCTTGTACTATTTTCTGTAACATTAGCACTGACCTTGGACAATAGGCTGTGTTAATTCATTCCAACAAACTGTTTGATCCCTATGAAGCACGCCGTGTTCGATAGTGACAGAACCCATCCCACACGTTGAGACGTAGAGTAACGCTTTTTTACGTCTCTCACTGTTGCCCATTCGCCCATTCTTAGAGGCTTGTTCACTACGTTCCCGGCATTAGGTTAGCGTAATTCTCCATCTGATCTCGTAGATTACTTGCCTGGATTGTCTAACGTAGGGTATGGCACTTGGGGACACCACTAGGAAAACGAACATTCTAGGATGGCGTTTTGTTCATTTGTAGTAGTTGAGTCTGTGTCACAGCCATCATAGCATAGAACGTCTCGAGCCGCTGTACGAAACATAGCCTCTCAGCCGTTGCACTTATAGGCTGCTGCGCTCCACATGAACAACTCACCGGGATCGATACGCCGAGCCTCCTTCCCGTCCGAACGACTTCCCCCACTATAACTTCCAACTCCATTGGTCTTCCGGACTCCACATCAACGAGAATACTAGGTTTCTCTGTACTCGTCGGCTTGACAAAAATAGTGGATGTACGTTCCAAAATAGCCTGAGCTGTCTTGTCACTGAACACAGGCTCCCCTTCGGTGGAAGGGAAGAGCGCGTTCCCAACCGCACATACCTCTTTGAGCGTTTCGTATAGGAACGGAATAGTGTTCTCCGCAATAATCGGAGATGTCGCTGGTATGATGCAGTCACCGATCTTTGCATGCGGTAAGATGGAAGGATCAAAGTCAGGGCTTTCGGAAGTTATTTGTGGAGGTCTCAAGAAGGATTGAAGGGAATGCCGTGCTAGAACCGCCGCGGGACCAAAAACGCAGTTCCAGATATTTTTCTCGAACTTAATGCGTTGAATCTCTGGCACGATGCTAAGGTCGGTTCCTCCTGCTTGAAGTATATCGCCAAACTGCGTGAGGATAGCGATTTCTTCGGGTGTGTTTGCCACGACGTTTGGAGTGGAACGACATATGCCCATTTGTACCCGATCCTGATGGCAAAAATAGTCACATGTTTTATCATCTTCCTAAGCATTGAGGAAACCCACGAAGTAGTTATGCTCGACGATATTCTTTTCTACAAGACGAGTGCCAATGTAAACAGAGGTACCAATGATTCTTGGTTCTTCCGACGGTTGTAGGCCTTTCAGTGTTCGATATAAACCAGTCTCAATGCCAAGTCCGTTCTGCATTAGAACATAAATCGGTTGGGAGAACTTATCCGAGTACGGCGACGATAAAAACGGGGATAGAAGTTCGGGTGTAGTTTGAATCTCTGGTACCACCTTGGTTGTGAGGATAACGTGCGAGTATGCCTGATCAGCTGCCTCAGCTACGGATGCGCACACTGTAGTGATGAACAAACTATGAGTGGAAAGTCTGGTAGAGAAATTTTTGAGAGCAATTACCGACATCTATCAGGCCTCCATCCGGTGATGTTTCCGTATTTCTGGCTTCTGAAGTGCATTCCGTCGGCTGTTATCGGTGCATGATAATTAGCCAAACTGAGAAAATAGAGCGAGGCGGACCATGCGAACCTTTGCAAGCATTGTAGTTGCTTCGCGCTACAACAGTCACACGAGCAAGTCCGCTTCTCTTCAATATTAGTGCGTCTGGAAATATAGCGTGGCATGTTAACGATGCCGATTCAGTAAGATGAACGAGCGAATACTTACAGACGGCACCTACAGCACCGTATCCGACAAGAAGAATCTCCTTTAGATTAGTAGGCATGGACGATTCTCGTATGTAGATCTGGTTGTAGAATACGTTAGATACTGCTGTGAATCGGAGCGGCAGAAACTGGGATAACGTTCTAGTAAGCTCTAAGCATGTAAGCGAGGAGATCGCTCCCAGTCAGCAAAGGAACTTGCCTATTAGTAGGCCCCACCTCTGCACTGAGTCCGTACAACTTCAAAAAAATCTGTTGTGACTCGGATACGGAGGCATGAACGTAAGGGCCGGACCGTCACTTCTTCCATCTTGGGATCGATCGGAACGTTCTACCCCAAACTTGAACGACTGTTGAGAAAGATTGGTGCCACTGCAACGTAGCCTGGCTGAGAAACAGCCGACAGGCATTACGACATTGTATATGCCATAGTATTAGCTGCTATGGGTGCTTTCTCACCAACCCAATTTTCAGAAAGTTCATCTGCGAACTTCGAAGCTGCAGATCTAGATCTCATTAGCGGAGCAGGCGGTCCGTGTCCGCCCACAGAGCAGGATCGCATTCAAATCGCATTTCATTCTTAGTTTCTACGGTCATACTCGCAACCTATTCTCAAGCTTGATATCTCCTATGTCCTTGGCAATACACTCCATCCGAAGCACAGAGGCTTGAGACCTAAGGCACCGATCCTGTGAGTGCAGCAAGCACATGGTTAGGTAGTACTCAAGTCTACGATCTGTCATTTTTGAGTCGCACTCCTCCAACAGTGATATCATGATATTTGTCATGTAGGAATTCAAATATACAAAATACTTCGAGATTCAATCATCAAGAAGTATACGGCTATGCGCTCTCGGGTCTTCGAAACCCCTTCATTTCCATCTTCTGCCCGAGTCCGTTGATACCGTCCTCTATCCACACTGCATGGAGTTCACAACATTCACCGTTTCAGTCATTTTTTGGATAGAGGACGACGCAGGATTTCTTCGTGATCATCAGGCGACCTTACACTGAGTCAAGGACAAACTTGCGGCGTAGATAATCGCTAGTGACGTGGTCCTATGACGACCACGGCTTTGTTGGTTGATCTATCTGTCTATCGGTATGTATAAGGTTCATGTATCAACAATCCAACTAACAAGACTATTTCTTTTCTAATTTAAGAATGCAAAGGTGCTGTATGTTCAAATACGCTATCACACGAACAGATGCCATCTTGAATCTAGAATCTTTGCTATAAGGCACTGCCGACGCAGCTATATCCTATGAACCCCCATTTCATGGTTCGCTAATCTTGAACCAACCCCCCCCCCCGGCTCTGTTTTGCTCCACCATCGAATACATGACTTTATCTCTGCCGTCCGCGTTTTTGATCGGGACGATATTGGAAGCTTTCGCATATGGTACTCTCCTGAATGTCTCGGACTCCAGTGCGACTTTGACCTTATCTACACCCATGTGTCAGGTGTCTACTTGGCGATGCTCCCTCGAGGATTCGCGATATTGCGGAAGAGAGGACTCAAGGGAGCAATCAGGAAATATCTTCACTTCACATTGTTTGCGACTCTGGTATCACTCACTGTAGTGCGTGTTTTATTTACGTTTCTGTATTCCCGATGGATGGGTTTGCGAGACAGACTAATTATTTTTCTTAGCATTTTTGCATAGCTGTCACTCGTATCATGCGGGCATTCACTTCCAACGCTGAAGAACCTAAATTTGCTGAACATTACCTTGGGGTCTTCAACACGCCCTCGGCTGTGATCCTTTCTGTATGTAATGGGATTGTCCTTATCATTGTGAACGGATTGATTGTATGTATCGTCGACGTTATTTGATGCTGTCGACTGACTTAACGGATACCTGTAAGGTCTTGCGTACATATGTCATCTGGAATCATGATCGCCGAATTCTTGCCCTCTCAGTGACATTTTTCATGGTGAATTCTGGTATGTTATCACCATACGGTGACTATACTTTGTCCTTTGACAGCGTATAGCTACAGTGGTGTGGTTGGTCGTGGCGCTTGCATCAAATCCACTTCAATGGCGGAGCCCTCTTCTGTCTCCGGTATGGATGATGGCAACCGCATTCGCTTCATCATTGGTATTGAACATTATTTGCACCGGTACGTTCTCCACCACAACCATCTTAGTATGCACCTTGAATCTGTCGATAATCTTCTATTCAGCACTCATTGCCTACAAGATTAGAAAAGCTCAGCATGTCAGTGATAGGCTTGTGTCGATCATAGATAACAGGATGAAGCGCGTTTCTTTCATTCTTGTCCAATCTGGTACGTCTAACTATCAATGAATGGGTTGTACTGACATTTCATTATTGTAGCTGCAGTTCATACTCTCGTGAATTCTGCAATGTTGGTTTTCACGCTGACGGCACGTACTGCCCTGTATGTCATAATCTATCTGGTAAAGCCATTAGACAATCTGCTCATCAAGGACACTAATTTTATCGCCTTTACTTTTCAGACTCCTCCTCTCATGGTCCGTGTTCCTCCATACCGGTGGATATTTTCCCCACCAATTAACTGATTATTTTATCAGGGTATTAGTTTTCTGTATGTCATCATCAGCACTTCAAACATCGTTCCAGAGTCTGCGGTGCGGGAACCCTCCGAGCGAAGAGGACCCAATCAGATCATAACGGGCGACCATGGTCTGCCCAACGGCGATGATGATATTGTCGGAGTTGACAGTACCGCCATTTCCCCGGCTATCACTGTACAAATTCATCTGGAGCAGACCATTCGTGTAGATGATGACTGGCCTGTTGCCAGTGTGGAATCTGACAAGTGAAGACAGTAGTACAAGTTGTATGTGACGAATCCGGCAGCCTTCCTGTACTGATGCTTGATGTTCAAACGCATGACCTTTCTACATGAAATGCTGCTCTCGTTTGGTCTAGGCTGGATGATCTCCAACCTTTGAAGGTGAGCATGATGCTATATTTAATTGAACAGGATGTGGCGATTGCCCTACTCTCTGATAATACATTCAGCATATCTGATAGAAGGGAACAGATATGTCATCGAAAGGACAATTTCGTCCTTGGCGGCCGAGAACATCAAGATATTTACCACGAAGATTTCCGTACATCTTCGGTTGGACATATCTGTGAACATCTCCGTTCTCCATACCTCCCGCTGATCTTATCCACCCTGATCCTCTGCTCAGCAAATAACAGAAGGTTCTCTCATACCCAAAATGATCTAAAACAACAGACCGCCGAAATAACATCAACCACATGTTTCTTCTTCCCCGCACTTAATTTAGAAGTGGCAGCCTGTATCCAAGGACCTCGTCGTCAGCTGGGAACAAAAGAAGCACGAAAATTGCACTCCGTTCCTCCGGCGTCGTCCCGAAAGTCCAACGTGTTGTGCCGTTTTGGGACAGTGGTTGGTTTGGCGGCAAACGGCCAGTCTCTGGACGGAGATTGAACTCAGCTCTGACCGCGTATAAATTTCCCCCACTCTCGCTCAACCCTCCTCACATATTTTGTCTCCTGCTTCCATCTTCCCCTCTCTAGGCAACTGTCTCTCGTACCCGGCTTGGGCCAGGGCCCGGTCATTGGCCAACGCCTTCCTCGATGGGGCCACTAGCGAGTACTCATCGTCGTCACGGTGTGGCGTAACATGGCTGACCACTCGTCCTCGACAACCTCACCCTTGGATGACAACTTGGTACGTTTCTGACCGCTACAACTCTTTCACCCATCGTTGTACTGACCTCATCACCGTCGGGACAGTGTGGCGTTGGTATTCTCAAGAGGGTGGAACCGCATAAAATGCCCAAAATCCTTGGGCCACATGAGGATGAAAAGAAGATCAAACAAAGGCACCGTCATCACGTCTCGGCGTTGGTGGCGTTGGTTATGAACATCCTTCGGTGCGTTTCTCCTCACTCAGACGTCTCACCGTCTTCGGCAGCAATGACTTCAAGATATTGGATGGAGCCACTAGAGCTGTTAAGGCACCTGTGTAAGACCGACGAAACAAGACGGCATCTGAAAGACACTTACAAGAGCAAGAAAAAGCCCTTGAACACAGCCGTCGGGGCCCCATGGATAGGACCATAGCAAGCTGGCACCTGAAGATCAAGTTGAAGAAGAAGGCAAGCCCCCGTCGTGGATAGCCATTGAAGAGATGATGTTGAGCCGAGCCACAAGAGCTGTTGGGGCATAATGTGTGAATGCGGGCAAGCCCCCGACGTCGATTCAAGTTCCACCATCGACCCTCAAGATCCTGAGGGAGGTCGGATACACCGTCGCGCACGGTTGTATCTGTTCCTGGCATGACCTTTTCGCGGTCCTCGGGATAAGTACCCGCTCGGTCTTGGAGTGGGGAAACTAGCAATGCCTTAAACTTGGTTTGTGGGCGATGTACGTACTGAATGTTATGGCTCGGAAGTATTTATATGGATCTGTACCAGAAAGCAAGTGAAGATTCGTCTTTACTCGTTTTCAGCTTATGCAATGCGCACTTTATCGATGCATTAGTTGTGTTCATCGGAATATATTTCAATTATGTACAAATAACTAAGGGAAAGTCTATTGTTGTTCATGGCGGCGTTCTGTTCTATCGAAAGGGCAAACTGAATCATTGAGCACATGCTTGGCCCAGCCGAAGCTTTCATCGAAGAGGAATTCGACCTAGGTCCGGACATTGATACTAATTCGCTCACTCATGCCCACGAGAAGCTTCTTCTGTATCATCAGTATGATTAGTATCGGCCCCGGAGAACGGCTGACACTGACATGCACGGCAACGGTTGACACAGTCGTTTATCCAGCGTATTTGAAGAGCTGACTCCGACCAAAGAACGATGACCAAGCGCGCAGAGACTCGCTTCTGCCTGAAGGGCCTCCAAAGACGATTCGGGCAGGAAACCCAGTGAATAAGCAAGAAATAAAGATGCGTCATAGGACGAAGTCCGAACCCCAAATCGGAAGAGATTGTGTCACTTGAATACGAACCAACGCACAATCTTGAGGAGCAGCCCAGGTGTCCCCACGGAAAGTACCAGAATATGACAGAAAGCAAAGCAGCAAGATGTCACCTACAGAGCGATAAGACCATTTGTTTCAGGCGCATGCTAGTTTCCTCAGACAAAGACGCAAGTCAATGAACGAGTACTTATCCTGAGGACCACGGAAAGGTCTGCGCCAGGACGGGTGGTAATCGCCCTTGCCTCAGGAATCTTGAGGACCAACGATAGATCTTGAGTCAGTTTTGCCACAGGAGAAGAGAGGAGCACAAAGAGGCAAAGACATGAAAGAGCCAGTCTAGGCCGGAAGATGGAGGAGGAAGCGTCCATGAAGGGGCATGAGAAGAACAGAGACAAAACATCGGAAGACTAAGAAACCGGAGAGTTTTTGTCCAGTGGAACCTTTCGACAGCGCGATTCGGACTCCAGAAGGCCTTCGAGAGGACGTGACTAGTACATGACCAGACAAGACCGGAAGTATCACTCAGAAGGTTGGCCAGATAACAAGTGTTCAGTTGTCACCTCCAGGATCTTGAAACTGGTATCTTGTGACGGAGCAGGTGTTCTAAGACCACATTGAACTCTCCATTTCTTGCTGCATGTCCTTCGTTATTCCACAGCCTTCCATAAACTCAAAATCATGGTCGCCACAGAGGGGAGAAGCTCAGAAGAGACGTCAGCCACACAGAACAAATCCAGGACCAGACCAAAGAAGTCGCCCAGTAGTCGGCCACCAGCGGAAGAGTCGTCAGACAGTCTTGATGGCCTTGAGTGTTGGGAGCCATAAGGCTATCTTGCAGTCCCGACTCAAGGTCGGGATGCGCTCTGCGGGTTACAGGCTAGCGAGACCTGACGCTATCTTGAAGAGACGACCATCGCCGCTCCAGCTACCCACTCCGCACTCGCATCTTAGATATGCGAGTCAAGGGGATGTACAGGTTGCAGGTCTTGTACGCCACCGGGCGTGCGTGAACTTGCTGCACGCTCTTGGAGCCGGCACTCGTCCCAAACATATGCATATGGCCATTTGTTGACGTTCCCTTAGGCTAGATCCGTGCGTCTTCCAAGCTTTGTGTCTTCATAACCGCACCTGAGCACGAGAGGCCTTGTGGTAAAAGAGATAAAGGCGGCTTTCCGGGGTGCAGCACCTTCTGCAAGTATGGCAAGTGCATGTCAGCCACGATCTACATATCCTTGCGTTCTGGCTAATAGTGGGGGGGGGGGGGGGGCATGGCTCGCAGTGGTGAGACAGACACGCCTTGCGGCGTAGAAGAACATAGACAAGAGCCTTCAGGGAGTGGCCAAGATTAAACCACGCCGCGTCGAAGAGATGAGGATTGATCTTGAGCGGATAAGATGGGGGAACAGGTGAGAGTGATGGGGGGAAAGACGAGGGGAAGAGGGTCCTTTATATCTGTGGGCGGTAAGTGAACAAAGAGAGCAAAGCACTTTGGCCTTCTAAAGTTGGATGTCAGCCAACTGATCCGCAGGGCCCAAACATGCGGCTAAAAGTGGCACACCAAAGGCTCGGACAAAGACAATTCAGTCAGAACCGAGGACTGAGAATCCGAGGCATGCATGCTACGAATTACTGTAAGTTGACCTGAATGCAGCGGAATCAATAATACAGAACCTTGAAAAAAAAAGGTAGGATGCATCGTGTGATGAAAGACATCGAACGGACGGACCCTCTGATTTGGCACAAAAATGGTCAGCGTTCCTTGTCGTCGGGGGTCCAGTCTTGCACGCAGCGCCAAGGAGCCTACACGAGTAAAATGCGAAGGGATACAAGAAAAGAATACTCAGATGAGATGCGTGACTGCCCTAGAGAGGGTCTGACGACCACCAAAACAGCCGGAAGACAATTTGAATTCGAGCATCGGATCTCCAACTTCAACCCTAGAACTGTTATTACCGAATATTTCGATCAAGAGGACTGAGCGCGGAGAAACGTTAGCGAATACACATGGTGAAGATAGGCCGGATGGACATTCAGACCATGAGCGAGAGGCCGCAACGAGCTGTTGGCGAATAAATGTGGCGAAGATAGACTGAATGGAAAGACTCACAGGAACATTCGCCATACCGTATCATTCCCAAACAAGATGGGACGGAGAAAGCGTGGATCATTAGCCAAGAAGATTGCATTACGCCTTGAATCAAGTGTAGGAACGACCCTGACGGAACTGACAGACGGAGGAGATGGTGCACATGGTATATAAGCCTTCTTGCAAGAAACCTACCAAGAGGGAACACTGTGTGAAGGAGGGCGTAATAGGTTTACCTGCCGAGTGATCAAGGTGACTCAATAATTAAGACGAAACATAAGTCCGAGCGTCGGAGAAAACGGGAGGGTCAAGGCCAGTGCAGAGGATCTTAGATGTGCTTCCGCTGGTCTCGAAAAGAAGAAGTTCTTCGGGGAAGTCGATTCCATCCCATAAACCTATTATCGCACGCTAAGCGAAACCTTGTAAAACAATGGAGGACAACGGAATTACTCGCGGTCACATGAGTCGCGGCGCGAATGGCGTTAATCGCAAGATAAAAGGAGGAGGGTACTTGCGCCCCCCGTCTGCACCTCTTTCTGCATCCGCCACTTGTCGACCCTTCCCCAGTACGAGAGAACTTGCACTCACCATTTCTCTTCAACCAAGCTTCTGCCATCTTTGTTGCCCCGTCTACCACACCTCTCCAGATTCATTACGCCACATGGCTTTCACTCGATCCACTCCGTTGGCCCACCTTGATACCTACATGGTGAGTTATGGCCACACACATGTAGAGAACACCAACTGACACGAACCTCGATGAAGGCTAAGCATGTCGATCCTCCCACCTGGGAGCGGACTGACACGAGCTCCGTCAGCGAGACCGCCGTGTCTCAAGAGTGTTCGTCCGAGGCCGAACACCCCACGCCCTACTGTAGGGCATATATTCCCAATCAGACATCACGATGGGCGTTCGCCCAGAAGCCCATCCGACGCTCTGCAGTGAATGAGGTGTGCCAATGGCCACCACCTCCCTCCCCCTCCCCCTCCTTCTGCTTCGACCCCTTTGGGGACAGCAAGGGACCAGCCGTCACGCCTACCCACTTCGCGCCCGCTCCTGTTCCCAGCAGCGTCTACGTCCCCGGCAAGGCATCCCTGGCCTTGTACAACCCTGCCGACACTGTCTACGTCCCCCCTCCCCATCAGCCCCGCCGGTCCATCGATGCCACGTACGTCGGCATGAATAATAAAGATATACCTGTGGACCAACCGGTCGCCTGCCCGAATCTGGCGGTGCAACCGCAGACGCAACGAAGAGAGCCTACATCAGCACAGAGGCAGACACCTCCATGCGATCTAGCTCACTCCGCAACGCCTGCGGTGTCGCGGCCAACTACAGCAATGACCTCGTCGCTCTATGAGGATGAGGATGGGGAGGACGATTTCGTCCTGCGCGCGCTCCAGCTTCCGTGGCTGGAGTTCAACCTCATCGACGTCGATGAGTTCACTCCACCGACCACTCCCCCGCTGTCACCCTCAACGCTCGCGGACGACGACGAGGACCTGCCGGTATTGGAGAAGGCAGAGGAGTTGAGGGGATGGGAGGAGGCATCTTCTCTTGCCCGCGATGCTATATACCTGGCAGGCTTCTAGTTTTTTTTTTGTAGAAGATTTGTACTGCAAGCGAAGGACATTGTACTCACGTAGTCTCACATTTCATTTTCTTGAATTGGCTCGTCTTGTACTATATAGTTCCTTGAATGGTAAATGCCTTTGTATCTGTTTATCGGAAGGTCCAAGTAGGTCGCAGCTGTGGTTTACCCTTATGAGAATGCCTCTTCTTGTACCTTGGTCATATTACGCGGCGCGTGGAGCTAAATGAATGACTTGCGAAAACGATGAGGCTGCTGGCGTGTTTGCCTGCAAAACTTGCCTCACCTATGCCTAATCTTCTTGGCGGTGAAAGTCCTGCTCGCTCAAAGATGGGAGCAACTTTGACGACGATGAAGAATCGATAGGAGATTCTAGGAGATTCTTCGTTCAAACGAACCGCACGGAGCCAGAAAGAAGCGCCAACGTGTCGAGAGCTTCGAGATCCAACGGATATCTCGCAATTTCTAATTGAACACCGTGAGTATATGGGCTAGCTATGAATACAGACTATGATACGGCTCTAGATGGCTGTTGAACATCCAGGGTAGGGCCAGACTATGTTGAATGTCCGACTAATTTTACATCTACGAAGAGCACAGTTGAACGGTTGAACCTATGACGTTGAGTCACTCTACTCCACCAGAACAAAAAAAAAGGGTGTATCCCTCCAAGACCACCAAAACGAAAGCAAGAAGACATCAGAATGAGTGAACCACACGCCTACGACATCTGGCATAGATGGACGACACGCGCAACGCTTACTCGTCCTCCTCAATACCAGCAGGCCTCTGCAACGTCGAGACATCGACGCCAGGAAGCGGCCATCTTCGAGCGAACTCACGGACCTCACGACCGAGCTGCTTGACCATTTGAGCGCCCTCCTTGCCCTCCTGTTCAACAGTAGCAACACGGACGAAGTCCTTAAGTAGCTTACTGCCCGCTTCCTTTTGCAGAACAAGGGCAAATTGAACGGCACGGTGGAGGAAGTCAGCGACAATCTTCATGTCGGCCTCAAGCATGTCACGAGAAGTCAGAGCCGATGTACCGAGACGGATACCACCGGGGACTTGAGCGAAAGCGTCACCAGAAACAGCGTTTTCTGTAACAATTCATTGAATGAGCGACGAAGACAGCGAGAGGAGGGAGTAAAGCAACATACTGTTGATTGTGATGCCAACAAGGTCGCAAAGCTTCTCGAGTTTGCTACCGGTGAAACCGAGGGGCCGGAGATCCCAGAGGACAAGATGGTTGTCAGTACCCTGCGTCTGGAGCTTGTAGCCACGAGCTCTTCACCGAGGGTCTTCGCGTTGGCAATGACTTGCTTGGCATATGCTTTCCATGTTGGCTGGCTTGCCTGGAGAAGAGCAGTGGCGATACCAGCAATGGCCTAGGAGAAATACGAACCTCAGCGTGGGGGCAAATGTGAACGAAGGTGAAGACATACGTTGTTGTGGGGACCACCCCGGCAGGCGGGGAAGACAGCATCGTTGACACGCTTCTCGAGGTCTTTGGCCTTCTCACCAGTCTTCTTGAAGAAGATCAAACCGGCACGAGGACCACGAAGGGTCTCGTGACTATCGAGGAGTTGTGATCAGCATCGCAACAACCAATAAAATATGGTGAAACACGCACCTAGTGGTGGTGACAACATCGCAATATTCGAAGGGATTTGCCTGTTCACCAGCAGCAACGAGACCACCGATGTGAGCGATGTCTGCCATCAAGTAGGCACCATGCTCATCGGCGATTGCGCGGAGAGTTTTGTAGTCCCAGTCACGGGGTAAGCGGAAGCACCACAGATGATGAGACGGGGTTTGTAGATCTTAGCCGACGACTTGATGCCATTGTGGTCAATGAGCTGGGTCGCGGGGTCAATGCCGTAAGGGAGGGATTGGAAGTAGATTGAAGATGCAGTCATCTTCTTTTTGGCAGTCTGCGGAACGTCAAGTCAGTCACGAATACGTGTACATGGTCTTGGACAGACATACGTAGTAACCGTGAACCAAGTGGCCACCGTCAGGTAGACCGAGACCCATGAGACGGTCCTGAGGATGGAGGAGCGCAGTGAGGGCAGCGAAGCTGTGATCAAAAGATTAGACATTATGACAACGTTCAGGGATGCATTGTGCGTACTTAGCAGTCTATGGAGCCTGACATTAGTCAAGACGTAAAGAGACATAGTAAGACTGCACTTACGCTACCGGAGTAAGGCTGGACATTGACACCCCACTGTGAAAGCTCCAAGTGGAAGGCCTGGAGGGACGCTTCTGGCACAAGACTTCCAGTTCATCGACATACTCGTTGCCACCGTAGTACCGAGCGGCAGGAAGACCCTCAGAGTACTTGTTAGTGAGGATCGAACCATTTGCTTGATTCCGTCGAAGCAGTTCTAGCCTCCTTGACTTGATTTGGAACTTTCACCGCCCTCACAGATGACGAACTTTTCGCGATTGCGCCAGCCCCTCATGCATCAAGTTTCTCTGCACTTGCCAGGTGTTCAAGAGCGGCTTACGTAAACTAACAGTCGGACGCTAAATGTGAGTGCGTGAGTGCCGGGCAGGAATCGTGTTAACGCTTCCGTCGTGTTGAATTCGAGGTCGGAACCTGGAACCCTGTTTGGGAATAGAGTGAGAAAATTACACAGTGTTGCAAAGTCAGCGAAAGAGCACCAACGTCGCCACGTTTCCTTCCCTGCAACGATGCCATTCATGTAATAAAAGCCTTGATTGGCTAGCATGGCCCTCTGCTCGTCATCCATGATATCTTTCCAAAGGCAAAAGTCAGAATTAACATCCCCATTCACATGGAGCCCGCGATGATATACAAACCGTAGAGCTTCTGCAACAAAGGCGACCTTTGAGCACAAATGAATTCGAATCGATAACACTTGACGACACTTGCCTTCATTCGACATCGGCCGGACACGTTAATAAATCCACCAACGTTGACGGCATCCGCTGAAGTGCACATCCAAATGAAGGAAGTAATCGCCCCTCGCGAATGTGCAACAATAAGATCGATCGCGTATCCAAGTTTCCTTGTCACATAGTCATAAACAAGCTGTAGGTCTGCAACGTCGGTCCAAATGGAACCTGACTCTCCACTGGATTCGTGATTCCCACTATCCACAGCAAAATGATCAAGGCGTTCAGAAATTAGAATCAATACGTAACAGAACAAAATAAAAATGTTTCGAACTTGTATGAACTCACCGAAAGTCAAAGCGAAATGAGTGAAACGGCAAGCGTCGTGCAAGGCGTTTCTGGTACAAATAATCCTTATGCCTGTCAAGTTTGAAAACGTGCTCGAAGCATGGCCCTTCAGCATATCACATATCGATCATAGCTGACTTACCCTAGGACACCATGAACAATCTGGATCGAATGACAGCACGATCGTTCGGCTGCCCTGGGAGGCATGTGCGATCTCGACTTTCAAGACATACCAAAGCCAATTTGCGTTCCCGTCCAGTTTCGAGATTACGATCAGGCGACGGCGGCGTTACCAAATGCTCCAAGATCCCAGTTAGATGCACGCCTTTCTCTCGAGGATGTTGGATGACGACCTTCGTCGTCGTGTAACAGAGCGTCATTACAGTGGCACTGTGCACCGAATAGAAATTTTCAACCAGTGCGACTCAACGTTTCTTCCTAGTGTAAGCTGCAGATTATAGTATCCGGGCTGCTCAGTGCTGTGGTATTTGCGATGTGGAATCTAGCGCATGACACAGTGCCGCGAGACTCTAAAGATAACCCAAGGCACGAACCCGAATAAGCTGTAATATTCGTATACGTGGCTGTGGCGCGTCTGGACTCTGAGGCGGGGCTGAGACCAAGGATCTGCGCGTCTAGTACGCGACTTGTCACGAACGTTGTGTGCTTGTCACAGCCGCGAACGTCGTTCTTCATTAGGGCAGTGGATGGCGGAGTCGCGCTTGTATAGCCAGGTGTGTGGATCATACGCGTTTGGCATGGAACGACACATAGAGAGTATCGAGAGGGAGGTACATTCCATGACATTCGGCAAAGGACATGGAAGATAGAGTACAGGGGTACCGCAGAGTGGGCTACGTGGAGAAAACGACGCGTATGGACTAATTACACTAGTGAAGGTATTACAAAAATAGACATAGATGTCGATAACGAAATTGTAAGAGTCATTTCGAAGAGGGGTGGGTTGGTTATTCTAGAAATATGGGATAAAGAAGGGTATATGCGGGGCTTGAAAGTGGTATATGCTCCAAGGATGCCGAAGAAAATCAAGAAAGAATCCGGAGTGAAAGGGGGGCGTAAAAGGTGATTGTATGCTACGTGTCCGTGACAGTCCGTCGCCGTACGAGTCCATGGGAAGGCATATAATGATACAGTGATCCGGTTTTTTGTCATTATCGTGAGGTTGCATGGAGATATCGTGAAGGAGAATGATGGTGGAGAGGGGGCGGGCTTGTTCACCGAAGATGGAGGTTGAGCACATTGTGCTTGTCGGTAGGAGACAACCCTGCGAACGTTACTGATTTCATAAGCACGTCCACCCTCTTGCACCCCTTGTCCTTCTCCACCTGCCTCATATTAGGGTCTCTGATGGACCGGTACCGCAGCTTGTAAGCATCATCCACCGCTGCAGCCGTCACCTTCGGGTTCTTGCATGCCAATGTGAGCTCGGCGTCTGACATGGGTGTCCGCAGGTTACGGTACACGGCGTGAAGGACATCTTGAACAGTGACGTAGGTGCCGTTCGAAGCTTTCACTTCGACCTTCCATGGTAGCTCAGAGCTAATGATGGTGAGCTCACCCATGGCCGGCATGGTGGCTGGTTGTGCGAGGACGTCACTAGAGAGCGCATACTGAAGAGGTGACTGCGGACTGTATGGGTGAGGAGCGCGAATCAACGCCGGGTCGACTGTTACTTTCCAGATGAGTGGTTGTGGTTTGACTGGGTTCTGGTGTGACGCTGCGCAAAGCACCGCGTGGATCTCTAATGAAGAGAGTGAGAGTGGGGAAGGGGTGCGTGCGTGTCCCCGAGTAAAGGTCGGGGAGGCAATGTAGGGTCCCGCTGGGATATGGGCGGGGTAAGTGGGCGGCGTGCGAAGAGCGGGGGACGACGGTGCCGACGAGTTAGAGAACGAAGGCGAAGGAGTGCGCTCGACCTCTGGAGAGAAATGGACGCGTCTGGTGGTCATTGTGCTGTGCTTTGATGCGTCGGTGGTGAGTGAGTATATGCGTGATGGAGAATGTGATGGGGAATGTTTCTTGGGGAGGGAAGAAGGTAGGGGAGGGCCGGGTTATATAGACATAGGAGGAGTCCATTCCAACGATCGATCGTCCACCTGTGAAGGGAATATATGACAAGCACTGCAGGATTCACCGCAGATCTGGGGTATAGACGACAATACAATCCAGTGGCAGCGACGGTGCCGACTACTCGGCTCTGATGGTTACAATACACCGAGTCTTGCACAGACCGAGTCCGACAAGAGTGGAATCAATGATTAAGATGCGGTATCATCTCAGCGACTGGATCCGCAGCGACTCGTAACCGCCGAATTTGCTGCCAATATCATCGCATGAAGGGGAACGCTGGTGAATACACATGCTCTTGTGACCCCGCGGTCAGGGCACAAGCACGACTCGACATGACTCAACACCATGGATGCTTCGAGCAAGGAATTCTTCGGACGTGCCTGTCATACCAAACCCTAATATTCCCAGCAAGAAGCCCAGTCGTGGAGGGGCCCGGGGCAGAGGTATACGGGATGTTGGTCCTCCGAGTGGTCAATATTCCCTAGTAAGGATAACTGGGGTTGTTCTCTGGCCATAACCCCTCAGAAGGGGAACCATACCGAGTCAAAACCCTCCCGCATTTCCACAGCCCTTGGCAATGAATTCAAGGTTTGATCAAATTCAACCTCAGCCTTCGTGCAAGCTGGATACGGGCGTCCCGCCCATGTCCATATTTGGATGTTGCGCGTCTGTTCGACTTTCTGCGGACAGATCAAGCACAGTGACCATCGTTCTCTTCCAGCAACTGTCATTCGTTCATTAATCTTCGTCTGCGACGCTTTCGACGCTCGTACGATGATTGTGCGGCCGCAGCATGTACGCCCAGTGCTGCGCGCTTTTAGCACGACTGCGACCTGTCGTGGCAATGGTGGTTTCGTCTCAAACATCGGAAAGCAACCCATCCAATTCCCTCCATCAGTAGTCCTCACGCCATCTCCATCCGTGTTATCTGTCCAAGGACCGCTTGGCACGACCGAAGTCCCCTTGCATCCGTTCATGCAACTTAGTTTCATCGAGCCGCAAACGCTTTCCGTGCAAGTGGAAGACCCGACACAAAAGAAGCAAAGGTCGATGTGGGGTCTTACGCGCACCCTTATCTCCAATGCCATTCAAGGCATGACACAAGGATTTACTACGCCGATATACCTAGTCGGCGTTGGATACCGTGCGGCAATGGAAAGTGACCCGCGCGGGAAATTGCCTGGGTTCACTGGTCAGCGGTTGGCCATGAAGCTAGGCTTCTCGCATTCGGTCTATGTGCCCATACCGGAGCATATCAAAGCTGAAGTAGAGACGCCAACTAAGATTGTCATTAGCTGTACGGATAAACAGAAGTTGGGGCTGTTTGCGGCCAAGGTTAGAAGTTGGAGACCGCCAGAGCCGTACAAGGGCAAGGTCCGTCTTTCTCCTTGTGCCAATTACTTCCGAACGCGCTTAGGGACTCTGAGTTCTGACATCACTTTTCTCTTCGTTAGGGTATTTTTGTCGGCAACGAGAGGGCGAGAAGAAAGAGTGTCAAAAAGAAGTAGTACCGCTTCGGCTCTCGCTCAAAACGCGCTCCTTCTGTTATACAACGGTCTTCACCGACCTGTTTACTCCGACTCTTCGTTGTTGGACCAAGTTCTGATCATGGTTGGATAAGCTACCGCATTTCAATCTATCACGCTCCGCTGGTTCGCAGCCGTGTCCTCACGCAATGCTGATTCTACGTTCTTTGGCCGCACATTGACGCTACGTATCGACGCTGTTAAGTTATAGACGCACGCAGGAGGCCGATGGGACTAGGCCCCAAATCAATTTGGGGTAAGCAGTCCCATGGCCAGGCGCGTTCTGTTTGAAAGGTAATGTCGCAGCACCGGTTTAGCCGAGCCACTACCAGAACATGTACGTCCTTCAAAAAACCTTGTTATTTTTGTTCTCCATTCGAGCGGCTTGCGGCGTTCGGATTGTTACGGATCTGCACATATACCGTGTCTCCTATTGTTTCCGGACAGGCAACACGCTTTGATACTTACCTCCAACAAGAAGTCTCTTTCTTTTTTGAGTTGACGATAATCATCTACGGACACGTCCGCTGTCAAAACTTAATTTTGAAGCAAACTACAATTGTCCTTGTTCGGCTCCATGTTGGACGGATGTATGTATGACATACCGTGTGTCAACGAGGATCAAGGGTGTTCGCATTACTGATATGAAGGGTTCTGTTGTTCGTTGCCCGGTGGGTCGTATGACATCCGATTGGTCACAGGCACAGTTGTAAGTCGCGTTCTCATCTACTGGTCTAACTCAGTTATCAGTCTTTACAGCGTCTGCTGCTAAGTTTACAAGTTTCAGGGCCCCATGTTCTCTTTACTATGTCAGAACTTAGCTCCTTCGGGCATAATGGGTCCTAGCGAGCATGGATATCAAGTTCAAGATCATCGGGAGGCGTCGGTATTCTTTTAGTACATGTCTTGCTGATCCTTTGCACATTCCAGACATCCAGGGATCCTCAGTCATTGTTGAGCATTGCGCAGACTCATCATCAAGGATTGGCATCTGTGTGAACTGTAATCTGACCCGTTCAGTCGATCGTCTGATGCTCAACTTGTTGGTTGTCCGTGTTCCCATCTTTCATTCTGACAGACATCGGCCCTTACAGCATACGACTTCAAGTTCCATTTACACGTTTGAACTCTTCTGGTGAGCTCCGTCAGTGTACTCGAATTTGTAAACGATTCTCGGACATCCTAAACCGCGGTAAAGTTTAGAACAATGGTTGTTGTTGATCTTCTCCCGAAATTCGTAGTTGTCACGGACCTCAATCATTTGTTAGCACGTCAAGACTCAGAGCTCAGGTTAATAATCTGAGCCATTGAACCGGCCCTCCGTTGGGTCAGTTGTGTTCTCATCTGTTAGTTCAACTCGGCTGATGAGCTTTACAGCTTCTGTGCCTAGATGATAGATCTCAGACTCGAGTTCCTACACACAAGTCTGCTTTTTTTTGTGAGCTCCGCAGACCCTTAGTTCGCAATGGTTATCCAGAACATTCCACTGCAACGAAAACGGATCTCAAATGCGAGATCTTCCGCACATGTCGGTGGTGGAGTCGTCCACACCTAATCTCCTTTCATCTCCCGCACATGGTACGTCCAAGACTAACAGGGGCTCTTCACGCTCCACGAGCCTTCGATCATTGTTACAAAGCGGGATCCTTTTGCGACGATTAGCAACAAGTTTGCGGGAAGTCCAAAGTGGTGCGCTGTTGGGTAATAAGATAAAGCACCATGGCGAGTTTGTAATCCCTCTGGATTGATCTCGCTAGCAATTGATTATACAAACAGTCTGCATAAGGTGTCCGTGTTTCATGTGATGTGCTATGCATAATAAGCTCCCAGGTTGAACGTCGCTGATTCTGAAGCAGTATCATAATAATGCCTCCGCCTTGTCGCGTTTTCTACTCAGGCTTCACTTGGCGGGGAGGGACATAATGAAGCTTACTCAACGGAGTTGCCATTTGTGGGTCGGGTGATGGAGTCCGCCTTGGCCGGAAAAGGGAGCCGTGATGACGAAGGGGACGGCGCAACTCATGTCCTCCTCGCGGGACCCACTTCTGACAAAACACGTCCTCGTCCCGCTCTCTACTTATATACCTCCTTTGTATATCCCCTGTTCATTTTTTGTATCCATTACCACTATATCCTTTACTTGCACTGTATTCATTTGCACAATGTCCCCGAAACACCACCAGAAACATCATGCCAAACGCCACCATGAACGCCATCATGAACACGCTACAATAATCCAACAGTTTAGAGAGCAACTTGTACAGGAAGACTTGCTGCATGAAGAGGACTCTATCGGTATCGATGATCACACACTACTGTGAGTATCGTATTGGCTCCACACGGTGCGAGCAGAATGAACTGAATTGACCAATTCGTGGGATTCATTAGTCGATTCCTTCGTGCCCGCCATTTCAATTTGAAACAGTCCAAGCTTATGTGGAAGAACTGCCAGGATTGGCGCAGCAACGTAGAAGGCGTTGGTATTGACGAGCTTTACCGACGAATCGATCCGTGGGATGTATGTACATCATGCTGTCGCTTTCTTGACATGACGATTTTTATCCTATTTTTGTCTGCAGTATCCTGAACGAGAGCATGTCTTTAATTGCTGGCCATTATGGTTCCATAAGGTAAGCCTACACTTGTGATTGCCCATGAAAACATAATGATTATCGTCGTTCCAGACTGACAAGGTACTTCGGAATGATGCAATTGCATCCTACATGCGCTGACACTAATTTCAAACTTTACAGAAAGGTCGACCCTTGAACATCCATTTCTTTGGTGGTATCAATATGCCCGAACTGTACAAACACATTTCACCGGAACGCCACTGGCAAACCGTTCTCGTCAACTGCGAGTCTCTAACTCGTGAGGTGCTCCCTGCCACTGCACACTCGCTAGGGAAGCCAGTCGACGGCACTTTTGTCATTGTAGATCTCAAGGGCTTCAGGTATGTGATCCCGTACCTTAAGCTTCACGGTCCGATGGTAACTCAAAATTCCGTCAATTAAGCTTAAGCCAATTTTGGCAGATGAAGAACCTTGCAAGACAATCCTTCCAAGTATCTCAAGACTACTTCCCCGAAACGTCAGTACTGGCCATCGACTTCATTTGCATTATCTTACTTATTTTGTTTTCCTTACAGGATGGCCCAATTAGCGATCGTCAATGCGCCTTCGTCCTTCACCACTATCTGGTCCTTCATTAAGCCCTGGCTCGCCAAAGAGACTCAACAGAAAGTAGACATTCTCGGGACAGACTACCAGAAAGTGCTCCTCGATCTTATAGATGCCGAAAACCTCCCCGAATCACTTGGTGGCAAGTGTACTTGCCCTGAGGCAGGTGGCTGCGACAAGAGTAATGCAGGCCCTTGGAACGAGGGTCGTAAAGAGAGAAGAGAGCAATGGTTGAGAGGCGAGGGCGAACCTCATCTAGGTGCCGACTTGTTACAAACACCAAGACAATCACCTTCGGCGAGTCAGAGCACAGTGGTAGTAGAGGTAGAAATGGAAATGACGGTGGAAATGGAGGTGGAAGTCGAAGTCGAGGCGGAGGTATCGAACCAAATCGACGCAGAGGAAACGAAATCCCAAATTACCACTATCACTTCGACAAGTGACTCTCTAGCGGAGTCGAGCTCATCCGAAAGCACGCCTGCACCGGCCACCCCACCGATTGATGAACTTCAAGACCGATTCGAACATACGTCTTTGCACGAGCATATTCATGATAATTCTGAACACCACCCGCTCACTCTCACGCAGGAAGCGTCGATTCGGGAAGTGGTTGAGAAACACCCGGATACTAGGCAAGTACAGAATGGCGACTTGCACAAAGAACAGGAGATTAAGACTGTTACATGAATTAATGCGCTTCTATTAGAAAGGTTGACTGCGATTCACAAACATCAGAACAATAGAGCTATCAATAGTATGGAACATATTCCCTTTTCGTCCTCATCGTCAGCATCCTCACATTCGAAACTCCCCGCCTTGAATCTCTACTTCGTCGTCGTATGTATCATCCGTTGCGTTTGTATCATTATACTCTGTGCCGCATGTGTTATAGGTTTCCTCCCTGTTTACCCGTCTTGTCATCCACATCTTTTCTTAGTTGAGCATTCCTTGTAGCTGTAATTATTATGCGCATTCTGGTACGTTGGTAGATCAATGTCATATTGCTGTATAACAATAACCAACCTAGTGGAGAGTGCTGAAGCAAGTCTTCTGACAGACACAGTCTGAAGATAAAGAGCACAATGGATTAATGACTTGCAGAACATATAGAGACGGAAGTGCCGCCTTACTGACTTCCACGAATATTACATACCCCAGATGATTCCCTCTTGTACTGTATACATCAGGCTTGTGAAGTCGCTGAGTATTGCTTAAAGCAACCTGGTCAATGTACCGTGTCTCAATAGGCATACCGATGTCTAATTTGGACCAGCGCCTTGGCGCCATTCCAAATCTTCACTGTCGTCTTTGCGGAGCGCTGCAAACAATAGTAATGTCACTGACGTGCTACATACCATACCGATAGTATCGTGAATTACAGCTGTGAACAAACGGAAGGGGATATCCAGAAGACCTGAAGTCCATGCGATCGAAAATAAACAGTCTCGGTAAAGCATTATCAGAACGTAGGAATGAAGTCATGAATCCTGTCCCTGGCGTCCTGGGCGATGCACTCCGCTATCCATGTCAAACTTCGGATCTCCTGTTCCTTTAGCTTCACATAGCTATAGAAGATGCTGTATTGGAACTGCTGCAAAAACGCTTGCTTGTTGAGGTGGACTTCATGTAAGAAGAACCGATCCTCCAGGTCAGCAGCAGGGCCAGAGTCGTCGCTGAGGTCACCAAGGAGGTGAGCCGTGCTGTCGTTACCTCCATTGGTCCTTGCAGACGAAGACGAATTATCGAAGAACGCGCGGTACTCCGAAACACCTTCGCAGGCCATTCGTACTTGTTCAATATCGTCTGCACGTGCAAGCGCGTTATTGCCTTCAGGGAACAATCGACCAATGGTAGGGAACAAGTTAGCACGTTGTTCCTTGGAGAGTTCGGTACCGAAAGAGTTAATGGTAATGTTAATGGTTCGACGATCGGCTTCGAAAGATAGAATTCGAGCCATGACATCTGCCGTGGGTCCGCCGATCTTTTGACAGAAGGCGTAGAAGTCCTCGAGGTACGCTTTGTAGAGCGTGCTACGGATGATTTCGATGTTGAGGTCGTCCAGGTCGGCGGCTGAGAGACATTCGCGGAAATATGGTGCTGAAACATTCAAAGTTTGAATAAGACATGCGAGGCAGTGGGAAATGAAAGCTGACCCACCTAGTGGTGTCTCGACCAACACACTATGGTACAATTCCTCGACATTGGTTGCTACGCACAGCGCAGGCATTGTATCAAATACACCGAGAGGATGACACCTCTCTAAAAGCTCATGGGTATCTCGCTCGTGAAGCGTTCCAGTAATGAGCAGAATGACGTTGTCGATCATGTAGGCATATCTGTTCGTACACGCAGATATCAGACAGGGCGCACATAAAGACGTGATTGACTCACGTAATGTAGTCAAAGAACTTGTTCAGAGGTTCGACAGCATTACTCCGTAAGAAGTTGAACTGGTCTACCAATAGTTGTGTCGCCTTGTCCGTTATGGTCGAGGTCGAGATGGGTAGAGGTTCGTTTGAGAGGAAGTTGCCGTAGTCGGTTGCAGAGAGTTGTGTTCGGAAGTCTTTGAAGTATTATAAGATCATTGATAGGGTGAAAGCTGAGACTTGCGACACACCTTCAATAGTCTCGCATTGCGTCAAGTTTGAGTAGTGAGTCTGGGTAAGCAGACCGGCCTTGTAACCTCGAATGATTCCCTCCAGAAAGCCATTGTCTACCTATATGTTCCATCCTATGTGAGTCAACCCCACGCAAGAACACTAGATAAAGGTCAACATACATTGAAGAATAGAGCCTCCATGTCGTTCTGGTACAGCACTGAGCAGAAGCGCCTGCGGATTGCAACAGTGGGCGCTTGTCTTTAGTACGTTTTCTACGAAAGGTATGTCGTTCTCACGATCTACTCATGAGATTTCCTTAGGCTGTTCCTGAGCGCCGAACTCTCACAGCGATCGAATCCACACTTCCCAATAGCCGGTGCCATGCATGCATCACATTAACCTGACATATAGAGCCAAATGGCTTGCTTATTACTGTTGAGCATCTCTGAGGCGAACGCAAGTTGATAGTATTCCAGGCGGAAGATGTCTACGTCCTTCGAGACAACTACATTATTCATTCCCCATCCACAGGAATCTGGGGTCTCTATTGTCGGTGTTTTAGAACAAGTTCAACCTGGAGAAACTATTGGGCGTAAGATTGCCTTAGTCAGTTTCTAACTCTTTGATTGACCATCGCATCTTACTTAATTTCTTCGTAGATTTTACATGGTTCTCTTGGGTGAGAATCCTAGTCATCATTTTCGTCGCGTTTCCGTAATATGTTAACGATGAGTTTAGTCACAAAGACTATCTATTTCAGAAGCGACTAGCATATCGTTTACCTATAGACTCGTTTCGCTTTGACTTCCGGTAAGTTATTGTTTACCTGTTTGAATTTACTCTGCTGAAAGTTTGTTGCAGAGGTAATCATGAGACGGCCGGAGAATGGCGAATGGGAGCCCTTGCTAATGATGTTGCCGATATCGATGCCGTCGTCGCGTATCTCATGAAAGAGTATGGATACGTGGTGGACCTCATCGTGGGCCATTCTCGCGGTGCGATCAGCGGCATCCGATGGATGTGCACCTCTGAGGAAAGCAAGACTGTGAGAGGTTTTGTGAACGTATCTGGCCGTTATAGGATGGAGGTACGTTGCCAGTGTTTTGCCCTCATTTAACGCCCTCTCTGAAAATGTTATGTTTGAAAGAAAATTCTAGGTGAGTGAGTTGATCCTGAAAATGAAGGCTTTCTGGAAAACCCGTCCAGATAACATTCCATCCAGATTCAAGCAGTTGCTTGAGTCGCAAGGATACTACCTCATGAAGGGAGTAGTTGCTCGGAAGGAGTTCGTTGGAAAGTACGTTACCCCGAAAGTCGACCCGGTTCCGGCTATTGACATCGTTGCAGGGTTACTGTCGACGATGTGCAGGAGTTTGTGACCTTTGATTGCTCATTCGTTTGGGACCAATTTCCTCCCTCCACGCATGTCTTCAGCTTGCACGGTCTCAAGGATCACATCGTCCCTCCGTAAGCTATGATCACATGTTTCTAACGTTATCATTGTCGTGACCTGTTTTCAGCTATGACGCTATCATCTATGCTCGTGCGTTCGGGGCGAGAAGCCCCGGAACTCACAATCTTTGCTATTCTGAAGATGCTGATCACAATTTTACTGGCGTAAGCAGCAAATTATTTCGGATCGTACAGTTATAACTTCCAACTTCTTCATTGCAGATGTCGGACTTTGTCGTCGAGACAGTATTGGAATGGTGGAAAGCGTTGGA
Source organism: Somion occarium (assembly GCA_964035595.1). NCBI lineage: Eukaryota > Fungi > Basidiomycota > Agaricomycetes > Polyporales > Cerrenaceae > Somion > Somion occarium. The sequence continues at coordinate 1,543,108 of OZ037950.1, read as the reverse complement.
ACATGGGCAGCTTAAGACTGGCATTTGGAACACCGGTGTTAGAAGCAAACTATAAATATGTAGGAGAAATTCCCGGTGGTATGCAGGTACTGTACACTCGAATATTGCGGTATCTAACCGTAGTGAGCTTCCTTCACTATCACCTCTCGTGGGGATCAAACAGCAATGCATCGTTCAATAGCGTATACAAGAGGGAGTGGATCTGCGAAATCTGACACTGAAGCTTCTCAACACGTACGATGTTCTTTCTAGTCTCCCACGCAGAATTCCATGATCATTCCCGCAGGCTGTCACAACGGGCCATTGCCTCAAAATGTAAGATCATCGTTTAGTGATAATGGCTTCGCTCCATTTCCTTTCGCTCTCCCTCCATTCAGTTCTGTTCTCATATCAGTACTTGTCGTTGAGATGGTTTTGACATATACAACAACAAAAGTCCTCATACCACACCCTCGAGAAAAGGACATTGAATTTACTGGGATACTGGAACATGTAACGCCTGCCAGCGCCGGCGACTATAATCCGGATCGTCGAATGGCTCTGGTGCGTTGCAATAACGGCTTCGTCTCAACCCCTCATATCTCTGATCATGTTCACGCGGGTTGTAGATTGTCCATGGAATCCTTGGGTAAGTTGTCCTCAATATGTGAGGGCGTATGTATCTAAACACATGCCAGGCATAAGGACTACCTATACCAGAAACGTCTAGCGCGGCGCTTGCCGTTTCATTCATTCCGCTTCGACTTTCGGTGAGTTCAGCACAAGGCTTCCCCGGGGGACTGACAGCGACCTGATTCTTGTAATATTTTCTGAAGCGGAAATCATGAATCTAGTGGAGAATCAGGCTCCCTTTTGACCGATGTCGCCGACCTTCAGATAATTTATGACTATGTGACTAAGAAACTCGGATACGTTGTCGATGTTATTGTGGCACATTCCCGTGGAGCAAATACATCGTTCCTCTGGATGTGCACATCTCCTGATGCAGCAGGTGTTACGCGTTTAGTCAGTGTTTCTAGCCGATTCGCCTTCATGGTATACTCGCTAGTCACCTAGTATTAACAATCAGGCTGATTATCCGATTTTACAGAAGATCCGAGGTAAGGTAACAAACTTCCAAGGTGGTTTTTGACTTATATGTTTCCGGAGACACCTTGAACGAGGAGCAGAAGAAAATGCTTAGTGAGACCGGCTATTACTACATGAAGGGTCTTGTTGCTGGAAAGAGATCCGTAGTACAGTGGGTCTTGCCGTCTGCTGCCAAAGTTTCCATCCAGACTTAACGTTTTGATAGGATCCCAGGATCTGATCACGAAATTAACTTGGCAGAGGAGGCAATCAACTTCCCAGCTACTACGCACGTTCTCACAGTACATGGGCTGGCCGACCTGAATGCTCCCGCGTACGTATTTCGTCTTGTCATGCGTACCTTATATATGACTAGACCTCTACTATCCTAGTTATGAGGCGGTACTCTTTGCTCGGACCGTGGAAGCGAGAACTCCGGGAACACACAACCTATGCTTTGTAGAGAATGCAGACCACAACTTTGTTGGAGTGAGTCACTGATCGTCTAGGCAGCCTGCTGAAGATTCATTTTATGATTTTTGTACCTCTCCCAGTGCACAGAGGTCATCATCGGTGTTATTCTGGAATGGTTGGCAGTTGGGGATCGCAAAGAGTTGAAGACAGGACTTTGGCATATAGGCTTGATGACGAAACTGTGAATCGTGAAGAGATACTCAAGAGTTCGACGCTACCTGCTCGGCCGCAATCTCTACACACTCAGTATGATTCCTTTGTAACTGCAATGGCTATTGCAGCCCAGGCGTTCTCAGGTGATGTAACAGTTAGTGACCATACTACACCACTCAGCATCTATGAGAATGTCAAGGTCAAATTCGACTTTGCACTTGTGCTCTTCTGGGACCGCGTCTTGTGCAAGGGGACTCCAGCGTCTTGCGGAGCGTAAAAGGACCTCTGTGCTCCGAAATCCAAGTCTTTTGAATATCGTGAAGATCTTTGAGGTCGATTTCCCGGAGAAGACGTTGTTCTATCATTTCTCCCGAGAAGCAAGTTATCACCTCCACGGCTTCGTCTGTCTGACTTCCCGTGTTTGGAAGAACTGCCCACGTATCAAGATACATGCTGGACCGTGCGAGATCAAATTCAATGCGGCTGAAAGGGGACTTCAAGCTTCTGAACGGCGAAGAAATAGAAGAAACCAACCAATTATTGCGTCAGAAAGTGATCTAGATACAGGTCGCATCGTAGCCTGAAACAAGGGAGCAGAGTTATAATGCTAGTGTACATTCAACTTGATCTAATCATTTATATTTCAAAGCTTTTGCGTATTCTCCAATTCCGTAGATGGTAACTCCACAATCTGGTCTATGCCTGGGTATTGTGGAAGGTTTAGATTGAACTTCTCTTCTAGTGTCCTGTATAAAATGTCGGTAATGTTCAATAACAGTCAAAAGCGTCGCAAACATACTTTGGAACAAATCGACCACCAAGGAAATGTTGACCTTTGAATTCTCTAGCACCCTCTTTGGGAGCAGTCAGGCTGACAAGAACGTCGGGATTGAGGCCGACACCTTCCGCGTTGCCACGTTCAACGTCCCAACCGGAAGGAATGTCAACGGAAACGATTGGCAGCTTGGACTCCGTGATAAGCGGCAATGCAGAGTCAAAAGGAGCTCTGACAGGCGGTGTGAAGGAAAATCCGAAGATAGCGTCGAGAATGACATCGGCGTCGGCAAGGGCCTTGCGCAGTGGTTCTGTCTCATTGGATGGAGGGATAATTGGTATCTTCATATTGACACATTGTGTTTGAAGTCGCTGAAGTGGCCTGAGGGTATTATTAGAAATATAATAGGAAAAAGCTGCTAACCTTGTAGATATCTTTATTTCCAGGCTAGTTACAAGCATGTCTCATTTCAGGCTGCAAGGTATGACAAGTGAGCTGACCTTAGGCATCCAGACGGTAGGCAAGTAACCAAACATCCCTACAGAGATACGATTTAGTTTCCAGACTGAGTGGATTCCAAGGTGATTCTACGAACCTAGATGTCTTGCAGCAACCAAACCATCTCCGCCTTGATTACCGGGTCCACAGCATACAAGAACCCGAGGATGCGTCTCCTTCTTGTAGACTGTAGCCAGTGTCTGCGCACATGCTAACCCAGCTAGTTCCATCAGCTAAGACATAAATAGATCTCAGTGTAGCTGCCAAGCGATGCGCCTTCTGATGTACATACCTGATCAATGCTGAACGCGCCAGATGCACTCATAAGTTCTTCATCGATCTGGACACAGAGTAAATATTTTCTGGTTCCTTGATATTGGATCTTAACGTACCTGCTGGGCAAGTTTTGAGGTAAGGTATCGGATTGACATGGTGGTAGCGGCGTGAGCGATATTCTGCGCTTTCGAGGCTCGAACATACTTACGATGACATCACCTCCCTAATTTCGAGCATACATTGATGGCATTACATCAGCAGATCGACCATTTCCCTGCGTGCCCGTTTTGGTTGTGAACCTTGAGCCTGAACGCGACCATGGCAGCGACGTCGCTCGCATCGAGACTCTTTTCCCTTCTTCTTACTTTCATCGTCTTAGGAGCACTCTTTGTTGAGACAAATGCGAAGGCTGACGCGAACCTCGTTCGTCTGCTTGGTGGTCAAGCTGTGAATTTATGGCGATTAGAGGCAGCTCGCGAGGCAAAGCAGGCTACTACACTTGAGTTCGGCCGGCCTCAGGATATTTCTCAAGCACCGCTGTCTCATGAACATGAGGAAACTGCTGCTGGTGAAGAACTGCGCAGGATTCGCGGACATTGGTTCCGACAACCCCTAGATCACTTCTCTAACTCTTCTCGCACTTTCCGGCAAAGGTACTGGGTTAACACGCGCCATTACCGACCTAATACTAGTGCTCCGGTGATTGTCCTAGATGGTGGTGAGACGAGCGGGGAAGATAGACTTCCATTCCTTGATACGGGCATTGTCGAGATCCTTGCGAAAGCTACCGGCGGCGTGGGAGTTGTGTTAGAACATAGGTGAGCGACGCGTTGTTCGCAATCCAGTAATCCGACCTTACTTATCGACTACTAGGTATTATGGTGAGGATATTCTGCTGATTTCAAATCACTCATCTGATAGAATACAGGTCGTTCGATCCCTGTCTCCAACCTATCAACGGATTCCTTGAGGTAATAGCAATGTCTTGCAAGAATGTTCTTGGCAATGACCACGCATACTTAACATAAACTAGATTCTTGAACAACGATCAATCTGCAGCTGACTCCGCGAACTTCATGAGAAATGTGAAGTTTCCTGGGATCGAGGAAGACTTAACAGCACCCAATACCCCTTGGATTTACTACGGTGTGAGCTTCTTGCGCTGATTGAAGGGGCGTTGTGCGTACTTACCAACGTTTAGGGCTCATATGCAGGGGCTCGTGCTGCACATATGAAAGTCCTCTACCCTGACATTGTCTACGGCGCAATCGCATCCAGTGGTAAGTACGTTACCTTAAGTGACGTTCCTCCAGAGTTGATCTAGTCCTCTTCTGTCGACTAAGGCGTAACACATGCAACGTTGGAAAACTGGGAATACATGGATATTATTCGTCGTGCGGCGGATCCCAAATGTTCTACCCACCTCGAGAAGTCCATTCGGACAATTGACACGCTATTGGCCATACCACGTGTGGGCAGACGTCTCAAAGCTCTGTTCGGTCTGGCTAACTTGCAACATGACGAGGATTTCGTGTCTCTTATTGAGGTACTGCGGAATCTGACTTGATGGTCTGATTGAGAGCTGAATATCGCATTGTACGTCTCAGAGTCCTCTCGGTGCTTGGCAAGCAAAGAACTGGGACCCTGAGGTCGGTAGCACGGAATTCGATAAATTCTGCGAAGCGTTGGACGAGCCCCTACGTGGACATGAAGCAGATGGTTTGACTTATGACGAGGATGCCCAACTGGTATCGCTTCCTAACGGGTTATCGATTGACTTGTCTGTTTTTAATTACGCCAAGTATATCAAAGAGGTAAGCTCTTATATGTCTCTGTCTTTCTGATATACCAACCATGTGCTAGAATGTCGTTTCGCAATGCCCAGAGGAATTTGGTGTAGAAGATGTAAGCTTTCACTGTCTTTGGTTAAGACTGTCACTGAGTAGCGCTTTTCGTCCGCTCAGTGCTTTGGAACGTTCGATGATGCCAAGTTCCAAGAGACAGACCTGAGTAATACCTGGAGACTTTGGGTATTCCAGGTATGCACCGAATGGGGCTATTTTAGCGTGAGTCTCCTTCATCTTAGCTATCTGTGTCGAATTTGATCCTCTTTCTTTAGACAGCACCTCCTTTGGATCAACCTCGTATTGTATCTAAACTTCTGACAGTGGAATATGAGTCTATGATATGTCGCCAGGTATGTTCTGTAGAAGTCATCAATCAACTATCTACTGAAAGGGCTGAATCGGTAGGCTTTCCCGCCTGGTGAACACTTCACGGTTCCAGCCATGCCCAACGTAACTGCTGTTAACGTATTGGGCGATTTCGGCATTACTGCAGATCGACTTGCTATCATTGACGGCGAAGGTAAGTAGGCCCCCAAATACATTTCATGTGAATGATAATTCAGCACACGCGTTAGTTGATCCTTGGAGATCCTGCACGCCTCACAGCGAGTACGCTGAGGAAAGAGAAGATACCGTTCTACGACCATTCAAGCTGATACCTAGTGCGTTCTTTCCGATCTTCCCCTTGTCGTTAGTGAATAATTTTCCAATTATGATTAGATGGCGTACACCATTACGATGAATACGGTCTGCACAATATTACCGAGGAGCCCCCAGAGATTCTGAAGATACATGAGGAGATGATCTCGTTCGTTACCGAGTGGTTGAAGGATTGGGAGGCCCCAACAGCTTAGTCGATGTTGATGCCTTTGGATTGTAACTGCAGCTGATTATAAGTAACGACTGATATTATAAGAGTCAGCAAAGACGACCGAACACTAATGCGCGCTCGAAGATCAGGTGGGCCGTCCTGTTGGTATGGACGGATATAAATTTATCTCGAAGTCGCCACGGATGTGTCCTAATACAACGAACCCCCATCATTGTTGGACGAAGGAAGAAAATGTCGTCTCCTGACCTTTGTGTCCGCTTCTGTCGCATCCAGCCCACAGGCCTACGTCCTGTCGTTAAAGCGATCCTTGATTTCAACGGTTCAATGTAGATATTTCCATCGTAGGTGACGTTCTCACTATGCCACAAACAAACTTAGGGGCAACCTGCTCGTGTCGCCTTGATCGACTACATTCCCGAGGTGATTCTACGCCGGGAAAATGGACATAGAGACAATAGGGAAGGCTGATTCCCCCCTAAGTATGTCTGAGCCCTGAAGCGTGAAATCCAGAAGATGGCACGGAAATCACAAGCTCGTATGAAGACTTTCTAACAGTGGTCGAGAAAAATTTCTTTCGAAGCGAAGGGCATATAAAAGCAACCACAGGGTGCATTAGTGTCTTCTGAGTCCGAAAATGCCGGATTCTACTACCATACCTGCCAAATTGGGACCCATCTCTGGGTATGATCATAATGATGTCAGTCCAGCATAGCGCTGCGAAAGTGCTCGATCTCAAGTCTTTCTTCCACCATCCGTAACTGCGAAGCATACTAACACGAACATACTATCGCGGAACATACTAGCATCGAACATACTAACATTGGATAGACTGAGAAAGTGCAATGGGGCAGGAACAGTCTACTATTTACGAAGGCCCACCTGAAGTCTTGGAAAGTCGAGACTTGCAATCGGTGGTCAAATATATCAAGTCTGGTAAATGCAAGAGGATCTTTGTCATGGTATGTGCGCTCCGCGATTCCTTCGTGTCTCCAAGATATATTAACTCAACTATTAACAAGTTGGGTGCAGGTATGGTTCGAGTACATTTGGAACCTCTATGACAAGTCTAGAGCTTGAGTTGAATACTAGGTGTCAGTACCACGGCTGGTATTCCCGACTTTAGATCTCCAGAAACAGGTAAGATGGAAATGTCAATATGTCTTGTGCTCACTGTAATTTATCTCGTCATAGGTCTTTATGTAGGTCTATCTGTCTTTATCTTTGATATATGAGTTTCTTACCTGTGCCAGGCGAATCTTGCGAGACTGGACCTTCCATACCCGGAGGCAGTCTTTGAGATCAATTTCTTCCGGTCCAACCCAGTACCATGTAAGACACTTTCTCACTTCAAATACACATGCTTTCCTCATGAGACCAGTTTACGCTTTGGCTCGTGAACTTCTTCCAGGACATTTTCGACCGACACCAACACACTCTTTCGTCCGTTTACTTGCAGACCATGGAGTACTCGGGATTTGCTTCACTCAGAACATCGATACTCTAGAACGGCTGGCAGGGGTACCTCCCAACCGTATTGTAGAAGCTCATGGGAGCTTTGCGACCCAACACTGCATAGAATGCGGCGCTTCCTATGACAATGAGAAGCTCAGACAACATATCAAGGCTGGAACTGTAGCATATTGTGAACGATGTCATGGACTGGTCAAGCCGGATATTGTCTTCTTTGGTGAAGCGGTAAGATACATCGTCTACTGGATTGACAGAAACGTTTACGACTGCGTACAGATGCCCATGGCGTTTCATAGATCGATACCTCTACTACAGACGGCGGATTTATTGCTTGTCATGGGCACTTCCCTCACGGTGCATCCCTTCGCTTCTTTGGCGTCCATGGTCCCCGATCGGTGTCCCCGAGTTTTAATGAATTTGGATGCCGTTGGTGACTTCGGCTGTAGATCGGACGATGTGATCTGTCTCGGAAAGACGGATGATATTGTTCGTGACCTCTGCAAAGAGTTGGGCTGGGAAGAAGAATTGAATATTGCATGGAAAAAGACTGAAACAGTTGTTGGCGAATTCGGCCCACCCTCTGCAGTCGCCATTCCCGAGGTTAAGGAAGGGGAGAAAGGACCTACGGAGGAAGAGCTGTTGGAGGCGGAAGTGAGCTTCCTTACCCATGAGGTGGAGAGAGCCCTTCATATCGGAGCGGTACCTCCCGAAGAAACACCTGAAGAACGTCAGATGCATGCTCGACCGCAGGCGGTAGACCAAGGCCGGGCAGCATCACCAATTCTTGTGCAGGTCGGTGATGCCCATTCCGCTAGGGGAAAAGCGACATATATAATCGGAGGTCTGGATGGACCGGACACGGACACTTCAGCCAAAGTCGATATGGTGCCGTCTTCAGAACAGACTCCATCCGGTGCGTCAGGTGAAAGCTCGTCATCTGCACTACAAACCTCGAGAGATGAACAGAATAAGTCAGAAAAGAAGTCGGTAGATAGGAAAATGTAGTCATTGCTTTGATTAAGTAGGTACAGGGCATATATCAGACAGCATGCTAGGTTCAGGTAATTATGCAGGAAATTGAGGATGACATACATCTTGGGATAGGCAAGTAGACGGGCTTGCGCAAGGCGAGCACTGTACAGGCAGGCAAGTGGCGTTACACATCCACAATCAGGCGAATGATATTCGAAGGACTGCATTAACTGGCAAAGGATAAATAAAGCGAGCTCTGAGGACATAACATTGTTAATACAATTCTCGAACCCAGACGAAGTAACGCAGCAGAGGTCACTTAGTTGACAGTTAGTCATCGCGTCGCTTTCTCCGTTCAATGTTCATTCCAAGGTGGAATCCTCAGGAGTGGCAAGTTGAGGGGATGCAGATGCAGGATGTGAGGTGGTAGAGAATCTCAGCTCTGTATATTGTATCGTCATTCTCAGCTGAATGTCCATTATTATTGCAATTCTGCAGATTAGAACACTTCATATGAACACCAATGAAGGTGAAGTAACGTACCTCAAGTAGATCACCAGGTCCAAATAAGGCAATATCGCTGAAGGGACTGAATAGCAAAGGTCAACATACTGTACCACTATACAGTCCCAGTACGGCCCCAGATATTTCATCATTGGGGATTAAAACAAGATTCGCAGGGCATACAGCCAATACAGTATGCCATACGTGGTTCCACGAGTACTTAACAATGCCGACATGTGATCGTTTACTTCGCTGGCAGCGCTATTGGCCCAGTCGTCAGGTGCGACGACGAAACATGTAATAACGCGACATGATGTTATCCCATATCATCGAGATTTGATATTCGGATGGCCGGGAGATTGCACTTTCACTCCACCTATACGCACATCTGGTTTACCGCCATCGCTACGCAGCAGAACGGTGAACAACTCCTGGTTCTGTTCCGGTACTTCGTTGAATCTATACGGCATATATGATGTCAATAGCGGCTAAAATGCTCAGGAATCATTTGCTACGAACGTGGCATGATGTATTAGATTATTTCTCGCGCTGTATATTAGGTATCGGCAGAAGGTTCAATCATGTCATACTTTCACGTACCATTCATCAGGATCATTCTTCGCGCGAGAACTCAGAAGAGATTGGAAGAAGTTTTGCAAGACTTCGTGCTGAGTAGCCCCAAGCGCTTCACGCTTCTTCTGGGCATCCTTCTCTGCCGATGGGAGCGACCTTCGTCCAGTCACCAACTCCTCATTCTGCTCCGGTAATTCGCCTGACCTACAAACGAAGTCTGAAGTCAACAGCTGATTAACAAATCGAATTATTTGGTGCGAACAGAGGTCGATTGCTCTTGGTGCTGGATGCTAGATGTCAGAAAGCTCAATGGATGGGAGCAATATCTCACCTTTCATCGGGATCATCATTAGCAGGATTCCGGAGAGACTGGAAGGAGCTTTGCATGATTTCTTGGTGTGTACATTCTGCGTCGATACTTTGGTGATTCAGTAGAGCAAGATTATAGCAACACTCACCGTTCTTGAGGCTACCCCGCTCTGGCATGCCTCTGGATGATCCACGATCTGGTGTTGACGTTCTTTTGGACATGAGAGTATATTGGAGAGCGAAAGAGAATCTATACAGGATGTGCGAGCCAAACACAGCCCTGGAGACAACACGTTCAGATATCGCGATCAGAACCACGTGTATAATGTATATAGTGGGAAACCAGATGTCAGGCACAACAGGTCACAAGTACTTCAATAGAAAGTCGAGAATATCGTCAAAGAGTCCACCTTTCATTCCGAATTTTGTGTGCGCATCGGGTGCGTAGTCGAATGAGTGCTCCTCGCTGTCAACGACTCGTAGAGTTGATGCCACGCCAGCGCTTTGCAACAGTCTATGAAGGTGTATGGATTCATGGACTTGAACGGCGGAATCCTCCGAGCCATGGACGAGTAAAGTAGGAGGCCAAGAGTCGAAGATCGCAAATTGAGGGAAGAGATCACGATGAGATTTAGGAATCAAAGATAAGAGGTCCTCTGGTTTGTCATTCCCGCTGGACTGCGCGCGATTGTCTGAAATAAGAACTTCCTGTAGGTTTGCACTGAGACTTGGCTCGTGCTGGCCGGTATAGTAGTCCAAGAAGTTGCCCATCTGCAGGTAGAGTCGAGCAAGTTGCATACGAGGGTTAGCAGGGTATCCAGGCGTCGGGGAAGTAGAAGGGTGATACGATAAAGGGGAGTCAATGATAGCACCGAGATTTAAAGATGCAGGATAGATGAATTGCGAGAATGCCTCGGGTTCCAAGAGTTCTCGTCCTCTAAAGAAGACTTTCCTTTTCTCGGAGAGGTAGTGAGGCGTCTGGACATCCGATTAGTAAATAGGACCCTGATGAGGGTGACTAGCTCCATACAAGAAAGTCACCTCCCATGCCGTACAAGCTCACCACTGCTTTGGGTGTGGGGTGGGCGTGCATAGCGGCGAGGTAAGCGCAGAGACCACCTGCACTACTGCCCGCCACAGCAATGGCATCAGGGTTGAGTTGGAGGCGCGGTGCGCCTTTGCGAGTAGAGAGAGCTACGTTCATACCATGTACTACGAAGTGGAAGAGATCTTTTATGTCCTCCAGCAAGTCGTGTCCGGATGACGGGGGAATGAGCCTGTAGTCCGGGCAGATGAAGAGGAATCCTGCATCGATAACGCGGTCTGACATATACAAAATAAGAATCAGAAGATACGACAAAACAGCATAACCACCTTTCAACCAATGAGGAAACCAGCTCTTTCTGTTCCCTACAGTTAGCCCTCCGCCGTGGAAGTATATGACCGCAGGTATGTGAGCTGTCTGGAGATCCTGGCTCACGATCTTGGTTTCTGGAAGGTATACATCAAGTAGAACAGGTACTTGTCCTATGTACTTATAAGTCAGAGTAAGAAGGTTGTCTGCAGAAGAGGTGGAAGGTGAAGACATGGGTGTTGCGTCGTATAAGAAACCTGAAAGCTTTCATCAACGCTGTCTTCAACCGGGCCGCGATAGCCACACTCTCGATCGTGACATGGGCGCGTTCGACGCGTCTTGCCTTCACCCACAACCTAAAGCTAAAGCTCAAAGGCCGGATACTTTGACGTCGCGTGCTTTTCCCTCTTTCAACGACTGTATATATCTTGTTACCCACGGCCAATGACTACGAACCATGTCAATATCTATACGCAGGTAGCGAGCAAATGGTCTAACTCATTCGCTCGCCTCAATCGCGCCAATGTTGGGATACTGGGACTGCTTTCGTTCAGCGAAGTGAGTAAGAATTATCACAGATTGAATAGTGATCCAAACATTCTGTAGGCCTGGACAATAGCAAGGGAGTTCATGTATCCCCGGGATCTCTCAGAATACTCGCAGTTGGGAACGCGAAGTGAGTGATACATTATAGACAGTAAGGGATGTTGATGACAAGCCCTCTAGGTTCCCGTGATGTGAAACCGGCTTTGGATGTTGTGGCTCAGTGTAAAATGCTCACCGTTCTCCTGGATGATTTTGTCGGTGGGTGCTAAGTGCAATGCAACAAACCATTGAAAATAACAAAACTGTGTTAGAGGACATGCGACAACAGCAGCACCTTATCACTAGAGATATAGAACACTTCATGGAACAATATGAGGTACCATGTTTCCCGCTTCTGTATTCATTCTACTCACTCATGTCGGCTAGGCAACATCAGACCCGCAATACATTGCAAAAATGGTGCTTCGTCTCGTTGAATGGTACAAAGCGTGGCTACCTCCAGCAGAGTATGTTGTCGATACCCAAATTGTGCTTACGTATCTAATATTAGAATAGTCTCGGGGCCACAGTATATTCTACTTACACCCTGCACTTCCAGACGCATGTATTCTCGGTTCTTCCACCATCCTTTACTCGCGGCTTCAAGTCCCTTCTCAATCTGACTTTCAACCTCGTACATATGGCTTCTGCCCCGGAGTGGATGCTTACATTGGTGCCATCTACGCAGCCACCTCCATCGCGAGTGGACCTTCCTCTGTGGGCTGCATTCGATAAACTCGGGCTACTCGATCGGTACGAATCGCTCGTCAGTAGCGTTTGCTATGAATATATCGAAGCACATATCCTCCAAACATGTACAGGGAAATGGGATGAACCGATGCTGGCGAACATACGTTTGTGGATGGCAGACAATATTGTGCCTTGGATGATCATGCCGTATGCTAGGGGCGCGAGAAGCGGTGAGTCTACACATATCATATGGAACGAGTGGAAAGGGGTACTCACGAAGGTGCACAGCCGATGAGGCCAGAACTATGTTGCAGGGTGTTGGTTCCAGACTCGACTTCCATGTATGCAAGACCCTCAGTGAATTACGGTTCGTTATCTCTTTCACTAGCGTTATTCAAGCAATTGAGGAATACCATTAGAACCCGAGAGATCTTTGACATAATCATTGATTACCCAGACTCTTCAAGTGCATTGCAGGACCTGAGGGTTTGGCACTTTTCCCTGGTATCGGCTCTAGACTTTTACTCAACTGAATCGTAGGAATGTTTACAGCGTGTCGACCAACGCACACAGCTTGTCCAGACTTTACGGAGAGCGTATGTTAGCCGTCTTTTCTCCGATTTAACTCGAACTGAAGCTGTCCTCCAGCAACAACAAGCGTCTCTTACACCCAGGCGCAGACACGAAGGACATCCTTACTCAGTATGTCTCCATCATTCGATGTCTTCGCATTGTGGATCCTCCAGGAGTGCTTTTGTATAAGGTCGCAGACCCAATTCGACGCTACCTAAGGTATGGTCTCTAGCATCTTCCTCAGTCCTTTGAATGGTTCTAACAACTACGTTGTTCGATACAGAGACCGACCAGACACCATCCGATGTATCGTGGCTAGTCTTGTAGGGGATGGCGAGAGTGGTGACTCGTTAGTTGACGATAACGAACCTATCCAGCCTTTGCAGCAGCAGCAAGAAGAGGACTACAGCGATCCAAACTGGGAACCGGAACCCATCGATGCTGGGCCAGGTATTCCAGCGCCCTCTCTCCTATGATATTCCGGACTCACGTATTGACTGATAGAATTCCGAACGAACAAACCGAGTGATATCATCAGCACCCTTGTCAGTATCTACGATTCCAAGGAGTTATTTGTCAAAGAGCTACAAGTCTTGTTGGCACAACGACTTTTGGCTATCACCGATGGTAGCTACGAAAAGGAGGTATGTAGGCATGCTGCATTGTGACCTGGACTTGGACTGAGTTGCTATTTCACAGCGTCGAAATATTGAAATACTGAAGATTCGTTTCGGCGAGGCAGCACTGCAAGTTTGCGAAGTCATGTTAAGGGATATGACGGATTCAAAACGCATCGATACACATATTCAAGCTCAGAAGAACGTAAGTTGAACGACCATTCACTGCGATCGCGCTCACAGACGATTCTCTTGACAGTCGCCACTTCATGCAACGATTATCTCCAAGCACTTCTGGCCTCCGCTGCAGTCGAGCAAGTTCAGCATGCCTGGACAACTAAAGGAGTAAGTTATATGTTCACTTGTTATCCATCATCATGGTTGAAGTTGACTTCATCCGAAAGACTTCGGGAGAACTACGCAAAAGAATTCCACTTGTTTAAGCCAGATAAGAAGTTGGTCTGGTTGCCACACTTGGGTACCCTCAAGATCGACATAGAATTGGATGACAGAACCGTCTCTGCTGAAGTTCCACCCCTTGAAGCCGCTTTCATAGAGCTCTTTTCGCAGAAAGGTCAGTCACGACATCAGTGTTCCACCGAGAACGTGCCGTATTCAAATACATTCTAGATATATGGACCGTTCAAGAGCTCATTGAACAAGTTGGCAAAGTCGACCGTCCAGCAGTTCTCAAGGCCCTTGGAACCTGGATAGACCTAGGTGTCCTGAAGGAGGATAGGCATGACCAATATAGGCTACTCAACACCGCCGAGGACGGTGATTCAACTTCGAAAGCAGTAGCCCGACCAGGTACGAGTTCATCAACCTATCCATAGGGGGCATTCTCACAAACAGATACGTGTTTACAGCTATGGTGGTGGATGAGGAGCCACCAGTGACAGCGGTGCAACAACAGCAAGCGGAGCAGATGAGAGTCTTTTGGAAGGTTCGTCGCTAGGAACACTTTCCTAGATGGACTTTCATTATTAACATTATTAACACACGCAGTTCATTGAAGGCATGCTCAGAAATCTGGGCACCCTTAGTCTGGATCGTATCCAAAGTATGCTCAAGTTTGCTCCTGGGTACGATCGCAACATCGAACAACTGGGGGCTTTCATGGAAGCCGCTAGAAGAGAAGGTTTGGTGACGGTCAAGGATGGAATGTGGAAGCTTCAACGGTAGCTAGCGTATAGGATTATTGTATGCTACATATATGCTTAGTTGTGTAACTACATGTTACATCGTTGTGAGGACGAAAAAGAAGACAGCGTCACAATGGCCACCCCCATGCCCATTGGCTGGATTGAACAACCGACCTCACCATTACGAGTGGCGCGCTCTACCACTGAGCTAAACGGGCTGATCAATATGAAGAATGCAAATTCATTGAAAGTGATTTGAATACTCCAAGTTCCAACGTCCAACATTCATTTTTAAGCCTGACACGCCGCGCAACTCACCACTCTAATCGCTATTTGAAGGTATCCTTACTCGAATATGTTTGAAGCTGATCGGGAACAGCTTGCAATTCGACATGATCTCACGCCAGAGGGAACTGAAACCGAACTGAACGAATTGCTCCCAGTAAGTTGAGTGCTTGCATGTTTGTGAGTCCTTTCAATAGGTTCTGACATCGACGCAGGAATACAAGATCCATGAGGAACTCGCCCGTGGAAAGCTTTCTGTTGTGTACTTGTCTACATGCATGAAAGGTCGCCTGAGGAATCGACTTATCGCCCTTCGAAAGGTACATTTCAGTTAAAGATAGCACAACGGCTTCAGCAAATGACACCACAGCTTTCAGAAACATCATAACCCATCTACATCTCCGGATGAGGTCCTCCGCGCGGAGATAGCTGCCTCGATTCATCAAGCAATATACCACCCTTCCATTCTATCGCTACACGCTTTTATTGCGACACCGTCTGCGAGCTATCATGTACTGGAATATTGTTCCAACGATTCCCTTCGATCTGTCTTACGTACCCGACCCTCTCTGATGCTTTCCGAGGACGAGCTCAGAGGAGTCGTGACGAGTATCGTGCATGCACTTATCTACCTACGGCAGGAACTAATATTACATAGAAACATCAAACCCAGCAACATCTACTTCAACGGTGAAGGTCGTCTAGTCAGTGTATCCCGCTGTGTATCAACTTGAGCGATCTAACTGTGATTGTAGAAACTGTCAGGGTTTGATCTAGCACACAGACTCTCCTCAATAGATTCTACTGCGACGTCCTTCTGCGGATCGCCACAATACATGTCTCCGTTAGTGTAATATTCCTCAAACAGGGCTACATTGCTGACGATCACACTTACAGTGAGGTTGTCTCTGGGATGCCATACAGCTTCCCTACCGATCTCTGGTCCTTAGGCTGCGTTATAGTGACTTGCCTGACAGGCGCCCCCGCATTTACGGTTGGTTCTTTGCTCGCCCAGAACCATCAGGGCTAACGATTTTAAGGTACCAAAGGAACCTGAGCTCCATGAGAAGATTACCAGTGGCACTTATACCCTACCGCGGGTATTATCTTACGAAGCGAGAGACCTTATTTCAGCATTCCTTCAAGTTGTGGGTGGGCATTTTTCTTGATGGATGCCAACAGCTGACATTGTTGTAAGAGTCCTGGTGATCGCGTTCCTCTACACCGTACTCTTGGTCACCCATTCTTCAACCCTTCTCACCCTACGACACCCATAAAGTTTCCTCTGAGAGACAAGGCACCTCAAGTGGTGTCGTCTGTTATATCTGAAGAGACCGTGCGCTCAAAACCGTCATCCAGCAGAGTCTCCCAATATCCCGGTTCACTCTCCAAAGACTCTTCGACACTCAGGCCACCCTCTCGATTCAGCTCACTCCCAACCTTAGGCATACAGAATAGGAAACCTCTTTCAGCCATAGGAAGTCATAGCTCTCGCACGCCCTCAAGCAGGTCTATGCAGGCGCCTTCCACCAGACGCATCTCCTCTGCACCCGTCTCTCCTGCTCTGCATAACCCTGTTCGCAAGCCGCTCCTGTCTCCTTTTGATTCGCAGTCTTCTACACCATCCCTCATGTCTGACTCTTCCCTTGTTGGATCTAACGATCTTCCTGTAAAGGCTTGCCCTTCTGGCTACTGCGAGCTAGATGTCGAACTTTCGCAACATGCACTACTGGATTATCCATCTGCAAGAATCTCCTCTCGTTCATCAGCAAAACGGTTAGGAACACGACTTGCGGACTCAGAGAACATACCACCCGTGGTTTCTAACCATCGTCCTACCCCACCTGTTGTCTACACTCAACTTTACACTGAAGATATACCTCGTCGCGAAGATACAAACTCCCAGCCTATTTCTGCAGTCCCTATCGGCACTACTCGACCTGTAGCTCTGAATACACTGTGCCTAATACCCCAAACCCACAAACTTGCTCAAGGCCAAATCACGGTTTTACCTTCTCTGGCCTTACTCGTGGACTTCCGTGAAGGCGAACGTCGAAAAGGTCGCAAAGGTGTCGAAGTCTTGGTTATCAGTCCCGATGGAGATAAAGTAAACATGCACGGGATGTGTTCATGAGACTCCGTACTGATTTGTCGCGTTTATAGATCGATGTGTACAGCGCGCCACACCTCAGTACACCGTGCTGTCTCACGGAACCAATTGCCGTGTACTCCTTGGACCATTTGCCTGTGATCTACTGGAAGCTGTATAACGACGGTTGTAGTGTTATACAACAGATCAAGTCGCGGATTCCGAAGGTTAGTTTTGTCAAATGCACTCAAGGCTTATCACAAATACGACTTTCATCGCATCTTTAGCTTATTCTGCATAAGCCTGACGCCAAGTGCACTCTGATGGCGAATGAACCTCTAGGCGATATTGAAATCCTTTCGCCCCCAGTGAATGTCTCATCCAAGCATCCATTCAAGGATAACCAGGCGGTTCTACCAATCAAAACTACCACACGTATGCGACTTCTGCGACGTTCCGGAACTCTCGAAATCTCGCGTTACCTACCTACCTCATCTCATTCTGGGCCTTTGACTGGCGAATGGACGAAGAAAGTGATACGATTAACGAACCATTCAGAATGGATCAGTTCAAAAGACCACAAAGGCTTGGACTCAAACGAATCTAATTTACTGCACATTCTGGAACATTTTCTGCAAGTCTGTGCCGCTGCCGAACAGTGTGAAAACTCGGAGAACGCTTCTCGATCGCCGTCTCGTACAGGACCATCCTCCTCAGGTATCTCCAAGTCCAAGGACGGACGGACTCTCTTGCGACCTCTCTTACCATCCCCTCCTGTACACCAAACCAACGTTGACGACGATGTTACTATTCGCGATAAATCTACTTCCCATGATACGAAGAGCTACTCGTCAGCTGGCGCGACGGTCAGTACGACCATGTTTACTGAGATGAACGTACCACGGAGACCCTTTAGGATTCCTCCTTGATAAGTCGGGGCATTATTGGAAAGAATTGGCATTTGTACATACAGTACGGTACCGCTGTATAATACAATACAGCAAGGGGCCTTGCAATATAGCTAGCGAATTTCAATATCTTGACGCTGTTCATGGATCGTTACAATTACATCCCAGCTTCGATTACGCATCAATGCTTGAGTCTAAAGAGAAGTCGTGAGGCAAAAAAGGTCGCACATCATATGCCTCATTGACACGAGCGAGATTCGAACTCGCGCCCTTTCGGACTGGATAAGACAGTGCCTGATTCCAGCGCCTTAGACCACTCGGCCATCGTGCCTATAGTCCTCTAATTTCCCATATTTTATTCATTCTTTTAATGATCCAAAACTCTCCCAGAAAGTAGCAGACAAGAAGCAAAGCAGTCCTCCTCAATGCTCATACGTAGTACAGACACTATCTATCTCATCGGAACTGACGTTTCAGGAATCAGTGAAGACGCACGGGTGAATGTGACATGTACATTGAAAGCTGCTATTCCGTTTCAAAAGAGTACAGGCCAGATATTGCTGGATTGGACATACTGTCATTGTCATCAGATTTGGGAATCATTGTGATGTATCAAGAGGTCATGGATCAAGTCGTCTCGACTCTGGAGAATCGAATGGGTAATTAGGGTGTGTCGCAGAACCCAGAGAGGCAGACATCATAAATCAGTTAAGTATCTGGTAGAAAAATCGGTTTGAAGAGGTCGTAATTGGAGTCATGATGCAACGGGAAATAGGGGATAAAGATAGAAAGTGAAAACACGAGCGACGAGGAGAGCGAAAGACGAACAATGCAAGGAAGGAATGGGTTGGGGGATATCCTCAGTCAACGAACGTCTGGGTATTTAGGTCCCAATGAGCACGAGGAATATACTTCAGCGTAGGATCAGCCAAACGCAACTGTACGGAGCTATGGAACTTGGGACCAGTGCCTGGGATATGGCGGCCTCTTCCAAGATGCCACCTACAAAAAAGCGGAAAAGTGCAGGTTCGTGTCTTATTAGGAATCTGACAGGAGAGGAAAGAACATAAGACCTACCCGAATTTCTTATGCCACTTACCCTTTCCATCTTGATAAGAAGATGACAATGGTATGATCTCCAATAACCACCAAAACGGGTTCTGCTTCAACTGGTCGTGCTCAGGTGAAATGGCATCTTCAGGGTCGTTTACGATACTCGAGATATTCACATCCGTCCCAAAAGACTCAACAGCTTCCACAGCCAGAGCTGGAGGCGCAGACGGCAAGTCCTTCTCCTTCATCTTTGGTGAGGAGAACGGGTTTGCTCCATCACTCGATGAGGATGATGGCAAAGCAGGATCATCATTGGGTTCGGACTGGTTTGAAGATGAAGATCCTGTCTTGATGACCAGCCTAGTTGGATCCTCGGGGTGTAGCTGTGTTTGCCTCATTGCAGGGTTAGCCGTGCTGTTTGAGTTAGACAAAGGTGGCGTGACAGGGAACCCGACGCCTGTGAAGACGGAATTGGGAATGCGGGCGCGATTAAGGGCCTCATTGTCAAAGTTGATGCCGCATTGCGAGAGTACAACTTGACGGACCATCCATCGGAGAGTGATGTTGGCTAGACTATATTTGGTACCGTCTGGTACCGAACCTCCGCCTACGTCTGTTGAATAAGGATGTGTTAGTTGTAGTACTCTTGACTTGAAATGAGGCAGATAGAGCTTTGAACGAGATGGCGGGTATAGAGATGAGCAAAGGAAGAAAGGTCATGGACCCACCACTGTGGCACCCTGCAAACCAAACCTCCAGAACGTCCGTCCCGCCTTGGATTTCATCGCTGAACTGATTTTCCACCAAGATGGAAGGCTTAAATCCAGCGTCCTTACGTCCTTGCTCAACATCACTCAGTTCTCGCTCCGCCTCCGGACCACCTACACGCTTAGCTATTTCCTTTCTATTCTTACGAGGTGACAGACGAGCCACCTTCTCCTTGAGCCGCCATTTGAACTTTCCCTTCTCTTGGCTGTCAGTAGAGGCGGAGCCCGTGGAAGGAATAGTAAACGGGCTAGGAGGTGTGGAATCGGAAGTGGGAAGAACGGGACTTGCATGTTCAGGGTCTCTTGCTGCTGATTTGGAATCCGGAGAAGGGCGGTGGTAAAGGTTGGGTCGGAATTTGGCTCGGTGCTATACAAATATCGATATATTGGTCAGGTCGGAGGAGAGGAGCGAATAGAAGCCAGTCATTTGATCATAAGGACAATAGAGTGGGACCAATTCAATATCGCCACAAATACCGAAGTGGCTCAAGTAATGACGTATGACTTTCGAAGAATGCAACTTACCTCGTCAAGTGACAAAGCGTGTCGAAATGTCTTGATTGTTGTATTCGTAGTCGTGAACGGCAGTGTGCGATTCATGAGCAAACCGACACTCGCAACGGTGTCCCTGTACAGTAACAGAAAAGCAATATGAGAACCGAATTGAAGGATCGTTTGCTAATGACCTACCAAACACCAACAAAGTCGATTTGGACAGAACGGCAAAAGGTTTGCTTGAACCCAGCTGCTATCACGAGACTGGCGGCATCGGTCTTCTTGAAGAGCTTGTAGGCAAAGGGGATTTGTTCCGGGTTATCTTTCGGCAGCAAGCCGATCTAGAATAAGACAGAATTGAACGCTGCGTGGGGCAGTCATGGTTCGTATGTGCTAAACATACCTTATGTAGCAGACCAGCCAACGCACGTGCGGTATACGCGCCCCGAGAGAAGCCTATACATGATATGAAGTGCCGTAAGACGCAACATAGACGAGTTATTCACCAAAGATGCAAATTTTATCGTCTGGACGATAGTTCTGCATGAGGAATTGGTACCCGCCACGGACGTGGGCGTCAAGATACCTGAAGCATGCAACGATCAGCGAGATTCTGATTTGTTGTATGCGCATGTGGCGTACCAAGCAACGGCCTCGTCTAGAACCTTGGCACCCCATTGGAAGAGTGGCGACACCACGCCAGGCTGGAAGTATGTCCCAATGCCTGGCTGGTAGTAGCACAATTGCTGGTCCTCGTCGTCCTTCTTGAGAAGGGAATAGAACCGGACGACATTCGTGTTCTAGCAACACAAGGGTATGAGCATTGGCTACGAACGCGGATAATAAGAATCGACGCACATCGCCGTCAAATTGGTTGGAAGTCCCATCGAAACAGAGCACCAGCGTGCGCGAGTTCATCTTTGGGGGAGAAGTAGGGATAGAAGGAGGGGGAGAAGTAGGCGACGGCGGCTTCTCGATGGAAGACATAATATACGTTAGGATAGAATATGTCGTCGATGGAGGGCGATGAAGGAGGAGCAGAAGCAGCGCCAGGGAGATGTCTGCGGGGCAATCAAGAAAGATGCCATTGTCCTATTAAGTGTCATGTTAGTGTTCCGAGGAAAGCCTATACGATCCCAGGGGTAACTATGTCCATATCGGTCTTCCTGCGTCTTCGATTTCCAGCCAATGTGACTGATATCTGATGAATGATCTTCTCGTAGAATGGATGTTATTCAGCTCCTGTTCAAACGTTCATGCTCCGAGGCGCATCTAAGCCGCGCAAAAGGGCTGGGCGTGTGCACTTCGAGTACGTATACTGCAGTCGAAAAGCAACATGTTGATAGGATCCCTGTACGAGTAGTTGTTCCAAAAGGGCATGCACTGGCACATACCCGGACGCGAACATTTAGCGATATTTGGCGCTTGCCTTGTTTGGCCATATGTATCGCACGTTCGCAGAACTTGAACACTGTTTTCCTAACTCTGCTAGTGTTACAGTAATTTGACACTAATGTCGTCCTCTCTATGGCACGAGCATACAGTGTCCAAAGTAACAATGTCTATAAACCATCGCATCGCACAGGGAATACCACAACTCTTTGGTAAATATAACTCTACTAGGCACCAAGAGATTTCCACACTATGGATAACACCCAGGGCCGCGGTAGCCACCTCAACAAGTATACCGTCCATGCAGGTCCTCCATCTGACCAATATTTCGGTGGCTTTGGTCTATCTGCTCGATTCACAAGCTCACGAGCAAATCTCTCTGCAGTCCAGGCGCCTGGGTCGTTTTGAATAAATTGCAAACGACCCAAGATCTTGTTTTCGAACGATTTATACAGCGAGTCAGACGGCAGCCCGGAGCTCTTGGCTGCGTTCGAAATGATGTTGGTCTTGATGGACCCCGTGGCGACGAGCATGACATCTATACCTAGCGGACGACATTCCATATCGAGGATATCGGTCAGTGCGTGTTGCGCTGATTTGGAGGCGTCATACACGCCACTAAACGGTGTCGCGCTTCAAATCGAAATTCAGTGTGAGTATTGGGAAAATATACGGGAGGAGTAGTCACTCACACTTGACCACTGAGTGATCCGATATTGATTATTAGGCCTTTCTTCCGAGCAGCCATGTGTGGCAAGACTGCCTTCGACGTCCGGAGAACGGAGATCACGTTGGTATCGAAGATATTCTTTGCTTGATCGACCGTGGTATCGATAAGTGGCGCTAAGGTAATGAGTGGCGAAATGCAAGTGAGTATCAATCGTACTCAGTCAGCAATTTTACGATTCGTCACTCACAAACCATCCAAATCCCAGCATTGTTCACAACAACATCGATCTTCCCCTCCCTCTTGATGATCTCATCAACGGCAGATTGCACGGACTTGTCAGACGTGACGTCCATCGCCAAAGTCTGAACGTTGGCTCTGGGGCTTTTCCCGAAGTCCATCGTCTCGACTCTGCGCGACGTAGCGTACACCTTATACTCGCGCTTGGCGAATTCGTCTGCTCTAATCGGTTCAAACGTTCAAGCACACCCTAATCAGGCTCTGACGAGACGTTTGCGACACATTATTGGACTCACATGTGATATCCGATCCCACCATTTGTGCAGCCTGTCACGAGCGCGACCTTCGGGTTGACGTTGGCTGACATCTTTGTCGATTGCTGATATTGGTCCTAGGCTTCTAGCGACGTGAGGTGGAGGTAAGGCTTTGGAGGAACCTGACTGACTGGTTGCTTTCCAGGTACTTATACTCGCAGGGCTCGAGAAAAGTAGGTTTCATATCTTCCCCCAGCGCAGGTATCAAAGATGGGCAACCGTCGGGCATTGTCATGTACCACATCTCAGGTTTCCCAAATAAAGAAAGTTGCCATTGATTTGCACGCCGGTCTCTTAGGAACAGCTTTCAGAAGTTGCTCTTTCCGTCCTTTCGTTTCTCTTTTACTTATTGTCTAGGGAAATCAGACACAAGCGTAGCCCGTGTTTCCCGGACCAACGCATGCTTGCATGATTGAGACCTGCACCATATGAATAATCTCTCTGCATCCCGGGAATTACGGGAATGCAGTCTCATACTACGAATGACTTTGGGGAGTTGTTCTGTCCGTCTTGGGGGAACTGGATACAAGGTCGGGGCTAGCCCGACTTTCACGGACAATGCAGGGTCGTGGCATGATTGAGCAGTGCACCATATGGATAATCGAGGACTGTACCATACGAATAATCTTTCTGCATTCGGAGGGTTTCAGGGATGGCTCACAGTTCCTCACAATGTTCCTACGCCGCTTCAAACAATACTTACACCACATGAATATGAAGGCCCCTCTCAGTGTCCGAAAAGCATCTCAAAATGGTCCTAGCATCCTCCATGAAAAAGTAACGGCTTTGGATGGGAAGACGGCCCACTCATAACCTATTTCTTTAGACTGGAAATCCCTGAGGACGAAGGCCTACTGGCATGGCTTCCAACCGACAATACTTTCATACGAGCTTTCCGGAGTCTCAAACAACCCGAACAGGTCAAGTTGGTAATGCTAGCCACGCCTTCGGGTCACTATTTGTCTCTACAGGGTGAAAAGATTCGTTCCTCATCAAGTTGATCATGGAAGTGTATGTGTCAATCATTTACGAGCACATGAACTGACGAGCATGAATTCGATTTATATGGTACCTACGACCGCCTGTCCAAAGGACTCCTGCGTATCCCCACACAAAAATCAGCTCCCAGGCTCGATAATAATGCGGACGAAATGAAGACAAAAATTGACAAGGGTTGTATCCTTGAGGACGCCGGAAGTGCCAGAAGCAGTTCAATGTCGAATACTGCCTGCGGACGGCATTACTGTTTGTAGCGGATGATAACCGTACCTCTGCGGCTGATCGTGTGGGGTCCTCTTTCCATCTGACCTTTCGCCTGGGAACACCGACGGTGTATTGACTTTGCCAGCGGTCAGTCTGTACTAGAGCCGTATTTCATGTGGTACCAGGGAAGTTGCCTTACAATGATGGAAGACACATTTATGTGCTTTTGCATATCTAGACGCGGCATAATGGGCTCTGGGTCATATTCGATACTTGGGCCCCAACCCTTGCTCGCATTGCATGGGGTGCCCTTGAGTCGGGGTCAGCATCTCGGTTGAACGTCTGTTATCACACAGGCTGACTTTCCCTAAGAGTTTCTTGTATAAGGGCGCAGTCTCTCCTTCGGTGAATATTATTAGAAAGGAGTGGAACTTCAGCGATGCATTGGTGATGTGCTGGAAGCAAGTGTGATTCAGTCGAACCACAAGTCCTGCTATATCTGGTAGGTTCGGGGTAGTCAGGCGCCGATCGGAAGCGAAAACGGAAGCATTCGCCATTCGAAGAGTTCGCACAAAACTGATTTCAGAGTTACTGAGGTGAGGGAGACAACGACATTGGTTTTTTCAGTACATCCATGACAGAAGGGATTGAGAAAAGCTAATCTACAATTGGCTGAAAGGTCTGACAGCTAATAATAATGGGCGAAAGCACCAGAGCAGGGAATGATTTCGGAGCAAAAGGGTAACGTCAACGTTGATGGAGGACGATTAGAAGGGTATCTAAGCCAGAGATCGTGGTAGTGAACGACGAAGCAATGACGCTGTGTATAGAACTCGTATTCGCGTGTAAGACCGATTGTACGTTGGTGTCGCTAGAAGGTTGAAGCCCATGCTTCGAGGTCAATGGGCGCAGTCCGAGACTGCTCTATCCATGGATGTTTCTGTGGTCGCGTCCAGATGATGAATAACCACATGACGTTAGACGAGTTCGCAAATCACTTACCAGTAAATCTTTGGGTGTTCTCCTAGAATCCGGGTCCTTTAACAAACAACTATCCACGAACTCCTCGGCCACCTTGGGGAACCTCCCTTCTGGAGTCAAATGTGGCGCAGGTTCGTTGACAATGTGTTGCAGCAGCTCCAGAATGCTCATTGTCATACCACCGCCTTGTAAACTGACACCTTTACTCTTGCGTTTCTTCTTCTTATCCGCCTTTTCCTTCTCCTGTTTTGATCGAGAAGGTGGTAGACCGAGATTGCCTGGTCGACTTGGCGACAAGGTACCCTCAAAATCGGACAGGTCGGAGTCATCATCATCTGAATCGGCGAAGGGAAATCGACCAAGTGCGAGCTCGATAAGGGATATGCCTAGTGACCAGACATCGGACTTGACAGTGTACTGTGCACCTTGTATACGTTCCGGCTATCACGAGATCATCAACATTCAGCATTAGTGGCATGATACATGAAGACATACGCTCATGTATGTTGACGTTCCAACGAACGTATCAGCGATGGAGTTGATGAGCTCTCCGGAGACACCAAAGTCGCATATCTTGATCTGGCCTTTGGAATTGAAGAGGATATTGGAAGGTTTGATATCTGGTCTTGCTCAGCTCTCTGAATGGTAGCATGCGACGTCGCGGGGTCACGTACCACGGTGAATAATGCGGTGAACGTCGTAGAGATATGTCAAACCCTCCAACACTGCCAACGCCACTTTGCCCACGACCTCGATGTCAATGGGTCCAATCTTCTTGTAAATCCCATCCAGCGAGCCCTTGTCCATGAACTCCATGCATATGCAGATATTTGGGTCCGAGATGAACGCCCCGTAAAATGAGATGATGTAGTCGGAATTGCAGTCGTGCATGATCTGCAACTCTCGAAGGATTTGTTTCCTCACTGAGGGTTTCGCGTCAATTAGGACAATCTAGATACATCAAAAGATGTTGAGTAAAGTTGTATTTCATTTAGAGACGGCGAAACGCAATCGAACAGGAAGATCAGGTGAAGTGGCAACGACTCTCAGACTCACCTTCTTAGCCATGATGGTACCCGTAGGCACATGTTCTACCTTCTTCACACTGCCTCCGTTGCCCTGTCCTAGCTCATGCATGTCCTTGAGGTCCTCGTTACGCAAGTCATGGTATTTCTTCTCCGAATTCAGATCCAAGTTAGCGAGTGTGGTTGACAATGTGTTGTGATACGTTGAACGATGCGCAGACGCAGTACCTGTTGGTGGTGCAGAGTTTGGCCCACCAACTGTGAGCAGAGTGTTATCCGTGTCAATGGCAGGTAGAGGAGCAGCGGCCTGCTTTGGTGCCAACTTCATTGGAGGCGGCCGCTTCTTGGCACCGGGCGCAGGAGCAAGGCGGGTCGGCGCAGGGGCATCTTGGACTGGAGGCATGGGTGGAGGAGCAGGTTGAGATACATCAAGGGCAAGAGCTTTGAAATTTCGCTTTTTGCGGAGCGGTGCAGTGGGTGTCGACATGTCCAGACGATCTGAAATAATGTTGGCGAACTTGCCACAAATATCGTTACTGTCCTAGCAGACGTCCAACAGTTATATGAACGGTCTGCGGGGTTCAGAGGAGGGGAAGGGGGGAAGAGAAGCGGAGGAAGAGGTCTGAACACGGATATGTTATTCAACACGCAGCTCGAGGTCTAGATTTGGGGGTCTACTCGATCATCTACGGCTCATGTTGGCGCCCAGAGCTCTCTGTCAAAAATCGAAAACCATTGGTCGAACAGGGTATTCGGCAAAATTCCTCTCTCAGGTGCATGTATCCTTTATCATCGTCTTGATCGGGTCGCGATGGGATGGAGGCTTGCTACTGAAGACATGAATTGAATAAATGATATAGATGATGTTTGTGAATCGGCATGTGCCATGTTCACCCTGTCTACCACAGTACCCAGTTCGATGTTGATCTTCTACTAACTCCGTATGAGCTACTTCTCTGTACTATCGATACATTTCCGTCAATACCATGAGCAAATTGTTATTTTCAAACCCTAGAAAATTCCAAGTTCAAGCGCGGCTATACTGCGAATGGCCGATTCCACAACACACTTCTGGTTCACCCTGACAAGCCGTGACAAGGAGACACTATGGCTTTGCCTACCAGGGCCGGTACCATGGTGGCCATGCCTTTCATGCGAAAAAGGACACTTTTCGGCTTCGGTGCTCTGGCAGCAGGTCTGGCAATGGTGCATAGGACTGAATTGACCGGTATTGGCATGCGCTTCTCTGCAATCACGCCTCTTCGGCCTCTCCGCTTCATATATCGATCACAGTCCACCTTCTCTGGCTTATTCTCATCTATTACCTCGACTTCTGGTGACGGCTCAGCAAACATGGCTAGTCTAACTCCTCCTCAATCTCCACCAAAATGGACACATACGGCAAAGGAAATATTAGATCTTACGAAGGAGCAGATCGAGAAACATAAAGTGGCTGAGGACAAGGTTGCGGCCCTCCCACCATCTGAATGTAGCTTCGAATCGGTTCGTGATCCTTTCGCATCCATAGTATTGACTGGTTCCGATGACTTAGGATTATGTGACTTCTTCAGGTCTTCGTAAGTGTACTTGATTTGAAACGCTTCGATGGAGTATACTCAGATGAATACATAGGTTCCTCTCGCTCGAGCCGAAACGGAGTTTGACGTGATCACGGATCCTCTCGCATTCTACCAGAATGTATCGCCTTCGAAAGAGCTCCGAGATGCCTCGAACGATTCCGAGGCCTTGGTTCGGGATTATGGCGTGGAATCTTCGATGCGCCTAGATGTCTTCAAGGCAAAGCAAGCTGCAGAGAAGAATATCAAAGACTCTGGTGTCAAATTGAATCCTGAAGAGGAAAGGCTCGTAGAGAAGATGATCCTTGATGGCAAACGTGCTGGTTTGGCTCTTCCCGAGAAGGAGAGAGAAGAACTCATGAAATTGCAGAAGGAGGTCTCGCAAGCTTCTTTGGAGTTTAGCGTAAGTCTCTGTGTCTATCCTGTCCAATTCATGCTCAGGGGAGTACCATGTAAAGAAAAACTTCAATGAAGAGAAAGCTGTCATCACTTTCACTGCCGAAGAACTGGAAGGTGTTCCTGCAGATGTTGTTTCTGGATACACGAAGCGCACGGACGAGTCAGGCAAGGAGGTCTTCGACGTTACCTACAAGACGCCTGATATCTTTCCTATTGTGCGTAGTATCCGTTCCATGTTGCGCTGTCGTGAGCTTATGACGGCACCTTGCATCAGTTCAAATTTGCACAAAACCCGGAAACTAGGCGGCGCGCTTTCGAAGGATATGAAGATCGTCTACAGATCAATACACCCATTCTGGATAGGATCCTTGAACTTCGCCGCAAGATTGCTGCATTGCTTGGGTATGACACGTGGGCTGACTATCGCACGGAAGTGAAGATGGTCAAGAACGCAAAGGGTGTCATCGATGTATGTCAAGTCTTTGATCATTTCTCAATGATCCCGCAAACTAAACACACAATTTTTCGTAGTTCCTCACAGACCTGGAAACGAAGCTGCGACCCGTCGGACTCAAAGAGCGTGAAATCCTCCTCGACATGAAGAAGGAAGAACTCGAGCAGAAAGGTCTTCCCTTCGATGGAGAATTTTATATCTGGGATTATCGCTACTATGACCGCAAGTACATCGAGAAGTCACTCGACCTGGACGATATGCTCGTCAAAGAGTACTTCCCTGTCGCAGTCGTCGTTCCAGCTATTCTCAGTATCTATCAGAACCTGCTTGGTGTCAAATTCGTCGAACATAAGGGTGAGACATGGCATCCTGAGGTACAACAGTTCTCCGTCTGGGAGAAGGACGCAAAAGACGAATCCGGATTCGTTGGATACTGCTACCTTGATTTATTCCCTCGTGGTAAGCAACTACCCGACCTTGCACCTGTGATATCAATACTGATTTGACGCAGAATCCAAATATTCTCATGCTGCGGTATGGGGTCTTCTTCCAGGATACGCCCGTCCTGATGGGAAACGCAGTTACCCTCTCGCTGCCATGGTTGCCAATCTTGCGAAGCCAACGCCATCGAAGCCAGCGCTGATGAGACACGATGATGTCGTGACATTCTTCCACGAGATGGGTCATGTCTTCCATGGCTTGTTGAGTCGAACACAATTCGGTCGGTTCCACGGAACACGGGTTGCTCGTGATTTCGTCGAGGCACCATCGCAGATGTTGGAGAATTGGTAGGTTTCGATCATTATTTCCATCGTGTGGGATGCTTAACATTTGTTATAGGTGTTGGGAGCCTAAAGTGCTTGAACGCATGTCAAGTCATTATGAGACTCAAAAGCCACTCTCGTCCGAATTGATTGAGAAGATTGTCAAAAGGTATGCGTTTTCAATATTCTACTAGCGCTGGGTCGTTGCTGATACAGTTTTCCCATTTTCTAGCCGATATGTGAATGTCGGGCTGTTCTATCTCCGTCAACTCTTCTTCGCCAACTACGACATCAACGTCCATACGGCCCAGGAATCTGAGGACTACACTGCGCTATGGAATACCCTTCGTGAGAAGATCTCTCTTGTGAAAGGTGGCAAGCACACCGCCGGTCAAGGAACCTTCGGCCACATTGCCGGAGGGTACGACGCTGGATACTACGGCTACACCTACTCCTTGGTCTTTGCCGCGGACATGTACGCAACTGTGTTTAAGCCTGATCCTCTGGATCCTGCACGTGGTAAGCTCTATCGGGACAAGATTCTGTTACCAGGTGGTAGCAGGGAAGATATTGATTCGCTCAAGGTGAGCGGTCCTGCCTAGTATCTCACGATTTATCCTCATTAAGTTTCACAGGATTTCCTTGGTCGTCCACCAAACTCTGAGGCTTTCATCGAGGAGATCTTCGGGACCGAGGGAAAGAAAGCGTCTAATCTTTGAGAGCTGTATTGCGCCTGTATGTGCAACGAGGAATAATTGAATATATCAGTAAGCAGCAGTGATATGCGATCAAGAACTGAACAGAGCTGCATGCATCTTCTCGAACACGAAAAGTCATCAACCTCTGGAATGAAGTACTGTCTCGACATCAATATCAGTCGACCCTTCATTGGATCTTGCAGAAGTCGTCATATATTCCGTTCTTTTAGTGCTCTGTGGATGCTAGAACTCGGGCTTGAAAGCTTGGATGTGATGCTGACTTGACTGTTCTTCAAGTTTGTGTTCATAGCTTGAACGTTAACGGGGATCATTGGCAACAAAGCTAACGGTATCACTCCTCGGGGCTTCTACCGGCCGGATTCCCATTTGTGAGATGCCCTTAAGGTTCGACATTTGACTGTTACAGCGTGTATATTTTTGCAGTATCGACACTCTCCTCTTCTGTCCATTGAAACATAGTAGTTGTCAAGTGAGTCTTGCTGACGATCAGTACGTCTTTTGCTCTGCTTGTGATGGTTCACAATTTGTGATGGTTCACAAGACACTGAGTCGGCGGGTTAGGAGTTTCCTTTGTCATGCACCCGATTTGTCCCTAGCCTCGTCCAAGGTACTCTCAGTGAGGGAGGATTCTTTATGATACGTAAAGTGAAAGCACAGGGGTCTGCCCCGGTGTCACACGAGCCTGTAGCTGGTACTCTCCATTACATAGTTTAAATATGGCATGCTGTTTCTTTCGGACCAGACCGTTGGACGGCAAACTCTTGGCTTGGTAGCGGAAGCAAAAACTGTGCAAGGTCTTGGGTGAACCAATAAGGGCCCAGATAAGAGACTCTCTTTCATACCACGACGTGGTTTATACTCTTTCGCATACTTCGCTTCATAACTCATTTCATTACTTGACATCGGTGGCTGTATACTCAGGTGATGTATCCGGAAGAGGACGTCAAGCGGCTCCAGGACCTAGGCATACCGGAAATGACCGCCCGGCTTGCACTCGAGGTAAATTCCCTCCTTTTTCCTCTCCATATTGGCCTCGCGAACAGGAAACCGACTCTTTACTAGAAGAAAGAAGGAGATACAAACAAGTTTGCAGAAATTGTACGTCCATATCTCTCGTTTTGCTCGCTTTGAGTATAGGGAACATCATCTTGGCACAGGATGGTCGCTTAGACCGCTAGGTTGCCACGGCTTTCCTTTGACAGTCACTTATTTCCTGCATCACTCACCTCCCTCATTCATAGGCACTTTCAGATCAGGCTGACAAGGAGGTGAGCGATCATACACTGCAAAACCCTCTCTTTCTTTCCCCCGGCATTCGCACAAACCTCGTATGGCGGACCGCTCTCAGAAGACAGACTCCAATCTCAAAGCGCGACGACTGGGCTGGAAATACACAGGCAAACGAGATCGAGAAAGCAGAGACAGCGTTGGTTCTACAGGCAGTCTTCCCGTGCCTCAGGAAGGCCGCGAGC
This sequence comes from Somion occarium, assembly GCA_964035595.1. Lineage (NCBI taxonomy): Eukaryota > Fungi > Basidiomycota > Agaricomycetes > Polyporales > Cerrenaceae > Somion > Somion occarium. The sequence continues at coordinate 1,511,589 of OZ037950.1, read as the reverse complement.
TGTCGTACGACCATCCTCTCAACCCTACACCGCCGCCTCACGTATCTTCCTCGTCTTCCATAGCACCCAGCTCTGGTCTACCTTCACGCTCTAGCTCTACTACTTCCATCAACTCCTCTGGCCCGCCTACGAGACCAACCACTCCATCCCAACGCGGGTCTAGTCAATCTGTGCTAACAAGGGACGTACTTGACCAACAGGCTTCCCGGATTATCCTCAATGCACTCGAACGTACTACGTCTGGGCAACCGAGCGGAAAAGGCGAAGGCTCGCGCGGTAGTTCTGGGGGCTCGAGCTCAGGATCGTTTTCTCGCCGATCCTTGACATCGATGATGGGCGGCTTCTCCCTAAGATCCAGTAACGAGGACAAAGAACGAGGGCGGTCGGCGAGAAAGGAAAAAGAGAAATCCCGCGCGAGATCTTCGTCGTATGGCGGTGTGAATGATGACGATGGCAGTGATGCCGGTAGCATGCGTACGCGCAGTCAATCGCCCTTCCACTTCCGCAGAAGCCGCCGAGATTCTTCTCCCACCGTTGAGGCTTTGACCCAATCGGACGTTGAATCAGATGTCGAACCCTCCCGTATTCGTCCTCGTAACGCATTCACTTTGTCCGCTCAATCTGATGATGACTCCGACTCTGAGGAAGAAGATGATTCGGGCGAGGAGTCATGGAGCGACAACGACGAGCTGGATCCCGTCACCTCTAGAAACACTGAACGCAACGCTCTCATCCCCGCCGACGTCGTTGAAGTCGATACGAGTGACTTACCTGACCCTCTTGGTGAAGGTGTCAATGTCGTCATTGCACCCGAACCCTACTTCCCAACTACTCTGAATGCACCCGGCAATCGAAACCCTCGCAGGCGAAAGTCGACACGTCCGCACGACACCCTGCACCTTGAGACCTCTCGTCCCCACTTCCAACGTGACCGGTGCACGATCACTTTGACGCACGGCGATCCCGCAAAGGTTTTAGAAGAAACAGGTCGACGTCCCAAACGCTACGTCCTTGCGAGCGATCTGAGTAATGAGAGTCGATATGCATTGGAATGGGGGATTGGAACGGTGTTGAGGGATGGCGACGAAATGTAAGCAACCTTGGAATTATTATTAGTTCCGCGTTAGTGACGTAAATCCTCGGGAAGGCTCATTGTGACGGTCGTCGAAAATGAAGCGAAAGGTGAGGAGTATTATCCGACGTTCGGGTGGAATGCATTCCCACTCATTTCTGATCTCGGCTTTAGTCGACCCTCTTATACCCAATCCCACTGATCGGGCCGCAAAGTTGCGTAGCCAACAAGAGGTACGCTATCACTCATTTACTGGATGCATTTTTGCACGGCTGACATTAAAATACTGCCTTAGCGTCAAGCCATGGCATACATTCTCGTACGACAAGCAACAAGTCTCTTGCAACGTACTCGACTACATGTTACTATTGCTTGTCAAGCATGGCATGCTAAGAACGCCCGCCATATGCTTCTAGGCAAGTGACCTCGGTCGGCCTCACTGGGCCTCAGTCTCATGATCGTGACATAGATGTCGTTGACTATTTCGAGCCGACCATGTTGATCGTTGGTTCGCGAGGTTTGGGTAACCTCAAAGGGTTAGCGTGCTTGTTCCCCAATTTGTTTCTATTTAAACCTCATGTATGCGTATGTATAGTATTCTACTGGGCTCCACGTCCCACTACCTCATCCAGGTAAGCACCTGCCATCATCTGACCAACTAACCGAGCTGATATCATATTCTGCAGAAATGCTCCGTTCCTGTCATGGCACGTCATCTATCATCCTTGATCTATTGTATTGTCAGTTCCACTAATTATTCGAACGCCAGGTCGCCCGACGTAGGCTTAAGCGTCCTCCCCGGCGCTCTGCACATCTGGCTACTCATCGTGCAAGGGTATCGCTCGCGCAGGCTGGTATCGACAGGGTGGCCGCCAAGGTCGATCAGGATGTGGCCAATCTCCGTGAGCAAGTCGAGAGAGAAGATCGTAGAGAACAAGGCGCCGTCGACGGGGACGATGACCCCGAAACTGAAGTTGAAGGAGATGCCGGGCCTTCTCTCGGTCGCAAGGTTCCAGGCGAGGATTAAGGGCTGTCTTATTCAAGTTGTTGATGGGCTGTGGTGGTATCCGTTGGATTTACATATTGAAGGCCCGTGTGCCGAAACTCCCTCTAATTGTGATGTAAAATATCTCGGGGTATGATTAGATGCAGTATTAATGGTAGCAAGAGGAGATCCTAAAGACTCGTTGTCGGGACAGGTTGTGTTACGTCGCCTGGTACAACAGGTTCGGATTTCCTACTTTTAAGCCAACCACCTTGCTGGAAGGGTAGTGGTGGCATATGTAGTGGCGGCGTGCGCATTCTCTTTCGCAACAAGGGCATGTCGCCGTCGTAAATGCACATCATAGCCTGCTGGATCGCGTTGTTCGCAACCTTCTGCGCTTTCGTGCGCACAGCATTCCCTTCATAGGCTTGTTTCTTCAAATCTACCAGTCCTGCACGCAAAAGTGCTTTCTTGGCTTTTTTCTTCGCCAGCTTCTTTTCCTTCTTCCGTTGAAGCCGAGCAGCTTCGAGTGAATCCACGTCGCCCTCCTCCGTAGCAGCGAGGACTTCAGAAGGGTCGACGCTTGGTGCCTCGTCGGGTGCAAAGCCTGGAGTTTCCGTCACATCTTGGGCAGCATCCTCCGGGTCGCCCCAGATAATCTGGGGTTTACCAGCTTCTTCCCGAGCTAGGCGGGCGGTATGCTCTTTGCCACGCTTGGCCAATGAGCGAAGGTGTTTGACGAAGGGATCTGCGGGTCTGAACCGGGCAGCATTGAACGTCGTGGGTATCGTGGTGCTCCCACCGAAGTTCAAGCCAGCCCACATCTTGGCCATCTGTTCCTGGTTCACACCCTCGGGAAGACTCCAGTATGTTGCCTGTTTCTCCTTGACTGCCTGCTTGTTTTGATGGATCTTCCTTGGGTCCATATCGACGTTTCGGATTTTCCATTCCACAGTCCCTGATGAAAAGACGTGAGCAAGTGCTGATCAACACGCTGAGAGTTGGACAAACGTACATTTCTTGTCCTCTAACATGCCAGGAAGATCGTGTCCGAATACTTGTCTGCCATCCAAGTAGTTCGAGGCGGTGATGTCTAACTGAACTATAGGTCGAGCTCCATCTTCGACGTTCCAATTTTTGGGTTCAACCCAGACATGTGTCACATGGCCATCGTCTTCGGTGTCCCACAAACACATGACCGTCTGATTGGGAAAATAATGCGTAATCTCGTCCGAAATGACCTCGAGCAAACCAAGACATTTCTCGAAGATTGCTTTGCCGACGTCTTTGTGGCCGTACAACGCTTCGTCCATCTCATCCAGAGGAATATATTGGAACCCGAATATTTGAGCCGTGTTGTGATAGGCAGCGAAGATACCATCCATGTTCCCGATGCGTGCTTGGAAGCTATACTTAAGGAACGCAGAACGAATGAGATCGAAATACTCTCGTTCGAAACTTTCGAAAGGTCCATGGAGGTGACGAATTAAGTACCCGGAGTTTTTCTAGGACACAGCGATAAATAAATGTGTCCGCGTAGTCACAACATGCACACTCCACCTCATAATTGAACAAGTCCAGACGGATGGGTAAGGCAGCTCTTGTCTTCAAGTCGAATACACCAGTGCCGGGTAATCGCGAATCTTGAGCATCCAATTGTGAACGCATGACATACTTTCCAAACTAGTTCACGGAAAGAATTGCGTGAGATCGGTTCCTCATACAAATCGGAAAAGCGTACCTTTGCGTAGCGATATGCTTCTCGCCGGTGATCTACAGGGCCAGGCTGGGGTGGATTCTTGCGTAGCAGGGGTTCAAACTCTTCTTCGGAAGTAGTCAGAAACTTCTCTAAAAGAGTGCCCTGTAGGAGAATAAGTAAAATGTGTATACAAACGGGCAACAACTGACCATCCAAGTCAAGATATTCCTTTCGGACATGCCAGGATCTGATGGGTCATGATCCGTTGCATACACCCCATCTTTGAAATTCAGCACGATAGAAACGGGAAGACGTTGGCCAAAGCTGAAAGTCTGATCCTACAAGACACCTGAGGACCATGCATTACGACAGAACATAAGAAAGAACGTACTGTCATGGCAAAGCGCTTGGATTGACTCATGAAAGACTGTGTCATGCGACCCATTTTCGGTGGCTTCATGCTCGAGAGCAGGAAGTAGATATGGGAGAGCAACCCCGTTAAGGATGAAGTCGAACCAACAAATCTGCACTTCTCCCGCTTCGCTAAAGTCCAAAGGTCCTAAATACAACACACCTGAGCTGAGTTATTCGCAAAACGTGACATTCTAACTTACCTTGTCACTGGAACTCTTGATGAATCCCGTAACACGGTCAAATGCGAACTCCTCCACCTTCGGAATAGACTTAAGCCTCGGTGTGAAATTGTATACTCTTGACCGAGGATCTTGCAACCAATGAACACCAGGACTAATGCATGCGTTAGACCCAGAAAAACGCGAGTACCATAATAACACTCACTTAAAAAGAACACGATCCAATCCGTGTGCTAACTTCGCAATAGGTCGTTGACGTGATGGTGACACCAAATCTAAGCAGATACAGTCAGTAAGGGTGCGAGTTTCACATCTCATTCATAAGCACTACCTGTTATGAGTTCTTTTTTTGAAGACCGAGGAGCCAAAGAACCCTGCACAACCCTGGCAAAGTGCTGCGTAGGATGTGGCAAGCCGTCCAAGATTTTCACAGTCTCTCGATATGGGCTGACTTCATGGGGAGGACGCTCAAGTAATATTTCTGGGCTGCCGTTGCTAGCGTATGAGGGTAAAAGCAAGGACTCAGGCAAACCCGATTCCATCGTGGAGGACGTAAGGACCCTTGGAACGAGGGCTAGACTCAACGTCAATATTACACAAGAGGATTGAAGTCCGTTTACAACGCACTGTCTTCACCCCAATTCTCGTTCCAAGTTGTCTGCGGCCATTCGTACCGTGGCTCCGTTGCAATGGGTTGACCATCAACGTGATGTTCCTCTGACCGGCTTGCTTGGTTTTCAGTGGGGATGGCATTGCTCGGGGGTAAGTAATGTTCCGCGGCAACAGATCGCCACTCCAGATCCTGAACGACTCCCTGTTGTGCGTGTCTGATTTCTTCCTCGGAGAGCTCATAGAGCTCCTGCCGCCAGAGTACTTCAGAATAACTGTCTTCGTAGGATCGTTCCACAGATGTCATCTTGTCATGACCTGTCAATGATTCAACTTCCATCCCCGCAGTCTCTACCAAACCAACTCTTCTTTGCTTTTGGGTATGTGATTCGTATTCCCGTGTGAGGAGGCTCCCGACGTAATTAGCGGTTTCAGAGGAACCTGAGGGATCCGTCGTAGCCAAATCATCCTTGACCGGGATGGCAAACTCATTGAAAACCTCGTCTATCTCGTCAGGTGAGAGGTCAGAAGGGAAATCAATGCCGGCGTCCACAGATTTGGAGTGTGTGGTATATTGTCGTTCGTGATTGGACCGAGAGCCCGAAGTCGCAGATTTAATATCCGTAGGGACACGAACGCTTCTCAGCGCGGTGTCCATCCAAGGGTTCTGGGAACCAAAGACCTCGCAACGCGAAGCAGATTGGGGCAAGCGAGCATCTTCAGTCGGAGCAGTTCGCTTCAGACTGGTCAACGGTGCTGAAGACGATGATAATTCCACCTTCTCGAAGTTTTCATTCTTGGAATGGGTAGAGGAGAATTGGCGGATGATTCTAAGGACATCAGGGAGTCGGATGTGCGAACGGTTTAATAGTTTGCGAGATGCATTTCGACATGCAAGCATAAGCCTTCGGTTTGAAGTAAATTAGCTCCTAAAAATCAAAATAAAACCCTATTGGAAAGCGCAAATGGCCAGAAACGATAGCGAAGAATTGTTTGAAAGCGAAACAATGTGCGAGTAGATCCACAGCAAGTCGAAGAGGCGTTCACGACGCGTCCAAGAAGATGCAAAGTGAACTAAAAAACTGCTTAGTCATTCGATCATGCACCAAATCGGGAAATCCTCATAGTTTGAATCCGTGTGTTGAACTCTCTCCAGCTGGATTACTTACCTTTTTTCCTCGTCTCGCCATGGCGTACATTTTCACTTCTATAATACAATGGCTCAGTGGGTATGTACTCGAATAGATGCTGAGTCTACCACACATGCTGAATGACGCGTGTGAAGCCTATTCTTCTCGAAAACCGCGGAAATCACGATCGTTGGCTTGCAAGTGCGTATGTGTCATGGCACGCGTTATGTTTCCTGTCTTGAAAGTTTTCGCCTCGTTCTTAGGCTTCAGGGAAGACTTCACTCGTGAATGTGATTGGCACAGGTCAAGCGAGTGACTCATTTCTTCGGAATGTCTCCCGGTGCTGAAGGATATGTGGTGTTTTACCAAATAGTGGAGTGAGGATGTCGTACCGACTGTAGCCTTTCATTTTCGGAAAGTACGCAAGGGTAATGTCACCATGAAAATATGGGATCTGGCGGGTGAGCTTGAGTTCACTTGTTCGATGACTTTGGCATCGATGCGAATAAACATTGCCAGGCCAGCCCAGGTATAGGTCAATATGGGAACGGTACTGCAATGGTGTTGACGCAGTCGTGTACGTTCATGCTTTGCGCCTCGACTATTTGCTATACTCATGTATCGCTGTCACAGATTCGTGGTTGACTCCGCCGATGTGCGTTTCCATATACACAGCACTAGCCCATTGTTCATCTTCCCATAGAAAGAGAGATTCGAAACCGTCCGCTTCGAAGTACATCAACTATTGGCGCAACCCAATCTGAAAGGTGTTCCATTACTGGTGGTACGTTCTTACACTATATCTACCACTTGCCCGTCTCACTCCACCTTCCAGCTTGGTAACAAAAATGACATTGAGGGACATGCTACGGTCAATGAGTTGATCAAAGCACTGTGAGGGTACACTCACATTTTCCTCGAGACATCGTGTTCACCATGTTTCTAGGCAATTGGACAAGATCACGAATAGGCCGGTATCGGTGCGTCCAATGGAGCACGGTGTTGTGAACGAGATACTGACTACTAACTTCCCCCCAGTGTTACTCGGTAAGCTTTCGTTCCACATTTCCATTGGAATGCTTCTCAATGGTTCGCAGTGTTCCATGAAGAGTCAACACAACCTGTGAGTTCAGCCGTCCATTCAGTGACGTCCACCTCATATCCGTCATATTTCCAGGGACATTGTTCTCCAGTGGCTCGCTGGTCGAAGTCATTGAAGCTTTATCACTTCCTGATCCTTATTGTATCTTGCATTTTGTATCATATACCTTGCACTTCTTTTTTGTTCACGGCTCTCGGGATTGGATTCCTAGGATATAGGGAACACACACGGAATAAATGTAATACCCTCAATCGGTGTCCATGCTGTCCCCGCCTCCGCCCTCTCTCGCTTGATCTTGAATAGCCCTCAAGAAAGCTTCCACGCCTGTCCCAGCTTCCTCGGGCAGACCCAATCCTCGTACTAGGCCACCTAAGAGTCCAGTCCTCAATGCTTGGTCGAAGTTACGAACGGCAGCTCGGAATTGTGGTGAACTGATTACTTGTTGGATAGTTTGTGGGGTAGGCGGTGAAGGTAGGTCAGGAGGAAGGTGAGGGAAAAGTGTTTGTATAAGCTCGGGGTGAGAGGTGAACAGTGGTGTGAGATTCGCGGGGGTGAGGACGTCTGTGAGGGAGAGTTCTACAACTGCAACATCATTAATATTGTGGAAGGATTGATGTGCGAAGGGCGAATTCTAACCTGGGGGTACATTAGCTCCCGCTCCGCTTGATTCAATCATAGATTGGAACTGGTTCAGTTGTTCTTGAGTGAATTGGAAGCCTGGTTGGCCTGGCTGAGCTGGTTGACTGGGTTGTGCAGGCTGCGCAGACCTAAGTATCATACCTTGTCAAGATCGCAACGCTGAAGTATCCATTGAAGCAAACGTACGAAGATGAAGATGAAGCTTGAGCAGTACCAGGCTCCTCGAACGCTGCGGTACCGAGAGCATCAGGGAAACCGGTGAACCAGACTGGAAGTTCTTCGGGATTCAACAAAAGGCGGTTCACATTTTGTACGAAATCCTTGTCTCTCGTCGAATCAGCATCCTGAGAACAAGTATACCGTGAGCGTTGGAGTACACGCAACGATTGAGCTCATTTCAAAATTTACCTGCATCCAGAACTAGATAGCGAGTGAGCCCAGCCCCTGCTATGGGTTTAAATGAACTCACGAAATGTCTTTGATTCGAAGACGAGAATTTGAGAACATAGACACGACCAGAAGCAGCCTGGGTTACTGGTGCAAAGGTAGCATCCGAAGGAAAGAGGATCAAGTCCTAGGTATGCATTAAAGTCCGGTATAAGTGAATTTTCATACGAAGTCGATTTGGCGTTTACCTCTTCCGAGTCATTCGTAGTTCTGTTCTTCCAAATGAAGTGCAGCAAACCATCTTCGCCATTCTGTAGAATAACGGCGCCCTTAGTGGGATCAGGGTCGACCCAGTTGGTATTTTCACGTCGGAAAGCACGCCCTGCTTTGAAAGCAATCCTAGGTTCTGTCGACATAGTTTCTGCCTAGAATGAATTGAATATAACAAGGACGTTGAACGTTGAGGCTCACAGTCAGGCGAACGCGACGCGTGTGCTTGATGAACCTTGAGCGCTTATTCAGGCGTCTGAGATGCAGTACGTGGCCAAATTTGGCCAACAATTGCACTTTGAAGCTTCGTTGCTCCCGACTGTCAACTGACATTGTTTCGGCTCTGAGGACAATTGCTTTTGCTTGACACGAGCATTCGATGGTGACAGCGTGTTTGCACGCCCTTGAGGCCATTGTCATACCCGAACTTTTTGTCTCTCAAGTAACACTTAAGGATGGGGACGTTCATTCTGCTCCTCCATCGCCAGCTAGTCTGTGGATTCAATTGCTCGCTATCGCTATCTAGTGCTCTCAATTCTTGCTTTCTGCTCTGCATCAACCTTCGCTTTCTTCTGTAGCCTTATTCTCTTCACGTCATATCCCGGCTCGATTTGTTCCCCGCACGTCTACACTCCGAATCCAGTCCTATTCTACTCTCCAAGTAAGGCTCCGAATCAGTTTCCAGGGGTTATGACTAATCTTGTATGCAGTTCTCTGTAATCTTAACATGTCGGCTCAGGTTGTCTCCATGAACACTGCCAGGAAAACACCTGTATACCCCTTCCTCTCGCAGCCCCCTCCTCAAAAGAGGCGACCGACCCAACCCCTTCCATCTCCTCCTACGAGCGTATGCGCTCCCGTTATTGGGAGACGTCGCTCTGCTACGACGTCAGCTATAACTGCCTGGGTTGCTGAAGTCATCCCGGGTTCACCTGCACCCTACTCTCCTCGTCGTAGCCCTTCATCCTTCTGTAGCTCTCGTCGGCCTTCCCTCTCACGATCAATTGGTCGACGGCCTTCTATTACCTCTGTTCGCGTCTCCTCTGCATCTTTCTTACACTTCTCGGATAGCCCTACCACCGCCAGTCGGATTGCAATTACTCCTTCTGTGAAGGACTTTACGACTGCCGATCTTGCTCTGGTTGGGTACACTTCTGTGTTCGTCCAGATCCCTCAGACTCCCATGTCTGCAGGTGCGCCTGCGAGACGACGCTTGAGTCCTCAACACATCCTTCCCATCCCTGTTTCTCCTGTGAAGGGTGCAACAAAGTCACTTAAGCACTTCCGATCCCTCACTTCCTTGAAGCCTGCACGACGCACACGTTCTCGCTCCAACGCCGCACCACCCACTCCTCCCCTTCCCAGTCTGGCCAAAGCTGCCATGGATGCGAAGAAAGCACACGCTGCCTCCAGTGCTGCAGTAGCCAAGAACAAGAAGTCTAAATATGCCAAGTTCCGGCCTCCTCCGCTTGCAAATGAGCTCGCCCTTGCGCAGCTCATGGACGGCGGAAAGTTAGGTGACCACGTCACTCGCTTTGCTGAAGCGCATGCCAAGGCTGCCGGAGCCGTCAAGGTTGACGGTCAGCTGGTTGGAGTAGGTGACGTCTGGCGTGATGGTGAAGGTGGAATCTGGCGTGATCAGGATGAGGAGTGGGAGTACGCCCATCTCCTGGGCGGTGATGAAGATTTCTGCATGGGTGAAGTTCAGTGGGTAGAGTTCAGCTCTGAAGCGGATAAAGATGGAGTTCTCGATGAACGAAGGGAGAGTACGTCGACTCAAGACTCCGACCTCAGCACGCGATTTGCCATGAAGACGGAGGGTAACTCTCAAGATGACCTTGCAGCCTTTGGCGGTGATCTGGTATCCACTGTCCGTATCAAGCCTGGCATGTCTGTCCTTGCTATTCCTTCTCGTAGCCGACGCACCGCCAAGCACTTACGCAAGCCTGAATTCCTCCTCAATGCCTTCCCTGTTCCACTTACCCCTCCTGGTCTTCCGAGAACCCCTTCTTCCCCGCGATTCGCCTCTGGTGCCGGTCGCGCCGTTATTAGACCTAAGGGCAAGGGGCGACGTCGCCCTGCTCCACTGAAGCTCATGCCTCCTAGTCCTGCGTTCAAGTGCCCGACGAACCCGGAGGATACTGAGGTTGTACGCAAGGACTTTTTGGAGGATTCGTTCGCGCCCGAGCCTCAGGTGATCGCAGCGCCATATCCCGAGCAGCATGGTCGGGCCGGGGTTCCAATTGCTGTTAAAGCCGCGACCCAGAAGTCGACCGCTTTACAACTCAAAGGCTTCTTCAGGGCTATGGGGGGAAAGAGGCAGACTGTTGTCACGAAATCCTAGATATTAATATATTAATGACCTTAATTATCTCAATTGTTTCTCTATCGTTCTCTCTTGTAGCCTTTATTTACTGTTCCATCCGATGTTGTATCAATATTTCTATAGTTGTATCTCTAATAGCTTGCTTTATCAGTGTACTGTGTACAGTCTCTCACTGCCTTCGTCGTTATCTGACTTGTCCTCCTTCGCATCAATGTTCACTATCTTCATGTTCCTTTGATCATGAGTTACTTTCCAGCGAACAACCGTACAAGGTGTCGATCATGATCGCTGAGTGGGTCCAGTTGATCTCCCTGTTAATAAGTCGTGGTGCGACTCGGTGGCACGGATTATTGCGCAAATGCAGTCTTGCGCAGGAACCACCACCATTGCAAAGGCATTGACTTCAAAGCCTCAATCGTGAGCCACACAGTCGCTTCCACTGGACGCACACCTGACTAGATCCATTGTCTAGTAGAATAAGAATTCATACAGGCTTACCTTATGAACTTGTCTTATCTATTCTAGAGCACGCGTACTTTGTGTTCTCGAGCTCCACTAAACTCGGGGGGTGGACACCAGATTTTGAAACCCTGTCATCATGCTCACTTGTATGTGGGGTCTGGCGGAACGCTGCGCAGCGATTACTCTTTCACGAAATCTTGCACATCAATCCCAGATTCATAGATGCTATCCGCTCGGGATGTGAACGAGCTCTTGCCCTAGCGGAGAACATACGCAGGCTGGAGCTACGCATTTATCATATCCTTCCAGCTTCCCTATCCGGCGGCCGTTTCGGTGTGGATGACTTTTTAACCGTTCTTGCCGCGTGTCGCAAACTCTACGAAATTACTCTACGGACCGACGGATTACATTCATTCGACAAGGGGGCCATGGACAAATTACGTGCACTCTCTGACGAGAGGAGCTCTTTGTCAAGTGTCGTTGCACTCAACCTGATGTCGTTCGGCACACAGTCACCCATTCTATATCAACTGCTTTCTGTCATGCGCGCTGTGCGCTATCTCAGGGTAGGGACCGAATTAGCAGCACCGTGCCCTCCAGAACCTTGCCCGGTCCATTTGTATGAGTTGGCCTTGTTCCGTACACCGTCCAACGCTAGGAATGTCCAGTGGCTTTTGTCGTCGTCAGAAGGCCATCTTCGAGTTCTCGAGTTCAGGGACACGCCAGGAAGATGCTACGACCCCCTATTATCCATACACGGTCCGAATATCAGGTCATTCCGTATCCTTCGTCAGGAAATGCGATCCGCATCCATATTCCAACTCTGCCCGAACATGGAGGAGCTTATTATATACCAGTTCTCCGACATCATACCGATTCGGAACATACCAACCAGCGTCCGACACTTAAGCTTCAGATACTCACCATGGGCAGAGAACAACACGTTGAGGCCCGTCGTCGAGGCCGTAGAGCGACTTCCAAGTCTACATCTAGTTTCTTGCAACGAGGAAACAGAGAAGCATCCACACTTTCAGATGCTCAAGGCCAAGTGCCGTGAGAAAAATGTTCGACTACGTGTGGACGCACCCCCCGTATTCATCGTAAGTAGCCATGATCATTCTCGAGGCATCCGCACTCAGCTCTGCTTGACAGCGTGACGACCCTATTCCATTGCGAGACGAATCTCGATGGAAATGTGTGGCCAATTTCCCCTTGATGAACTTGCATACTAGCACCGTAGAGTCGGATAGATAATGGAGTGTAATATTAAGGTATAATGTTGTGTGACAGATCGGATTGATGGTAGGCTTAACGACGTTTCGCCATCTGCATAGTTAGGTTGTCAATGTACATCTGTAGAGTTTCGTTTCCTGAAGCCAGCTTGTCCACATCTGTCTGTACTGACTTCACTCGCGTAAGAAGAGCTATGCATATGAAATTTCTCTCAGTAAGCAGGTTGCCAAAGAGCATGGGCTACAAACCACGCAGGTCTTCTTGAGCAGCAGTAATTTCCCTACATGTTGTAAGATGGATTCTGCAGCGGAACGACATAGATTATACACATACTTGATCAACTTGTCCTTCTTTATCGCTGCAGTAACAATGTCTGCGTCTTCGTTACTGGCACCCCATGCATTATCATCAAAGCCTCCTAAGGACGAGAGCGACATGGGAGTGAGGAGGAGAGGAGTGAGCAATAATCGGCCTAGTGACGCGTCGCGTCTCTGTCACGGTCACAGACCTTTGTCGTGTTCTTTCAAGTTGTTCCTCATCCCTTTTGTCGCGACAGTATACTCGCTTCCAAGCTTTAAAGATAATCATTCTTTTGTACATTGCAACAGACACACTCCGAGGCACGCTTGCCCACTCTGGCCCGGGAGACTACAACAACTGCTACTCACTCATCTAGAACTCAACAGTCATCAACGTGATGGCCTGTCTTAACAAACTCGCTATTCGCGGCATTCGGTCGTTCGACGACAAACAAATTGCCGTTATTGAATTCTTCTCTCCAGTCACTGTCATAGTCGGACACAATGGTAGCGGCAAAACAACCATTATTGAATGTCTAAAGTATGCTACGACCGGTGACCAGCCTCCAAACACTCGTGGAGGTGCCTTCGTTCACGATCCTAAGATGGCGAACGAAAGAGAAGTGAAAGCTCAAGTGAAGCTGAGGTTTCTCGCTGCCAATGGTCAGCGCATGTTGGTGGTCCGAAACTTATCCGTCTCGTTAAAGAAGTCTGGCGGACTCACAATGAAGACTCTCGAAAGTATCCTCGCTCTGGCTGATGGCAACGCGGAGAAAGGTGGAAAGGTTTGCAGCTTGTATGCCCGAAGTTCATATGCATACTTACAACTCTAAATAGCGTGGTGTCATTTCGACGAAATGCGCAGAGATGGATGCCGAAATTCCAAGTCTTCTTGGTGTTTCCAAAGCTGTCCTAGAGAATGTTATCTTTTGCCATCAGGAAGATTCATACTGGCCTCTTGCTGAACCATCAATCCTGAAGAGGAAATTCGATGATATCTTTGAAGCTACCAAGTGCGTTCCACGACGCGACAAGCGTAATGTTCACTTGATCTTGACCTCTGAGTAGATATACGAAGGCTCTCGACAACATCAAGGCGCTTCGTAAAGAGCGAGCTGCTGACTTGAAAGCTGAAAAGGAACGACTCGAGTCTCTCGCACGAGAGAAGGGCCACGCTGATAAACTCAGGGCTCGAATCGCTGACCTGAATAGTTCGATGGGTGCAAAGGAGCTTGAATACGAGGAAGCCAAGAAAGAATACGAGCGGCTTGTTGCTTCCAACCAGAGATTCTACGATTCGGCCACCAAGTTCCGTGATATCTACTCGAAAGTCGAGTCTTTGCAAGAAAAGAAGGAACGATTCGAGCAGGATTTGGCAGAAGCTCGCGAGAACCTCCAGGAGCTTGAAGGTATGTTTGGCGAACAAGATGAAAAATATTGATTGATGTACAACACGTTTAGGTACCGACGAGGAGCTCTCTGAGCGATTACGCAACTTCGACGAACATATAGCTAAGCAGAAACAGAAGAAGATGACTGAGGATGCCAGATTACAGGATCTGGAAGATGAGCTAGCTCAAATAAGAAAATCTCACGTCGCTTTAACGACGGAGCAAGGCAAGCTGGAGGAGAAGCTACAGGTTTGTGTGCCATGACGCCGAAAAAGCCGATGATTCATTCATGCATGTTGAGTAGGCGCAAGAAAGGCTTATTGCCGATCGAGAAGAACTTGTCAGAGATCTTGCAGCAAAGCATCAGCTCAGAGGATATGACCATTCCCCATTAGAGAAAGAGCAGGTCCTAGAATTCACGACGAAACTTTCCGAGCTCCAGCGAAAGCAGATTATCGAGGCAGACAACATCCAGGTTCGAGTGCAACATTTACTCATATCATGTGTGATATACTGACATTACGGGCTAAGGCTGACAGCAAAGCTTCAAACGATGACTATCGAGAACGTCTTAGAACGTTAGACGCGGATCTCCAACGTTTGAAACACCGCAAGGAAAGCCTTCGTGAGAGAGTGGTATATTCTTCCTTTCACCTTCGAGTGTGGCTTGGAGCTAATAATACAACAGACTACTTTACAAGGAAATATCAGCGAGGCCGAGCGGGATGTTGATGCTGCTCAGGCTCTACCAGCAAAGTTGCGTACACTTGAATCAGAGATGGAAGACAAAGAACGGCGCCTGGAGATCATCAAGGACGAGCTGAAAGCAGCCAAATACGAAGAACGTATCGCTGAGAAGGAGTCCAAATACCGAAGTTTGGAGGTTACGCGGGATGGCTTAAACAATGAATTCCGGACTCTGAGTTTACAGGCGGACTCTAGAGCAAAGCTTGACCTCAACAGGGCCTCGCTGAAGACTAAGAGCGCTGAGGTCAAGAATGTGTATGTTATTTCGCCCGATCTGGCAGCGACTTTCTGACTCTCATGAAGCATTGAGATCAACAATCCCAAATTCCGCAAACTTGTTGGAGCTGATGCTCATGTTGAGACCATGGAGCGAGAGTTGGACCGTGTTCATCGGTATGTTTTCAGGTGTATTCTAGTGATAACAAACGGTGACTTGATCGTTATTCTAGTGAGAAAGAACGTCAGCGCCACGACTTAATGGAACAACGCAAGAGTGCTGATAGCAAGTTGTCGAATGCCGAAGCCGAGTTGTCCTCAACCACCCGGGAGTTAAAGGCTGCCAAGGACAAGCTCAAAGGCACATACGCTTCGTTCAACCTTGAATTATGAGCCGTGCTGATATGTTGCTAGCCCTTGACAAACAGATCAAAGCTGTAATGGATGATAGCCTTGCGGAAGGTTCAACCCCGGACGAGAAGTACTCCGATGCCAAATTACAACTGGAAGCGGCCAGAAGGTACTTCAACTTTTAACTTGATGGCATTTCGAGTCGTATTGATTGATGTCCTAGTGAAATTGATACGAATTATGGCGCTGCGCAGAAGCTAAAAGAGTTCCGTTCTGCCGGCCGGGCGAGAAAGTGTTGTCCTTTGTGTACTCGCAAAATGAACGTCCAGGAAGTGGGCGTGTTCGAGAATGCTGTAAGTATCCTCACAGACTACAACTTAGCTTATTGACCTCACACACGCATCAGATTCAAGCTGAATTGGACAAGGCGTCGGAAGCACGTTTGGTCGAGGTGTCCAACGATGTTACCGAATGGGAGCAACAGATTTCGATTCTCAAAGATCTTACTTCCGTCGCTAATTCAAGGGATGAGATCAAAACTACCACAATACCAGGATTCGAAGCTAAGTTCAAAGCACAAGAAGCGAAGATTCCATCGTTATCAGAGACAGCTGAAAAGGTATGTCCCTGTCTTAAGGTCCAACCACGTGTCCATATTGACCCTTTAATCTCCTTAGGCCTTGCATCAGTTGAATGAGGTCGAGCAAGAGTTGAAGGAGATTACTAACTTGAAACAGCATGCGAGCATGGTGGCGAAGACCCAAACGGAGATCGACGAGCTGAAGCGGAGCATTGCCTCACTGGAAAGCGAATTGTCTGCCACTGGCTCAACGAGAACTGCGGATGATGTCCAACTCGAACTTGGGAGGCTGTCTGATGAGATGTAGGCTCTCGACGGCTCCACTGCAAGGTGCTGACTGACATCGTTCAACAGGCGTGCGAACGAAAGAGAACGACAAAGTCTCGCAGGGGAACGGGAGCGACTGCTGAATTCAATGAGGAAGAACGAAAGCGACATCCTTCAGATGCGTCTCCAACTGAGTGATCTCAAGTCACAGCTGCGAGATAAAGACGTGCTTGAGAAGCGAATTAGCGACATGAAGAGGGAACAAACTGATAGCCATGGGACCCTGAAAGTGTGTGGTATCCTACCTTTTATCATGGATTGGACTTGATCGAGTGCTAGGATCTGGACGTTCAAATCTCCAGTGCACAAGAACCCATACAGAGACTTCAGCGTGAACATCAAGAAATCGAGAAGGATTGGAATGACAAGCTTTCTCGTGCCCAGCGGTCGTCTCAAGAGTTGAACATCAGCATGGACAAGTTGGAGAGTATGAACAAGCAAGTCGAAAGGTGAGATCTCCGTTTCTTTTAAAATGACACAGTAGTCTGACACCAATGAAGGCAACTTCGAGCGAGGATTGGTCGTCAGCTGAAGGAATGCAACGAGAAGATTGAGGAGTATGAAGCAGAAATCCAAGATTCACTTTCGCGCATTGAAAGCGTCCGCGAAGTCCTTCGCAAGATCGAGAAAGAAATTAGTGATGCTGCCACATCGATGTCAAACCTCAGAAACAATCTGCGTGTACGAAAACTGACGAGGGACATCATTGAAACTCAATCGGAGATCGATTCTTACGACATGGAGGAAGCAGCACGAGCCAAACGAGTATTCCAGGAGCGATATAAAGTCGAGAAAGACAGGGAGACAGAGATGCAGAGCAAGGTATGGATCACAAGCACTTATTATCATCACATTACTTCAATATCTGTGACAGTACGCTCATCTCGGAGGCGAGCTCAGCTCTTACGACACACAGTTGAAGCAGCTAGAGGCCGATTTGAAGGAGTTCAAGGACATCAATAAGAAGTATAAGGATCAGCTCGTGAAGGTCAAGGTAAGCCGCATCTTCATTCCAGAGTTTCCTGCTCATACAAAGATGTACGCTCGGCTAGCTATCCGATATGGCCAACAGCGATCTTGAGAAATACGCCAAGGCTTTGGATAAGTACGCTCATTGGATCCCTTTTGGCTGAGATGCTGCTAACATCGTCGCGAATAGCGCCATCATGAAATACCATTCTCTAAAGATGGAGGAAGTCAATGACACCATGCGTCACTTGTGGAATAAGACCTACCAGGGAACAGGTCTGTGCATCCACATTAGGTGCTCGGTGAGGTGAATGTTGTAATTGACGATATACAGACATCGACGGAATCAAAATAAGCTCGGATCCGGAAGGTGGCGCTACTAAGCGATCCTACAATTATCGTGTATGTTGGCTCGGTTTTCCATGCATCTGTTCTTACGTGTTCGTATTTCAGGTGGTCATGACCAAGGATCAAGTTGAAATGGACATGCGTGGCCGATGCTCTGCGGGTCAGAAGATGCTGGCTTCGATCATCATTCGCCTAGCATTGGCGGATTCTTTCGGTCAGAATTGTGGTATTCTAGCGCTTGACGAGCCCACGAACGCACTCGATACGGAGAACATCGATGCCCTTGCAGCGAGCTTGGTTGAGTAAGTTCACCATTCATATGCACTCTGTATCGACTTCATGGTTTTCCGCAGCATCATCAATGAACGCAAGAACCAGGGGAACTTCCAGTTGATCATCATCACTCATGACGAGAACTTTTTGGGTAAACTAGGTCGAAGTGATGTTATGGAGTACTATTGGTAGGTTAAACCTCCTCTTTTGATTTTGGAAACTGAGCATTTTGTTGATACGTCAGGCGAGTTTCTCGTGATTCGCGCCAGAAGTCCGTAATCGAGCGACATAGATTCGGTTGACGACTTGCTCCATCATTGTACTCGTGCCTTTGCTTTGGGCTTTTACCCTACTCAGTTTTTTTTTCTCAATCACATGGCGCTGTGTCAATAGACATTATCGTCACCGTCACGTTCTATCTTTAGACTTCTAATTTCATGGTGCTTTTAGGCTTCGAAATGTACAATCGTCTTCTTCCGATGACTTCCCGGGTTCAATTCCGGAGGTGTGAATGGAGGTATGTTCTTCGGATTTACTGTGGCTCTGGATACATTCACTTTCACCACTTGACAGCTAGCCAGACATTGAAATCCGAAGCTCATCATGATGAACGGCAATAGGTCGAATCACGGAGTATCAGCGGACCGAGGTCCTTCGCCCTCTTGCATCCCCATGCGGAGTATGTCAGAGATATACACTGGACCGCTGACCTGCTTTTGAATGCCTAGCAGTATTGATTGTGACGCGGAACCCCCTATGAATACGGTGAAGTGCTTCCGACCTCTTCCCGACTCCACCGGACTTGGAAAGTCTTCAAGAAGACCGTCTACTCCTATGCGCCTTCAATTGCGCATGGCCCGAGACATAGACAGTTGCAGGTACAGATCCTTGAAAATAGCTACATACGGACGAGGTCCGATGCTCGGACAACAGATGAAGGCAAGCAAGTCTACCTGGAGTCCCACCTCGACAGCGTAAGTGAAGCAAGGTGCTTCTAGTGGCCATAAGATGCTCCATGACGTTCCGGAATTCATCCAGCTGTCAAACCCAGTGAATAATGAAGTACATGAACATAGAATGGGGCTTGGTACCGTTCTCTCCTCAACTCTCCTGCTCATAATCCCATACGTCTCCCCTGCCAGTCGCTCCTCAGAGTTTTGATGTCGTACCGAGCAGTATAGCTGGTGTTCTTCACGATACACGTGGCAAGCATCTAACGACAACTCCATTGAGGACATTTGGCCGCAGTCTATCTCATTCCTCTCTTACAGCCATCATCCGGAGATCGTGAGATGTAAAACAAATTGTAGGCTTTATGTTCTCAGTTCTGTCGAACGCTGACAACCCCTCGCTTCAGTTATAAACTGTCTCTATGTGACATTGCTAATGTGGTCTGCATATCGATAATCATTATCCGAATAGCTCATGCAAGCTTCTTGTGCGTATGTTCAGTCCGTGATGTATATTCGTCGAGTTACCAAATATTGCCGCTTCCCGTTTCTCATTGCTTTGAACCAATAGTATGAGATCTGACAACGCTTGATTGCGTGACGTCCAGGTTCCTTATGCGCAAAACCGACATGGAAACTTTCCTATCTGGAACCAAGGGGCTGTTAGCGGGCTATTTCCCATTTTAATGCTCTACGACCTCCTAGCTGAGCACGAGATGTGGAATGCAGTTCAACCTCATCATCGGTGCCGTTGTATCCATTGCTCACGCTTTACAGAAATGATCACTATGATTGCCTTATGAATCCAACCACTCTCGTTGACAGAATCAGTTTGCTCTGGCTGTGGGAGTCCGACGTCTGCGAAAGGGTTGTCTTGGCGGCGGGCTGAATCTCGGGCTAGTTTTGGTTGACGACTTGGCCAAACCCAGCTCTGCAGCGCTTCTTCTGGCAACAACAACGTGGGGGAGACAACAATAGATCGACCTTGAGAATGAAGTGCGTGTTTTGGGAAGCTTGTCCCTGTCATACTTACCCTCTAACAGGTATCAATTTCTCAAGCATGTCACGTTACACTCTTGTTGCTACTCGTCACACATCATTATGGGTGCGTGCTTTCGAATTTGCGATACCACCTGCCCTCTCAAGGATTGTTCGCGAACACATCTTCACCGGCGTTGCTGTCCGCTATTTTTCTCTTAACTTCCGAATGATCCATACGATGCATGTTCGGCTTGGAACTCTAACAACATCCGTTATATGAGCTGCCCTATGTGTCTGTCATACGCAATTCGTTCCTAGTAAGTCAGCTGCTTGTATTGCGACGTTTCCATCCACTGCATGTTCATCGAATGTTGCACAGGGCTGCTATGGCGGATTTTCGTCGGTCATCTTGCTGCTCATCCGCGTTCTGCGTCAATGCAGCCGATTAGCTTGGTAGATTTGATTGTGGAGATGTGCCCCACTCTCGTAATCTGGATGGATGGATGAGCGTCGAGAAGTAGTCACTTCCAGGGTATAAAAGCGGGAAAGGTACTCCAACTATCAAGGACCACAAACTGGCTGCTGCGACTCAAAATGTATCCCCTCAACGTTTCAGACGCTGTTTCAGACGCTCTGTCGCCTCAGGACTCCATCCTCTTCACTCGCTTCGGCTTTGGCGCGACTCAGAAAGCGCCTTTTACTTGTGTTCATCATGCTTTCGAGCACTATGCTCGTCGACAATCTGACACTGTTGCAGTAGTGCACTGTGACTCATCTATCACTTACGCCGACCTTGACCGCAAGGCGAATGGCTTGGCTAATCGCTTGCGCAATATGGGTGTTCATCCTGGTAGTCGTGTCTGCCTGCTTGTTCAACGATCGGTACATATGGTCGTAGGAATCCTGGGTATACTGAAGGCCGGAGCTGCTTATGTCCCTTTGGATGGCAGCATGGTCACTCAATCTACGCTGGAATATGTCATACACGATTCTCAGTCTATTCTGGTCCTCGCATTGCAGGAGTTCCTTCCTCGTGTAGCCCATTTTCCGGCAGTGTGTCTTGAAGAGACAATTAAAGAGTTGTCCCCTGGAGAGTGTTCGAAGCCTGAAGATCTATCGTCTCCAGATGACGGTGTATACATAATCTACACGTCTGGTATGTTGCGTTGCTGCGTGAATTCTCGCTCGGTCATGACCTTTACTTAGGAACCACTGGTAAGCCGAAGGGAGTAGAAGTGATGCATCGCAATGTTACGAATCGTGAGCAACCTGTTGTCTTATCATGTTCTGCTCCTTCTCTGACGGAGGTTCCTAGTCGTCTGTCTTGAGCCGGGAAATGTCGAGATGCGGCCTGGTCGTCGTGTATCTCAACTACTTAACATTGCCTTCGATATGGCTGCTTGGGTACGATCATCTCTTATTGCGATTTCTTCTTTGTTCACTCGCGCGACATATGACAGGAGACGCTTGGTAGTCTTTCTAATGGTTGCACTCTATGCATCCGAGGGAAGACATCCAAGGAATGGCGCGCACTTATGAAAACGGTTGATATCGTGATTGGTATGTCTCTCCGCTGGATATCCTTCATATATCCATTTTTGATGTGATTGTTCTAGCTACGCCCAGTATGATGAGTGAGTAAAGACCGTGTTGGTTCAAGCGCACTCTGACGAGTTATGACATGACCGATAGCTCCTCATGACCCATCAGACTATCCTAATATCAAGGTGGTAGCCACTGCAGGAGAGCCATGTCCACAAGGTGCTGCGCTTATACTTCTTGGGCGTTGATATCTGGCTTACTTCCCTGATGCCTCGAAGCTCTTGCGAACAGCTGGTCTCGGCATGCACATTTCTACAATAGCTGCGGCCCTACGGAGGTATAGAGAAGTCCCACAAACTCCACAACTTTCTTCCTGACGTCTTCCATTAGATCACCATCGTTAATACAGTGCAGCTGCACAAACCTGGCCAATCGCTCTCTATTGGCGCACCCACCCCAAATAATAATGTTTACGTTTTGGACGACAACATGAAGCCCGTGCCAATCGGGCAACCTGGTGTAATGTGGGCAGGCGGAGCCGGAATAACTCGTGGATATGTCAATTTACCTGATAAGACTGCGGAACGCTACAAGTTGGACATTTTTACCAACAATGGGTGCGTGTTGTGACGTATTGCAATGTGCTATGACGAACAATATTGACTGTGGGAACAGAAGCTACATGTTCAATACCGGCGACCTTGGCCGCTGGCGCGAAGATGGTACATTGGAGCATCTCGGGAGGGTCGATGACCAGGTCAAAGTGAAGGTACACCCAACCATGGCGCGCTCATTTCTGGGATATTCATGTTCTTGGCACCTTGTAGGGATTCCGAGTGGAATTGGATGGAGTATCGGCAGCTATGGAGGTACAATTTGCGTCTCACTCCAGTTTCTACAATGCTGATCGCAGTTTATGGTCAGACTTGTCCGGGCGTGAAGGTCGCGGTAGCCCTTCTGGTCGAGTCTGAGTTGTGGGGTTTCGTTACCCCCAATACAGTTAACGTGGACGATGTCAAAGTGGCTACGCAGAAAGTTCAGCCATATTATGCCGTTCCAACTCGTTTTATCACGCTTCAAGAAATGCCATATACAAGGTGCGTCCTATTGGAACGTTGCATCGAAATCATGAATTGATTATCCTCCGTAGTAATGGCAAGACCGACAAGCGTGCTCTCAGAGAGCTTGCTCACGGCAAAATTGTTGCCGAGCGCCACCCGGTCGTCGATGAAAAGATGGTTATCAAGTCAGAATTTTACAGTCAAGCGCTATACGAAGGAAAGGCTTTGGCCAAGATTATACCACAACTCGCTGTTCCGCCGCCAGTTTACCAGCCTGACTCCCTTCCATTTCCATCAGAGAAGATATCATCAGCTATATCAGAACACGTCCGTTCCTCTTCGAGCTCTGAAACAGACGTTGACACCCCAGAAGAGAAAGCCTGCATCTGGGATGGGTACAAAGACGATGTTCTGCCGGACAAGACTCATGGTCGAGTCCTTCGCAACGTTCGACACCAGGTATTTTCTCTTTACCGCAGGTTGTTTGGCGTGGTCTTCATAGTCAATATGGCTATCTTGATCTCGATTTTCTCTCGCGGCGGTGCGAATGCGCAAGAGTTGGGTCTCATCGTTGTGTCAAACATTTTCTGTGCGGTTTTAATGCGTCAAGACTACGTGATCAACGCTTTCTTCACAATTTGTTGTGCAGTACCCTCCAGGCATGTCTACATGTTCGCTCTAGCTCATTTAAGTTGCTCACATTCGGATCACAGTTGGCCGCTAGCGATCCGTCGTATCTGCGCTCGTGTGTATCACATTGGAGGACGTAAGTTCGCTGTCCGTATGTGATCTTCGAGGTCTTTGTCTCATCCGCCCCCAGTGCATTCCGGGTGTGCTATTAGCGGTGTCGTATGGTTAATCGCCTTCACCGTACAAGCAACTAGGGAACTCTTGAACAAGGCGCAGGTTCGTATTTTTTTTTTCTTTAGCATGTATCATTGCGCTCATTCCTCCTCGCAGACTTCCGCTCCCACAGTGGCCGTGACATACTTCATTCTGACGCTACTGATTGGTATCGTCATTTTCGCGTATCCAAAAGCCCGCTCTACCCACCACGATGCGTTCGAGCGCACACATCGTTTCCTTGGTTGGACTGCCGTTGCTTTGGTGTGGGTCCAGGTATGTATCGATGTCAATTTGGTCGAGGCATTCATCGTGCTGATTGGCTTCAGGTTGTCTTGCTCACAAACGACTACCGACTTCCTGATCAATCTCTTGGAAACGCTTTGCTCCATTCTCCGCCTCTCTGGCTTATTGTTGTGATGACTGCCTCGATCATTCTTCCTTGGCTTCGACTGCGGAAAGTTCCCGTTCGCGCTGAAGTACTTTCTAATCACGCAGTTCGATTATACTTCGATTACGGTACGTCTATCAGCTACCACACACTTGGCACGATCCCTGATAAGCTGCCACAGTTACCCCGAAGCCGGGACACTTCACTCGTATCTCAGAGAGCCCATTGGTCGAATGGCACGGGTTCGCCTGCATCCCGGAGCCTGGGAAGAAGGGCTATTCACTCGTTGTCTCCAAAGCTGGTGATTGGACCACTAAGCAGATCATGGAGCCACCCAAGCATTTGTGGGTTCGTGGTGTTCCCTGCTATGGTGTCTTGAGGATCACTCCCTTGTTCCGTCGCGTTGTTTTCGTTGCCACGGGAAGCGGCATTGGACCTTGCGCGCCGTGTATCTTGGAACAACGTGTTCCCATCCGACTTCTCTGGACATCCCCCAATGTTCGACAGACATTTGGAGATAAACTCGTTGACTCTATTCTTAAAAAATCCCCTGGTGCTGTTATTTATGGTGAGAACGGATTGAATGATATTTGTCTTCACTTCACGCAACCCCACTGATACTCTTATTTATAGATACCCGAGTTCATGGTAAACCAGATATGGTGAAACTGACATATCGTCTCGTGAAGGAGTTTGACGCGGAAGCAGTTTGCATTATCTCTAACCAGAAGCTCACACAAAAAGTAGTTTATGGTATGATGAGTAGAGGTATTCCTGCTTTCGGTGCAATTTGGGACTCATGATTAACTCATCCAACCTTTCACATCTAACCTTTATTTGTTATTCAGACATGTATCAATAGTATATCAGTCCAACTTACTTCCTACTCCTTTACCCCTTTACCCCTTTACTTATTGTTTGTGCTTCACGTTTAGGCGATGTTGTTTATATGCCTGTTGATGACGAAATTTATGCCTAAGTTCTCACGCTGTCTTGGCTACTCACTGTTCAGAAGTACTTTCGTTCCTCTTGCCTCTATATCACACTCTCGTGAGTCTCGACTTGACGTTAGCTTCGCAGAACAAGAAGAATTCCAAGAATTTGGTTATTTACAATTCACGTACAATGGATGACTCGGAGACCATGCGCTATATTCGTCTTAGTGACCACCCTTTCGCTCGAAACCAAGCAACGGCTTCGCAACCCATACATCCAGGTCAAGTCATATTCGCGACTTTGCCACTCACGACTGCACTTCTCCCTAGCACAGAGGGCCAACGATGCGATAACTGCCACTGTCTGGCGAATGACCGCGTAGCTTTACTGAAATGTTCTGGCTGTGCCTCTTTCTGGTATTGCGGGGTTAACTGTACGAGAGCCTCATGGCCTCTCACCAGTCATATCTGAATTCGACGTATCGATAGGCCAGATTACGCATTGGAAGGCTCACCACCGAAGAATATGCAAAGCATACAACCGGTACACCATCTCATCAGGATATCAAGCGTTGCCTGTCAACGAGAAAGTGGATGCAATGCTGTTGTCCCAATTACTCGTCCAGGTTTTTCCAAAGGATGATTTTTCCCTACCACCGCTTGCAGGAAACGATCCTTTGGTGTCAGTGTTT
Organism: Somion occarium; assembly: GCA_964035595.1. NCBI lineage: Eukaryota > Fungi > Basidiomycota > Agaricomycetes > Polyporales > Cerrenaceae > Somion > Somion occarium. Next base: position 1,486,186 of record OZ037950.1, on the reverse strand, counting down.
TTCGACTTGTTGCAGGGTCCAACACATGCGAATATCCCAGGTCTATGTAGGACCTCCAAGTCTGCTGATGTTCCGCAGCACATTGCGCGCGAATGCTTTTCGCGCTTTGGAAACAACAACTTCGTTCTTCACTCCCATCTAAATACATTTGCGCATGGAGTGTATCCGTTGGCCAGTCGCCTTTTTAACCATTCTTGCATTCCGAACTGCGTAGTCAAATACCGGATCACGCGGGGAGAACCGGTGAAAATGGAAATAGTCTCTTTGCACGAGATTGCTGCAGGGGAAGAGGTACCGAGTCTCATTCTTTTGTGCCTTGAACGTCAGGTCTGATCACTTGAATAGATTACCATTCCGTACCTGGACCCTGCTTTACCATACGAGACGCGTCAGAATGCGCTACAAGCGAATTACGGATTCCGATGTGCCTGTCTTCTTTGCACATTCGAGAAACGGATTCATCCGATACCGTCCTTGCCTCAAAATACCGAAGAATTTGCCGCACTTACAAAGCAGTTGCAAACATTCACAGAGGATGAAGACGAGACCCAGGACGTTCCTCTGATGTTGTCCATGCCGGCACAGCTTTACCCTTTGCTCAACGAATCATATCTCCCCGAGTTGTCGGAACAATTCAGTCACTCCTCGCACGAAGGAGAGTATGAGACCGCACTACTCACGGGACGAAACCTCTTGGCTTTGTATAAGGTACTATATCATCGAAACTTCCCACAAATAGGTAAGTATCGTCCGTTGTGTACACGAGGCTATTTAACCTGCCTTGCATAGGCATGCATGCTCTGGAACTGGCAAAGACAGCGTGGAATGCGGTAGTTACTGCTGGACCCGATACTCCCCCTTCTCAGTTGCAGCGCTTTGAAGAGCAAGCCATTTCAAGTCTGACTACTGCAAGACGTGTTCTGCAAAATTATGGACCCGAAGGGGATGAGGGAGGTCCGCTTGAAGAAATACTTGTCCTTCAGGAACTGCTGGAGGAAGGGAGGAAGCCTTGATGATATTTTCTTACGCTTTGTGCCTGTGTAAGTCTCTCATACCGGATTCTATCTCACATTCTTTGTTAAGCTGTCTCATGCGGCGTGCCTCAGATTTCTGATCAGGAGCACAGATATACGAAATAGATTCCTCTATTCCACTTTTTGCCATGCGGGCCAGCTTATCGTCGTCTACACTCTATGCCGTTGTGGTACTTCACAATGGAGTATGAACTTACATCCTTACCACTGTGACCTCACACTTAAAACTGTCACCTACCAACCAAAGCACTTCGGCTCAGCTGACTAACTTCGGAGCAATTCCCAATCATTCAACGGGTAATATGCTGTAGTATGGAAGGCGCTTCGGGGATTCACATACGTGTCGGCAAATCCTTCAAAACCCTTCTATGTGTCAAGCTAATGAGCGTTCAGGTTCGGTCAGAGTGTGTCGTCGGGTATAGTGCGGGGTAAGTCCTTTTTTATCGTCCGGCGGGAAAGCTCTAGCTGATCGCATGCATGGTGTTCGTTTTGACCAAAAGAGATTTCGTGAGCATTTCTGATGCCTCCGATTGTCTATGATCAGAGGGAGACTTCCGCCGGCTTGGTTAAGCATCCAAAGTTATGGGTCAACACAAGATCAGTGGCTTGTATTGGGCCTGTGCATATATCCACGCCTTGCATTCAGTCTAGAAGACTCGGACCAAAAGATGACTGTCATAGTCCGCACGGTATACCTTCTTTTGGTGATCACCAACAGGAATAGGCTCGCCACTGTCCCGAACAGAACCGTATATGGTCGCCAGTATGCACCATCCACGGCTCTGGAATGCCGCCCATCATGAATTACTCATAGCCTTGTCAGAAAATCGCAGACGAGTGGGATACTAATGCTCGAATGGCCACGGCGGGGTGCTGCATCCATTTCTATACTGACACCCCTTCCAGATCGTATATCTTTCGGGGGCGGCCTTGAGTGAGAGCTTTCGCCCCTCGCGAGACCTCCTTCCGCCCTCCCTCTTCTCTTCTCTTTATTTTGCTTCGCCATGTCCACCCGACACTCTTTCTTGTCTACGACAGGGCTCATTCGAAGCCCATCCGCCGTCAGCACAATTTCTACACATGCCTCGTCCGGCGGCACAAAGCCGACAAAATCTGAGGCTTCAGTTTTTAAGACTAAGGCCACTCGTACAGAGCCTTTGAAGGCTCTTCGCACTCGGGCGGGAATCGTGCCTCTAGGGCCCACCTTTCTCGTCGTCATGGCCCTCCTATTTTCCCTGCTTTTCATCGCTTCGATATCTTTTGCTTTCATTGGGTCGGAAGAAGGTCCAGACTTCAAGGACGTGCTTGATGATGTGGCTCAGAATAACCCAGGGGTACGTTCGCATGTCGATAGGTTGGTGGCGACATAATTGACCATCGTTATAGATCGTTCTTGTAGGCGAGAATGTCGATGTAGACGTTGACGAGCCGTCCATCACCGTCCGATGGTCGATCCTTGGCTGCGGATCAGCGTTTGTCCTGAAGGGGTCCGAAGGTGCCCACGGGAGCTCGTCTTGCGGTATACCATCTATGCCACTCAGCATATTCGTCGATGCGTAAGTATACTATTTACCCACTCTTGTGCAACTTCGTCTGATGTCGGCCGAAGTAATGGGGAGAATCCTACTGCCACCTATGATCCCACTAACATACCATTCCTGAGCAAAAACGGTAAACGGCAAAGGTGCGTGCGCCACCGATCAGAGCCCCTTCCCACCCTGACATATTCCCTCGCAGCATTCAGAATCTCTTTCAATTCGATAGCGACCATGTTTTGGATGTTCACTTGACACGTCTCTATCCGTTCGACACATACGAACTGACTAGCACCATCCATATCCTCGACAGCAATAAAAACCCCGTCACCCTTTCTCGACTTCCAACAATTACTGAAACACCAAGTTTCCTTGTCTCGCCTTCTGATGTTGCTAGCTTCATGAACTCTACGTCTTCCGATGACGCCACTGAGCAGCAAGGGAGAAACTTAGTCCTGAAGGTGGTCCGACCTGGTGAAGCAAGAGCTTTCGCTCTGCTGTTATTTGCGGTGAACTGGATGCTGGCTCATGCTACCGTAGCGTACACGGTACTAGCTTGGAAGACGGATGACACGGAAAGGATACTCAAGTATCTGGCCTTCGTCGCTGCCACAATGCTGTTGATCCCGCAACTAAGGAACGCAATGCCAGATGCTCCCGGATTCGACGGTACGTTATAGCTAAGCTGCCTTTAACACTTCAACATTTCTACATCATTCTCATTCCTTCTTCCTTCTTACACAGGCGTCCTCATCGGTATGTGTTACCTCCAACTTCTACTAACTCACCAACACCTCACCCTAACAACCAACTACAACAGACAGCATCGGGTTCTTCCCACAAATGCTCATGAGCGGCTTTTGTCTCATCTTCATCCTCGCTGCAATAGCTCAGCGAGAGCTCCGCATCTTCGCCGCTGTCGCGGCGTCTGCTGAATCGGACGTCAAGCCTAAGGAACATCCCGCGTCGATATCTCACGGCTTGCGGAGACTCCGACTTGCCGGGTCGTCGTCCTCTTTGGACCTCAGACACGCTCGTTCGTTCAGTAGGAATTTCATGCGTCCCGAGCCCCCAAGTCCCATTGCGGAATGAGTTTCTTTAAAGCCCAATTCGCTCATTGGCGAGTTCTATGCTCGTGGACCACTCGGACTCTTTCGTATGGACTTGAATGCATTCTTGTAAATTTGTTATTTTGGACTTTCTTGGACAATTGTGGACCACTTGTAGCCGATTGTAGATTGTACAAATGGACGGTGTATTATAACATACATAGGTACTCAAATAAACTGTGCAGGATGTGTGAAGTACCAAATCTCTCGGAATCGAAATGGTGTTTGATCGGCGGTCTTCTTAATCGGGTATCCCCGACGTATGCCCTGCCACGCTTGCAGACCTTTGCAGACACGTATACATACTGTCTTGTCGCTGAACTTATTGGTGTAATTGTATTTCTCTGTTACACAATCAACATCCAGTCGCCACTTTTCGGATTCTCAACACAAACGTCCCTGTATACCTACCTACTGAACGATGCCAGTTGGAATTGAAGCCTGGGTGACGCAGATCCCGCCTATTACTCGCGCATGGCTGGCTCTCTCAGTGCTCACCAGTGTAGCAGTTGTGAGTAAGTCATTCCCTTAAGTTGTATGTTGAACATCTCTTAACCGCAGACCATGCAGCAATGTCAGATTGTGACGCCTCTGCAGCTGTACTTTAGCTACAAGTCTGCGTTTGTCAACTTCCAAGTACGTCATCTCAGGTTGCATGTGAAGTTGAATCCTCGACCTTCCTGACCGGCGGTTTTGCAGATATGGAGAGCGTTCACAACGTTTTTCTACTTTGGATCGCTCTCGTTGGATTTTGTGTTCCACATGTTCTTCTTGTACGCCAGTTATCCTCTTCTACCCGTCTTTCAGTGGTGGCTCACACAAAACGGATCTTAGCATGCGTTACAGTAGACTTCTTGAAGAGTCCTCTTTCGCCAACCGAAAAGCAGATTACTTCTGGCTATTATTCCAATCAGGCATCCTCCTCCTAGTACGCCACACCCCACTCCCTCATAAGTGTGCGAATTCATTCTTGTTCTACAGGCAGTCTCACCACTAGTGAACCTTCCCTTCCTCTCATCACCTCTCGCCTTCGTCCCAATATACCTGTGGTCAAGACGTCATCCGTCAACACCAATATCGCTTTTCGGGCTTATTACAATTACGGCTCCTTACCTGCCGCTTGCGTTGGTTGGGCTCGCTTGGGTATTGAATGGAACTTGGCGAGCTGCTGCAGGTGATTTGGTCGGGTGCGCGGTAGGACATATTGGATGGTTCGTGAGGGATGTCTGGAGTAGAGAGATGGTCGGTGGTCCGACTGTTTTCAGTGAAGCACCGGACGTAGTGTGAGTTCTGACTCGTTACTTGTTGTGCACCACTTTCTCAATACTGACATGGTTGTCTACAGAAAGCGACTTTTTGGTGAATTGTAGAAACTGGATGCCCATCCGATTCTTGTACTATAAGTAATGAATGGAACATCTTACTATGCCAGTATCATGGTCTTTGAATGTTTTACTGCATTATACAGTCTTTGTGTGTGCATTTCTGTTGCTGGTGCATTTCACCTTTCAAACATTCAGGGTATGTTTTCTGCGAGAGGAATTGCCTAGCGCGTATTCTTAACAAGCAAGCGCACGGGCAGCCGTGGGTGAGCAACACCGAAAGTCAGCGCTAGTCAGCAGCCAATGAGCGCTGAAGGCTCGCAGCAGCTTTGATTGGCTTGCGGTTTCCGACCCCATATCCACCTCCAAGTACCTGCATGCTAACCCAGTCTCTACCTCGTCCTTTTTAATCTTTAACCACTACTACCATCACCTCCTCTCCAATTCGCCTAATATGTTTGCTACCAGAGTCGCTCGTACGCCTCGCCACATCGTAATCCCAACTGTCTCCATTCGCTCTCTCTCGACTGAAACAGTCACTTCCTCCGGCTCCGAACCTCCCCTTCCCCCACCTCCCAAGCACCTAGCAGTACCGAAACCTAGTCCTGCTAGATCTCGATTGAATCCTGCACCAAGACCTATCACCCGAAGAAGACCGTCATTCCCCACTCTACAACTGCCACCTTCCTTTGGGCGAAACCAGATTCTGCCAGTGGCGGATTCCACGCGTGCGCTTTTGGAAGATATTGTTTCAAAGTTTGAAGCACCCATTCGTTATGCGTTTGCGTATGGGTCGGGTGTCTTTGAGCAGGATGGGTACACGACTGCCAATCCCGCATCCAAGGATGGACCCATGCTAGATTTCATGTTTGCTGTGACGCATGCGTCACATTGGCATTCGATCAATATGAATCAGTTCCCTGGCCATTACCCGCTGTATTCAAGGATGTTAGGGTCCTCGTTCGTCTCCCGGGTGGAGGATATTACCCCGGGGGTGTGGTTCAATGCGTTTGTCCCGATGAAGGGTGTGGTATGTTTGCTCGTATTATCTTACATCCGCTGTTTCTAACTTGACCGTTTCACAGACGATCAAGTATGGTGTAACAACGGTTGACAATCTGTGTTCAGACCTGTTGAACTGGAATTCCCTCTATCTCGCGGGTCGCATGCACAAGCCAATCCGTATCATCAAGGACGACGCGCGCGTTCGACTGACGCAACAAGTCAACCTGACCTCGGCCATTCGGACGGCATTGCTCACTTTGCCAGAGAATTTCTCGGAGACAGAGCTGTTCGAGAGGATAGCAGGGTTCAGCTATGCCGGAGACATTCGTATGCTTCTACCAGCAGAGAACCGAGGCAAGGTAGGCAACATTGTTCGGACACAGGGTCCTCAGTTCAGGGAACTGTATCACCGATTAGTGGTTGCGCTTCCTGGGGTACACTGGCCAGCACATTCATCTAATATCCAACAAGATCTTGCCCCTCATACGAGGGCAGTCCATCTACGAAAGTTGCCGAAGAATCTGTTATCGCATTTGACGGAGCATTACGCTTCGGCCGACATACCTCCGCGGGAAGTAGATGAGAGCATGTACTGGACAAGGTTAGCCAGTGACCCTAAGCTCTCGTTGGCCATTCAGCATGGTACGTCGTTTGTTATTTTATCCTATACCTCAATATCGTTCCTGATTGCCAACGCTTATATCAGAACTGGAGGGCATCGTTCGATACCCTTCTACTGTTCAAACTATAAAGGGGGTGGTGAGTGCAGGCTTTGGCAAGAGCTTGCGGTACGCTGGTAACAAGGTTGGCAAATGGTGGAAAGGGTTTGGGAGCGGACAGAAGTCGTCATGATCATGCATAATTCAACTACTCAAGCTATAGCAATTTAGAGCAAGCCGGAGGACTATTATTGCATCTTCGTCGATAATCACTGTTTGTATCCATACGCGTTCCCAACTCATTTTGGTTTTTGTGGTGCTAGAAGCCTGAAAGAACAGTGAGTTGCGTGAATTCCAAGACATACCAAGATGCGAAACGGTGATCGAGTGTGGGAAATGATGTTCTCACTGGGGCAGCGTCGACGAGTCAACTCCCTCCTTCAATCAACTTGAATATATATCATCTCCGAGTCCCTCGCCTTGAACTTCCCTTCTTTTCTGCTGGTCAAACCTCCAAAGGGTCGTTAATTTCCCCTTTGTTTGCAACCCAACTTTGCTGTATATATATCCTATATTCTTCATTCCTTGCTTCCCCCTATCAACAACTTATTATCGTGACGTTACCTCGAAATGTCCGCACCCGCTTCTCCGGTTCACGAAGAAACCCCGTTGGAGGTTCAGCAGGAGGTTCATGAGGAGGCTCACGAAGAAGTCCTGGAGTTCCATGATAGCCCCGCAGCTAACGCGAAGCGAACTAGGACGGTGGCTATCATCAAGACCCATGCTTTGGAGCACAGGTTCGATATTGAGCCTCGCATCTCCGAGGCTGGCTTCGAGGTACGAAGTAATGAAACTACTATGTTGCTATCTTGTACGAATGCCTATCTTTCCTCCTGTGTAGATCGTGAAAGAACGACAGATGGAATTTGACATTGAGACGGATCCCGAGACAATGTATGAACTATTCGGAGATGACTATGTCTCCTTCGGCGAGTGAGTCCCCTTCCCTCCATATTTCCCCCCTCCCCTATAGCCATATCTCCATCCTCATCGCTTTACTTTAGGGGTCCAGTCTGGGTATATGTTCTCGAGAGACGAAGAGCAGTAGAAGTTTGGCATACCCTCATGGGCCACCCCGACCCAGAAGTCGCTCGACAAGAGACCCCTCATTCCCTCCGCGCCCTGTACGGCATATCTCGAGAACAGAACGGCTTAATGGGCTCTTCTGATGCTCAAGCAGCGGAAATTCAGATCCTATCCATCTTCGCATCTTCACCGCCCTTCCCTACCACCGAACTCCCAGATGTCCCATCTGATGATGCCCTTGCCCTCGGTTCCGGCTCCCTTCGTTCAGTTTCTTCGTCTATCCTAGAAGCTCTGCAGCAGCAAAATGGCTCCTCCGAAAATGGTTATGCTGGGTCTACCGCTACGAATCCGTCCACTGTGGGAGGGAGCAGGAACGGTGGTGCTAATGGGAGTAATAAAGCTGCTACTACTTTCAAAGCACGACCACTTCCACCGACTCATGTTAAGCCAGACATTGCCCCGCGTATGTCCCGCGCCGCAGCTCTTCGTGCAGGAATCGTACTTGAAGCACCGAAACGCGCCGTTGCCACAAAGGAATCCCTCGCGAAGACGTTCGCTAATGTTCCAGGACACAAGAGAAGTGAAACTATCTCTGTGGCGTCGACCGCCCCTCCTGTTGTTGCACCGCGCATGACCCGAGCTGCTTCCTTGCGTCTGGGACAGAAGCCTCCTGAGAAGCCTACTCGACGAACGTCCAGTGTTAATGGGATTAGTGGATCAGTTGGGGTTGCTGCTGCTGCTGCTGCGAAGAATACAAATACGTTTGAGGGTGTTCCTGGACATAAGCGACGAGAGTCTATTGCGGTCGCTAGTACTAAACCTCCTACGGTCGCTCCTCGTTTAAACAAAAGTGCCAGTCTTCGCGTTCAGAAGGAAGCTGCTGCACCACCGTCTTCCTTCATGTGTACGTTTCACCTTTTTTTTTTTTTGCTGTTCACGAGTGAATGTCCTTAATTGACGTATTACTTTGTATACAGTCCGTGGTCCCTCCCAAGGCCCCTCTCGATCCTCCTCTCGTAATTCAATGAACGGACCACCACCCACGACGACGACAACTCGACCTTCCGTCTCCCGCCCAGCATCCGCTCAATCCATCGGTAATACAGCTTCCACCTCTCGTCCGAACGTCCTTCGCACGATGTCCTCCAACACCACAACCACAACCACCAAGTCTTCGACTTCGCCGCCAAACTCTTCCTCGGATGCACCTGCTGTACCCGCTAAGGCGAAGTCTCGTCGTAGCAGTATCCAGGCACCTTCGATCGCTCCTCGTCAGAATAAGAGCGCGATGTTACGTGCTGCGAAGATGGCCGCGACGAATGCTGCTGCTGCTGCTGCTGTTACGAATGGCAAAACGCCTGTTTTGAAAAAGGTCAACAGGGTCGCCGCGGCCCCCCGGGTTGCACAAGCTGCGTAGTCGGGATTCGACTGTTATGTGGGGACCGAAACGGACAATGGTTTGTGTTTGGATATACGAATACCGTGTTGTTTTGACTTTGGGTCCTGTTTCTAGTTATCTATGTCTATGTCCATATCAGGTCATCTATTTTTCACGCTGGTCGTACGTACCTATGCTTATTCCTATCCTGCTTTCTCTCTTTATGTTGCTTTCTTGGGGTGTTGTCGGTTTAGTGATTTTTCTTTCGATACCAGCTTGTTGCTTGTGACACTTCTTGTTGTTTTTTTGTTACCCTACTTTACAAATATCCAAGAATCCGTGTACCATAACTGTTAGCCTTCAGAACTCGAAGCAACTCATATGCCTAGCGAGAATCTTATGGGAACAAAACATGATGTCATTGCAAGAATGGTAAACGAATAATGTGCACAGAACAACGAGTACAGAGCCAAGATAACAAGCAGACTAACGAATTTAACAAATGCAAGATATACAGTAGAAAGCAACAAAACGATGCCGAAGATGAGAGGGACAAGATCGATAGACACAGTAATTATAGCATTACGGCCGACTTGGCCTTAACGAGTCGACAGCGAAACACATTCTTCAGGTAAGATGCGAGGTGAAGACGGGATTCACGAGGCAAAGCTGATCAGACGGCCATAGTACTAGCCTTCTTGATGTCGACGCTGTCGTGATGCTCCGTTGTCTCGTCGTGGAGCGACATGTCATCTTGCCGTACGCTGATCTCGGTGAGCTGAACGCTTTGCGGTTCGGCTTTGTTCGCCCAACGCATGGTGCTACGGGGGCCGCCGAGCTGCCCAAAATCACGGATATAGTCGAGTGAAATTCGAAGGTAATAAAGTGAGGTACTCACTGTAGTGTTAGTGTCCAAAGCGCCGGAAAGTTTGTCTCGCAATTCATCTCGAGCGAGCAGAGTATCAAGGAGTGTCTGAAAGAATCCATGAATAAGTTTTCATCGTAAAGGAGAAATCATTGATAGAAAAACCCACGTTGGTGTAGATACGACCAATGGGAATGGCGAACATGCCGTACAAGTTAGTCTCCGGTAATGTAAGGAATGTTAACAAGTCGCCTAGCGAGAAGATGCTGGCAAAAACACCAGTTTGAATGGCACCGCGGATCAGTCGGTTTAGAACGGTGTCCGTCTTGCGGAAACCCGTCTTCGAGCGGAGGAGGATGTAAGTGAGGACCACTAAACGAGAGAGACATTAGCTATGGTTATTTGAGTTCAGAGTCATGCACATCACCTGTAATCATGACATCCGCAGCCACTTGGCCAGAGAGCCATGCAATGACGATGTTGTTAATCTGCGGCAAGTCCGCAAGCCTGAAAGAGCGAAGTAGTGAATACAAGGGACATGTTTAAGAGCTCTATAAATAAGTAGGAACTTACACGGAAATCAGCATCGCCCGAATGCCTACAATCATGCCGATGATGAACGCGGGGATGGTGATGGCCAGGATGATGCCGTAGATTATCCTGTTCTTGCTGAGGCGATATATACTGAATGATAGAATGAGTTAATGCACTTGTTTGAAGGACAGAATGAGAAAATGTACCGATATCCTAGGAAAACCTGGGTACAGACCGCAGCTAGCGCTGTCGCGCATGGCGTCCATAACAGTGGCCATCCACCAACTATTAGTGTGGGTTGTTAGTTGACATACCATTAGGAATGTGTTTACGTACTTAGCAATGCCGGAGGGTTGTTGTAGTTGGTCACGCTACGCGTCAACACCATTAGATGGACCTGAAGATAGCACAAAAGCTGTAAGCACTCACACATAGTTCCAGAGCATGTAAATCACCCTATCACACCATACAAGTTATTAAATAGTACCTTACGAAATTCAATGAGTCACTCACGCAGCACTGTGAACGGTATCGAGAATAAACAGGAACAAGATCATATACCTAAGAAAGGATAAGCATTCAGATGACAGTGTTTGACATCTAACAGACAACCCACTTGATTGCAGGTGGATCATTGAACTCTAGAATACGACATTAAATATTGATGCTAACAGGAAACATTTTGCAAGCACCTACTGGTCCGATAATATTTGGCAAATTGGAATGTTACCAGCCCGTAAAGATAAGTATTGACTATCAGAAAGCGTGCGGTGAGGGGGACGCCTCGGAAGGGACTCCAAGCGGTAAACCTTACAGACGATACCTATCATCAGGGTTCCTATGAAAGCATATCAATCAGGATCTTACAGACGCAGGAGACGCTTAGTTACTCACCGATTGTCTTGTCGAATTGACCCATATTGAAGCAAGGACAAGGGAAATACAATTTGGGGGCGGGCAGGGGACACGCTCCTGCACCATGCTAATTTATATGTGGGACTCTCGCTAACAGATATATTGGCGCTTAGTACGGTTACCTTCCCGTCACAACATTCGAGATGCTTTCGCTTACACCTGGGCGGCGGAAGTCGGTCACCTATCCGTTGCGGAATTCATTTGCAGCCCGGGCCAGGGGATAGGTTGATTTTCGTTTCCAGTGGCGGGAGCTGTGTTAGGGCGATCCATATACTTAGTACTACCAACTCATTGGGTCGCAAGGTGACCAACTATTGGCAGGAACCGATAACCTTGTTGTATTCGATTCCCCACTGGTATTATCACATCCAAGCCCCAAAATGAAGTATTCGCCATAACTATGGATGTTGAATCAGAAGGTTGCGATGTACCATGCAGAGGACACGCTCAGGATACCAAGCTTGAAACCGATCAAATCGCGGCGAGCCACATGCCATTTTAGGCGACGGAGAACGATCGGCGTTTGCCATTGTTTAGGCTAGGCCCCTTTCATCACCATTGGTCCGTATCCGGCCAAAGCGTTCTTCGTATTTCAGACCACCACATACCGAACATCAGCGCGAACGTCCAGATGGCCAACAGAAGAGGAGCGTCGAAACGCCCCGCAAGCTCAGAGGGTATATTGAGATTTTTGCATTATGTAACGCTCTAACCATAGGATTCTAGAGGTCGACTACTGGTCGCACGCTGCAACCTCATTGTCAAGGCTGTCCGCATTACTTTCTAGTCCAGAGACAAATGACGCTATAGGACGAGTCAATAGACTTTTGTCTGCATGGCCCACAGACGATACTATACCTGCAGAAGGCTTCGATAGCCTTAGGAGCATCTACAAAAAGCTCACCATGGGACTAAACGAAATCAGAACGACTGCCGAACGAGATGCTAAGTTGGTAGTCGTTTGTAGCCTTTTGGAGTCTAATTGATCACATACTCATAAACCCGTTACAGGGCGGCTGACGAGGCCATCGAACATCTTGATATTCTCATGGCACTACGCAGGGCCTCTGAGGATCAACCCCCTCCAGGTAGCTGAGAAATTCCACCGTCTCCAGGGTGTGCCACTGACGGTACTCTCAGAGAAACGACAGAAACGGCCACGAGGTTCTTCGCCGCCAACTATAATCACACCTCCCACTCCTATCGTCCATCCGGTGTCTCGAGGGGTGTCTATCACCCTTCCACCTCGCACCTCAGTTGGTCCATCACAAGTACCATTTTCTCGTGATCCAAAAGCCCGCAGAGAAGCTCTTGCACGGCAATTACCCCTAAGAGAAAAACGTAAGGTCGCCTTTCACCCACCGAAAGCTGGGGACAGCAGTTCCAGCGGCAAGGACGCCGAGGAGTGGATTCTAGCGGTCGTTAACCGCTGCATCAATCAAGACAAAAATCGGTTCGTACCCGCTGGCGACCTGACGTTCTTTGTAGACGTATTGATATATTTGCTCCAATCAGTTACGAAGTCCAAGATCCTGAACCTCAAGAAGACGGTTCACCAGGACAGTGAGTGTCCAGAAGCACCAACGGTGTCTTTCGCAATGTTGACGTTGAACGTTCAGATGTTATAATACAACTCTGAGGGCTATTATCCCTCTTCCAGATCCGGATGCTCCGCCGGACAGTCCGGCGCATCTCAATGCATATCCTGAATTCCCTGCAGGTTCGACAGTGATGGCCCTCTATCCAGATACTAGCTGTTTCTACCGCGCTGAGGTGATTGCAAGTCCGAGAGACCTGCAAGCGAGCCGCGTCAGTGTGCCTTTGCTAATCCCTCAACGACCCGAACTGACTTTTGACTCAGAGTGCATCGGTGAGGCAAGGGCCAACATACAAGCTGAAATTTGAAGATGATGACGACCAAGTACATACGGTATCTGCCCAATGGGTGGTGGAGTGGCCAGGGGCGACATAGGAGTTACACTACCATTTAGTACTTATTCTCCACTTATGTCCTCGGATCATGATGTCGCTTGCGGACTCAGTTGTTCTGAAGTTTGGGTGTTCTGAAGTTTGGGCTCACGACTGCTGATGATTTGCAATCTAGGGAAATACGATCACAACATCATGCATCAGGATGTGGTGTAATTGTTTACATTGCTGTCTCATTGCACCATTTGGGCGCGAGGTTCGAAACCTCGTATACGAGAGTATACTAGTCTCCCACAGGCAGTGTAGACAGAGGTTCAACCTCCGTACCTCAGGATATCTCCTTTCGAGAGAGGGAAAGGTTTTTTCTTACGAGCATGTACATAGTTGTGTACTGGGCCACTATTAGGTCCCCCCGTTATTGTCATTCTCTTGGAAACCTACTCATACTAATTACACCGCCCGAATATCTTCATTCAAATGACTAAGGTGGTCCGTTGGATCACCATCCGCGATAGAAATAGTGGCATTGCTGTCAGGATGTAACACCGTGGCGATGGCGTGTGGCAAGGGTTTTTGAAGAGAATCGGAAGGGAGCGATTCTGCAACGTCGACCGTAACAGTGCCTTGAACAATTGTAATATTGCGCAAGGCCGATGATTCGTCAAGGTGCCCCGCTGGAAGGTTAGGGATGCTTTGAGTGACATTGAGGAAGGCAATGTTCTGAGTTTGAGAAATGCTCTCCGAATTGACCATCAGGACAGACGGCGTTTGTGTATTTCCTGTGGAATTATTGGGATGAGACCCGCCGTATCCAGCCAACGCCTTAAAGAGCACCAGTACGTAGGCGAAGAAGACGACAAGTACTAGGCGATCCCACATTGAATGAGGAAGACTACGATAGAGGAAAGAGACAATCGCCTGTGGACGAAGGCCTTTGCGAAGGCCCAAAAACGGCGGAAGGGGATCCTCAATGGCTGCGTCGACCGGATGATTGTGAGACGAGCGTATATCTCTTCCATCGAGTGGTTTCTCTCCTTTCCAGGGCTGAAAGGCATGAGTTTCTGGGGGCCCGTATTGGAAACCTTGCAGTTGATTCGCGCTAACAGATGAGCTGAACGAGCTCAGACTTGAAGTAGAACCAGAGCATAGCGATGTCGAAGAACGGGAGGTAGAAGATGTCATATCAGACATGCTTGGCAGACTGGTAGACTGTACAAACGCGAGCTCTGATGATAGGGAAGTGTTGATGTCCGGCGTGCTATAGGAGGGAAGTATGTTTGCAGATGAGGATATAGCGCCCTGCATATTACAAGCTGAATCGGTGCTGAAGGTTCCACTGGCATAACGAGATGCAGATCTTTTGTGTGCCATTTGGTCGGGAGGGTTCAGAATACCAGGTAATTGCAAAGAGGGCAGATGAGATTGTAGAGTGCCAGACTCGCGAGGATGGGTAGGAACGAAGAGCAAGTTCAAGTTCAACCACGAACGCCCGAAATGGAAAGCTCAAGATTTACTGAGGCACCAACAGCAATTTCAGGGACAAGATTGCCAAAACACGCCCCCTTACTTTCTTTCTATAGACACATCAAACGAAAAGCCCTGTTACGTGCAGAATAAAGTACCAATAAAGATACCCTGGTAAGGACCCAAATGATCGAGAATGTTGCCATCGAAAATGGTCGGAACAGTAGCTATCGTGCACAGTGCAACAGTTGCATCATTGCCTGGACATGCTACAGCGTGGTTTGGAGAAATGATGTGAACCTCTCCATGAGGGTGCTGGAATCCCAAACTTCTTCCAGGGACGATAGGTATGGGATCCCTTTCGTTATTGACTCGTTGGAAATCGGGTACCTAGAATGGAACGAGGTTAGTGTTACTCAAGAACGAAAACATCATGGAGGAAGTGCACAAACCTGAGAATCGAAGTAGGAAGCAAAGGCAGCGTTTCCGACTCGCGGAGTACCGTATGTTACCGCTTTGATGTGGATGTTAGACGGAAGATTCAACTTCATATACAGCGCGTCCAACTCCGCCAGAGCTCCTCCCAAGGAATGACCAATCTGAATGGCAATACTCCATTAGTAACGTTACGGCAGTGAGAGGCAAGAATTTCCCTTACCAAAGTGACGGTAGTGGCACCCTTCGCTGTAATCAGCCTCTTGGTCTCGGCCAAGATCGTTCTCGCGGTATCAGCGTGAGCATCAGCGAATCCTCCGTGGACGGCAATGTTGTTTGGGATACCGGGGAAGAGCGTTGTATCCAGTCTTTTAGTGAAAATATTGGCATCTGTCAAAAGCGACATACTAGGACATATCAAATTAGCAGGGCCAATAGGTCACACCTAATATTCTCACAATTGCGTAGGATCTGTCCCTTGATGAGTTACGACTACGGAATTCTGTTGAGGCCAGTACCCGACGAAATCTTCGAAGAACGGTCAATACACCAAACGATGACATAGCTTCAAAGACATACAAAGCTGTACAATATTACCATCACCACCAGTTAAGGTGGGCTGGAAACCGGACAGAGCCCTGCATGCTTCTATATCGATGCAATTCGTGAGTATCACATTGAAGAAGTTGTGGAATTTGAAAAGACGTACCACCACAACCCCAGTTAGCAATCCTACTGGAAGCACAGTAGGCTGCGCGGGCAAATTGTGTATAGGGCGCAAACGCGGCCAACTCCGATGCAGATAGCGTAGTTACCGCAGCTGCAGCTACCTCAATTGTGACAACCTCCACTGTGGCCTCCTCCACAACGTCAGGCTCTGCAGGCAAAACAACAGCATTGGCCAAGCTAGCCAATGCCGGAAGTAAGAAAAACAGGGAGGCAAGCATTGTGAAGGTCGTCAACGAGTGGGGTATTGAGAGACGGGTTCACAGAATGCCAGATGCTCCGACCCCTCCTAAGCAGAAGCTGCGACAGTCATCAACCGAGACGTCCTTGTCATATTTATATGTTGGAAGGTTTGGGTGAAGCACACCGGATCTGCATGATTTTGAACTAGAGCCTGTGGGAGGTACCTTGTCAGTTGAGTCAACTGACGACACAAACAGACTATACACAGCATGGTTGTGTGGCACATGAACATACAAATTCTCAAGACATAAAATCTCGGGACGTTTCGACGACATAATCAGGCATCACAATGAGAAACGTGATGGTCGCTAGACGCGAAGTGTTGTATCGTCTCGGACAGAGAAGATACTTGGCTTGCTCGGCTGAGTGGCTGTAAGACTGCCTAAAGCCAGTCTCGATGAATGATCTGCGCGAAGGAAGGTCGCATGACGTCTCATTGTTAAATCCTTCAAGCTTCTGAGCACCCAAAGTCAGGTACAGAGGTCCGGTTGGACGCTATTGAAGTTCCTGGAGAGCGGAAAGAAGGTCAGAAGGTTAGCCAATCATATAACTCCATCATTTATACCCATGCATACCACATGGCAGAGTTCAGCTGCTGAGACAGCTCAGCCAACTGCGAAGATGCGAAATCGTAAGATAAATGTTTAAGATACAGCTGTTTATATTTCATCCTATGTAGAGACCTGTTCAGAATCATGAATGTACATGGCAGTCGCGGTCACCTCATGGCGAAGGCAAAGAAGCAGTGATTCAAGAGAGACAAGGGGGGAACAAGATTCGGTGCAGTCCAGCCTGATACAAGTTCGATCTCATGGACTGATGCCAACAGTGATCGAGATGACCCATTCTGGAAGGTTACCACGATGCTCTTGAACGTTCAACTTGGAAGTCTATCCGAATGATTGCTATCATGCAATTAGTGTAAGAAAATAGACTACATACAGTGGTCACAGGATATGTGCATAATCATGCGCTGCGAAGGTGTGACGGTCATCCTGGCCGATCGCCGCTATCAGATGGAGCTCTGCGTTATAAACTTCGACTTCGAGTCCCTTCCTGAACTGAGAGCGGGCTCGAAGTCCGCCGTAGCTATCGTATTGGCGGAGCTTAGGAGAGCGAGCAGGAAAGTTCAAGGGACTGGCTTAGCAGAGCATTTCAAAGTCAACGGGAATTAATGTTGGACACCATGGCAGAATCGCTTCGCGGCGGAGCCGTGTTCTGGAAGTTAGCTGTCAGTCATGAACTGAGTTCGACAAACTTGGCAGCCTACGGCGCTTGCGCAGGAACGAAGCTTGCTGGTATATTACAGCCCTGAAATGGAAGAGATCGAGTAAGGCTACCGTTGTTCTTTAGCAGGAACTGGACTGAAGCGCTAGACAGGTTCTTCCCCTGACTTCACCCCAATCCGTAAGAGATCCCTCCAATCACCTCAACGGCGTTCTGCCTGGCATAGAGTACTGTGTCGTGCCGCTAAGTTAGTAACAAAGTTAAGGTTTCCAACCTTCGACATGGACAGCTGACACTGAATACCATTCGCAGCATCTCCGGGGGGTCGCACATACCGTGCTTTGCTCCGTATAGACACAAAGGTAGCTGATAATCAACCCACAAAACCTTCGAGACCTGCTTTCAACGATCATGAAGCTTGAACGAATGCAAGATTCATGGCTTGCACCGGCACCAATCTTATGAGATGGTGAAATAGACATATTGGAATTCCTATGGGTAGCAAGGTCCGGAATGTTCTCATTACGAATGGTCGTTAGTGGTTACCCGCTTCGTACTATAAGTGAAAACAAATTAGACCACTGACATGAGGAGAATGCTAGACAGCTCCAGCGATACGCGGGATAAGGCACGGGAATGCGGACGTCGTTTTCCACACGATATGTACATGATCGCGTTCGTGTCGAGATCTCGAGTAAACATCGCTCTGAACAACGGCAGGCTAGAGAGATGAGTGTAGCAGACGGTGAAATGACGAGTGGGAGAGCACGATTCAAGTGATGTGCGTGGCAAACCAGCACAATATCATGAGCCCATATGTATGCTTAGAGGCGTAGGTACACCGAGCTACATTACTGCGAATATCGATCAAGGCTCCAGAGCTTCATTGAGAGCACACCGATGACTCTCAATGAGAAGCCAACAGGGGGTTCCTTCTGAACCGTACAGGGTCCAGACCGTCAGGGAGGACGAGCTTTCTGATGGAGAGGCGACCAAGAAGCAATCTACGGAAGAGCAGTATCGAGGTCTGTATACTGGTGTACAGCCGAGGACTTTGTTACTTTCACAGAGGACAATATGAAATGGTTGAGAGGCAACTGACGGTTTGACTACGGGTGAGATATCAAGCAGAGCGCCTGGAAAGTTTCGGCCCTCCATAACGCACAAATCGATCTTCTATCCTGACACCTGTGCATGCATCGCTCGTACACGCTTCCATCAGTTGCCGTCTACTCTTGATACTTACGTCTGATCCTCAAGGCTCGCCCGGACTCCGCTATCTGGCGTGAAGAAAAATTAGGTTTGGGTGGGAGAATCCGGTCGGTTGTTGAGTCCAAAGTAAAGGGCCTAGTCGAGAGTTCGAGAGGCCGTAAACATTGCGAGCGGAGGGCTATCAGAATCCGTGAGTATCACCTCTGACAAAAAAGGATGAGCTCTACGGAACGGCAGTTGAATTCGAGATCGTTTCTAGTCAATTTAGAGTATAGCCGAGATCCTGGCTCATTTCTTCTTCCGGAACAGTTCTAAAGAGTTATAGTCCCCTTTTATAGCGAAGCACGACAGTCCCGCTTGGTATTACTTGTTTATGGTTGTCCTTCTCAAGCCCTTTGTGTATCTCGCCAGGATCTCTTCTCTCGCCTTCTTGTCTCTCTGATTGTCATGAAAATCCGTACTGCCTAGTCCTGTCAACCTCATCTGTAAAGAGTGTACTCAAAACAAGCTTCAGATCCGCTTGACAACCGAATCTTCACCTCCATCTTCATTCGATTGTCGAACGTAGACCGGGTGCAGTATCGTCAACTCGCTATCCCTTAAAGTTACGAGCAGTCTAACGGTGTTTGTCGGCACCGGAGGCGTTTATGTCTTCAAGCATGCCATTTCCGGCCGAGGACAACAGATCGTTCGGGCCAGAGCAGGCAGGTCGAATCCAAGGCGGCTTGTCTTACATGCATGGACATGATCATACCTCATACAATGAACATGATTATGCTTCAAAGCCAGCTTATAGATCGTATGGAAGTGTGAATGGCGTTTCAGAGCCACAATCCTCGCTTTCGAGTGTGCTTGGCTATGGCGCTCAACATCCCGCCAGATTGTCGAGCACAGGAGCGCATGGTAGTTCGGGGGGTAAGGTATTTATTTACTGCTTAAGGGGAGGTATCTAATGAACGTGCAGATTATCATAGTCTTCCCCCATCGTCCGTCCAAACCTCATACGAGCAGACCGAGGTGTCGGACGGCTCTTCTGTTGTCCGCGGTGCCCGTCCCTCAGAGGTTTTCCCGACAGCTTCGCCTTCAGGATCTGGACATTCTCCCATAGCGAATGCCAGCGCTCAACCACAATATTCTGAGAGGTCACTTTCTCCCCCATCGGAACCACGCCCACTGGGCAAGCGCAAAGAGAAACCTCGTATTGCGCTCGCGCCAGATCAACCGCTGACTACGCAGGGTAAGCCCCGCGCCAGAGTCTATGTGGCTTGTGTACAGTGGTAAGTTTCCTCGTGCTTTCCCACTCCATGTCCAAGTGCCTGATGAGGCAACCATCATTGCTTTCTCTCACACTCTGGCCTTGCTTTCACGTTCGCACATGCGATATTTTCATTCTATCCAGTCGGAGCCGAAAAATCAGATGCGATGGTGCAAAGCCTATTTGTCACAACTGTACTCGGAAGTGTGCAGAGGGTGTGACACCTGAGTGCACTTACGATCCGGCACCCAAACGTCGTGGACCAGACAAGGTACCGGGTGCTCGACAGAGGACAGCACAGAGTACTGTTACCGATGGCGGGAAAGTGCGCAAGAGACGAAGACGTCATCCTGAACAGAACAAGACAACGACTAGCTTGACTGTGAACCTGCACAGCGACGCTACTGGAGCTGATTGGACCAATCAGAGGCCGATGCGAATGGAGGTATACACTGGGAATCCAGCTACTGCGCAGTCCCATGCTTCTGCAAGACCTCAAGGGCTGTCAGTGATTGTGTCCGACTTAGATGCGTACAAGGACCGGCAAGCGAGTTCATCCTATCATCCGCTCAGCGGTGGTAGTTCGAACAATTCGTCGCCTCTTCAACACGTGTCTCCACTTTCACATCTCGGTGAGACCCTGCCGAGTCAGAATGGCAGTTATGTGTCCCCATCTCAGGTAGGAACGGTCAGTTGTCAGTCCATCTTCTTGCTTACTCATCCGGGGTCGGAATAGCATGTCACTCAGTATTCCCAGTTACATCCTACAGCGACTTTCAATCCTCTTGGCTCAGAGTTGAACTATCTTGGCTATGTCCCATCGTGGAATACCTCATCTGTGCTAGATCAGAACGAGTACGATGAGGAGATTGACCGGAGTACCGAGATCGCGGCCGAACCGTCACTACAGTTTACTCGAGCGACATGGTGGGATGCTCTCTTGAGTCTCTACGCTAGAAGAACGCCTACTCCAGAGCTGGCCTTGTCTCCTGGTCTCCGGGAAGCGACAACGCAGCGTATCATTTCCGACATACAGTTTATTTTTCGTGCTTCGAATTTCTGGTTTTCCTTTGTTAACATTTCACGATTCTTTACTCGGATAATGGATACTAGACAACGTCAAGGTGTCCAACCGAGTTTGGTGCTGGCTTTGCTTTCGCTTTCGACTTTCATGCAAAGCTCCGAACGTGAAGGCGGCGCGAAAGGGAGATCTTGGGCTTTAAGACTTCGCGATGAAGCTCAGAGTGCTCTGGAAGCGAGTCTGAACGGTCGTTGGATTGATGAGTCGCTTGTACATGCGAGTTGGGTGAGCATAAACAACCGCTAACCATAAAGAAAGAAATGTTACTCACCATGGCCAATAGCTCTTAGCTTTCTTCGAAATATCTGCTCATCCGGCACATAGCACCAACAGAGTGCGATCTGCCATGTCCAGACTGGACTCGCTTCTCCGTAGTATGGCCTTATGTAGTGTCGACAAGGACGATCCTCGAGTGACAAGGTTCGGCAATCGAGTTGTTCCTGCCGTCTCTCCACGTTCGCAGACTGAATCACTACCTCATTGGAATCCTCATCATCATCATCATCATCACGTTCCCCGTGCTCAAGGTCACCCTGCATACGTTGTCCCGAGTTCTCCGTCTCCACCGCATTGTTCCTGCACTTCATTCACTCTTGGGCATAATTCCCCAATCGCCAAGGACGTGACTCCTTTGTGGTTGACAACGCCAGCCTGGCCGGATTCCTGGACCGAAGGCGAGATCCGGAAGGAAGAATGTCGCAGGATAGTATGGAGCAGCATGACGTTAACTGCAGGACACAGCTCATACACGGCTGCTTGCAATGGTTCCGCTCAGATGGACTTATTTATTAGCAACCCTGCCAACGTCAGTCATTTTCTCTATACCTTCAGGATTGTTTGTTCCTGATCATCCGGTCCTTTTTCTAGTACACTGTCCTATTCCCCGGGGAATCTCTCATGCCGGCGGCGTCTCCTGATCTTGCCAAAGAGACAGTGTGGGCGTTGTACATGCGTTCCATGCTATTGTGGCATAGTTGTGTTCGGATGCGGTTAGAACCTGAAGGAGATGATGCTACCAAGGCTCAGTTTGCGGTTGGCGCTTGGCTGGAAATCGACCGTATCGAAGAGGCGCTGTCAAAACATACGTGCAACATTGAGAGGGCCTTCCTGTTTCAAGGCAGAGAGTTTTTGTTCAAGTAAGTGATATCGATAGTGTGGCATGGAAGGGGTGAAGCTCATGGTCATCAACTGCAGTGCTAGGATGTGCATCTCGCACGAGTTTCGACGGTACATTCCACAAGCTGCAGCGTGAGTCGTGACACTACCCCGCTGTATTTGATATCGCTGATAATCGCCGTCGTAGCAATGCGAACTTCCTCTTCCACCGGCAGAAGGCCGAGGAATGGCGTATGTTTCTCCGTCAATTTGTCACCGAACATTCTGACGAAGGCTTGTCTCTTGTAGTCAAGCATCAAGCTGCCGTAGCCGAGCAGGTCATGTATGGTCTTCAGACTGTTACTGGACAGCCCAACGTCAGCATAACACGACGATCATTCTTTTTGTTTTGGTTTATGTCGCAAGTTTCGAGGTGAAGTCCGAGCCATGCGGTTACGGAAGTAATGTGACTTTTGAACGTGATTCTTGCAGGGCGTTGACTCTATGGACCTGCGATAATAGTCTGACGGTGGCATTGGAGATGTCCAAGACCATGCTGGCCCCGATCGAGTATCTCATGTCTCTTTGGCCCTGTCCTGGTAAGCCAGCGGTTACGGTTAGAAGTGCTGGCAAATTTGACCACCTCTTCGTATAGCGCAACAGATACGTTACCGGGAGCTGCGAGAACAACTGAATGCTTCCTGTCGCGCGGCAGGAATTCCCCCGCCATCCTTGGATTCCTCTAGCCTGTTCCTTCCACTTGGTTGAGTTCTTGTATCGATAGTTTTCTTTCGACATTTTTGTGTGTTTCCCGCTGAACAGTTATCACTGCATATGTACCATAGTTTGCATATCTGGACTTCCCCGTTACATAGATTATTCTTCTTGCGCCGTTAATGGATAGATTCTTGGCATATAGAAGTTGTTAATGAGCGTGTCAGCGTCTGTTTGTAACGGGCCGAGTACTTACTTGAGGGACAGTGCAACACCGAATTCAGCAACTCTGTTCTAGCACTCATCTCGTTCATTGGCCTCGCTGCATCCACCTGTTCTTTCTGATCAAGTTCCCATACCTATGAGTGTTGACTTTGCCACGCAGGGTTTACCTTCACTGTCTGAGGCGTCCACGAGTTCCATTTCAAATCTGAAACGTAGAGCATCTTCCAGTTTCGAGACCATGGAGGATTCTTCGAGCAGGAAACGACTGAAGGAGGACAACGATGTGGCCAACGACTCGTGCTCGTCTGAGGAAGATCAAATTGTTGACGGCCAAGCTCTAGCCGACGATCTCGAACAGGAGTTACAATGTGGGTGCTGCTCCGCACTGGTCTACCGTCCTGTCATTGTATCGCCCTGTCAACATTTCTTCTGTGGAAGGTAAGTCTTGCGTATTAGAATGTCCTGAGTATGCCATTGATGATCTGTCTCAAGTTGTCTGGTTCTATGGGTACGCGTAAGTGTTATGTTCACGATGACTCTACCTCTCTGACCCTCCATGGCCATCATAATACATGAGGAGCTCCTTGTTGACATAATGCTCACCCATTGTGACATAGAATGGTGGTACAAATTGCCCTGCATGTCGTGGTGTATCGATGGCGGTGATGCCTTCGCGTGCCTTACAAACCATGGTAGATGTCCTTGTTCGCTCCGCGCCTTGGAAGGCGCGTCCGATTAATGAGAGGATACAAGCAGATGAGATTTACCGTGCAGGTCTATCTGTGAGGGTAAGGACGTTACGTTCGATTTCACTATTTCCCCAATGTTCATCTGGTTATGCGTAGATCCCCACGCCACGCGCCGCGTCTCCTGAACCTGCCATACCCCAGAGCAACAACAATAACTATGTACTTCCGTGTCCGCTTTGTCTTCCAGGAAACCAGTGGGGATGGAGATGCCCTCAACCCATCGCAGATCCTGAAAGTGATCCTGACAACGCCTGGTTGTCTGAGAACGGTACACCTCCCGGACACGCGTTCTGCGGTAATTGGCAAGTTGTCCTTGGCCCCTTTTCATGTGATCTTTTTATAAATCCAACTTTCCATCATTCAGTGAGAACATTCTATCAATCCATGCGCCTACGACGTCGAAATGCGATTTCTGTCAAGTGTCATTCTGTGGCATTGCTATCCCTGGTCGTTGTGTAGCAGCACCCTTGCCTGTACAACATCCCCATGCGATGACTGATCTCGGTGACTTGATCCAATGCGGCGAACTCTATGAGGCCTTCGACTATAACACAGTGGAGGTGGATATCATGCTCGACTATCTCACAGCGCAGGGTCTTACACCGAGGCATATCTACAAGGACGTGAGTGTACCTATCAAATCATCTTCCTATTACGCTACTGATGTACTCGATTCCATGTGCGCGTTATTCTACGATTAGATCATTGCCATGATTCTTCGCTCTCCCAGACAGTTTGGCCCTCTCTTCGATGCCGACCTTTTCTCGGATATGCACGCTGTAGCAGGAGGTGTCGACCCAGATCCAACTGCCCCGCGTAATAGAATATGCCGCATGTGTGCAGCAGAAGTACTTCTCTGGGGTCTCAAAGCTTGGTGGATCCTCGAACGCAAGAAGGGGTTCTTGGAACAACATATCATGACTCGCCCAGATTGCCCGGAAGGTTCTGACTGCCCCAGACAAAAGGACCAAAGTAAGTTCTAGCGACATGTCCAAAGGGACAAGCTGTACTTACTATTCTCCCTTGCTTAGCTCATGCCAAAGAATGCAAGTACCTCCGTACACGTATGGTTGCTTACCGTCTTTACTAATAGTCTTTGCAGTCAATCATATTATTGTGCCAATGGAACCTCCCGCCTCTGGCCCATCGAACGATCAACAAGATATCCCTGTTCCTCCTGAAGAGCCTTTTATCGAGTCTAATGATGAACCAAGTGACGATGACATTGACCAACGCGTACCACCACACGCAGATCGTGCTTCCCCTGTTGTGATACAAGCCCCACTCCCGCCAATAGCCCAAAGGATCCATGTATCCGAAGGAGAACTCGTGTTCCCTCCCCCTAATGTCATACATATGGCTGGCAATCCGTACGAGAACGCGGGGGCTTACGCTTCGCAACCAATGTTGTCATCCCAGGACCAAGTCGACGCATTGCTCTGAAGCTCTCAACTTCATCTCAATCAGCCGGTCTCAAGTCTCTTTATCCCCTGTCTGTATTCTCGCATGGATTATCGGTTTATGATTTCGGATGATTCTGCACGTTGCTTCTGTCTCTTCATTTCCTGTCGTCACATTCATTTGCTTCTGTGTACTGTACATGGCCATTCCCGCTTTGAATTCAACACCTTTTTACCGTAATCTCCACTATTGTGTAGAACATAAGGGTTTTGATTTTATTTTTACTACGTAACATCGAACCCTCCTCCATACATACAGGCATAAGCACAATATACGAATCTATACAGGATTATACAACAGTGGAGATGGATCAGCATTGTAAGTATATGGAATTAAAAATGAGAGGACGGCAGGCAAGGGAACCTCGAGGCCAGTATGGATAATAGTCCATGAAAGATGATGACAATAAAAGCAGAAACATAAAGAATGTACAGTACCTCCTCACAACACAGTGTTGACTTGTAGACCGCCCCACATCCCATCAGGTTCCGTTGGACCCCTCTGAGCCCTCTGGCGCTTTTTAGCTTCCTTAGCTTCTGCTTCGCGTCGCTCGGCCCTCTCCTTCAAGTCGATGGCCAATCGTTCCCGCCTCGCCTTCGCAAACTCCTTTTTCATCCTCTTCGCATCGGATTTACTCAAGCTTACATCGCTTGAAGACGAACTCGGGCTTGTGATCGACTCGAGAGTCTGAGGAGCACTGACAGACCTCCCAGACTGCCTCTTCCCGCCCTTGAACAATCGTGTAAATGCATTCCCTCCACCTTCAGATTTACTGACGAGGCTAGCAGTGGAATTGTAGAAGGAAGGTTGTCCAAGTGTCGGAGTGCTCTCTGAGGTGAGAAAAGAGGCACGCGGACGTCCAGTGATCGTTTCTGGAGATCCAGAGCGTAACTGGTTTACTGACACCTCGGCGATTGACTTGACTTCGCTGAGATCGGGCAGTTCATTTTCGTGATCTCCCCAGACGGTAGGGTCATCGTAAGTCCATCCTTGACCAGGTGCTTCTTCCATAGCTTCTTCCTCGAAAAGCACGGGTTCGAAGGATACAGCGGCTTGAGACTTCTTTCCGTCTGGGGAATGTTGTGCGACGCGGAAACCTGGGTCAAATTCCTCCGAGTTCCTTCGCTCCTCGATAATGCCGAGACCATGCATTCCTCCAGAGATAGGATCGACAGGTGTCATGAGCGATGAGATCGAAGTGTTGCTCAGTGGTGATGTAGGTAGATGATACATCTGGAAAGAAGGTGGTCGACTGAGACTGAGACTAGGACTGGGAGACGACATCGAACTCCCGGAGACGCAAGATCTAAGAGATGGGGTATCGTAGTCTGACCCGGAGAAACGACCACGGGGGGTATTGGCAGGGAAGGAAGTCTGAATAGGTGGGACGTAGGTGTCTAATCCGTCGGAATGGTCGTAGTCTGAAGCAGAGCTGCTGGTATAACGGGAAGCGGGGTAAATGGACGATGCTGCTGTGGTCGTCGAACCGACAGAGAATCGTTGAGGCCTGACACGCTGGAGGACGTCATGGAACGACAGGATATCATCGATGACCACTTCATCATCTTCTAGAGGAACACCGAAACTCTCATGCTGCTCAGCCACCGATCCGTCATCCTGGATATTGGCAGACAAGATCTCGGCGAACGATCGAAGCTCCTGTTCGGTGGTCAACGAAAGTACACTGTCAGGTCTTTCGCGACGGGTGGACAATTTACGATGAAGGAACAATGGAACGGATGGCAAAGATGGTTGTGTGGGAGCAGTAGACGGACGTCGGCCTACAACAGCAGGAGGGGGAGAACGTAAGAAAGACAGAGATGATTCAGCTTCATTTGACGCGGCTTGCGGACTGCGAGATGGAAAGCCTTCTTTCAAATATGTGATGTTCGCGGATGGATCAATATCACGAGCAGAAATCGTACGCCGTCTGTAGGTAGACATATCTTCGAAAGTGCACGTAGATGAAATTCCAGTTGGCGTAGGAGGTGCAGAAGCACGTTCCCCGCTAGTTTTTTTAAGAATTGACTTCGGTACCTTGTGTGATGCGGCGAAATCAGAGAAGAAGGTTGGGGATGGAACAGGCCTGTCTATAGGAGAAATATCTATCGGAGGCTCATCATCATCTACAATAACGATGCCAAGTGAGTAATGTACCACATCAGTAAACGAAAGAGATGGAACTGACATATCTGGATGACATACCGTTAGCATTCGCAGTCCTGATCTTTGGACTCTTCGGGCTCTTGCTCTTGATACTCTTTCCAGATGAACCCGAACTGCCGTTGATACTAGTCTGCGACGACTGGCCGCTAGTGTTGATTGACAATTGTGACAACTGAGTTGACACAGTCTCGTCGCTCATCTTCGTACTTGCATCAGAGGGACCAGTCATGTAGGATGCATCGGACAGGCCCCGAGGACGAGCGGCAGCGGGAGGTTTGGGATCTGAACCGGATCCACTACCAGGAGTGGGACGAGGGCCGCGAGGACCATCCCCGGGGGGACCGTTGGAAGATCGACCGTTCCCTCCGGAACCGTCGCCGTCTTTGTCACCTCGGGACTTTCCACCTGCAGGTCGCTTCTGACTGTAAGCCTGTCAGTGAAAATATATCAGATAATCATAACAAGCATCAAGGAACCAAGGGCGCTAACCATGACAACTCGAAGGGCCCTGCAACACACGATAGACAGGTGTCAGAAAATACTCATAGGTACACCGTGACAAGCGGACTACCCACCGAATTTGCAAACTGCGGCAATTGCACAACGTCGAGACACCGTAGATGCCCACGGAAGTAGCAAACGTTAACGCGCGATGCATGGCATGTGTGACAAGAGATTGGAGGTGGGGCAAGTTGTACGTGCTTGAGAGCAAAAGAAGTTGACTCAACACGGCAGGAGCATGTTGTAGGGGAGTAAGGAGTGCCATGGAATAGAGGTACTGAACGAAAGCCAGAGTGATGGGATAAGGTTCGGACAATTGGAAAGAGCGAGGTGTGAGTCTGGGGTCTGGAAGAGGCTCTTGCGGATTGGCCACTGTGGGGAGTTCGGGCAGGGGTCCGCCATTTGAATTCGGTGAAGGGATAGTCTCCAAAGCACGAGTAGCAGCTTGGATAAAGACTTTGCGTTGCTCCTTGAACCAGGGCCACCGATCTTCTAGAACTTTACGAGAGCACAAGACTTTGCGTCCATCATCACAGATAATCTCGAAATCGGCCAGAACACCTTCCTCCAAGGCGGCGAGCCCCATCTCTTGCATGGGAATATCAAGCAACAGCGGAGGGGGCTGGTAGATGCCAAATGCCTCCAAGTCGATAACCGCGACATGATCCCAACTGAGTAATCTTCTGTTGTAGTCTTCGACGAGATTGCCGTGTCGGTTGCCAAAGATGAGGAATTTGTTCGCCTCTGGCCAGAGACAGCTTCGGAACCAAGAGCCAGAAAGAGCACTTCCGGGGTCAATGCGTGACCAAGCCATGGACTTAAGGTCAAGTGTCCACACGGAGAACGACTGGAACGATTGGGAAAGATACGTGCCGGCTATGATAAAGTTCGTTCCAAGGATCGCACCCGTGGGGAAACGCAAACCTGGTGGGAAAGATGTCCCAGTCATGGCAGATGAACGGTCGCTGATTGAGAAGTCGGCATCCGGCAATGGCGAGAAGACTTCCAATTCACGCTGTACGTCTGTGAACTGCAGAAGAGATGTTGTTAGGAGGCGCCATTTTCCAGAATTCTGCACATCTGATTTGAACTTACGTTGTAATTACTGAATAAATAGATATCACACGGGTATTCTTCAGTGGGCGGCGCCGAGTATGGGAGATGGATGAGCGAGTCGCGGGAAGTGACATCGGCCGCGGGTGGTTCGTTCTTATCAGTCCTGAAACGTGTACCAGGCGCACCTAACTTAGACTGGGAAGTCCGGCCTTCTTCCTCAGGAAATCGGACACGTTTGTCTGCGGTTACGGCGACGCTACGGTAGGTACCACAGTGGCGAGGATAATCACGTCTCTGAACCCACCGCTTCGTTACTAGGTCATACACGTGGATGTCATCCAACCAAACGTTGTTCAAATCTTGACCTCCAATGACGAACAAACGATTGGCAGTAACAGATGACAGATGCGCATAGCGTGCCTTCGGGATGAGCGAAGTTGATGACTCTCCCGACGTGGAAAATGCAGGCAACCATCGGCGCGAGGCGAGGTCGAACAGCCTGACATCATTGAGAACGCAAAGGTCCTCCGGATTATCAGATTGTGGCTGGATGGCCATTCCACCGAATATGATAAGGTGGTTATTCCCTGGTGGGGTGGTCAGAATGCGGTGTATTTGGACAGATAGATGGTTTGCGCACAAGTATCGGCACTGTGGAAATACCGCGCTTGAGGAATATCGTCGTCGGGAGACTGCTGAAGCTTCTCCCACTTGAACGAATCCAGGTCAAACATGTAGATGTCCGAGACCATTCTGCGTTCCGCTACCAAGCGACCGCCCTATGATATGACATTAGCCACGAAGCTCAGTGTCTTTAGGGCGGTATCAACTCACGTAGAGGTACAGCTTGGAGCCCACTACAGTCGTAGATGCGCCCTGCGTAGACGAGTCAGTGAGTACCCGTCAGGTCGGACGGTAATAGTCGGGATAACATACAACGAGCTTGGGGGGTACATCTCCCGTTGTGCGTCGACAGAACGCAGTGAGGTCGGCAATGGGGTACATGGCGGCGACGACGGGAGAGTCAGCGAGGATAGAGCAGACAGCAGGAGGCGGGGGGAGAGGCAAGAAAGTATCCTGTGGTTAGAATTGCGTTGAGGGACTTTGTATGATCTTGGCGGGTGCTAGTAATTACAGAGTTCCTCTCGATCATTAGTGTTACGTAAGCAACCAGCTACACGGTTCGCACGCCACAGGTGCCTTCAGGCTTCCTTTCCTGCCTAATGCGGCGGGCCTGAACGTTGACCCTCGTGGTTTCTGCCAATTCAAGCCACCGCTCCCCGTGAGCGTATCTCTTCCCGATCTCTCATCTTTGCGGCCGACAGTCGTTCTGATGAGCCAAAACATCCCCAGCGCTGTTCTGGAAGTTGTTCTCTGCGCTAGAAGCAGTATCTACATCCTGTGACACCATCGCTGATTTTTTTCGTCCCAGAATCCTATCACATATTCATCCTACTCGGACTACGCGGATCCCAGATCCTTCTTAAGCTGATAGAATGACCATAGCCTGAGAGCTTTCCCTCGTCGACACCTCTAAAGTCTCTAGTAGTTTCTATCAAGCACCTTGGCCGCAACCCACAGGCAATGCCCTCCCCGTATTGTCGGGTTAGACACCCGGCCCAAAATTTATGGTGCTAGGAGCCTCATCCCCGGATGATATGTTTTTCTATCATCCTCCGCCGACATTCCGCCACCAACGAGCTCCAATGAAACGGCTGCACCAATGCTCGACCGTTTTGCAGTCCGGTGCTTCGCCCCGTGTCTCCCCTCCCTCGTTGACAGCAGTAATACCAAACAACTGGATGTCAATTGTGCATGCCCCACCACAGTGACCAACGTCCAGATAGGCAACCGGCGTATCAACGATGCCATTTGTTGCCTAGTTTACTTACCAACCATAGCCCAGTCCAGCCAGTAGGTACGCCTGAACCCTGGCGTTTCCCTGAACTCGCAATCTCACAGTGCTCAATGCAATAGTCTAGACTCGGATTTCATCTTTAGGATTCACGCAATGCTTATGTGAGTCGCAGCAGGTTGGAACACGTTTCGTCGGTTACTTGCATGGGTGAGACAAGCATTCGTTCAGAATTCGTTGCTGGACGTTCTTTCCAGTGTTTTGCTGTCTTCGGAATCGACCTTGGCATGGTTATTACATGCATGTGTTGTGGCGTCGCCAGGATCACACCGATGGGAATCACGATTCTCGATAAATGCACAATTGCAGGCTGAACATACGGTTGAGAGTTTCATCACACGACACACCGGACTCTCTACACAGCTTGAAATCTTTCGAGGTATCCACGACTCTCAATAACCGACGAATACTAGTTGGACTTGGGTTGGATGCACACTCTCCAAGCCCTACCCAAGTCCGGACGAGATTGAAGTCATATGGTCATTCAATAATATTCATCAGAGTAGAGATGTGGTAGCAAATGGTAGAAATACACGACATATGACAGCGACTGCATTCCGAACGAAGACGCCAAATTCTCGTCCGAGTCGGGTAAAGACACTGATACAATAAGGTACGAGCGGGGGTGTGTGAAGAAGTCCGTGAGATCCTAGAATAATCGAGATGCGAGCCAAGAAAGTTACAGAAGGTAAATGCCGAAACGAGACTAGAGACAGTCTCAAGCTTGGCGATGTTGACTCTGCTGATGTTGGCTCTGTTGAGGATCGTCGTGCTTCTGTCGACCTTCGTCGATCATGTGCAGAGATTCCTCGACATATTGCTCCGCCTCGTCCCTCTCAAACCTACAACAGGCGTCAGTCACACGATCGTAAATACATATAACATGGTTCATCGAATAAAGTACTTACGCAAGCTTTCCGCCTTTGACGAGCATGTTAGGTTCCCGAAGCGCAAACGGATTCACGTCCTTGTCTGGATTGATGTTCGCCAGACTATGGTTGACAAACCGATGAGTGCTCTCATCACTTCGGACGGCGTAGATGACATCCAAGAGTTTGGCATCGGGTTTCATACGCCAGTAGTCAATGGCGATGGCGGGTGCTGGGTAGTTTTCCCTAAAGTTACGAATTCATTTAGATTATCCCATATGATCGGGAACGTAGCAATGTCGATTCTCTCGGGTTGACTTACCATTTTGGTACATGGCCGGCCTCTATTTCCTGGATACACCGGGTATAGGTAACTACTGCCTCTTCTTCAAGAAGGCCGACGAATCGGTGGCAGGTACGTGGGGATACCAGATATGAGAAGACTAAACATGCATAATTAATGTCAGAACTGGCGTTCGAAAAAAATGATCTGGGTCATCGGAATTGCTTACAGAATAAATTATAGAAAACTCCTTGTGCCCCAAGCACCAGCATACGGAAGAACCAAGAAGGTTTACGGACGGCCATGAAAGTCCTAAGATATTATTAGCATACTGATAGATTTAATTTGTGAAGAAGATCGACTTGCATTAGGTGCATACGCTCGTTCTCGGCCTCTTCTAAGAGGGTATGGATCCAACCAGCATCTCGTCTCTACAGATAGGAAGTAAGCATTCTGCTATCTTGAGGCGCATGATAACCCGAGGTTGAGAGTACATACCATGAGACGAAGACTTCGAAGATGACGAAGCGTAGCAGCTACCATACCAGGTACGCCGGCAATACTCTCCAAGAAGAGCATTCGCTACCGCAATATTATTAGACGAATCAAGGATACGTAGAGATAGTGACGTACACTCAACCACGCATGTTCGGTCATGATATAACCACCCTCTCGCAATTCCTCAAGCGACATATTGTTGCTGTTTGGTGGGAGAGGTTTGTGTTTATAACCAGAAACTAAGTCGAAGGACCATCTGGGTAGAGTTCATGTCAATGAATGAGTACATGAGTAAACTCAAAGATTGACTACCTTAGAAGCCTTACGAAATAGACCGCAATTTTGTCTGAGAAGGTCTTAGCTTCGTGATGCAACACCTACGCAGGGCGACACAATTACATTCTTTGAGACGAATACATAAATTCAATGTACGACTTACTTGCACAGCACGAAGCTCTTCAGGAGAGTAAACAGGGTGGAAGAGAACCCAGTCACCCTTCACAATTGAAGGGACACCAGCTGAGACATCTACTTTCTCACCAGATTGTGTCTCAAGAACTGCCGTAGCTGACGGCGTGTCCTCTATAACGATATCATATGGTCAAACAAAAAATCCACCACATATACTACAGTCATCACGTACTTCTATGAAGACCCTCCACGCCAGCTGAACCTGAAACATCAGTACCCTTACTTGTCAAAGCAGGTTTGAGCCTTAGCAAGCTAGACGTGAACGTCCGCCTCGAAGCGGGCGCCAAAGCGAGTGTCCGACAAGCCACAGGGACTTGGCGAAGGAGAGTACTAGTTCGAAGCATTGTACAGTATAGTCAATGACTCTAAAGGATCAGTCAAGTATCCAATGCGCGTTAGAGAGCAGGCGAGGAGGTGTTCTTGTATGTTTCCATGCCCGTTTCTCTCCGACCATCACCCCGAAACGGACCGTAATTGGGTCAGCAACTGTCACAAGATCAATGTATGACTGGCGAAGGCTGTTCTTGGTATGAATCCAGAGTCGTCCATGGTCGCAAGCGATGTCTTGACGAGCGAGTGTGTTAGGGGAGCAGCGATTCGGAAATTCAAGCCTCCAGATTCGCCCGCGGCCTGTCCTAATGCGGTACCTACCGCAGATCCTATTTCGGAACCCTAACCTCGATGATATCCAATCAGCGACGAATGACCCTGAAGTGTCAAGCTAGCATGCTACACCCCCGCTTGAAGAACAACAAGCCGGGCTCTCGAGGAGCGAGATATTGGCAAGTCTGTCGTGGGAGTAGCCAATTCGAAAAGAGCCTGTGCAAGCGGTGTCATCTGATAAGTTTGAATCAAGTGATGACCCTGACCAGAAACTTTCTCCTTCAATAGAGCGGTTCAGAATTTCTGACTTGACATCATCTGTGAAGCTTTGAAACTAGGTGGCGCACATCGGCAACCAAGCAAAATAGCATTGTGCAGCTACCGCCTCTATGCCAGGGTCACTACACTGTGTAGTCTGAACTTCAGCCGCCTATCTGCTTTGTCTCCTTTAGCATCATTGACCTTATAAGTCCAAACATGGCCCAAGGCAAAGTTAAGAACAAGGTGCGTGCACCACCTTCCCTCGGGCTGTAAAGGAAAGCCACAAGCTTAACCCCATCCAGAGACCTGAGGTTGATTCTGATCACCGGGGATTAGCGGGATTCAGAGCAGTCCGACTTGTCCGCATACTCGAGTAATAAGGACCTTCATTACCCTATATTTCTCAGCACGCAATCAGCTTCTTGTTCTCGAAGAGCACAGGAGAGACACGTTAAGTTTAACGGCGCATACCTAATCATGAACTCGATAATGACCCGTCTGCGTCGGATTTCGGTTGCACAAGCTCTCGTTCAGCAGGCGTTAAGGAGAAGAACTCTTCCCGTTGACGCTGCATCCATCTTCTAGGCTGCGACGTATGTCAATCTATCATCCGTTCCATCGCGTTCTGGCTGCACATCAGACCACAAAGATAATATCGTACTCACGGGACTAAATATATGCTCATGTTCACCAAAATCCATGAAGAAGACCGCGTAAATGAGGGCAGCTAGAGAAAAGAATGTCTAAGATTAATCCTGATCGATGGGGATGGGGAGATGGTGGGAGTTCGCACAGGGTATTATGACAAAACTGGATATTTTGTTTACAGTAACACCCCAGCTTGGACGCGGGTCGTCAGGCTCGGGAACATACAGCTTTTGGATGGGACGTTTTATTACAGTCTCCGTAGATTTCCGAGAGTTGTAGCGGATGGCGCTGCGCAGTATAACCTGTCGATGCTCGTGAGTTCCCAGACTGCGACCGCAGTGAAGCAACTGCGACATGTGACGGGGCGCCGTCGGCATTCGATATATAGAGCCTCGGAGTGATTGCAGATAGAGATACTCTAGAATATCGGCAGGACTGAAAAGAAACGTCTATGCCAGGACCACGGGGGTACAGCGTTGTAACGTGTAGTTCAAAAGCAAGGTGCTGCTTATGGGCGCTCATGCGAAAGTTCGATCGTGCGCACACCGCATATGGAAGTCCTACAAGTTCATTTTTCGGCACCGAATCGGTTCAGAACTAAAGCTGTTTGAGGACTGGCCTGAATGCCAGCACAAGTACTTAATCGGCTCAGAATATCAACGCAAAAATTAGGTTTATGTAGGTAGATGCTTGGCTAATTTTAATTCCAGCTCGACTGAAACATGTTGCATTACTGGTTGGCGAAGTCTTCAAGAACGTCCAAATGGAACTGTGGAGACTTCGAAGACATGCATCATATATATGTCTTATAGCTTTTATAAAAGCTTTGGATCGAGTCAAAAAAATCATTATGTACCGTAGTGTAAGCGTATAGTAAAGATGGTGCACCGAATCTGCCAGCCTCTGTAGTAATGCATTTACTATAGATATCGGAACTAGAAGGTGTGGAAGTTGAAGGTTATGCGCATCACATGACTTTCTGCGAGAGAATTCGAATGGGCTGTGAAGCTGAGCATATACGTAGCATGAGACCAAGCATGTACCGGACGTACGAGCACCGACTGGCACACCGATACGGTAGGCTCATTTCCGAAAAATCGGCATTCCGCCAGGGTGTCTGAATGATCAACATTGAGTCATATGTTGATTTGTTCTGGTCTATTTACCTCCTCACGTCATTGATATAGCAACTGGCATAGAAATCTAAGTCGAGTGTCTCAGTAGACGGCGACTCGGATTTAGAGACGGATTCGGAGGTAAATCCATGGGCTGATCATCGAAGACGTTCTTCCTCGTTTTCATAGAACAGAAGGTCCATACACCGAGACCGTCGGAAAACATGGAAGGCAGGATTCTCGAGAGGCAAAGAGGCAGTCGAAGGTGCAGTTGTGCCGAAGGATTGAAATAGGATCGAGGATGTGCCGTTACGTAAGCGATAGAAGGCACGGTTTGGGGCCTTTTGGGGCGCTCCGGCTATAGCCGCCGAACGAAGTACTTAGTGGGAAAGGCATCACTGTAAATGCGACAAAACCGGACTTGTGCTTTGGGTTTCGTTCCTGCTTCAACACCACCATCACCTCCCCCTAAGCCGCTCACCATGACCAACGGTGTTCTCATCGACCCTCTCGACGGTGACCCACGACCTCCAAAGCGTCCACGACAAGTCAGAGACATCGATGTCGGCATGAGACCGTACACCATTCCAGTTCCCGGTCCCTCCGGAGTGCACTCCGAAACTGACGGGAATGCTGAAGGGGCACCTAAGAAAGGAAGAAAACGGCCGTTGTCTTGTGGTGAATGCAGACGGTACGTGTGATACTTATCTCTAATACTCTGGTAGCTCAGGCCTACCGTTGTTCGCAGGTTGAAGCTCAAGGCATGTCGGTTGCAATATTTCCCGCTATTCGATATTAACTCTTTGGCCGACGACCTGACAGTGCGATAGGGTATTCCCATGCCAGTCCTGCTGCAAACGGGGATGTGCGGAAATCTGCCCAGATGGTGCTCTGACAGGGGGCAAAGGCAGCAGGTACGCAGTAGTTTGGATGGAGTGACAAAAATCTAACTGTGATCACAGGTTTATTCTCGCGAATACGGAGCAATTGCATGAGAAAATCAAATGCATGAGTGAACGCATTCGGCAATTGGAAGAAGCCTTACAGGCCCTTCAATCGCAGCTTTCCCCCAACAAGCATCCGCTATTACAACAGGAACTCCTGTCTATAAAGAAGTCACCGGAGCTCTTTGGTGTAGACCACCCCACAACTTCATATGGTGCTTCGGGTATAGATCGACTTCGCCGTGACGACGACTTCCCCCACAGTGAACGCCACGAATCAGGGCCATCTTCACGAGATGGTTTTGACGATGTGAGTTATCAAATACGATCCGCTCGTACAGAGTCTGACGTCCTTCATGAAGTCATATGCCGCACCTCAAGGCGGCTCGTCAGATTTCCCCCAATGTAATCAGTTGGAGGATTTTGCACGGCTCAGTCGAGGATTTCCAACACCGTGGTCGGTATCCTATCAATTGAACCCTGATGTGCGCCAACGTATCCGTGAGATGCTGCCTCCAGTTCAGGAAGCAACGTATCTCTGCGAACAGGCGCGAGTCAATGCCTTCTGGCAGTACGTCTACGTTTTATGATGGATCTGTATCTTTCTTACCGTTCCGATGTCAGATTTAACCCAGACAACAGCCAAACCTTCCTTCCCAACCTCATCCACAGTGTTTACAATGCCCAGATATCCTCCTTACTACCTCATCGTCTAGGCCTCTTCCTGATGATCCTCGCGATAGGGTGCAGGGTGGACCCCAAACAGATTTCTGACTCGCAAGAAGCGGAAAAGTACTATTGTTTGTCCAGAGTTGCCCTCTGTGAGGTGCCGGTGATGGATGAGACAAGTTTTGATGCTGTCAATGCTTTGGTATGTCTCTGTGTGTACTTATCCGTTATAGTCGGATTCACACCGTATGATCAGTTCTACATGGTGTGGTACCTCCTGATGTTCTCGGAACAAAAGAGGGCGGTGGAGTTTGCTTGGGGGCTCACAGTGAGTTGTCGTCCCATTGTTCCGATTTTGTCGGATGACTTAGTGTGATAAACAGGGTCTCATGCTGAAACTCGCGACGTCTGTAAGTCAAACTCTCTATTTTAGCGCGGTCGTGACTTATTCTAAGCTCCATTCCACAGCTTGGACTACGTATGTATAGCACAGCTACATGCTATTGCGTGAAATCTTCGGGGGCTGACTACTTCCCGCAGATCGTGACGGCAACAGATCCAAAGTGATACCGGAAGAACTAGACAAAAGACGCATATTATTTTGGGATATTGTGAATATCGAGGCACGGTTGGTATGTCACTTTTCCGGCCTCTGTGATGGAGTGTAAGGTCTCTGACTTCGTCCGAACCAGTCTCTCATGCTACGTCGACCACCAGCTTTAAGTGTCCGTTACTTCGACGCCAGGTCACCTACCTTTTCCTCTGACGACGGTCCTGGAGCGTTTACGAGTGCCTCTTGTACGTTTTCTCATGTCTCATCCTTCCCCGACGGTCACGCAGATCTTAATGATATCTCAGATCACGAGTGGCAACACAATTTCCTTGTACATTGTATGCTGCCGGTTGCAGATGCTGTTGCGGTGATTCAGGCACCGGAGTATACTGAAATACTGGGGCTAGATGGCCGGATACGAGATTTCGATGTCCCAAATGCGTTACGGATGATGGATCAAGACGATATGGTCCCTCCTCATCCAAGAGCGCTGCAACAAGCTTTGATTGCATGCAATCGAGAAATTGGTTTGTTCTCCCTGACCCTGTCTAGTTCCTGTCTCGGCTAACTTTCCGACATTATCGTGGCGCTCTAGCTTTATTGCAACTTCATCGAAGCTATTTCACTTATGCTCTCAATGCATCGGACGGGTTCACATTCAAACACAAATACGCGCCGTCCGTCCTGGCGACCTTTACAAGCTCATGTAACCTCATATGGACCATCTACACGCTGTATAGGTGGGAGCCAGATGCTTCTGTTCGGTTCTCCACCTTCTGGGGCAATTGCTTCTCCGCGGCGGTGAGTATTGTATTGCATCGGACGTGGCGCTGTTGGGTTTATTTGACGCTTACTGTCGTCAGGTGGCGCTCTGTTTCTTCATCTCCAAGGTTCCATCATGTCCGCTCGTGACGCACGGTCTACAGGAGTTAGACAGAGTGCTGCGCCTGTTCACTGAGGCCCGAGACCGATGCCCGAGTGCTGCTAAGTTCCTTGTGAGTCCCGTTCAGCACAACTTGTGTCTAATGCTTTATCTGACGATATGATTCAAATTATCAGCCTGCAGTTGAGATTCTCAATACAAAGTGCCATGCTTCATATGTGAGGTGGCGTAGTGGCCTCGCGCTTGAGGAAGACCCTAACGACGAGATATGCGTGTTGGCGAGGAAGACGGGTATACTGCAATGCAATACCAGTAGCCTTCATCCTATCATGGACGGCGCGGGATCAAATCCATTCGAGCACGCACATCCTTCGTTGGCGCGTTGTCTCGAACATGCTACGGTTGAGCCTCCTTGCAGCGACGACGCCCTGGAACGGGTCCGCACTTCAGTGCAGAGCTGCGACGTTTCTTGGGGATCGACTGCACCTTCATTACGCAATGTCACCGGTTTCGGACAAGACATCCATGAAAGCACCTGGATGAGTTGGTTCTGATCATTTCACTTTGTAGTTCTTTGGGTTCTCGCTTGGCACTTACCTTACGTGTACTATTGCTCTCATCCTTGTTTCCTGTGTCTCCTTCTATCATCCTTGACACCACACTCTCTTGCTCTCTTTCTTGGGACATCCTCTCGTAGTGTAGTTTCTGTACCAGTTTTCTGCGTCTATTTATCTGTAAGTGCGCCCAGCTGTTTCTGCAATTGGGTTTATGGATACTTCACATGTTACATACTATTCTACAGTACACTCTTCTCTTCTTGGGGAATCAATACAGCCAATATGGTATCTTGTACATGATTATTGATTCGCGAGATATCAAGATGCGGGTGAGCTGAAGGGGGTTAGGGCATTAGGGTTCTATGGAGCCAGTCGGACGATCTTCCACTTGGGATCGTCATCGGACGAACCCTCGAGGCGGACGTATCGTAGACGATCGTGCAAGCGCGAAGGTTTTCCAGACCAGAACTCGACCTCACTAGACGAGAAAGCAAAGATGTGAGAAGTTTGATTCGTAGCGCGAAGGGAGACACGTACTCGGGAATGACTCGCCAACCGCCCCAAAAATCGGGCAACGGAATATCAGCGTCTTCAGACCCATTGACACCAAATTGTTCCTTGACCTTGTCTAAGCGATCACGCAGTTCGCCCTCTTCGACCACAGTACTCTGCGGACTAGCCCAAGCACCGAGTCTACTGCCGACCGGGCGACTCTTGAAGTACTCTTCGTTCTGCTCTCGACCGATCTTCTCTACTCGTCCTATCACTCTAACCTGCCTCGAGACTGCCTTCCAGTAGAATGCCAGTGCAGCCCGAGGGTTCTCCTGGAGTTCCTTTGATTTTCGGGATGTATAGTTGGTGTAGAAGATGAACCCTCGGCTGTCTAGTTCTTTGAAGAGA
Source organism: Somion occarium (assembly GCA_964035595.1). Lineage (NCBI taxonomy): Eukaryota > Fungi > Basidiomycota > Agaricomycetes > Polyporales > Cerrenaceae > Somion > Somion occarium. The sequence continues at coordinate 1,446,036 of OZ037950.1, read as the reverse complement.
ACGAAACGAGAAGAAGGAACACCGCTTGCGGTCACGGTTGACACGCACATCGCCTCGGGTTCATCTACTATCCCCTGCACCTCGGTGAACCAAGTTTCGAACTGATCTAGAGGAGATGGGTTCACAGACGAGGGTGAAAATGACTCATGAGGGTCGTACTGGTGATGGCTAACGACTTTTAGCTTGTGGGGAGCGGGGATGATGACGTCCATTCCGTAAAACCTTCGAAAGTGAGAGCTGGTTGTTCTCGAGACAATGGTGGTGGGACGAAAGAAAAACGAAAGATGGCTGAGTTTTGTGCACATTCCAGAAGCAATCGAGGCTGGTCATGGTAAGAGCCAAAGTGGATAGAAAAGTGGTGTATAAGGAAAGCGTAGTATTCAAATTCGCGCCCGTTCGTCAATTGCGTCAAACCCAAGCATTCATGTTACCACAACAGTCTTAGCATCTTTACACGCACATCATCATCCCCTTGTGTCTTGAGGATGATTTCTTCACGTCTCTGACTCTTGCACAAATTCTAATGTCTTGGCCTCCGCCGGAAGCAGTTCCTCAAGCTGTTGTTAACCCAGCTCCAGGGCCTCTGAACCACACTGGCGGCCACACGCGACATCGCAGATTCATAGGGCCTCTGCCAGAGGTGGTTGTTTTTCAAGCCATTGATGTCGTTCCACAGACTCCAAAGCGCAAAACATGGCTGTCGTCTTTGATGCATACAGGCGTCCGTCAAGAACCAGAGGAATCACAGCACGAGCATGAAGAGGGCGTCAGAAGAGCTATTCGCAATCATGCACATCAGTTCTTTCTTGGGCGTGGTGGGCGTTCGGAAGATTGGGGAGAACGTACGGAAAGGCATGCACGCGAAGAGATGTGGAGAATATGGAGGGATAGCGAATGGGGGAGGGCTCGCGCAGAGCGCAAGGAATCCAAGACTGTGAAGCGTTGGGTGGGCTCCTCCTTTGATGTTGGCATGTTTCTAGGCGTGGACCTGCTCAGACACAGTCCCGCCACATCACCACCGGGAACAGTGTCGGGGACTCAAGCAGAAACTGCTCCGCCCTCAACCGCATTTGTTACCGCCCCCTCTATCCCAAGTCCGCCTCCTTTGGAACATCCGCGTCCTGGTTGGGGAGATTCACATCCTGCAAGTTTGAACGAACGTGAGGATGACCATGGAACTCCAATCAGTGTGAGTGCAGACTCTCATTCAGCTCTTTTGCAAGTAACCTCGCGGCCGTTGCACGACGTTCGATCCGAACCTGCTCTGGTCACCCGCACACCAATGGCTACTCCCACACATGACGGCATTCGAAGCGATGGGGACGTGAGCCAGGTTCCTACCCCTCCGAAGAACAAGGGCAAGACAGTACATTATGCTGATACTGCTACTGAAACACCTGTGACAACGGGGGCACCTGCACCTCCTGCTGAAGTCCTGAGTAGGACGGGTGTCCAAGTCCAGGAGACGAGTGCCGGTGCAGCCCAACAGGCTACGTTGGAAAACCAGGTAAGATGGGGAGACGTGATACTTAGAGGTAAGTTCTTCAATCCTCCAATTTGTTTGACGCCTTCATTCCCTATTAGATCGCATGCTTGTTAGAGTCTCACATACCGACCGAGAAACTATTGGCCCCAATTTTGACGAGAATCAGAATCGTGTTACACCTCATATGCAGAATGAGAAGTGGAAAGAATACATCGTTGCATGGCGCAAGGACCAACTCGAGCTTCACGAAGATCATGTACGACTGTCTTCACCGTTTCCCGCTCACATTCTAACATTGCAACTCAGGCTACACCAGGAAAGGAGTGGCTTTCCGGCCATAAGCATCTAGCATTCACGATACCCCTTGACTCGATGACAACACGACTATCGTTATATTCTTTCGTCGACCTCACTTTTTGCTTGATATGCCCTGAAAAACCGCTGCAAGCTCGCTCGAAGAGGCGTTGGCTCTTATTTGGTTCCTCAGGAACGAGCATCTTCGTATTCAAGGTCAAAGCCCGAACTAGAGCCGTTGACTGGGTGTGGCATCTTTGGTAAGTGACTGGCTGCCCCGCAACATCCTCTTTTTTTTTGACTCGCTGTGTCCGTCTCAGGCGCCATTTAGGCGGAAAAATGCCTCCATTTGTTGAGGTCAGAGCACCCTTCCTAGATACCCATTTCAGGATCGATATACCCCATTACGACTCAGCCGATATCCAAGCTGCATATTCTGTCTTCACGCGTGCCAATATTACTGCTTTATGCGAGGCAGGTTTGCGAGAAGTCCCTGGTTACAATACACTCATCGAAGAAGAAAAGACACTTGGAGTTTCATTCGAACTGGCTTGGAGGCTCGGCACCTATTTGGATTGGATCTGGCAAGTCCATGACGTGGAAGACAAGTATCGCGACTGGGCTGTGCTGTGCGGAATTGCGTTAAAGCAGGTGAGTATGACTTAACGTGTTCACAGTTGAGCTAGCCTAATTGCGATTTCCCTAGCACAACAAACCGGCTCATTTGGAATTGCGTATTCACCGACATCGTCCGAATCGTGTTCACTTGAAGGATGGCACCCGACTAGATGAACCTCCAGCAGTGGAAGGTTATCTTCAACGTATCCGGCCGAACACTCAACTCAAACAATCGCTCTACCTAGTGACCCACGATGGGTGGATGTTCGCCACGACACCAGCACGTGCATATCCTCCCACACCTCCCGGAGCACCTTTGCAAACTGAGGACATCGAAGCATCGCCTCAAGATATCGAAGTATGTAGAGGAAGACGACAAATCATGCATGCAACCGGAATGACGGATTTGAGGAGTATCGTTGCTGTGAGACGCGCTTTCCAGATTATACCTTCTTCGGCGGAACCTGTGTATCGCGCGAAGTTTGATTCGGAGGATACAGAGGAGTTCTGGGCTCCACCGGAGAGTCATGAAATGGATGGTTTGGATCCCGGAGGGGATGAAGCATTGTATAAATCGACGGATAAGGCGTCATTGAGGATGAGACGGTCCTTCGAGTTGCTACTGTCCTCTGGACGTGTGATCCGTTTTGAGGTAGAGCGTCACGTTTCTCAATTGTTACACGATTCTGATTTAGCTTGCTACAGACACATTCCTGCTCGGATGCCTTGGAATGGATCAATCGTTTGCGTCCTTTGGTCTCGTATTGGCGAAAACGACATCGAATGGATGCCAGAGAAGAGATGAATCTTGCTTATGAAGCTGGGCGATCGCGAATCAGTCCTCCGAAGTTCGTTTGTGCTCGGGAGAAAACACCAGAACATCTGCCCAGTCCCGATGCGCCCTTGCCAGAGCTGAGTGTATTCTACAATTGGTGTGTGCTCGACGAGTGTCGACCCATACTGAAGTGTGGACGCGTATTCTGGCGTTTGGGTCGAAAAGGACCGTACAAGTAAGTGCTCAGTCGTTTCAGTACTACCGTATGATATCAAATGATTCGGTCAGACAACTGCAGCTTGTTCTTGTATCTGGTCATCTCGTCCAATTTCACGTCACAGGAACGCCGTCTCTACACCACCGTCGACATCTCACTGTCAATCTTCTGGACGCCTACGTTTGTTCCGGTTACATCGCCGCTCAACGTCTACCACCAGGTCAATACCATCCCGACACTCCATCTTTGCCTCGTCGCTACCGGGATGGGCTTGAATCTGATGAGTCCGATGAGGATACAATCTTCATGATTTGGTACCGGAGGCACGTTCCCTCAGAAGAGATGATCCAAGCGGCCCATCCTGTTGCATCTACGGATGGGACGAAGACAATGCATGCCGATGTGCCTCCTCTGAATGCCAAGCGGAAGCTTGGGGTATATCGGACTAGGAGCAAGTTGGAGAGGGATGCATGGGTTTGGGCGATCAATGTGGAAATTGACAAAGCTGTGAGGAGGACGCGAGAGAGGGAGACAAGGATCAGGGAAACAGGAAAGTTGATTATGACATGACATGACATGACGCATTCACTATGGACACTTCGGACTTTCATGACGCCTTATTCACGTTGTCCTGGATTTAGCATTGCGGGGATTGTTAGTATAATCACACTCTTGTCGTATACCTTAGCATCATCATCATGATATTGATCTCCAGCCTGAGTATTGCATCTGAATAGAATACGTGCATATAAAATAGTGCAGAAAGCGAGGTACAAGATGCAGTGGATCTCTATTGCTTGGGCTTCTTCGCTGCAGAGGCCCATTCAGTATTGGCACATGAAAGTCACACTGAAAAACGTACCTCCGTATCGACTCCTGGCATTCACACGGTTGATGACACCACCAAAGTCCAAGGTTCCTCGGACAACTTTATAGCTAGCAAGTTTGAACGGTTTAGTTGTTAACGACAAAACGCACATAGAATGAACGTACCGGACACCGGGAAGATCCTGTGCACGACCACCTCTGACCAACACCACACTATGTTCCTGCAAGTTGTGACCTTCACCAGGAATATACGCTTGCACAGTCTTTCCCGTGGTAAGCTTCACTCGAGCGACTTTACGCTTAGCCGAGTTGGGCTTTTTGGGCTTTCCAATGATGACGTCCACAACAACACCCTTTCGCTGAGGGTTGTCCTCCAATAGAGGAGACTTGGCCTTGTTCCGCCTTGGTCGTGGTTTGCGACGTGCAGCTTGGTTGAGAGTTGCGAGAGCTGGCGGTGACGAGTGGAAATTGCGACATGCAGATTGTAGAAGGATTGATCGCGATGGATGCTGGAGAATCTTAGGGGTAGGAGAAAGAAGTGTCCTTGACAGCAAAGATTGTGTTGACCATGGTTGGTGTATCCGAGTGAAGAATCGTAGAGCGGACTGCATCCTTGCCCGCTTTCAACTTAGGCTTGAGCTGGTCGAGGAGAGGTTTATGGGCGCTTCCCTGGTCAAGCACGTCGCGACCTGCCCTAAATCCCAAGTCGCGTCGCGTCTATAGTGATGTTTCCTTGAAGCTTATCTCCTCACACGACCTGCTTATATTGTGCAATACCAAAATGCCTGTAGCTGGACCGTCGCGACGAATAGTTCGCCGAAGGGAACCTTCTCCCGATGCCATTGAAGATGAGGCCAGCCGAGTTGCATCGCAAGAAACCGTAGAAGACGATGATATGGAAGATGAAGATGATCGACCTCGAAGGAAGGCATTGAAGGTCAAGAAGGAGAAAGGCGCATTTGAAAAAATCGAGAACCCAGAAGAGATTCTTGCAAACCTTGGGAACCAACCCTTGGATAGGGCTGCGCTAATGAAGGTTGGCGGTGTTGCTCTGGATTGGGCACAAATACGCAAAGGTCCATTTTCCTACACATTCAATCTCATAGCGGACGTAGCGCCTTCTTTCGCCGAATTTGCAGAAGGGGAGCAAGGAGAGCAGGTATGTCATTGCAGGTTGAATGGGTCATGCCAAGTATTGATTGTGCACAGAGTCTCGCAGATCTGGAGGCGACAATGAAGCGATTGATCGACACCGAGAATGAGCTTTCGGTCCATGAAACCGTTCTGAATGAACTTCGAGAGAAGATTGCTCTGGGAGAGGAAGTGGTGCGTTCATACTGAGCCACTTCATTATATCGAGTGAATATTAATAGAAATGCACAGAGCAATGTGGTGGAACGCTATCAGACTGGAGTGCAAGAAAAGATGGCCGAATACAAGAAAAGGACGGCTCGTCAGAAGTATGGGAAGCATGACCAGTATAATAAATACCGTCAAGCTGTCTTCGTAAGTGCTGCCTGTGTCTACAGCGTTGCTTTGCTCATATCTTTGCGTTCAGGAAGTACAACATCCGGATACCGCCATGCCACCCGTCACAGAGTTCCTTCCTCGCGGTACGTGCTGCTGATTTGTTCTGTCAGGCGTTGTTTACTCATGTAGCAATATGATTTGTAGAGGCGGGCGATGATAGTGATGATGATGACGACATTCAAGTTGGAGGTGTTACTCAAGATTACAAGTGTCCATTAACGTTGACGATCTTGGTTGATCCCTTAACCTCGTCAGTACTTACAAGCTTCTCGCATTATTTAATGTTCACATATATCGTTCTCAGATCTGTTTGCGGCCATTCCTTTTCGGCGAATGCAATACGCGAATACATGGCAGGCAAACGTTCGGTCCAATGTCCAGCGTCAGGTTGTCACAAGATGCTCGCTTTAGCGGACCTCAAACCTGATCAAGAACTCGCGAAGAAAGCGAGAGACGCTGCTAGACGTGAACGTGCGAGAGAAACCAGTGATGACAGTGAGGATGATGAGGTTATTGAGTAGATGTGCAGAGGTGTCGTTGGGGTCTGCTTTGTTCGCTTTGGACATATGATAATGTACCATTATTATTGGTACTGTATATTGTGATAATGTTGTTCTCTTACCCTTCACAGATCTTCAGACACCAATGTATCAAGGTAATATATAATCCGGCCCACAACTGACCCCGATGTTCGTCAGGTTCGATCTCTTCAACCTCGACCAGTTCAAATGACAATGTCAGCCTTTCTTTCCGGAAGTCTTTTCGTCGCCGCCTTCCTACTGACCTCATCCTTTCACCACAACGAGTCCCGAGTCTTCACCCACTACACCCCACATTCATTCCATTCATTCCTTCACGACCTTAACGAAATGAACACGATTCCATTCCCTACTCCTCGTACTCCTAAAGGCTACAGATTCGCTGCAGACCCAACTTCACCTCTTGCCAACTACGGCCAGCCTCTACCCTTGGAACTACCTTCATTGAAGTTTTGGAAGGATACTTGTCGAGTGCGTGCCTTTCCAGGTTTCCCATGCTCTCAGATATTGATTGAAGGTGACAGGCAAATTCGTTCTCTTCTTCCTCCTCGTCTGGTAGCGACACCAGTAATCGGAGCACTCGTCAGCCTACCGGTGTCCCTCCCGCGCTCGGTCGAGGAAGAAACTGCACTCTTGAAGACGAGAATGATTACCCTACGGAGCTTATTGAAGCACCTACATTCATTATAGAGACTATTACCACTCGTACTGAAATCACGGAGGAAGACATCTTTTTGGGAACTGGCAACTTGAACTTGAACGATCGTGCATTCACTTTTGTGCGCAAACGGTTCAAGCAGGTGTTGGCGAAGGGCGGAGTCAACAAGAGGAAGACCAGCAAGAAGAAGAGTTCTCATTGAATACTTTCCCGCATGTTCTGTTTGCCTCACTGGCTGCTACATTCTCCTTTTCTCTTGCTCCACCAGTACTGTAGGGCCAAGTAGTACTTTAACTAGTATATAGCTACTTCCGACCTGGTGTGTTCTGAGGTTAGGGTTGTTGACCGTCTCAATTTCGCCTAAGCGCGCAACGCTGCCTTTGAGTTTCATGAGTTTGTCTTGAACTTCACGAGCTGCATCAGTTCTGTAGTTTCCTTCCAGCATGCTCCCGTCGATAACCTGTTCGCGTACTCTCCTGGGGGTTTTCTCGAGGCTCTCCCTAACAGCTCCAGCACAAGCCGCCCGCTCCTTCTCATATACCTCTTCGCGGTCATATGCCGACCTCTTGGACATACCTGCAACACCACCACTTGAACCACCGCTTCCTGCAGATGCGTATCAGAAGTCAGCTTTCGAAGGAGATAAATTCCCAAAGGAGGGTGCTTTGCGACCGCATCTGAACATCAAAACCAACCCGAATCACGGATTGTATGGGTTCTTTAGGAAGACTGAGGGTCCGAACGGGGAGACGAAGTATGAGACTATCGAGGTTATACTTCCCGAGGGTATGGAACCTGGTACGTCTTTGGGTACTGCGGTGTGGGTTCTATGATGGACTGACTGTGTCTCTCAATTTCTATTGGCGGCTGCGCTGTAATTTAGGTCGGTCATGGAGCGCGGCAGAGTTGCGTCGCAAAAGCTTCCAAGACTTGCATACTTTGTGGTATGTTCTTCTACGGGAACGGAACCTGTGGGCAACGCAAAGAGAGGAGGGGCGTAGGCTGAGCATTGGTATTCATGCACTTCGAGGGTCTACGAGATCACACGTCGTGCGTACTTTTTCTTTAGCTTCAATGCATCATGGCTTCACCCGACCTCCAACAATATTGCGCTCCATATCCTGCATTCCATTTCTATCATTATCAAATCCATATGCTAACAAGCTCCATTGTATCCTACTCTAGGTCCGAAAATCTATGGCCCGTATTAAATACATCCTCAATGAACGTCGGCTTGCATACGAAGGCGCGTTGAAGCTGCATGCAGAGAAACGGGAAAAGATCCTGGCTAAAGAAGCCGCGCGAAAACAACGAGAGGAACAAGCTAAAGCTCGGGAAATTGCTGCAGCCGCTGCTGAGGCACAACCGAAAGTTGCGGAAGAAGGCAAAGCTGCGAGTTTGGCTGCTGGAGGGTTGTTTGATAATGCACAGGCGGCGCAGGGAACTGGATCTCCTTCTGATTCATAGGCGAAGGATGTAGTGATAACACTTCCCGGCTAGCCTACATTGCTTGCAGGTTTTATGAAGTGCAAGATGGGTATCGCTGTATATTAAATACATGTAGGGCGCAATCTAGACAGGTAGCGTACATTACTCACGACTATTTCATTGCTTCCGAGTATGATGATGCATTATGAGGCACTGTGCTGTTGGGCTCTTCGTCTATCCCGCTCATTCCACTCGTACATTTCTTTGCTGACCCAGCAGTCCCGTACTTGAGAGTCCTCATATGTTTCAAGCTGCCTTCGGCCTTTGCGTAATAAGTGTTCAATGGCAGAGACGTCTCGAGGTGATAAAGCCGTTGCTTGGGTTTTGAACGCATAGCGGACGAAGAGTCTGAACTTTTCCTGGGTTGGTGGTGGTTTGGTTCGGACCATTCGTAATGCTCTGCATTAGTCAAACCCATGTGAAATGGTAAATAATTTGAGAGCTGGGATTTTACTCACCGACGGTAGAGAGCGAGGATTTCCTTCTGGAGGCCTGAACGCTGAATTGCCATGGCTGCAGGTGCAAATCAAAAGAGGGAACCGTACTAGCGAACATGGTATTGGATACGGAAGGTCGGAAGCAAGCGGCCGATGTCATACAGTGATGCGCGTTAACTCAACTCTGTTCCACCACTCGCGTCACTCATATTTCGTACCTTTGGACATCATAATAGCTTGAAGTCACATTAGTGTACACCGAATGCTACGTTCGGCCAGTCAACATGCGACGAACACTTTCAAAATGCATGCCTCCGCCCGCTTTATGACAACACAACTTGGGTCTGGTCAAGCGGGAGGATTACAAGATTCGCTTGCTTACTGCAAGTACCTTGTCCGAAAACGGGACTATGAAGCATTCCTAACATCTCATTTCTATCCCCGACATTTGCAAGCGGCGTTCTTTGCTTTGCGGGCATTCTATGTGAGTGCAGACCTCCCATGCGGCCGCGCGACGTGCGGAGATAAACCCTTTTCAGGTTGAGTTAGCCACCGTGCAAGAAGCCGTATCGAATCCTATGATTGGAAAGATGAGAATGCAATTCTGGCGAGACGCGGTGAAGTCCGTTTCTGATGTGCGTTTGACTATGCGTGTAATCGATTGCGTTCCGCTGACCCATGACCTGAAGTAGGGAAATCCATCGAAACATCCTATCGCTCTAGCATTGTATGACGCTACGCAAAAGGTTAAGTTGCCCAGTTATCACCTGAAGAGGATCATCGATGCCAGGGTACGTCGTTCCGAGCTATTTGATTAAGCAAAGCAAATACCTGAAGCAACGGGCAGGATGCTGAGCTGTATACTCCGACACACATGACACTTGATTCGCTACTTGCACATGCAGAGTCAACGTCATCGACATTCAACTACCTTCTACTATCCATGCTCTCCCTATCTTCCTCCGAACAGCTCTCACACGCAGCCTCACATCTTGGGGTTTCTCAGACTATTGGAACTCTACTGCGTTCGCTCCCATACCATGCCAAGAGCGGTAGGATGGTCATTCCAGCTGAGATTACAGCCAAGCACGGGGTCAATCAGGAAGAAGTCTTCCGGTATGGTGGAGAAGCCAAAGGAGTCGACGATGCAGTCTTCGAATTTGCCACGGTAGCTAATGACCATTTGATCACCGCACGTGAGATGTTCAAGGAGACTGGAGGAAAAGTCCCGGATCGTGCGAGACCGGTGTTCTTGTCCGCGGTACGTAGCTACGAACGTATGGTGGGTACTGTTTTCTCATGTTCTGTCAACCTTTTGCGGTTCTAGATACCGAACGCGCTGTACCTCGAGCGTCTTGAACAGGTAAACTTTGATGCTTTTCATCCATCGCTACAGATGAAGACATGGAAATTGCCGTGGCGCGTGTGGACCGGGTACTATAGCGGTAGATTTTGAGTAGTTTCTTTCTGTCGTAGTCTACAGTGCAAAACATATGTTACAAGTCATGATGTTGTTACCAGACATTTGACGTATGGATCTCAAGGACAGAGTGATCACAAGAGCTGCCCAGAAACGGCGAGGAATAACCCATTTTTAGAGGTCCGCCTTCCTGATATGGCAGCCGTCAATCGGGGTCTGTGGCAGTCACATCTTCATGCCCCGCCGGTCTTCCGTTCTTGCTTTGCCACCGTCACCAACCAACTCCACGTCTTCGCTTTTGCTCACCGTTCCCGACGACGTGCTCCCGTCACTGCCTGCAGGGTTTAGACTGCCTTTAGAATGGATCGCCTTTGCGGTGGGTGTTCTCCTTACAGACCACCCTCTTGGAAACTGTTGTCTCATGTTTCCATGTGCATTAAATTTTGCCTCCACATTCTTTCGATGCAGACGAGATCCTCCAGATTATACTTAACGAGCTTGACGACCCCACAAACTTCAGCGTCGTATCCAAACCGATCTACGCCTTCACTCAGGATCCGTATGTCCGCGCCTCATATTTTCTCTCTCGCTACGGAAAAATCCAAGCCCTTTATTGGGCTTTAGGGAGGGGGAAGCTCATTAATAACAGGGTTATCGATGTGCGTCCTCGTTATTTCACACCGGTCTCTTATTGCGAGCTAATTTATCACGTTCGCCGCCGTAACACCCCTCCACCCTCAGATCCTCCTGTCGTCAGGCGCTCACCTCTCGCGGTATCTCGTCCAATGCGTAATTCAACATTATTATCGTTCATTAGTTCATTTCATCAAATCTCCCTGGGCCCGGTCGTTGAGTTTCACTGTTGTCAACCATTTACTGTCCATTGCGGGTGAACGCTTCGGAAACATTCCCGTCGGTAAAGGCGACGACGATGGACAGAAGTTCAATAACTTGTTGAAGGAGAGTCGGCTGTCTCCCGAGCAGAGAACTCTGAAGTGGGAGACGTTGCGGGATATCATGGAAAAGTATAAGGTGTGTTGCAGCAGTCGATCGTTAGATCAATTTTGCACTCGCTCACTGGTATTAGTTTATTCCTTTTTGTAATAAGGTATGTCCTACTCATGCAAACTCCGCGGAATTCTATTTATCGTGCCAATAGGACCCAATGATGTCGCAGTTTCCCCTTGTTCTCGCCATCGAACCCCGTCTGTTGCCATATGCCCGAGCCAATGGATTCAATATGGATCGGAAGGTAAACATTAAAGCTGTGTCACACTTGGTGCATATACTGAACTGTGTCTTTTGAAGTATCGAAATTTTGTGTTCCGCAAGATGTTCGAGAAGGCAGCTGGCATTGTCGATAATCGAACCAGTGATATTGTCAACAATGTCCGACAACTCTCAGAACTGGATTCCCAGTCAGTATCCATACACGTCATGGTCACTGTTTGATGCTAATTGTCTTTGGGTAATATCCTAGAATGTTCCTCACTCGCACGGTAGCCGCTGAAATTTGCATGGAGGCCAAGTCGAATGAAGCTGCATATAATGCTCTCAAGATACTTGATAAGACTGGCGTCCTCAGATTTGAACTTTCGTGAGTGCATTGATGATGTCTTTTACAATACGGAGCTTACGTCTTTACAGGTTGGTCGTTCAGGATCTCATTAAGGTGGAATACATATTCAACATTGTGCAATTGTACTCTTGTCCTGATGCATGTTTCACAGTTATTCATCAACACGCGCTCGGTAGCGCACCTCACTACTCATGCTGTACTCCGACAGTTATTCCTAGATTACCCTGCTAAGGATCCTGTCGTCAGAGTCGTTCTCCTCTTACAGATCTTCCTCTCAGAAAGGCCCACACAAGTCATCAACTCTAACGGTCGCATCGTCTTTGCAGACGCTTACATCAGGTCCTGCAAGGAGAAAACTGAGGCACTCGGCCTAAACCCTGTCACTCGAGACGACTTATTTGGTGTTCTCATCAATCGTTTTGCACCGGAGCGATTCGACGGTGTGCTTGAATACGCTCGGAGGGTAATGGAGATGTCTCGGAGCGATCTGGAAGACCTTGTACAGGAAGTCGCTTTCAAGTGCCTCCAGATCGGATGCAAAGGCAGGATGCTCGAGAAGATGATGACGAATTATTCATTCCTTGTCGACTCTATTCGAGAACACGTCATGAAGCATTATATGCTTCGAGTGGACGATTTGCCAGCTTCGGAAAATGAGAGGTTTTGTAATTTGTACGAGGCTCCCTTGTGCAGGGATTTTGTCATGCCTAGACATACCCCTCCCGTGTTCGAACACCTGTTGGCGCTCCAGCAGCAGCAACAGTCTGGGCATCGGGAGGCTCTTGTCCGACACGAGGATGTCGAGATGCAGGACGTTGAAGAGGCCGCGCCCACACCGGACGACGAACTTGAAGATACCGTAAGCTTCATTTTTTATGAAGGCTTAGAATGTCTCCTTGATTGCTGACCTGATTTAAAGGATTATATTGGGCAGGACACCCTATCCACTATGATCCGCAAAGACGAGACTCGCGGTCGCCGTAGGTTCTATGATTACCATATGAATACCACCGATACCGCAGGGAAACTAACATATCCCCTGGGTAAGTCTACGTCACGATATGATCCATGGTAGTGACGTATCTCATGTCTTTCTTCTTGTAGACTATATGCCAATGGGTAAACTCATTCGCAACACATTTGGTGTTCGTAGCGGTGTAGCCGCTGTGTATATGCTACACGCTGTGGCTAATGGAAATCCTATGGTACGAATTGTAGCACCAATAATCCGTCCTCGACTTTACTCATGTTTTGTTAGTCTGTGCAAGCCCATGTCTCCTTTGGAGAGTCTATCTCGCTCAATGCTCGAATACCTGTGACCTTGAAGCAGTTCAAGATCCTGGCGCGTCTGGGCAGAGCACCGGTTTGTCTTTTAGCCCTTTATGGCTCTAGTCACCGGGATCTGATCGTTGTCGTGCTAGACTTCTGCCCTGTTTGATGACATCGAAGCCGGCGCCGAGTTTTTCTTTAGTGAAGAGGACTATCTCACACCTGAAGAACTATCTGGGACACCTCGCAAGGTTCGCAAGCGACGGTATTCTCGCATTCGTGTCAAGATCGTGACAGAATACTCAGTGAAGACGGAAGACACTCCAGGCCCATCGTGTCTAGCTACCCCTTCTCGCTCGTCTTCAGCTGGTATCGGTGCCTCACCGCAATCTCCAAGAGGGCTCAAGCGACCGAGGCGGAGTACGGCGTCGGCTGCTAAGAGCTATGCTGTGCCTGATAGCGATGACGAAGACATTGCGGATGCGGATGATACTTTGCTTCGTCAGACCAACGCACATTCCAAGATGCGCAAGGAAGAGTCGAACATGCAGAAGTGGATCAAACATCTCTCAGTGCTTTTGAAAGAAGAGCAACGCAAAGTACGTGTCCTTGGTACGGTGTTGTTAATTCTTGCATCCTGAGTTACCCTCTAGTACAACGAGAAGAAAAAACGTGCTCAGGCAGCTATTCCTCCGGGCACTAAAGTTCGCTTCGCCAGAGTATGTCGTTTCGGTTGTATCGCAGTGTTTAGTTGCTGACATGCATACTAGAATGAGTTCCTCCGGTCGTTATCGTACCAACTCCTGCGTCTACGTAAAACGGACTTGGAAAGGCGACAACAGCTCTACGGGCCTGACGTCGCAAATGAGAATTATAGCTCTGGAGAAGAAGATGAGTATCAGGAACGGACTCGGACAAAGCGGCGAAGGGTTGCAGCGTGACTTGTAGGTTATTCTTCTGGATTCGGTTCATACAGCCTGCCTTTTCTCTCCCTCCCCCGGACTTTGCATATATTCAATCTCGCTAACCCGCATCCCATCATTCACGTTATGCATTCACCCATGTATCATATCATACCCTACTAATCGAGAGTCATCACCGTGTCTTCAATGGATCCTATCAGGATAGGGGCGTGAACGGTCGTCGTTATCGATAGCGGTATTGGAAAACGGCATGTGCATGTGAGTCCAGCTAATTGAACATGAGATCTATTCTTGACGATTGGTGAGTCCGCGGTCGCTATCCAAACCTTGTCGCTAACCTTGATGCTTTTGTATCAAACCTAGATCATCGTGTGCGTCACAAGCTTGAGTCTATTGGCAGCGCGAGGAACAGACATATGGACGAAAATAGTAGTCCTTCAAAATTTCTAATCCGCCGAATTACGCTTCCGGGTCTTGAACGAAACGATGATGGGACACGGGCAGTTTATGACGTACTTTGTCTCAATGGAAAGGTTCACCGCATTCAGCAATCTAGCAAATTTCCCGACACAAACGAGCCCGGATTTTCCAACATAGATGGCACGTTGCTAGAGACAGCGGGCCTCCTTATCCCTGGGTATCAATTATATCTCACATTCCGAGTCGTTCTCAACACTAGCTTCGGAACTTACATAGCATTATCGACAGGTTGTGTCATGCTCATATTCATCTGGACAAATGTTTCCTTCTCGATGAGTACAGCGATTTGAAAATCGTTTCAGGGTACGATGTCGGTTCCTATTTGTTCTGAAGGGAGCTGACTGTACTAAATCTATAGCGACTTCCGGGAAGCTTTGGCAATGACAGCCGAAGCCAAGACTCGATTTGCGAAAGATGAAGCGAGCATCCTCCGTCGTGGCCGACAATTGATCATGCAGAGCGTACAATGTGGAGTAACCTCCATGAGAGCACATGTTGAGATTGATATCACTACCGGCTTCGCATGTGTGAATGCGGGTGTCCGCTTGCGCGAAGAGTTTCAACAGCAGTGCGATGTTCAAATTGCAGGTAATGCCCATCTTCCAATTCAAGGACATTCACCGTTAATTTCAGCATTATTTGAATTGCAGTGTTCGCTCAGGACCCTTTATACACGTCAGACAGCGAGCAGCCGGGAGAGAATTATGATCTCCTTTCATTAGCTGCCGCCTTGGACGGTGTCGAAGCCATCGGTTCTGCGCCTTACGTGGAGCCCAATATCGCCATGGCGAAGGAGAACATCCGTTTAGTGCTGGACCTCGCATGGAAACATACCCTTGTCGCTGACTTCCACCTCGACTATAACTTTGATAGTTCTTCCGAGCCCCTCATATGGTATCTCCTCCAAGAATTGGAAACTCGCATGAAAGGCGGTACATGGAAGCAGGAGTTACATGTCTGCGTAGGACATGCAACCAGATTGGCACTATTCAGTCGTGAAGAATGGGCCAAGTACAAACGGGTTGTCGACGAGCATAATCTACCCATCACCTTGGTGGGACTTCCGCAGAGTGATTTATACATGATGGGCAGAGGGACAGATCCTTCCCCCAGAAGTACACTGAATGTCACCCATTTGGCGAGAGAACATAACGTGCGCATAGCCATGACAGTGAACAACGTTCAGAACGCGTTCACACCACAAGGCTCTGTAGATCCCTTATCATTGTGTCCATTAGGCGTCGCGGTTTTCCAATCGGCCACCAAGGCTGACAGTCAAGTGCTCTTGGTACGGTCTTTTGATGTGGTTCCTTTAACCTCCATATGTTAAAATGACTGTGCAGGAATCTGTTACAAACACTGCCCGAAGAGCCATCGGCCGCCAACAAGATTCCCGACTTTCAAAGGAGTCCCGGCCGATGATTGTTCGAGTGGGCGACGTTGCGGACTTTGTTCTCCTCCACAACAATGACTCAACTCAATCAGCAGTACTGAATCCGTCTTACGATCGTACGACGATAAAAGGCGGAAGAATAGTTTCGGTCAGGAGGACTATACTGGAGTAAAATGTCACAGAGAAACCGTCGTGTTGGTCCAATCGGTCCAGCGTTTTCATGAAGTACGGTATACGTATCAGTGACAAATATTAGTCTTACATATGGCAGGAAGCGTATTGGCATTCAACAAAATAAGTGTTCGTGACGAGAGTATGTATTTATTCACCCCAAAATCCATAGTATGCAGACAAGAAACCAGAGTCCAGGTATTCAAAGAAGCCAGATCGAGCGTGATGTTGAAGCAAAGAACTAGAAAAATAGCGAGAGATTCCGGAGCTTTCCACACGCGAGACATGAAAACACACGAGAGATCAGACAATAGTCATTTGAGGAGTTTTCCACTGCCAAAGCTGGTTTGCCCATCTCTTGAACTTTGTAAGCGGAGTGGGATCGTCGTGCGGGGGAGCAAAGGAGCAAACAGAGACAACAGCATTGGACATAGCACTCCTGGCGGCATCAGGAGATTTGAGCGAGAGGTGGTCGGACGAAGATACGAGCGTGTTGTCCGTAGCTGGGAAGTCTGAGAGAAGCTGTTCGAGCATGGTGTGGCATTGATGCAACGTAGGCGGAGCTGGATGTATGCAGACAATTTCTTCAATTATCGGGGGCTCAGTGAGATAGTTGGAGTCCCTTTGAGAAGCCGAAACGAGGATGGGAGAGGTATAGCTGATGAAAGGCGTAGGATCATCATCAGAGTCGTAAGCATCGCCAGCATCAATTGGCTCCATCTCAATGTTGGGTTTCTTCATGTAAGGCATGGGAACCCAGGGTGCTAGAATCTCGCGACGAGAGAGCTTGTCCCAATCGCTAACAGCAGTTATTGGAGCTACGAATCATGAAGACATGACAGAAGAGACTCACAATCCGTCAAACAGAGAGTGTGCCTTTAGATCACTTGCAGTCGGCCTGGTGATCTGGTCCTTGTCGAGAGCCTGCAGATAAGCAGCATGCATCTAGTAAGTATTTTAAGATAAATGTTGAATAGGGTACCGACTGCATTGAAGAACAATTCAGTCTCCTGATGCATCTCAAATACACCTCGTTCCCAATTCTCCACTTCCATGCGCTGCCTCACAATGGCCGTGGCAAGACTTTCCATGGAAAGACACGAACCCCAAGGCGACTACCGCATGAACACACGTAAACTATAAGTCAGCCCACTAACGTTTACTACTTGAAAGTGACAGATGAGACATACCCTCCCAACGAACATCCTGAACGTAACCACGCCTATAGCCCACACATCCACCGGATACGAATACCACTCCTGTAGATAGATCTCAGGAGCAGCATAATCCGGTGTCCCACACGCCCTCATGGTTTGGTCGATTGCAAAGTAGCTTTCAGTGTCGTCGGTAACAGAGTAGACGGATTTCTCGAATGGCGTCATATGGGTTTCAAAGCACTTGGCTAAGCCAAAGTCTGCAATGATGAGGTGGCCATTGTCGTCGATAAGGATATTTCCAGGTTTGAGGTCGCGGTGGACTATGCCACGGTCATGCAGGGCTTCGATGCCAAGGAGCTGAAAATAATTCGCCGGGTATCGAATGAAATAACGGGAAAGCGACTTACGAGCTGAGCGGTATACAGTTGTGCTTGTTCATGAGGTAAACGATGATCTCTTTCCAGTAGGGATTGCAAGTCTCCACCAGGATAGTATGGCTAACAAACAAGGCATCAATATCGATTTCCCTTCCAGGTATGGCGAATGAAGCTTGATATACCATGACAAAGTAGAAATTGTTCTCATCATGAAAACTGCCAAGCAACTGCACGACTCCTTGAACACTTTCCATCCGTCTCGAAGCGAAGAACTCTTCAAGGGCGGATGCCCGTCTCGTAGCGCTTCCGTCTTCATCGCGACACGAGTCCTCGCCCTCGTCATCAAACTCCTCACCAAGGAAGTTCTGAGCTTCGCTGCGTTGAGTTTCAGACTGCTCGAGAATATGTGCCATGGTGGGGTTTTCACAACTGCCAGAATTATCCCGTGTCTTGTTCGCAAATTTAGATGAAGAAAATGTATTCTCCATTGTTTTCGTTGTCGGCTTAGGTGACTTTGAGACTACTTTGAGGGCAGTGAGGATGCCAGAAGGTTTATGTCTCGCCAAATGTACAGTTCCAAAGTTACCGGCACCGAGTTGACTTTGGATAGTGAAGTCTTGCAAGAACAATCGGTCCAAAGTGGTATTAGCAGGTGACGAAGTCCTGATGTCAGTTGGTGTGCGAGATCGAGGTGGATTGCTAAATCCCGCAAACGAAGAGTCGCAGAACGCAGATGCAGACAACGTTGGAGAGACGGCGATAGTGGAGGTGCTGTCGCTCGAATCAGTAGATTGAGAGAGTGATGAATCATGAGAGGAATCGGCATGTTCATGGCCAGCCAGCTGTGTCCCAAGAGGGGCGGCGGTAGTAAATTGGATGCCAAGCATGTGATTGACTTCGGGGATACAAAGACATCCTTTGGCAAGCTAGAATAAGTGAGATATCGGCATCTTACAATCTAGAAAAACTGCAGGGACTCGAACCATCATAAGGAACCAATTGGCCAGAACGCCATGACTGATCGGCCGTTCAACCAGGATACGTCTGGGTCGGACAGCTTGAATGAACAATCTAGGGAAAAGTACCTCCGCGTCATCTCCTTGAGCTGCGGTAGCCTGGAGATTCCATGGATATATGATGTAACGAACAATGGGTTGAAATATTTGAGGGACTTACCAGAGCGATAAGTGAAGCGTACTTCCATCGAGGTTTCACCGCTGAAAGTGTGACAGAAGGAGCTGAGACGACATTCTAAGATTAAATAATCAGTCGCAATAGCACAGTGTATTCACGAAGGTCTTTTGAAATTTACCTTGGATTGTTCCTTGTCTTGCCCAGCGTGGAGGAGTTTCTTCAATTTCGCGAAAAACATCATACTTATTATCAATCAAGACACCCCCCAGGATACAGACCCACTGACAGAGTAAAAAGGAGACCGAAAGAAACGATAGGACAAGCTCACGACGTTACCTTTATCCATGAGGCTGGTGCTCTGGAGAGTGGGATGACGTTGTGGCAAAATTACAATCCAAACCGTCTGGTATCGCTGAGCCGAGCGTGGATGCTACAGTATTATTGGTTAGAGATCGGCGGCAGGCGATTGGAAAAGCCGTGTACCATGTGGAGAAGGTCGGGAATAGACAGAACCGTCGCCAAATCGATTCATTAACCCGAGGGGGTACTCGGATGCTTTATGGACTGTCCTAGCGATTGACATATGTACATATAAACGGCCAACGTACGCCACAGTGGTAGTACATAACATGGAGACTGAAAAATATTGAAATAGCGTCAAATGGTACGATGCACGACAACAACGACGAACAACGACATACATTTACCTTCAACGTTGCACTCGTTGAGAACCTAAAGTTTGCAGCCGAATCGATTGAATTTGACATCGCCCGCGCAAGAGTGAAATGAAATTCAAATTCAATGATAATGAATTTGTTACGATTTAATGTCGACGTTAGGATCGGTGGCGTAGCTGGTTATCGCATCTGTCTAACACACAGAAGGTCCTCAGTTCGAACCTGGGCCGACTCATGTAGCCTGCAGTCTATACTTTTTGCGTGTTCCAAGGACGTTTACCACCCGCCGCGCATATGGCCCATAGGGCGGGCGGCGACTCGGGAAGTATCGATATCGAAATGAACTGCACCAAGCTTCAAGCTTCAAGTCTTGCCTTCCACACCCCCTCATCCCTTTATGATTCCAACATGTACAGTATGTATGATCTCACACGAAAGTCAAACCCTCAAGGAATCGGAATACACGATGTGAGCCCAAAAAATTCATGCCCAAAGTAAAAAGTACACATTATCATCATATTATGACAACGCCGTGTACACTAACTAACTAAAAACAACGTACAAGCCATGCAAAACCACATACAAGAAAAAGACAGCGTGTATGTGTACGAAGGAAGTGGGGATGGCATGTAACGACGGTGGAAATGAATGGCAGGGCCAGCGTGCAAGTAAAAAGGGCTACGGAATATATTTAATAATACACAAAGTTTGAAAGAAGAAAATGCAATCGGACAAGAATGGAAAGGAAAGTGGGAAGTGGGCACGGTAACAGGAACTTTAACTTGTAAATGGTAACTTGCTGGAAAGCGTTCAATGGGGGGAAAGGTGGAGACAAGTGAAAGGTGAAAGTCGAAGCCAAGAGAGAGGAGATGGTAGAGGACGGAATGACATATTGCACAGCGGAAGTTGAAGAGAGGGGAGAGAGGGAAGAGGGGAGGAGAGAGAAAATTGCGAGATACAAATACATCAAGAACGCAGACGAAAAGACAAAACAGAGAACAGGTTGGGGGGATGGCGGGAGCGGGAGCGGGAGGGGAAAATGACCGAGCGAGAAAGAGCGTAATTCGAGAGCGAAAACAAAGAAAGAAAAAAGAAAACAAAGCGCGACAAAAACGAGCGACGAAGGGTCCTTGCACAAGATGTCCAAGTATCACAGAAAACGTGGCCTTGGTTCTCATGACGACTCAGGCCCATTCCAGAAAGAATTCTAGATCACAAAACATAAGCACCACAACTCACAACCACCACCAAACACACAGAAATGAAAATAGAACTCACCACAAACGCGCGAGGCCCAAACAACACCCCAGACTCCAGATTCCAGCTCTCAACGCCCAAAGTCCAACGATTCAACCCGACACCGGAACACCCATCAAAGCACCAACCACACTCCCACACACAACCGCACTAATCACCGCACTCCTCACCACGATCTCCCACTGCGCCCTCCCCACAATCGGGTTCAACACCGGCGTCAAGGGCGAAGCGAACGCAGGCACAGCAGACACCCGACGGAATGATTCTCGCCATGACATCGTCTCTACCTTTGGCTTCGTAACTTTGGCATTGACAGGTTGAGCAGATTGAGTGTTATTCCCATATGGCGTGAGTTTGGTGTTGGTGTTGGTAGTGTTGGGAAAGGGCATGAGATGTTGTTGTTTCTCAGAAGGACTCTGCGGCAACTTCTCCTCGAATACAGCCTTCGGAAACGTCGATGGCGATGAATGCGAATGCGAAAGATGATGCGCCGCCGCATTCCCAGGCGAACACTTGACCTGAATCCAACTAACCA
This sequence comes from Somion occarium, assembly GCA_964035595.1. Classification (NCBI taxonomy): domain Eukaryota; kingdom Fungi; phylum Basidiomycota; class Agaricomycetes; order Polyporales; family Cerrenaceae; genus Somion; species Somion occarium. The sequence goes on along the minus strand of OZ037950.1, from coordinate 1,424,794 downwards.
ACATCCACACAACGACCACGACCAAACTATGTCTCTTCCCATCCTCTTCTCCCGGCAATCCACGCCCACCAGCAGTAGCAGTAGTATTCTTCTCCGCCTGGTATTGGTATTGGTACGCATGCTCGGGATATTGCGAGTATTGCGAGTATTGCGGGTATTGCGGGTATTGCGGGTATTGGGAGTGGGAGTAATACGATCGACTATTCGAACCGATAGACGAAGGAGAAGAGAACGGGCCCATCCTAGGCGGCAGACCATCAAAATCAAACTCATCCACAGGCTGTCGTTCTGCCACCCTGGCCTGTCTCTGAGCCTCGATGTCCTCCTCATCATCACCACCGACTCCATGAGAAGAAGACCGATCGTCTTCATCGTCCCCCTCGTAGGAGTGTGCGTGTGAGGATGTTGCGTGGGACCTAACGTATCAGATATTTGAGTTCAGTTAAACTGATGATAAGTAAAGAAAGAAAGAGAAGAGACGCGACTGACCCAAACCGATACCCCCTCAACCTCTCAACCTCACCCTCATCATAAATATACCCTCTAATAAAACTCGCAGTCGCAGTCGCACCACCCACATCCTCACCCCCTCTCAGCTGCGATCCCCCACCCTGCCCGGGTAGACTCCCCCTCCTCACCGCGATCCCTCCAGGAATCTCCGACACAAACGGCGCGGCAAGAGAACCACCAGTAGACGTAGCGAAACCCTCCGGCGAGGGATGTTCATCATAGAAAGCGTCTGAGATGAGGATCCGAGGTCGGCGGGCTGTATGTGTCGGTTTGGCAGAAAGCGAAGACGAGGTGGATGGATCCGAATCCGAGTCTGAATCCGTATCTGAATTTGAATCAGAGTGCTGCTCAGAAGAAGAAGAAGCTTCTGACTCCGAGTCCGAATTCGATCCTTCTGACTCTGTGTCCGAGTCCTCGGAATAGGAATGAGAAGACCGCGACCGCGAGACAAACGATTGCTGCCCATCCACACGCGTTTGTCCCCGGATAACGAGAGGAGCCGGAGACTGAACACCCGTAGTATCACTCGACCACCTCGACTTCAACTCCTCCTTTATCTTCTCCTTCTCCACAGTCCGCTCCGTCCTATCCCTACTATCAACCAACCGCACCTTCGGCGGCCTCGTGATAGGCTGCACCACCACGGCCTCTTTCTCCCCAGACCGAGACTGCCGATTCGCACCAGACGGCCTGCTCAACTCGAAACTCCTCAACTGCCTCAGATCGCCAAACACGTAAATCATCATGCAAACGCCGTACATTGCGCTCAAAAAGATCGTCATGCCCAACCACATCCCCGGCAATGCAAAGATGCGCCACCACCGGGGTGCGTGCAACGCGAAATTCGAGGCCAGGATCGGCACGCTATAGATTGAAAAATTAGAATTATGGTCTTCGCAAGAGCAAGAGAAGCTCTCACCTCGACCCGGTCCCGATGACGATCCCGCCAGCACTCCCACACCAAGCCCTAGGCGTCCCCACATTATTATACGTCGCCACCACAAACCTCCCCAAACACGCCTTCAACCGATCCTCCACGATCCCCTTCAGTTCTGCAAAGATTTCTGGGTCTGGGGGTAAAGGTAGAGTCTGGTCTCTATTGTTCGAGTTGGAGTGGTGCTGAGACAGGTAGGCAGAGTGTGAGTAGGCGGAATGAGAAGGGTAGGTAGGGTACGCTGGGTAATGCGAAGGGAAAGACATGCCAAAGTTCTCACTGCTCCCACTTGGACAACTACTCAAATGGAATACTACAAGCACGTCCTCGTGAACGTGTAGCTCATATGCACTTCCCTTTGTCAGGAAAGTCTCTTTCGCCCTCATGTAGAACGTAGCCAATGAAACAGGCGGCGAAGGCGGGACCGTGATACTGGTGCCATGTATATGAACGTGCTGGTGCTTGCTCCTTGAACGTGAGGAGTGGGAAAGGTGAGAAGGGTGAGTGGACGATTTTCGGAGGGGAGTCGGGGAACCGGAGTGAGACGAGTGGGACGATGAAGGGCGGGAAGAGTGCGTGTGGATGCTTGAAGAAGTAGAAATAGAGGGAGAGGAGGAGATGCTGAGTCGCGGGGACGACGAGTAGAGGTTGTGACGTGAGAACGTCGGCGGGTCTCTATCTCGCTCTCCTTCGTGTCTACTCTTGTGCGACGAATTGGAGAATGTAAAACGTGTTTTCTTGGTGGGATGGGAAGTAGGAGCGGAAGAGGCGTTAAGTTGCGGTTGGCGTTGTGCATGTTGTTGCTGCTGGTGCTGCTGCTGGTGCTTGACGTGTTGCTTCCAGGCTGCATATCGGGAAGTGTATTCTCGCAACCAGAGGATAAAATACCTGCATCCGATCAGTGGTAAGTAAATGCGGACGGATCGAATGCAGTCATTCCGCCATGATCGCAATCAAATCGGGTGGTACAAGGTTCACTTATGATGCCGATTGAGCAATCAACAAATGAAGATCAAGTGCCGTACAGAAATCACCGGGCGTGCAAGATACACGACCTCGGTGGACGCGTCCGACAAGGAATTGAAAGGGAGAGAAAAAAAACACATAGAATGAATTCGCGTACAGGTATTCAGCATTATGCTCCACGAACAACATCCACTCTTCAAAGTCCTTGAGTCCCAGCGGGGGCAGATGCTTGCGATCGAGGATATCCTCGAGCTTGATATCGAACTGGGGCGTGATGCTCCATGTTGGAAGTTGCGATTTAGCAGGAGGAGGATGCAACAAGCGATACTGCGACGCGACCTTGAGCATACGCCCGCCGGTTCAAGCTCAAGCAAAACAGAACACGTACGGGTAAGGACAGCAATCGGCCAGGGGAGAGCTTGATTGTGCGTGGACGAGTCTGGGGTGGCGGGGGAAGGTGAGTGCCAGGCGCAGGGACGGTATGAACGGGAAGCGGAGGGGGCGGGACAGTCTGAGAGGAGGGACCGGCAGCAGATGTAGGCTGAGAGTCCTGCGACGGGAACGGGAGGTGTTTGCGCCAGAAAGGCATCGGGTAGGGCGAGTATAGCACTAGCGACTAGTAGCGACTTTGTGAGAGCGGTGGTAGAAGGTAACCTGTCTCGGTTAGCCTGGGGAGGAAGAGGGAAGATGGAGGGAAGAGACAGGAAGCTCGGAGGATGCGAAGAAGAGCAGGCGAGGGATTCGCTCTCTTGAGAGCAGCCCTTTGAGCAGAAAGCATGGCGTGCAGGCCATTTGGAACGGCTGTCATGCCTCGATGGGAAGTCCAATGCCAGGCGCCTGCCATTCTTCCTCTGACGCACCTCTTCCCGCGTCCTTCCTCCACCAACCCTCTCCGGACACCCGTCGGATAGTCTGCATTGTTCGTCTGCGTGCACCGAGGAGAGTCTCCAAACATGCAACAGCTCTGGTCGCCACCGTCGCCACTTGACAAGACTATTGCACCGCCCAATATTGCAGCACCGACTCTCTCTCGGCTTAATTGACCGGTCGTTCTAACCTTTTATAGCACCCCGCCCTAGATCGCCTCCCGATTTATCTGCCTCCATGTTGTCGATCCTCTCTTCCATGCCTCTAGCTTGGAATGAACCTTTTCCACCCCCGCTTTCTCACCAGTCCCTTCGCTCATACACGCTTCCCCATATCGCTAATCCTCTATTGTCTTCACTCTCTCACCAGAACCACAACCATAACGGAATAACCCCTTCTAGACACTCCGCATGCGTTCCCTGACAGATTCAGTCCTCCGAGGCTTATCAGCTATTCACGGTTTCAATTGTCCCTGTTCGCTATTACACCTAAACTAGTGCAAGGCCCTGGAAATTCGCTTCATCCCGTTATCTCATTCCTCACGCCATCCATCATGCGACCTTTCTTAATCGTAACTCGATATCGACAACCAACGCCCGTTAAGCTCAAGCTCTCGCCCTACCCCTAAGCCTCTTCGGGATTGAGCCGCTACTCGCAAACGGTATACTAGTACTATACGCCGCCTGCGCTCCTCATCTCGCATCCTACACATCTCACCACAACTCTCAAACGATGCCCTCCCCAGCCATTATTCGTCATCAGCCCGCCTCCGAACACATAGGACTTCATTAACTGTCCTCCTACCTGCATAAGACTTCTGTCAACGTCTCCTTGTGTATATCATTCGCATGCGTTCTTCCGCATAAGGTGTCATTAGAGCTCACCTATCGCGTGGGATTTCAACAGCGCAGTCAAGGAAGCACCGATATACAACCCCGACTCCAGTCTCGGAATGGCAATTCAATAACTCGGCTCGAAATGGGTTAGTGACGATCCGTTCTAAATTCAATCTTCAGTAATGAATTTTCAGTGCCTTCGCTCCTAGGCATCCTTTGTCGTATTTGTATGTATACCCTCTTCTATCCTTTTGCCGGTATTACCGAGGCGACCCACTGGCAAGGCTGATGATTGAAATTCTTGGCGGCGATCAAGTAAGTGCTTCAGCAGGTTCATCATTCCGTCTCTTCCAATTTCAATCTTAAGTAGAACATCCATCACCATGGCGTACACGTACGCGTTGATCTCAAAAGATATCACAAGAGTCGGCTGCAGCTAGAGTAAGTACTCAGCTGTGCAGCGCAACGTCACTCCTACGTTATACTCTTGGATCCTGCCCAGGTCACCGGTCAACTCAAAAAATCTCAAACCTTCTCATCGACTCGGGCTTCTATACTCTACTTCCAGCTGGTTCTATGGCACCCTTCTTTTGCTTTCACCGCGACTCAGCAGACTTAATGCTTCACCCCCTGTCTGTCAGCATTCATTTGAATTTCCAACTTATAGGCCGACCGGGGATCAAAGAAACGTTTGGCCAGCTCTTCTAGACTTCAGTCTGTCAGACACCACGAAATCCATCGCTGTACAATACTCAATATGTCCGGGCTTCAAAGCCTTCAGGCCTTCAGGCTCTAGAATCTAGGTTCCAAGACTCTTGGAATATCTGGTCCGGCTTCTTAAGGTAGTAAATCTGGGAAACTTGACATCTCGACGTTTTAACTAACCGTGCTGCTTCTTTTTTCTTTCTTTATTCTGTTCTCCTTGTCATTTGGTTCTTGCAAGTACTCTGGCGGTACTTTATGCGTTACGAAGGACCCTCCCACGTACAGGACCCTCGTGCTGCAACGCCTGGCATCTTGGAACAAACAGTAGCTACTCAACGCTCAGGCCTCAGGCTTCAGATCTCAGCCCGTCCCACAGTCGTACCATGCACACAACAACATTTCACTTTGCGCAACTCGATTCTGACATCCAGCGGATAGGAGGGACGCGGTCCGTGGATCTGTATTTCGAATGTAATTGATGTGTTGACAGTTTCCCCGAGGATATGTGTGGTGTTTAATGCTCTAGGAGCGCGTTCTGGCGCATGTTGCTCTGCGTACGGTGAGTATTGTACAGACACTGTGTACATTTAAATTATCAAACACCTGCGCCCGCACCATTACACGTAGAGGAAATGCCAAACGGGAACCGCACGTAGAAATATACATTCAGCGCATTTACGTTCTTGCAGACAATTAGAACGGACTGATTATATATAATAGTAAAGCTCATCGCGTTGAGTGGGAATGATGTCGGGGATCTACTCAGGACCGTGGATGCACGAAAAGAAAAAGAAAAAGCTATCGACACTATCACCGATGAGTCGGCCCAGGATCGAACTGAGGACCTTCTGTGTGTTAGACAGATGCGATAACCAGCTACGCCACCGACCCATACGACAACGACAAAAGTATAAATCATTGTTGAAGATTTATAGACTCGCAACATGCAAAAGCGATTTTGTCTTTCTGTTTTACTGCTTCAAGCTTTCAGCTTCCTGTATTGTAGCAAAGTCTGATTGATGAAACTGAATGTCCTTGGGGAGGTGGAACAGACGAGACCTTTATTAATAACGGTGCTGGTAAGTTCAAACTTAAGATCTTCCCAATGTCGACTTGAATCATCTCTCATCATCCTAATTACCAAAGGGCCAGTTATCGAGTCATACTCAGTAGCGGACAGCCTGAATCACAATATTAATTTGGGTTGTAGGCATGTCGTATCTATGGAGGCGTATGGCACCCCTGCTTGAATAGTAGGGCCGCGTTCCTTTGTGCGCACAGGTATGTAGCCTAAAGAACAAAGACAGCATTATATCAATGTTCTCCCTTTTAAGTACGACCATCTGCAGACATAGGCATGCCTTTCAGACATGCTATTCCTTTCAGGTCTTCCACGTAGATTCCAGTGTAAAATGTCATGTTAAACTACAGGGTACAATGTGCAAACTCGGGCCACTCGTTACTCCAATATCATTATGGCCATTCTTTGTGACCATTGTCCTTAGGTACCAGCACGTGAGGCGTGACCCTCCGTGCCACACTTAACGCAGTCGCGTCCAGGCAGACCGTTTCCCCTCTTCAGCACCCCAGTACTACGACTCTCATCCCCCACCTTGGGTTCAGCATGGCTGCAGCTTTCCCTCCTTCTCCTCCCTCTCCTCTTCCTCCTCTCCCTCCCGTTTCACCTCTTGGTACAGGCGATACCACGCCTTACCTCGGGGACAGGTCTGATTCAGACCTAGAAGGCCAATCCGTTTCAGTGGCCAATGCGTTCCCGGACTCCTACTTCTCCTCGCGTTACGCTCAACAACGGGGAGAGGAGGGTATCCCAGAGGAGTGGAAGCACTTTTATAGAGAGGAGTACCGCGGCAAGGTCAAACGCGATGTTCCGATCGTTGACTTTGTCAAATCGGTTTACAAATTCGGAGTGGAGGATATCCCTACTCCCCCTTGCGGAGGAGAAGGAGGATACAAGCTCCTCAAAGAGCCACTTGATGCGTATTTGGGAAGTATATCAAGGACCAGGGCACCTTGGGGTATCTATAACACATTTCAAAAGCTCTTGGAGAGCGTATTGGACCAGATCCCTGATGAGTGTCGGCCTTTTGATGGTCGGTTCTCTTTGACTGTACCTACTGCTGCCAACCCATTCCTCCCGACAATCGTCTGGAGCACCATTGACCACCCGACTGTAGATGACATGGACTTCCTCGCCCTCTTTGTCGATGTCAGGAAGAGCGAACGATCGTATCGTAGCATGCATGACATAAGTGTGGACTTGAACGAGGTATGCGTCAATCCTTTTTTTATCATGTAATTGATACTCATTCCATCTACTACTCTCGGCCAGTTCGACGACGATGAACAGATCGTCTACGAAGTCAGGAAGCTCGCGTGGGCGGACAAACCTCTGGATGATATAGACTTAAAGTCTATCGTGACCCTGAACGAACTGATGTCATACGGCGTCCGCGAGTACAACACTGGGATCCAAGTGCAAGACACGTCCATCTGTCTCTGGTACGGCGACCGTTTCGGTGTCGTCAAATCTGCTCCGTTCGACTTCTTGAGAGAACCTCATCTTCTCGTTCTGGTCTTGGCTGCACTATCCAGTGCGAAGAGGAGTGACCTTGGGTTCTCACCTTTCATGAAGAATCCTGGACAGTCATTCGATAACTATGACAGAGCCGCGCTCGTCCTTGACAATGCTATTGACGCCAACAACCAATCAACCGGCCAAGTCGCCTTCCGATTCGATGTAAACGAAGAGCAAGACCGGAAGATCTACACGCAATATGGAGCCATGGGCCGCGGTACCACCGTCATTCCCGTTAAGACCCTGCGAATGGTGGGAACGACGACGGACCCGGACGAGCCCCTTGTCGCGAAGTTATGCTGGCCGTACTCTGGTACCAACGAGGACAGTATCATTCGGAGGGTACGCATCCGCCTTCAGGCTAAGGCTCCCGAATACCTCAAGCATATTGTCGAGCTCAAGTGCACTCTTGAGTTGACCATGGAGGAAACTAACTTGCCAAGGGTCTTCATGACTGATGACAATTCTTTTCATATGATTGGTCACGTCTTTAAAGTCATGGTTATGAAATCCTACTTGCCACTTGAGCAGCTTACTGGACCTGATGAGTTTTTACAAGTATGGTATGATGTTGTGTCTGGTGAGTGCCTATTCGGTCTGGACACGTTTGCTGTGGCTCATCACATCCTCATTATAGCTCACCACTGGGTCTTTAAGACTTCGAAGATCATTCATCATGATATCTCCAACAACAACGTGATGTTCTTCCGTGACCCCATTGACGGTGTCGTGGGGGTCTTATGCGACTGGGATCTTTCGGAGAAGGTGTTTCCCGGGCAATGCATAAAGCCTGGCAGGACTGGTACAACCCCTTTCATGGCCATCGCGATGCTCTCCGACGAATATCCTGGACACGAGTACCAGCACGACCTGGAGTCGTTCTTCTGGTTGTTCGTTTGGTTCGTGACGAACCACAACCCCGACAAAAAGAGTTTCTCGGAGACTCTAGAATGGACCGTTGGTAATGAACCACGTCAACAGGCATCTTTGGCCAACATCGGAGCGGCGAAAGCACACTTCATCGACGTTCACCGGGCGGCCGATCCAAGGATCTACGAAAGGATGCATCCTTGTTACAGGCCTCTCTTGCAAAATATCTTCGGTCTTAGAACGTATCTCTTTGCTCATCGTCTTTTTAACTATCGTTGTGGCGAGTTGGCCGTGAGCCATGAAACCGAGCAGGTCATGAAAGGATACAGGGATATTAAAATCGAGCAGCTCTTTTGGGCTTTCGACGGTGTGAAGTTGCAATACGAGGCCTTCATTCATTCCGCCTTCCACCAATCTCGGCTGGCTGAGCCGCTGTGACTTATCCCTTTATCTCATCACATGTTTTCTCTGCATCCATAAATACCCCCTGTATATCAGTGTCTCGTCGTTTTTCTTGCATGCTTCATTCCTATCCCTCCAAACGATACTGTATCTGGATGAAAATCCTGTAATCAACGAGACTTGCCTGATTTGGCCTTTTTCGACAAAAGAAGATTCTAGATCAATGATCGCAAATTGACGCGACGCGTTATATCATGGACTCTGAGCTGTTCGAAGAGTTCACAACTCTGACATCCTAGCTTTGGGATATCTCCATGGATTCCAAAATCGCTCGAAAAGTCGCTCGATCGAAGATCCCTCCTCCACCAGACGGTCGCTGTATCATAAACCAACTCCCTCCCGAACTACTCGCCTATATCTTCCAACTGGGAGTGGAGCTGGAGGCGGAAGGCGAAGATGATGAGGACCTTTTCTCAGACATATCTTCTGAAACCGAAGAGGAAAAACCATATTTGCCTTTCGAAGTGCTTGTATCGCACGTCTGCAAGCACTGGCGAGACATTGCAACCAATCTACCAAACCTATGGACGTCAATAGACTTCGCAGGTCCATATGATCGCTCAATAACATATCTAGAACGAGCACAGCAGGCTCCTTTGGACATATCATTGGACTTGGAGGACCTGGATGCTGATGACCCAGAGGTAAAGGATCTCATTACGATCGCCGGTCTCATCCTTCCTCGTGTGTCGCAATGGCGAACATTTGAACTCATAGTCTCCGACTTCTCCTTGATGGCCATTGTGCTGAAGAACCTCAGCGCGTGTCCTGCCGCACCTATCCTAGAAAGTCTGTCGCTGTACAACCACGACAATATCGAGGATATGGACCACTTTGAGCCCGCCGCGTTGCGGGATGTACCCGAGCTCTTATTCAATGGGAACGTGCCGAGACTCAAGAAGATTGCACTATGGGGTGTGCATCTACTATGGGAGCGTACCCCGTTTCTTAAAAATCTGGAGGAGATCGAGTTGGCGTATCACGCCGAGGATGTCCGCCCAAGTTACAAGGTATTCACGAACATGCTCAAGGAGTCGCCGAATCTGCGCTCTCTGGCCCTCTGCAATTCAGGCCCTGCAGGTGGTCCTGTAGACTGGCTTGAAAGTGTAACAGAAGGTCACGAAGGCGAACCTGTCCCACCCCCTACCACACAAATATCCCTTCCTTCCCTCAACCAACTCGCCCTCACCTACGAATCCGCTCCGTATGTTACCTCGCTCATGCAGCGTCTCGAAGTTCCCAACCTCGCTGACTTATCACTTGATCTTGAAGCGGACGATTATGGAACCTTCCTTAGCATGATTTCGAAGCCGACTGCCAAACAGAAGAAACCTCTCCTCACGGGTTTGACCCACCTCAAGATCACCGATATCGTTTGTTCACATGTGACAGTGTATGAAGCACTGAACACCTTGGAGAACGTCACCTCACTCAACTTGAATTTCCACTATCTCGACCTGATATGGTACGATCTACTGATGGGCGACAGTCGTGGAGTAGAGGGCATCAATCTAAACGATCGTGTGCTTTGTCCAAAATTGAAGGAGTTCACGTCTCGAGGACTTAGTGGTACTCTGGTCTTGGCATTCGTCAAGAGGAGGGAGGAGGCTGGCAAGTCGCTGTCAAAGGTCCTCCTGGAGGACACAGATGAACTCGAAGAGGATGAGGAGCGACAGATAAAAGAGCACGTAGAGCTGGAATTCTTCGAAGGATCTGACACCGAGGACGAAGATGAAGATTTTCCGGGTCTTGTTGACCTCATGGTAGAGGGGTTGGAGGATGAGGAGGAGGAAGAAAATGTCGAAGGGGATGTAGAAGCAGATGACGGGAATGAGGAATGGACAACCGACTCCGACATGGATGACTTAGACTAGTGTCCTCCAAACAAATAATGATGATGGGACAAGTTGATGCAAGAATGCAATAGGGGGTGTTATACAATAGTCTGCTAAGAGATAGAAAGTGATGATGCCAAAGTGAAGAACTACTGCTACAAAGGATGAGGATAAGTAGATGCGAAACAAGGGGAGACATTATTGTCTGAGTCCGTCACTTCCACCTTTCATCGGCACATGGCATACGCCCAACACAACGTCTGGCACTCCTTCCTCATGTTCATCCCAATACGAGTCTGACGACATCGAACTCCGTTGCTTGCCCTTCCTCGATCCGAAGTCCGAGTCATGTTCCCTATACGGATCGTAGGTGGGCTTGTTTGGGTTGGGCATAGCGACGAATAGAGAAACCTCCACATCAGAGGCATGAGCAATCGATTCGTCGAGTCCAGGATGGCTCTGTGAAAGTGGTAGTGTCGTTGGATCAGGGGGACTCGACGGCGCGTCTGAACGGGGTCGTCGCCATGATTTCAGATGAGCAAATGGGTTGAGCCTTCTCAATATTGACGATTCAGGCGGAGAGGGAGACGTGGGTATAGAGGATGAGTCAGAAGTGATGAGTTTGACAGACACAGGCTAGTTATAGAATGTAATAAGCACTCAGGAGCCTTCCCCCAACAATATGATCAATGTAGGCGCACCGTAGTTGACTCCCAATCCTCGTCACTCGGCGTGCTTAGTGAAGCGTCCCACAATTTTGGCTTCTCCCCGAAATCTCTTCGCCTCGACCCAGGACCAGTCTGAGGAGGCAACAGCACGCCCGCAGCTATAGCCTCATCAATGCGCTGCCGCATCCGTCTCCGAAGGAAGAACGACCTCATGACAATGGCGCATGATACGAATAAGAGAACAAACAATGTTGCAAGGAATGTAAATCTGCCGAACAAATATTACTCATGAGTATATGCGCAAATGGGGATGATGGGAAAAAAAAGCTCCCAGCTAGAAGTTCGCTCACAGATACAAAGGCGTAGACTGGGAAGCAAACCCTCCGCCACCCCCACCACCAGACGTCGTCGTTGCTGCTGGGTTATCGGTGAAGAATGGGTCATCCGACGTCGTCGAGGACGGCTCAATGCTCGTGCTCGACATTGTGGTGGAACTAACACATGAATAATGTGAGTATCAGTGTGCTTGTAATAGAGTACAAAGCCAGTGCAATGCGGGTAAGAATACAGCTTCACTTAAGCGGTGTTACGTAAGACCCCTAACCGCCTCTTAATGCGGCCACCCACAGGTTGCAGGATCTGAACACAAAAATAGAAATGGTAGAAGGCAATTTATTGTTGTACTTCTTCGTCTCTATTACTTCACGGTGTAGCTAAGTACTTACATGACTTTCGTGAGTCACTATTCGATTCGTAAGGAGGAAAAAGGGAAAGCGTAAGAACGTAATAGAAAAAGGCGGTAGCCCAACTTCAAAGAACGAGTGTATGTCGAACACATGCCAAAGGCATGTCCCGTCGAAGGAAATAAACGCAGAACACAGAATCGGAAACCAGGCAACCGAAATCATCAATGGAGAAAACCAACGCAAGCTCCCAAACCGCCCACAGCTTACGGGCGGTACGGAACAATGAACTCCAGCGCGAAATGTGAAGTTATAGGGAAATGCAGAAGCCTCATGGGGAGGGGAATTCGGGCAGGAATCCTGGCTGCGCATACAACGTTCCATAAACGTTCGTGTGTATGGACACAAGCTTCGTCAACCGCTCTGCAAGGTGGTTGATTTCGGGCATGAGGGGTTCAAGCCCGCTGGCGACAACGCGATCTTGTTCCAAGCCTGCTGCAAGTTCTGAGCTAGTGGGCGTCTTGATAGCAGGAACGACCATCTGAATAGTCCGTTCCTCCACGAGGCGACGAACCCGCTTACGCATGAGTACGCATAGAGGGGCGTCGCGTCGAAGGTTGGTGTCTGCCCAGCTCGTAGCAAGTTGGAGCATTGCGGGGTCAGGAAGTCGATCGTTAAGGCGAAGGGTTGATTGAGAGTCTAAACTGGTGTTCTGCGAATCGGACAGGGAAGATGAAGAAGAAGTTGAAGGGGGTATACGTGTACGGAATGATGTATCACCCGCACGTGTCGTCAATTGTAGAATAACATTATTGAGATCGTCGCGCCACCTTTTCGAGTCTGCAGGAGACTTTTCTGCGTGTCGAACTGTCGGAGTGGAAGGGGTATCTGAGGAATCGTGTGAACTATGAATGAAACAATGCCCTAGATGCTGTGGCCCAATCTCCCAGATTTCCTTCTTTAGAGCAAGAAGTTCATCGAGTTTAATTGGGCCATGCGATGAACCCGAGGCGTGCACGAGTTGTCGATACAGCATCAGTAGCATATAGAGTGCGGTCAAGTCGGACACATCGTTGCCAAGCGCTTTTAGCCTGCTATGGTCGAGATAGAGTGTCTCGGGGTATCCTGGTTGCGCAACTGGGCCTTTGCGATGTGAGCATGATGATGGAGAATGCGGTGGGGAGGATGGAGGTGGAGGATTGAATATGAGGTTCACGATAGTTTTCGTCACTGTGATCTGAATTTGGGTATGTCTGGATAGTTTCGCATTGCGGAAAACAGCTACTGTGAGGTCCGGCGCAGTAACACTGTTGTTGTCAGCCAACTCGGAGTAGACCGACGTGAGCAGGTCCCGTGTGACACGCAGTGAGAGTTTTCCCTTCTGGCGGCTTTCCTCAAACATACTCAATTCAAATTGTGCCGATGACTGAATGAGATAAGGACGGAGAGTCTGGAGTTGGTGATTCGCAACATCCTAAAGAAAGAAAAGAACGGACCAACACGAGGTTGATCAACAACGTCAGAATGAGATCACACATTTCCCGTGGGGAGAGGAGAAGAATGATATGTGATGTACATACCAATTTCATCAATTCCATAATCTCGAAACACAGTCGTATCGCTCGAACGGCATCAGATTTCGTTCCTGTACCGCCAGGGGCGCAAGACTGGGCAAGCTTGACCATTTGGTCAACAGCCTGGTCTCGCATAGGCGCGCAATAACATCGGATGATGTCTCCTATGGCCTTGAAGACACCGGATGGGTCGAACAGATTGTGATCAACCTCCTGCTGGATAAGGTCTGCGTCTATTATCGACCGGAGGTAAGTTACGTGAGAAGTGCTTTGGCTATATTGCGGGTGCAACAAGCCAGATGGCATGCCAAAGCTGCTGGAATGGGCGACGACAGGCTGAATGATAGATATGAGAACTTCCAATAGTTCGCACAAAAGAGGTTTGAGACGAGACGGCGTCCGAACTGTGGAGAAATCTCCCGAAGACGAGGAGACGCGAATAGACCTCGACCTTGGCATCGGAAAAGAATTACAGACACAGACACGGTCGCGTAGTTTGCCGTTAGCATCGACGGTTACACATGTGCAACCAGTCTCTAGCTCGCGTTCGACAGCGAGCCAGTAATTATCCGCCACATCGCGCTTTCGCCTACTCGAAGTAGGACGGAACTGCAGTCCCGAGTCGAACAGTAGATCATGACCTGAATATAGTTATGAGCAATTTTAATAAATGCAAAGAATCGGGAGCGACTAACGAAGTTGAGGATTGCGTAGAATAGCATCTAGGTCCAGCTCCTTAAGAGTGTCTCGATTCACCGGAGGCTGCTGGGAGGGTATACTTGAAGGAAGAGGTTCGATCGGTGAAGCGGGCGCTGAATATGAAGGCGGACGGGAAGACGTGAAGTTCTGGATGGGAACAAGAAGCGATCTGCTTGGACCAGGATCCTTAGCTGAGACCATGCCACTGTCTCTGAGTCCACCAGCGCGAGCATGACGAGAGAACCTACGAGGGGAGGCAACAGCTGAGGACAAAGGTGTGCGACCTTTGCGAGACCGTCGTGCAGCGAGTGGCACGCTTTGCGGTATCTCAATACGCGGTCGCTTGGGTCTGGAAGGCCCCTCTAGCGAAGCTAAAGCTACCGAAGAGGCTGAGAGTGCAGCCGACGGTTGCCAGGGTACAACGATACTGCGGTGGTGCTGGGCCAGTAGCCAGGATGTCGACTGGGCCTCTGCAGCCTTGGTAGGCATGCGTGGCGTGGCAGAAGAGTCGAGCAACATGGGCTCTACGCCCGAGGACGAGTCTGAGGATATAGAAGAGTCTTGTGGGCCACAATCGTCACCATCGGCCTTTCTCTTGCGGGTTATGGACTGGAATGCAGAGTCATTAGAGAAGGCGTCCATGGACTGGGGACGAGCAGCAGAGACGAAGAGGGAGATAGTTGGAAAGGAGAAGGATGGAATAGTCGGCCATATTTAGCCTGGTGAACGGGTCAAACGTGGTGGGCCGCTTGTTTGCCTGGCATCAGTCTCTCAACCACTTGCACGCCTACACACCCGTTCCGATTCCAGACGCCCTCTCGCATGTGCTGCGATTCTCCTCCCATGCTCAAAATGCCATCTCTCTGCGTTGTCTTTGTGCTGTATTCACGCTACAAACAGCCCCATACCTCAGATTCATTTACACTTCGAATCCCGGCTCTATCTTTCTTTTGTTCTGCATCTCGTACCTGCCTCATGCCAGCTGCACGACGCTCGCAGACAGCGTCTCGCTAAGTCTCGCTTAGCCCTGTTGTTCGATTCCCGTGGCCCCCTTTCCCCATGCTGATATAGTATAAATTTTTTTGTCAAGCGCAAATGTGTCGAAAAACACCGCACCTTAAAGCCATTTGTCGTACACAGTCAGCGGATCAGCTTCGAACAATCTCCGTCGAGCATTCGTCGACAGATATCGCACGCTTTACAGTTCAAACGCGTTCTCTACGTTCTCAATCATGTACCGGGGTCCGGCGGTCCTGAATCCTGCCGCCGTCTTGTCGGACACATGTGAGCAAGTGGGTGTGCATCATAAGTCGCTCGGAACGCTTGTCTTGTCTGGCTGCTCGAAAGCACTCCCTAGAGCCACCAATACACACGGCTGGCTCCAGCTCAAGGGCAGCTGATCTGTGCACCCACTTAGCCATGGTTCAATCTAAACGTTTAGTTTTGAATGAATGTTTATCCGTCCTCCGATCGCCTCGTAACCAGCGTTGTTTGGAGCTGCACCCACACAGCGGGCACGAGGCTCGCAGGGATCTAGTGGCTCAAGGCTCAACTCGGCCTAACCTTCTTATCGCGAATCCTCAACCTTGTTTATTTCCAAATTCCACGCGACATGCAGGCGACCAATACAATTCACCCAATTCCCGCCCTGAATGAGTATGCAATTATCTTTCGTAATGTACAGTAAGTTCCTCTTGCTATGGTTTTTCCACTACGAATCAGCAGTACGATACCTCCGGTCTCAAGGGGGGGCTCTCGGGCTTTCACAGATTGGTAAGTAACTGGCCATCGCCATGAGGCTTTCGGTCTGTCCGGAAGTTGCCCATATTATCTTCTTGGTACTGATTCTTACCGATTCTTTGACATTTCAGATGCCACTGGATGTCGGTGTTTGTTGTCCACATCTGTCGACCTCTCAGATAGGTCCAGCGATGATCTCTTATTTAGTTCCATAGCTGCCAATCTCATGTGTGTTCACTAGAACGGACCCTATCCTATCCAAGTTCAATCAGGCGCTGTCCGCGGAACAATGTTTGCAATGTCCCTGAACTTCCCTGGCTCTCAGGCTCAGGACCATCGGCGTCCACGCAACCGTCGAATGGAACCATTTCACCTCAAGAAGTAAGAGTTCAAGAGGGCTAGCCGTAAACTTTACGCCTTCATAAGGAAGCTCACTTGCAATGTGACTCAGCCTTGGAAGATGGATTCGTAAAGAGGCTGGGTATGCCTATCTCGCTCTACGAGGTTTCCCCATCTGTCTGGTCCCCTTTGCTATCGCGAATCAAAATTAGGTGAACAGGCCGAACACGATCCTCTTCCAAATCCCTTGCTACTCCCTTCCCATCAATCCCGTACCTTATCCTGCCCGAAACTATCCCATACATTTCACCTTCCCGCTCCATCTGTGTATCTTCTCTCATCCATGTATGATGTTGACGTCGCAAGTTGGCAACCGTGAGCGAACCAAGTGATTTCTCATGCACTCAAGTTTTCAATCACCGTTCTAGCATCACGGCCTCCACACCAAACAAAGTTCTTCAATCATGCAATCATCTAATCTGAGTTCAAAAGGCCCCACTTCCGTGCTATAGGATGATAGAACCTTGTCGAATGCATACAGACTCGCGGGAACGTGGGCCAGCTATCTTCTGTTCACCGTGGCATTGCGGGGACGACTTTGGCAAGCTGATGACATGGTCTCATAGCTAAGAGCCAAACCCTGAGAATACTGACAATACCCTGGGCCTGGTCGCGCAAGTAGCACGTCAGCTATTCTTCCAACGTGGACGGTGAGGTGAGGTAAATGGCAAGGGCATTGTCAACCTCCGCCGTATAACCCATGTAGAATATTCTTACGGAAGACTTTTTTGGGCGGTAAGTAAGTGATTGCATGAACGTATGTTGAAAGCTGCAAGTGCATGACATGATTCTGGTCGAGACCTCCGCGTGTAATGCAAGTATCTGTCATGTCCATGGATCCTGTCTAAGTGATATTTGAAGGATACCGGTACTAGTGTTTCCCACTCTCCCAATCACTTCGCTCCAGGACATATGTCGCCTTTCAGAAGCACTACTGCCGCTCACCATACAATTCTTCAACCCTTCTAGAAAGTTTTCTGACGTCATGTTATTGTCAGGTCGAAGCTTCACCCAACGGTTGCAACCAGCAGTACTGCGGGTAACACGTAAGACCTTCCTTGCCCATGAAAGCAACGCTGCTTCGTCGTGGCTACTCTGTAATAGCTCCTATGAAGAAATCCAAATCAAATGCGTGGGTTATCCATTCGATAAAAGAGGAATGTACAAAAGCATCTCAAAAAAGGTCCTTCATCTACTACCTACTGCGCCTGCATTGCGTTGCTAGACCGTAACGGAAAGTCGAAAGGAAAGTAAAAACCATCCTCGACATTCCCTCATGCATCGTCGATCAACTTCTCTTCACCCTTACCACCACCCGCCTTGTTCGCCTCTTCTGTCGGTTTCCTAGTCGGCTTGCGAGCGTAGAACTCGGAAATGATCTTGGGACTAATACGATTGAGTTGTTCCTTCGGGAAGATACGCAGCAGGCTCCACGCAAGTTCCAACGAGTCGAAGATGGTTCGCGATTCGTAAGCGCCTTGATAGTGGGAAGAAATGAAAAGTAAGCCCATTGGAATCGGAGCGCTGTGGCTGCAGAATTGCCATACCTTGTCCGACAAACTGACGCTCGAACTTGTCCAAGAACTCAAGTGCGAGCTTATCTTCTGGTGAAAGCGCCTCCTCACCAACGACGGCTTTCATTGCCGCAGCGTCACGACCGATGGCGTATTTAGCGTACTAGAATATGCCGAGCCGACGTCAGCTAGGTACGGAGGTATCAGTGTGCATTAATGAGAGACGCACCAATTGGTTCGACACGTCTCCATGATCCTTTCTGGTCAATTTTTCACCAATAGCACTCTTCATCAACCGGGACAAGGAGGGCAGGACGTTGATTGGTGGGTAAATCTGTCTGTTGTGCAGTTGTCGGTCGACGAAGATCTGGCCTTCTGTAATGTAGCCTGTAAGATCGGGTATAGGATGCGTGATATCTATGAAGTAACGTCAGCAGCGTGTTGCGGGTGTTTACAGCATCGGCGAGAAACTTTACCGTCATTCGGCATGGTAAGAATGGGGATCTGTGTGATCGAGCCATTTCGTCCCTGAACACGACCTGCACGCTCGTAAATCGTGGACAGATCCGTGTACATGTAACCGGGATAACCACGTCGTCCGGGGACTTCTTCACGTGCAGCAGAAACCTACAATAGAATGTTAGGGTGTATCATGACGCAAGATCTCAAGGCAATGTTACCTCTCGTAGTGCGTCAGCATACGATGACATGTCGGTCAAAATAACCAACACGTGTTTCTCGAGCTGGTATGCGTAGTATTCTGCTGTCGTGAGGGCCAAGCGAGGCGTAATGATTCGCTCGATCGTGGGATCGTTAGCCAAGTTCAAGAACAAGGTGACACGGTCCAGACTGCCGTTTTCCTCGAAGTCTTGTTTGAAGAATCGCGCAGTCTCCATGTTGACACCCATAGCCGCGAACACGACGGAAAAGTTGTCTTCATGTCCGTCATGCACATCCTTCGTTGGACCCTTGACAAGACCCGCTTGCCGCACGATCTGAGCAGCAATCTACACGCGATGTTAATAAAGCAACGGTCGGATGTAAATGAATGCTTCACCTCGTTGTGAGGGAGACCAGCGGCAGAGAAGATGGGGATCTTCTGTCCACGAGCAATGGAATTCATGACGTCAATGGTAGAGATACCAGTCTGAATCATTTCCTCGGGGTAAATTCGAGAGTAAGGATTAATGGGTGATCCTGTGTAGATATTAAGATGAGCCTAGTGAGAACCTATGAAGGCGAGGCATGCTCACCGTTGATGTCCAGGTAATCCTCCGCGAAGACTTTAGGTCCGTTATCAATGGGGACACCAGATCCATTGAATATACGACCCAGCATATCTTCAGACACGGGGAGTTTCATGCTGCTGCCGGTGAACTCTACATGTGTAGCCTTCACATCTACTCCTGATGTACCCTCGAACACTTGCACGATAGCTTTCTTGCCTTGCACTTCGAGGACTTGGCCACCACGTTTTGTGCCATCTGGTAGTGTTAATTGTACAATTTCATTGTATGATGGAAACTAACGCGTCACGAAAGTCGGTGAAGTCAACGCTGAAGCGATCGGCGATGCTTACCTTGACATTGTCCAAAACAACCAATGGACTGCAGAACCGATTCAGTTATTCTTATTCAACACTACAACCCCAAGATGCTTCTCACACACCCGTTGATCGCTGACACTGTTCGGTAGTCTATATACACGATATTCAGTACCATTCATGATGTGTGAACATTCTCGGCGTACCCAAATGAGGCTGCACCCGGTATTCTTTGGTTACGGCTGCAGCGTTAATGGCAGCTAGCTCTTTATCGCTGATTCGCGCATCCGCTGTGGCCATATTGAAGAAACAAATGAGATGTAGAATAAACACAGCGAAGCCTGCCGCTGCTAGGCAATGACCGCACACCAATCCTACATTCGGTGCACACCGCCTAATACAGTAATTGACTTGGTTCACACTTTCTCACGGTATGTCTGATTTTCTTCCCAGATAGCTAGCCTCTCGAGGATATACAGCGCAAAGAAATAAAAATCGGCAGTAGATTTACGTCACTGTATGATACATGTCATCGTGACATGTGTACGTCAGGAAATTGAATCTTTCAGGACTTTCGTACATTGCTGAGCAGCATCCCGTGCCTCAGAGATATCACTCGAAGTCCTGCGATCCATGATCAATGAGTAGACGAAAATATGAGGCATGCCGCAATTAAACATACCATGCAGTTTCTAATAGAATGTCTTCTACTTCATCCGTCTCCAGCCCCAGGTCTTTGCTTTGAAGGACAAGGTAAAGGTATTCAGCCGTATCACCTCTGACCTGTAGAATGGTGTGAGAGCGAGTAAAAAAGGAAGTTAGGCTAGATCGACCTTCGGATATTGGTGTGCCAAGAAGATGGGTAATTGCACAACACATTGAAGGCGTAAAGTTGGAACTGGCAGAAGGTTGACGACACTACACATATCACCACGTGAGTACGGTGCGGCGAAATAGACAGGCCAGTCATACATCCTCATTGACAACAAAATTCTCTGGACATTCTTGATACGCGCGGCGTTCTTGGTTGCCGCCAATAGTAGTGAACGCAAACTGCTCATAGGCGATCAGCCTCAATCCTAGGTGGCTTCGTTGAACAAACTCACCTCGCCAAACCCTGCTCGTCTTCATACAATGGTTCCAGTGCATCTGCTTCTAGAAGCACATTGAACGTTTGCAAGGCAGGGATCACAATTGCGTTTGATAGAAGGTTCCTGCTGGCCGGCGCAATAAGGTCGCCCACAAGGCCTCGCAGGCTGTACTTTGTTGGATCATCATTAGAGACAGCCAGCGTCTTGGCATAGTTGACCAAACTTGAGGACACCGGCCGTTGCTGAGCCTGGTTAGCCTGACAAGTTCATGGTAACAGAGGATGGGACCTTACCGTGCTGTCAGTCCTGCTGCTTGCACTGAGGACCAAACCAGCCAGGAGTGATTCGCGATATGCAGGAATATCTAACAGTTGCACAGCTTTGGGATAAATCCAGGCGCCTTCGTTCCATCCCACAGTGTCGTCGCCACTGAAATGTCATTGAGAATCGGCCACCAAACAATAAAATTCCGGGCACATACCTTAGGAAAAGTTCTTTCATAAAAGACTCACCATGAATCCTCCATTGCGCAATATCGGGCACATCGGGTAAGTGTAACACCAATAGCCGCAAAAAGTGGTGACCAGCTTGTTGCCTGACATTATCCAACCTCTCTACACCTTGCTTCAGGATACCACCCACCGCCCGCTGATAATCCTTAGCAGGCAAGTAGTCCGCGAAATTGGGTATTCTCGGAGCATTGGTCAGAAATAGTTCCGCAACATCGGCTAGACCCTTGATGCAGACCATTCGTATCCACGAGCCCACGTCGCCTCTTTCGTCCATAGTATAATCTGCAAGGCCAGCTTGTAAAGCGCCATACATGCGGCGTGAGAGGTCAGGAGATATATCTGAAATGATCAAGATCAGAACGCATCGATGACAAAGATGTTAGGTCGCCATACGGTCGGATATGTTGGGGAGTACGTTTGCAAGTATCAGCGGTATAGAAGCGCAGGCATTCTTCCTAGCTTCAACGTTAGAGATGAATGTTGGAGCCTAAATTGCTTGTCACGATATATGCTGTGGATCAAAGTATCGTATCGTACCTTGGAATCGACGCTGGCAAGAAGATGTTCCACAGCTTGCATCAAGCCATGAGGATGAGCGTTGTAATCCAAAACACCGAGTATCCGGCATAAGCTTTGTTGGACTGGTGGTGATGTCGGTTTCGCGTCTCGAATCAACGTGGAAGGGATACGTAACGTTAGACGGGCATACACTATATCACTGAAACAACGGCACTCATCTTTGAACCACTGGTGAACAATCGATCAATTTGCTCAAGGCCGCCATGGCGTCTGCAGCTGCTTCCTGAACGGTAGGGCTCCTACTCTTTAAAGCGAAATCTGTGATCTTCCGCCATTCTGGTACTGACGCTGTCTGTCGTGCCTTGAGTTCCGAAACGGACACGCTGTTTGCTATCAGTTGACAGGCGGCTGCAGTAACGAGCTCGTGACGAGGAGATTGTACGATATTGGACGGGACGCGAGAAATGTACGAGAAGATCTATTGTCTCATTGGTTAGAAATTTAACTCCTAAGAACGTGCATCATTCTCACCTGTCGGCGGACCTCAACCAGTTCCGGTATATCGTGACAGGTAGCAGCCAATTCCGCCAGAGTTAATAGCGCGCCATGTATATCGCCAACGTCCGGGAACGTTAGGTACTCGGACTGAATATTTCTTGTCAAGCAGAGACGTGGCAAGGAATACCATGACACTCACCACCCGTTCAGAACATTTCAATACCAGACTTGACGTATCGAGTTTGGAAATTTCGCAGATTGACTTTGCACCGAGTTCTCGCATTGCGGGGTCCCAATGACGTATCGTCACCGAGATCAGGTGCTCGAGAAGTGACGAGCGATATTCAACGTGTCTATGGAGTTGCAGTGAGAAAACCTCTAAGGCTAATGTCAAAGTATGAGCTTGTGACCTACTCTGCGACCTCCGATGCGGCAACTAGAAATGCGTGTCGTCTCGTGCCCACGGCGTAAAAATCGGTCTTCCGAATTATGTCGATGCCATGGGGGAAGAGTCCAGTTCGTCCAACATATTCCTGGAAAGCGGCACTGGCAGCTCTGCGTATATGGACTTCCCTGTCGAAACAAGCCGCGGTCACGAGTTGTTGAGCTAGCGGCTCTGCTAGAGGCGCGAGCGCATCGACACTTTGGGCCCTGGCTAGTGACCACAGGACATAACACGTAGCATCCCGCACATTCGATCCAATAGAATGAGCACCTTGTCGAATGTCGAAATACAGGGCCTGCACTTTAAGTTCAATCGATAGCCTCTAATATAATGTGACGTTCGACTTACTTTACTCATCCATTCGAAGAGCTCTGAGAGCCTGCTGTCCGGGACTAGACTTCGTCTCGCCATCTCTGCACATGCAAGACATGCACCATGCCAGGTTGCTTCAGCGATCGCCGGCATTTCATACATACGGGCCATGCCGATAGAGTGAATGGAAAACGACTGGAGAACATTGTCAAGAATTTGCTCCACAAAATCCTTGGGGAGACGTTCGGCTATCCTAGCTATGCCTTTTGACGAAGAATACCGTACAACAGTATCCTATGGAGACATCAAAGCGGTTAATTTGCCGTTAGACATGAAGACAACGAAAGAAACCTTGTCTTGTAAGGCCTGGAATAATTCTTCAATGATCTCTTCTACCTGCTCGGGAACATCTATATCGATTTCTTCATGGCAACTCGGACTGGCTTGTTCATCGTCCCCAGAAAGAAGAGGACCTACCGCAGATTTTAGCGGACACCCAGACAGTGAGAATCTAAAGTTACCTTTTCGGCGAGTTCTAGGGCCGGTTGAAGGAAGAAGACGCACAGCGATCCGAGAGAGAAGTTTCGTCCTCAGCTTTCGCATGATGGTATTATTGAGGAGCGTAGGATGCTCAGATATCGATCGGGTTATGTCCAGCAGAGCTATATAGTTTGCTTGTACAAGGTCAGCAGAACCTGCTTTGGTGACTTCACAGAGCACCCGAGTGCAACCAATCGCCTAAAACCCTTTAGGTACGGTATGTACATGACTTATTGGAAACGCACTGAGAATGGTTCAGCGGGGTTGCGGATAACCTGATAGCACCAGTCCAGGAAGGCAGGTAGTGAGGTGTGCATGTCCTTGCTGTATGAATAAGATAATGCACGATCAGTATTAATATGAGCTTACCGCAAGTAAAGTCGCGCAAGTAGAATGGCTGCAGCATCGCGTTCAATACCGGCTTTGTTCAAGTGGGATTTTCCTACTGTCTCGATCTGCGAAGCAGTATGACCAACACTGCCGCGTTCATCGAACTGAGCCAGGTCAAAAGGAAGCATGCAAATGAGAGAAAGCCAAAGCAGCATGACATAGCGCAACGGCCACTGTGCGGGATCTTGAGGGAGACCGCCAGGAAGGAGAAGATAATTAAGCGCAACAGACAAGTCTGTTATTTCGTGAGGAAAGAACCTGGCTAATTGCGCGAGAGTAAGCTATTGCATCTTGCTCAACGGTAGACAAACTTACTGATCGTCTTGTACCCGCGGAACTTGATGTAATAGTACATCAAAGTAGCAAGGCGACCGACCTTGAATCCTTGTGAAGAGTCACCGCTGAGTGGTTGAAGCCTTTGAGCGTGGACGTTCAACTGATCTACGACGGGAGCTACTAGTTGCTCAAGATATGGATCTAAAAGATATGATTGCTCTTGGTATTCATCCAACTTAACCAGAGTTCAGTGAATGTATAATACGAAGCAAAAAGATCCTCACGATCATCGATAGCTTGGTTAATAGTCCCAACTCTTTAGTAGAATCATCCAGGTTTTGGGAAGACTGCAAGAACAGGAAGGCATTCTGGGTCTCGACGAACTCTTGATATCGCTCAAAGCCTCTATACAGTCTTCCTTCATTCTGTTCATCGTCCATGTCGCCTCCTGGTAAGTAGTAAGTTTAGAATGAGAACTCTATGTGAAGGATGGATGAATTTGAACGCGATCTCTTAATGGCGATCACAACGTCAGGCGCTCGTGGAATATAACATTCGTAGTGTGCGCTTAACGTTGTAACCTAGCTTTCACGTTTCTTACTCTGCTTCAGCCCTCGGTTTCATTTTTCAGACCTCGCAGCAACTCGTTGACAATTTATCCAGCACGTTGTAACCACTCTACCTGAACGTGTACCGTTCTATCACGATGTCTCCGAATGATGAGAACAAGCCAAATCTTAAACGGAAGAGGGCACCCGGTACGGAGGTCAGTATGATATGTTGCAATGCACATACTTGGACGAGAATTGACTTCGTGAATAGGATGACATAGGTACTAGGATTTCGGGAAAGTTGGTATGTCACACGGTGCTGTCTTGAAAGGCCTGAACAACCTGACGATCTCAAGGCATAAAGCATCACGACGCACGAGAAGTACGAAAGGCTGCTAAGAAAGCGAAGGCATTCGAGACACAGAAGCTTGTCAAAAAGTTGAAGGGCTTAAGGTATAGTCGTCAAGTCCTCTTTCGTGCCTTCGCTGATTGTCGTTGTTAGAGCCAAGAATCCTGGTTCCAGCGAAATGGCAGACCTTGAGGCTCAACTGGAGATTATCAAGGTCATTGAATTGCACATCCTCTGAATAACATCATCTCATATTTTATCTGCAGGTGATCGATCATGAACCATTTGGAAACACTGCTCTGAAGACGAAGCTCAAGAAGGATAAGCTCCTCGCTCAAAATGAGCATGTAATTGCCGCCATTTCAACAGAGCTTGAAGCCAATTTAATTGCACCAACTACGCCTGGTTCACCGGCAGCCAAGGTTCATGCGCATATTCTCAGTTCTAAAGCCCTTGCGGCGGAAGTCACAAGCGTCGTTCAAGGTCTGAGGAACGTATTAAGTCCCGCGAAGGCAGATCAAGTACCCGGAGAGGAGGACGAGGAATTTAACGTCCCCGAACCACCGCGGAAGGCTGCGAAAATCGAGCCTGAACTCAAAACGGCTAAGAACGCAGATGATGAGGACGAGGACGACACATCAGCGGGATCAGAATGGAGTGAAGAGGTTCTCAACGTTGTCGACAAGGATGATGAGGAAATTGACGATGGTGGATGGGAGTCTGGCTCCGTTGACGGTGGGGAAGACTCTGAGTCGGATTCAGATTCGGATTCGGATGGCGAAGACGAAAATGGCAGCAGATTGACCAAGAAGCAAGGCAAAATTGCACCTATACCGCCCGCCAAAGGCAAGGATGGAATCTCAGCCGCCAAGTCTGTTATCAAAGCCAGTACATCGGCCGCTGCATCAACTTTCCTTCCTTCACTTTCCGTTGGCTTCACTCGCGGTGATTCCGACGCTTCAGACGTGGAGGACGCCGAGGTCGATGCTGTAGACGGCGGTACACGAAAGAATCGTCGTGGCCAACGGGCCAGAAGAGCGTATGTCATTATATTCGTCTTCGTTGCTGTTCAGAGGAATTGACTTTTATGTAGAATTTGGGAAAAGAAATATGGTGGGAATGCTAATCACGTCAAGAAACAGCGTGAAGAAAATTACAGGGCCCCGAAGGGTCGACAAGGACAAGAGCGCCATAATCCACAATCAGGTGGTCATCCTCATGGCAGGTCAACGTCAGGGCCTTCCCGCGCACAACCTTCGCAAAATCTTCAGCGTTCAGGTAAGCCCGGCCTTAGTTAATTCCCAGCACGAAACTCATGTACAGTATGTGTTACTCTACAGCTGAGAAGTTGAAGAAGGAAGAGAAGCCTTTACATCCCTCATGGGAGGCAAAAAGACGCCTGAAAGAGAAGCTAAATCCTAGTCTTGTTGCCCCACAGGGCAAGAAGATTATTTTTGACTGATCCCTGCGGATTCCCGTCGCTGCTTTTGGTGTCTCCAGAGACAGACTTTGGTTCCCATTGTCCGCCACGCTATTCAATACTTACGTCTTTTCACTCCGCCCGATCGGAGATGTCTGACATGTCACCGGAATTTCAGTACCATAGTCTTGGATTTCGGATGTTGGATCATGGTGTTGTGGTTCAATGCAATCTTGAATATTTGTATATTGACAACATATGTAATGATTCGAGGTGAGATTCAGAATATACACTGGAAAACAACAGTACGAAGGATAGCTAGCGAGATATGCATGAGAGAAGATCTAGAATACTACGATCCATCCTGGAGATATACAAGAGCAATGAAGAAAATGGAGAAGAGATATAGGAAGGTCAAGATAAGATGATTCGAGAAACTATTGGGGGTTAGAAGAGGACATACAACATTCAACGAGCTCCCGCGCAAATATGTCGTTTTCCATTACCACTTTGCAACCTGCATTCCCTCGAACACCACATCTCTCCGCAACGGGGACAACAAGGGAAATTTGTGCCTGGTCTATGGCATGTAGCGCAAGACGTGCGTAGGCAGAATCTCGACCTTGCCTCCAATGCTTCCAAAACTTCTGATGATTGGAGAGCGTGTTTACGCGCATGAGGCGAGGAGTCCGTAGAATGAACGGGTGTGAGAGGACCCGCGGACGAAGGGGCAGTAGGGAAATATTCCGAGTCGGTGCAAGACGATGGAGTACGACATATGGAAGGTATGGGTGAGTCCGGAGGCGATAAAGACCGCGCAGAGTCTTCAGCAAAGAACTCAGACGGCCTCCTTGGAAGTAAGGCGTTGGTACTGATGTTCAGTCGCCTTGTAGCGTCTCTCAAGCGACTTTTAGGCGAGGCATCCCCTAGTAGTGAATGCAAATGTTGTCTAGGGCAACTTGTGGGGGTGAAAGAGCCGATGGTCTCGTCTGCGCCTACTGCTACAGGTTTGACAGCATCGGCTTTGGGTACGGAACCTGAACCAAGACTTGTGAAAGAATAGAGCCGGCTTCTGCAAGAACCGGCATTTAATGGACTGGTAGATGATGACGCTCTATTCCGGCCTGAATGGGTATGTGCGAGAGGAGAAGGAGTAGTAGAAAGAACTGTGGCGGATCTTGTACGGGCATGCTGATCGAGACGTAGGTGCTGGACGGTTTTAGGAAATATTTTGGAACTCGGTAGGGTCCTATCAGAACTTTTACATGGTTTATGGTTTGTGGTGTCTCGCTCTGTTGTCGAATAACTCTTTCATAGAAGGAGGCGTCAATAGGAGTACTCAGTGCGAAGTAAACACAAAACGCACCTTTACATCCCTTGAGCCCTCAAACGCACCCACTACAGGCTGTGACATGTTCAGGAAATCGTGGGGAGGGTATTAAGATAGACCTAGCTAAAGATACAGCCCTTTATATCAGCAAAGAGGATGACAATTATGTATCACACGACCAACCTTTGTAACTTTCACCGAGGTGCAGTGGTTTACTTTCACACAGGCCAGGTCTCTGCGTCTAATAAAGGCTGTGGAGAAAAGCTGGAAGGACGGAACACAAGCCGATGCGGATGACAGGTTTAAGGGACGAATCAGAATGCGGTAGGGATGTAGGGACGAAGGTACATGGTGGAAAGCGGATAAGTAGATAGAAATGCAGATAAGAGGTATCACCAAATATATCAATGCCGCGCGTCTAGCTGGAACTTTCAGTATCAAGCCAACACCACAAAGTATCCAATGCTCTGAACGTTACTTCATCTTCAAGGAAAGGGACAAAAACATGTGGACAATTTTGCGACGAAAAAGCGGAGATGAGCCAATGATGCCACTGCTCCAGAGTCCAGACTGGAAAAAGAGGTCCCGGTGATCTTACGTACAGATCAGAAGCTAGATTCGTATGTAATAACTAACGGCGTACTGACATCGTCAAAAATCTGGGGAAATACAGACAACGAAAGCACATAACATGTGTTTCACTATCTTCACTGTTGTACAGGATGTCTGTCGACTGCTCATAAGAGCAACTCGTGAGGTGAATTGGTTTATCGTTCTCCCACCACACGCAGCGCGACATGGGAGAATGATGGGATGGGACAAGTGCAGCATAAATAGCATGACATGGACACATGATAGCCAAACGGGTCTTAAGGTATAAGCAACTGAGTGTGAAGATGTAACAATATAACGATGCACTATGTGAGAATGAGTAGTCCGGACTAAGCGTCCTGACTGAAGACATTTGCAACTCTTCCACGACAAGTTGAAGAATGTCTGCCGCCTTTACAGGCTTTTATTCTGCATTGTCTGGAGCACCACATATCACCGCACTTTGGGCAGCTGGGAAAATTGGATCCGGACTTCTTGCAGGTCACGCATGACGTGGGCGTACGAAGTCTAGACGTACGCTCAAGACTCTCCAATGATACTTCCCGCTCGCGACCGAGCGATCGTATGGGAGAGTTTGCCCGAGGCGTCGCTGGTCCTTCGGACGATGAAGCAGTATCGATAGATGTGAAGGAAGGAGGGCGACTGTTGCGCATGGCCATGGAGGATGAAGACGTGCGCGACGTAGAAGACGAATACAGCGGGGCATTGGATGGGCGATGGTGAGAGTTATTCTCTACGGGTCGGAGGCCCTCAGATAACATGCAGTCATGATAAGAGGGTCTTCGGACGATCTCCTCCTGCCCAGCGATTGCATGAAGTCTATCGCGCGCAGATGTTACAGCCAAAAGAGACGGCCGCGAGGAAGGGAATGACTGCGTATCCAAGCTCAGAGTCGTATGCGACTTAAGTTCAGGCACGGAGCTTTGGGATGATTTTGGCTTGGAAGCGACGGACAGACGTGTCAACATGCGCGCAGCTGCCCCAGAGTTGAGAGCAGTATTTGTGGGTGCCTGAGAGCTCAGACGGCGGACTTCGGGTTTGCTTGAGGGTCGCTTATGGTGATACTATGTCCGATTAGTCCTCATTCTGGCGCAACATAGGAACAAATGACCGTACCTCTTGGTGACGGGATTGTATATCATCCCCCTTGTGTATTGCGATAGAGTTCGCTTTTGATTCTTTTGATGCGTGATACGCCGACATTACATCTAATTCGTCCGAATTGAGCGTAAGTAGGAACGCAAAGGATACATAACATACCAGGGCGAGGCACACAACATACATGTGCGACACGGGGATCTGCCCCAATCTCGAGCATAAAGTCCTCGAAATGGCTTCTGCCAGTCGTAGGGGAATGCCATGTATGATGTGACCTCTATATCAACTTATCAGTCATTGAATGCGAGAATATCGGAGATACTAACCTTCACTCCTGGAGGGCGATGCATAACGAGGTTTTTGGTAAACTCAAAGCTGTCAGAAGTTAAAGGCATGAGAACTGTGGCGGTAGAGTGAGCAAACAGAGTTGTTCGAGCTCAATTATAAAGGATACGGTCAGTTGTGGGCAGTCACACGAGCATAACTGGTTCAGTGATCCAGGTCAACATCGAAGGTCGGTGCCATTCGGCAGAACCACGGACTCATGTTGTGAGTACATTGCTAAACATGAGAGCATTTCGTCACGGTTCATTTCCACCGTGAAGAAGGTTTGGACCGAGGTTCTCGGCACAGCGGGCCACGCTGAAGATGGCATGGTGCGCCAGGAGTTTCAAGCATGCGGCGTCGCAGTGTATAAAGAAAGAATGAACGAATGTGCTTGGGTTAATGCCCAATCTCCCGCAAGTTCAGGATGCCTTGAAACTTGGCTATCTGAATGAGCGAAAGTCGAGCAAGTCGAAATATTCCCTGGCAGCTGCACTTTGCAAGAAAGGAAAAGGCATCGGCCCGATACGGAATTTGATCACCCCACTCGATCAGGAAACTATGTCAGTTTGGTTGAACCTGGACATCCATTGCGAAATCTGTATCTTCAGATGACTGCAGTGTTGCAAAAGGAGCTTATCTCCAAGATACATACTGGATACGGTCTTTACTCGGTGATGTGGCGTTTCGGCCCAATTCTACCGCAGAGGCCTCGCTCATTTTCGAGTTGTAGGCAGTCGAACGGCAATGGTTATCTAAAGGTTCATCAGACGCGGATAGCGTGGGTGTCTTCTAACATTCTTATCCTAGATAACTCCTCTGTGGCAGCTAGGGGTTACGTGCACTTTTCCTGTCGTGTGACAGGCCGATGAGGAGGACAGGCATAGGCTTCAAAACACCTACGTGAAGTCAGATTCATGCTATGATCTGTCACACAACGCACCCTACAAGCGTTCGTCAGCCTTCACGAACTCAACCATGTGAAATTTTGCTACATTTGGTCCCCTTTCGATGCTCGTATCTGGCGAGAAATGTGTACTGCGTACGAGGTTTTCACACGGGCTATAGCTAGTCTTCGATCTTCGCCTGCATCCCGTGGTTCAGGAAGAGTGTCTCGTAGCATTCAGTTCGGCTTGGTATCATGGGCCACCCCTGATCGTCGACCTTCAAAAAGTCCATACCTATGCGGTCGTTATGGAGCTTGGCGTCTTTGGTCAGGACGAAGCCCGTCCGGAAGCCGCGGACTGATGGGCCTTCGAAAATGTACAACACTTTTAGCAAAGTTTGGCTGATACTGAGAGGTCCTGGGTAAACAGATTTTGGAGGTCTGGATGCTTTCTTACTCGTCTGCTGCCTCCAAGAGCTTTCTAGATGCCGTCGTGAGCCGGATTTGCACCTACTTGACAATTAACACTACAGACAATCGTGCGCCTCGAGGTGTTCTCTTTTCCGGCTGGCTTGGAGCTCAAGCTCCACTGCCAGTGCTGCAAAGCATTTTCTCTTTAGCTGTGCCTTGAAGACTCGCCTCGCATAATCCTCAAGGATCCTGGATGGAGATTGGTCGCGACTCACTGCTAAGTATCGCGCTCAGAATTTCATTTCGGGTGGCGAAGATGCACGTCATCTTGCACTCGAAGATCGCATCTCTTGTGCGCTTTCCCTATTGACATTTGAAGCTGTTGGAGCCCATATGTGGTCAACTCGTCTCCTAGTTGAAACGGCTCGTAAATGGATCAGAATCTTGATAGTCCAGCAAATGTGTCCTCACTTGGTCATTGTGACCCTTGAGCATGTCTGACGGTGTTGCCTGTCCTGCATTTCAGGAGGTTCGCTGCAAGGAGATTCTCGCCTTAGCATATTTCGGCACTGTCCTATCGATGGCTTAAAGCGCGCATCATTGAAGGCGCTAGAACGTAGATCATTGTGCGCGAGTTTGGTAACACTGAACATCGTGTCATTCAGCTTTCTGTCAGGTTGGGTTAACGAATACGGACATTCCACTCATGCGACTCGCCCTTCGATCCCTCTGAGCTTGTTCGACGACGAAACTTGCGTGACCTTCTGCGTTGATGGTCCAATGCCCCTGGAAACATCACAAATGAAATCAGATGGAAGGTACGGAAACTCTAAAATGCCAACTTACGTCCCACTCCTTGCCGTCAATTTCCAGTCGGTGGAAACGCCGTTTTCATTCGACAAGCGCACTTCATTCTGTTCGCTAATGGAAGGCTGTCTCTTGACGTGAGTCGTAAACAGACTGGCAGTGTGTAGTTTTGTTGATGGCTCCGAGCACCGAGGAAATCCGCGCTGGAATATAACATGTTCCAATATTTGGCACAATAAATCAAAAAGAATCAAACGTAAGAGGAAATTTGCTCTCATCGCAAAACTGATGTCTTCGAGCTTCAAACATGAGCTAAGGGGTTTCTTGCGGCTCGTCTTGGAGATGGATGGAGCGTAGTCCTGGTCGCGTGATGCGCAGAGTCTCTTTATGTTTTCGAATCAGGTGGTCCTCTAGGTCATCAGCATTTCAGGACAGTATCCACAGCTCTTTCAAGGGCGAGTGCAAGGACAAACGGCGAATAAACTTCTTTATCGCAGTAGCAATTTCCTTGCTGTGCATTTCATCAGAAAAGCGCAAGGTTAACGAGCACAAATGGGGGAGGTGCAACGGACGGCCTTCGGTTCTGTATAGCTGAACTAAATAGTTAGAACATGCTCGAGCTCCCGTGGGATGGTAGTCATTACCTCGTGTCAACAATTAAGATCCAGTGATTTTAGGTTTTATGGTCACGACGTCAGAATTCGACCATGTAGAGGTATCACCGCCAAGATCCAGGGTGAGCCTGTAGAGGCGGCCAAGATGAGGAATGCACTGTTGATGCACACTGTTGAAATGCTTCCGCAGCGAATTGCTCGTCCGGCCTATGGCTCGTATCCTATACACCAACATATCAATACCGTTTTACCTGGACAATCGTCTGGAAAGACAACAGACACATACCTTCAGGTCTAACGTCGTCAAACTTGACGAGAGTTTTAATCCGGTCGTACAAGACCTGAGAACCTATTCGATCAAGACTTCTGATGATGAGACAATCGAGCCTTTGGTTGAGGATAAGGCTCTCAGCATTGGGCGCGTAGAAGACATTGATTGCAAGAACCTAAGATACGGATGTTGCTGAAGCGAGATATTCTACATCCACTGAGGCGGACTGCATATTGTTCCAGTCTTCTACAGCACCACAGACGACGTCCACGAATTCGTCGCATGGACAGTTTAGAACGTCTTCACAAAGGGCGAACTGGTGGTCTGAGGTATGATAGACTAAATAACTGACTCACCGTCCTCGCCTCGGGCGCGTATTTGATATCCACGTTGACTGACACAATCATCCGTCTACTCGATGCGCGAGGCAACTTCGTTGAATACACGATTCACAAGCGTGCAGGCATGCAAGGTGGAACGGAGACCGTTAGCATCCAGGAGTTCCAGTATATGAATGAGGAGGTCGAAATATAACGCCATTTCGTAGGTGTTCAGCCAGCTAGAAATGCCTTCGTATCTTCAGGCTTCGGACAGGTGGAGACTGAGATAAAAGCACAACGAAAGGTTCAGTCCACTTTCATATGCATGAGTCATTGAGACTGAACTGAGAGTCACGCCACTAGGCAGGCCTGTCGGTAGGGGACTAATGATGTTAGTGCAAATGAATCATGACAATTATGAGAATTCAAACATTCAAGAACGGCAGTTCAAGAAGTGAGCAAGCCGTGAAGCAGTGTGGGACTCAGTTGGACATCTACGCGAAGGCGCGTCGCGTGTGTTACGTAAGCATAATTTCGCGTCGTTGAGTTAATGCCTCCTTGCAGTGCGCCAGGAACGGTCATTACAGCGGGACATGGCGGATGCTGGGCCCTCTTTCTCGACAATTTCGGAGCCAGGAAACCCAGTCAAACTATTCTCTACTCCCTCTGCGACACCGCCTATTTCTCCAACTAAAGTTACCCACACAACTCGCGACCTTCCGCCTCCTGCGAAACGACCAAGGCTTGCATCTACTCCTAGTTCTGTGCCCTCGTTATCGAGATCAACACCAACTTCGTCTTCTTCTGCTACAAATGAAGAGCTTAATGATGCTAGGCGCGCCTCTGCACTACGCGTCCTCAACGTGTGGTCTCAACTGGAGGAGAGATACGCGCGTGGATTGGACGAGGACGACATCATAGACTTTCAGCACGATGTCATCATCAAGGACAAAGGAGTGCTGAAAAAGAAGAGGAGGATTGGGTTCGGATCTCTTGCTGACAGTGCTCGATTCGACGTGCCCAGTGCTGGAGAGGACGATGAGCCTACAGAAGAAGATGACGACGACGATGTGGATGAGATTGATGCTTTTGCACCAGGTATAGAGGTAGAGGAGCAACTCAAGTTGAAGCTTCCACGTAGATATATGCCGCCCATAGGTGAAGTCGATCCTGCGGACAAAGAGGACTTGCAGGCATTTCTCGAGGCGGATAGGCGGATGAAGGAAATGGGTGCTTTCGATGAGGACAGTGAAGACGGATCAGTGGCCGATGTTTTGCAAGCTCTCGCAGATGGCTTGTCCTCGACATCCGACATTGAAGACGGTTATACTTCGTTCGAAGAGGATTTGCCCGCCTCGGAAGGGGCTTCCCTTCCTCCAAGCAGCAGTTCTCCGCCTAGCAGCCCCAGGAGGACACCAGGCCCCCGTCCGTACACTGATGATGACTTCTCTGATGACGAGCTTGCGAAATGGGAAAGTGAAGAGGAACCCCCAGCGTTGAAGACGCCTCAACAAACGAAAATAATATCTACGCCACCGCGCATGTTCCCCGAAATCATTGACCTTACGTCCCCCTCACCTCAGAACACGCCACAGAAGTTATCTTCACCACGAGGTCGCTCTAAGTCACGTCCAAAGTCACCGAGTTTATCGCCAGTCAAGGCCACACCGAAAGCTGTGCCGCGGGCGAAATCCAAGACCCCTGCACCCACAGTTTCGAAAACGAAAACTCCTGCTCGTGCAAAGTCCAAGACTCCCGCTCGAGAATTATCCTCCAGCCCGATACGATCTGCACCTAAGAGTTCTACACGAGCTAAGTCCAAGACACCTGCGCGAAGGATACGTGCAGTCACTCCTCCGCCAGTGGCCAGTTCTTCTAAAGTGAAGTTGCCGACCCCACCGCGCTCCTCTTTGTCCCACTCTTCAATCGTGGACGAACCGTCCGACAATCCATTTTTCGACGATGTATTCTCTCTTCCGCGTCGCTCACCGTCTCCTCTACCGTCTCCTCCAAAGCAATCTACCTATGTGAGGCCTAAGCCCAAACCACGCCGTAGGTCAACAGCACCACCAGTACCCAGATCGGATTCGGAGGATAGCAATGCGGATGAACCGCCCCCTCCAAGTCGTGTACATAACAAAACCGAAGATGATATTGCGTCAACTTCCTCACCTACTGTGCGCAAGGCACAAGATAAATCGAGCAGATCGGATACGCCTCTGTCGGTGCCAGCTCGTAAGACAAAGGTGGTAGCAGAGGTCGTGTTGGCGCGTCGATGCAAGAGCAGGGCTCCTTCAACTCCTCCGCCCCGACGCACACCATCTCGTGAGCCGTCATCGCCTATTCAGTCTTCATCTCTGCGTGGACGCGGTTATACGACTGATTCGATTGCGAACGGAAGTACAAGCAAGGGGAAGAACAAGGTTAAGCCCAACAGTTCCCCTTTGACAGCGAACAAATCTTCTCGTTTATCGCCACCTGCCTTGCAACAGAAGGGTTCTGATAGTCGAGCTATAAGCTCAGAAATTGACGACGCAACGCCTGCACCAGCGAAACGAGGATATAAACGAAAACGCGTGCTTTCGTTTACTTCGGACGAGGATTCGGATGACGTTCCTTTGGCATCTTCCAGCCCTGTGAGAATAACGCAACTGAAGGGGAAGACACGTACTGCGACTCCTAGTCCGCCTTCCAAAGGGAGAACAAGGGAATCTAATCGTCTTAAAGATAAATCGAGGGAAAAAGAAAAGGTTTCAAGCGAGGCTGTCAGTCCAAAACCACGTTCGCCTCCAAAGACTAAATCGAAGAAAGTTTCAAGAAGAAGTCCGGAAATCGTTTCAGGTGGGTTATGACTCTGGATTCTTACCATGAGCTGTCTAATTAATATATATATGCAGATTCTGAACCCGCTACCTCTCCACCATCACGACGTTCAACCTCGAAAGCACCCCGTGCATCATCTCGAGCGCCATCTCAACCTCAACCATTCCCAGTATATCCTTATTCGACTCCCCATACCCCTCAACACCAGCAAAATGACAAGCGACGCGGCCACCATCATCCGCCATACCCTTCGATGCCCATGTTACCCATACCCGTTCATGACCCTCAGGCTCAATTCCATTTCGCGCAGGCGGTTCACCATTTGGCTTATCTCATGGCTGGTTCTGCACCTCCTTTAGGTAGCGGAACATCGTATCCTCCATACCACATTCCATGGCCACCCCCATTCACACCTTCACACCAACATAGACGAAAGTCACGACTTCAGGAGGGAGAGTCTTCCTCGCCTGAAGCTGGCCCGTCTACATCGAGAAGTGACCCGGTGTCAACACCGACACATACATCCCACCCATATCCATACTCGTATGATCCTAATTGGTCTAGTAGTACTTTGCCACCTTCATCACCACCACAGTCTTCGCCATTACCGTCGTCGTCGCCGCCTACTTCACCTGTGCCATTGCGGCCTGCTATAAGGGAACGAAGCCAGTCGCGTGGCCGAAGGGTTTCATTCAAACTGGATGACGGTGACCGACCCCGTGTGTGGCCGGGCGATGAAGATGTTATGATTCTCTCGACGCCTGATCGACTTGCGAGGGATGCGAGTCCAGAAATTCCTATAGCTGCACCAAGTCGATCCAGAAGGAGACGTCCGTCTGAATCGGCCTCTCCGAGCCCGTTGAAGCCGAAGCGTGAGGCAGAACTGTTGCAGCCAGAAGCCGGCGGCAAAAGGGAACGAGGACAAACGCCTGGTCCTCCGGAGCGAAGTCGATCCCTGACGCGGAGATGATTGTATTACATGGAGAGTCTATGGGTGGTGCCAAGTACGTTGTCAAGTAGGAGTGTATTTGCTTTCTGTAGCTGTTCGTTCATTGCAAAGCTGTTGTAATTTGTGCGCGGGGCCTGTTGTGTAATTTTATCTTATCTATTGTGTGACTCGTCACTGTCACGTACAGCATTTTTTGGGCGAGAAATTAGAGGAGGACTCCACAAACAGCGGCACACAGGCTGGAAGGGTTTGCTTCAAAGTCCACACGACCCTCCGCTTGCCAATTTTTCTACCATCGTCTTCGTTTGCAATACCCCGGATTTCTCTCTGATCACTGCACCGTGCGGTTTCCCTGCTTCACGCGAGTCCACGCTGTGATCTTCCCATCTTTGGTTCCTCTCTTTCCATCAGGAGCAAGCCATGGTCAGTAGCTCTTATCTTCACTGATTTGTTGCTAGTTATTGATGTTTGCTTTGCAGGGACAAACTCTTTCAGTACCCGGTTAGATCGCACTGTTCTACGTGTCTATATAACGTCTTATGCGTCTCCATTTTAGCTACCGACAAGAAAACGGACTATGGCACAAATGAGAAGTTTGTGTATGCGGTGACAGAGATGCAGGGGTGGAGAATAAGTGAGTCTTAGCTTCCCATTGACCAGTATTCCCCTACGTTCTTCTCGGATGCCCCGTTCAATGTTTCAAGCTGTTGCACCTGTACTAATGCCCGACTTTGGTTAGCCATGGAGGATGCTCATACTGTTGACCTCGATTTCGATGGGGACGGAAATACATTCTTCGCTGTTTACGATGGTCATGGTGGTATGCGCAATCCCGATGACTACGTCTCATACATTGAATCTCATTTGTGTCTTAGGCGCTGCCGTGGCCCATTATGCCGGTCAATATGTTCACAGGAAACTTCTTCAAGATGACGCATACAGGCAGAACGCCTACCCTGACGCGCTTAAGCATGCTTTCCTTGGGACGGATGCAGATATGCGACAAGGTCCGTTTGACTTGCTATTGGTCTGAACGTCATAACCCTTACCACTTTTGGTTCTACGCAGATCCTGCTTTCCTTCGCGATACATCAGGATGCACTGCTGTAGCAGCTTTGGTAACAAATGATGGTCGTATCTTTGTGGTAAGTCCCTCTTGATGTTTATCCCCGCAGTATTCCTCATGAGCTCATATTACAGGCGAATGCAGGTGACTCACGGTCAGTCATCAGCGTCAAGGGTGAAGCGAAGCCGCTCAGTTATGATCACAAACCTGTGAATGACTGTAAGTTTCTATTCCATTGAAGGGTTGCAACGTCTTGACATTTGCTCAATTCAGCTGAGCGATCGCGAATTGTCCAGGCAGGAGGGTATGTTGAATTCGGACGAGTGAATGGTTTGTCATATAGCAATGCCCTATACTGTCACTTCATTGACACATATCACAGGTAACCTTGCTCTTGCGAGAGCGCTCGGTGACTTCGAGTACAAGAAGAATCAATCACTTGGTCCGGAGGCTCAGATCATCACAAGTAACCCGGAGATCATTGAACACAGAATCACGAAAGAAGACGAATTCTTCGTTATTGCCTGTGATGGTAAGCTTCAGCTTTGAAGCGCCTCTGCATATATGTCTCACATCATATTCACATGCGTCCTTCAGGTATCTGGGACTGCTTGACTTCACAACAAGTTGTCGATGCTGTGAGATTACTCATCTCACAAGGCAAAAAGCTACCAGAAATATGCGAAATCATTTGCGACCACTGTCTCGCACCTGACACGAACTCAGGATCTGGGTTCGGTTGCGACAACATGACCATCCTCGTCGTTGCTCTTCTGCACGGTAGATCAGAAGAGGAGTGGTACCACTGGGTTTCGGAACGCACACACTCCGGATATGGCTACAACACGCCTAAAGAGTTGCCACAACTCTATCCCGCGGGACGTTTGGAAGCTTTCAGGCGACGACATGCAGCATATCTCGCAAACGAAGCGAGAAGGAGAGAGGCAGGCTCACCACAAGAGAAGAAATCGGAACCTCAGGGAATCCAGCCGCCTATCGTGCGGTTCCTAGGGGCACTGACCGATAGGGGTACGTTTGAAAACAACCCTATGTACGGTTTCCTCAGTGGAAAGGATGACATGGACGAAGACGATGACCATCATGATGTTGATCTCCTCGCCGACTCACCTCCGCAGTCAAAGGACATGACTGATCACCTTAGGAGACAGCTGGAGGAATTGGACAGTGACTCCGATGACGAGCTGGATTATCCTGACGAGGACCACGCACATCCGGCAGATTCACCTGTGGAGTCTACGGATTCACAACATCGGGAACTTCAAGGCGAAGCTCCTCCACCGCCGCATCCTATACCTAACGGTGAAGCGCATCAGCCCCAACTGAAATCTGACCCCGGCGGAGACGCCCCCAGTGACGCTGTTCGGGCTGAAGGTCTAGCTGACAAGAGTGAAGACCCATTCAAAGCTTGATATAACGCCAATTTGTATTTTTACTCTGGTGGTTCTCTGTTGGGTCTGTATGTGATGTATCGGTTACTTCCCCCGCTGTCCTCATTTTGTCCATCGTCTGCTTTCTTCATTTCCTCTGGTATCGCCTGTTAACTCTATCACGTCGGGTCTAATGCCATGTTGAAGTGTTTTTCTATGCGTTAGTCACGCAACCTATCCGTTCAACTCGAACGTGTTAACAAGCAGACCGTGTCTGACGTCCTTGTTTCTGATACCCCCTTCTCATACTTTTTTCAAGTCCACTTTGTGTATACGTGTACGATCCTTTTTTTTCATACACATTTCCTGTATTTAAGTACTTCAAGTCAAACACTTCCATGTATGCACTGTGATTCCAAGTTAGAGTTCGAACTTTGTATCTATAATACATCGTGCGCTACAATCCATTCTCCTTCGCAAAGACATAGAATAATTGGCTTCCCAACTTTGGTGTGCATCATGCCGACACCCAGTAATGATCCTCCTGCTCCTCCGCCGATCTTGAGGACGGCCTGTTTGGCCACTGGATCATGGATGCCGGCAGTGTTTCGATAGATATAAACATTCCCTCGGGTGCCACTCTCGAACGCGAGTACTGCTTGATCAGATACATGGTGGACGAAGCGGGTGTCCCGCTTTGAAGCGAGTACAAATGACAATGCCGAAAAGGTCGATGTGTGTTTCCATTCTGGTGGGTCCGAAGGACTACTCGCCTCGCTCAACGTGAACAACACTCCATCGACGCCGTTCTTCACAATCAGCGTGGGTTGGGGGGCCGGTGAGCTCGGGAACGGAGTAGAAAGCAAAGTGAATGGTGCATCCAGCGAACGTTCCCAAGACGGCACGCTTCCATCCACACCAACCCACGTAACGCAAACCGTATTCGCATCGGCAGAGTCGATCTCCGGGTCCATCTCACCTTCTCCTAGACTGGGTACACCACGCCCTAACCCCAACCCGCTCGCGTCTTCACCCTTCTGCAACGCAGCCGTGTATTTTTCCAATGACTCCCGGATCAGGTAGAGTTCTGAGGGGTCCAGGGTTTCTGGCACTTCGACGTCATCTTCTGAAGTATCTCCTGCAGGCCTGGTTCCAGACAATGCAAAGACTTGGGCCCACCGCGTGCCTTCATGTTGTTTGTCAAGATGTAATGTGAGGAGGCCGAAAGAGTGTTCTGCTTGACGATCCCACGTCCAGAAACTCGCGGAAGGCTGGATACCATCCCATAGAACCTTGGCCGTGTAGTGAGGAAGAGGGATGGAGAGTGCGTCATCAGTGTCTTCTTTCTGCACGAGGACGGTCAATGTGCGAGGAGAGAACGTCACTCTGATCGCATTCTTTGGTGTGTCGGATGGAAGAGGGAAGGCGACCGTCACAGAATCAGATGTCTGAGTCCACGAGTACGGGGGAGGTCTTGTGAGCGATAGGATGTCTTCACTTGGGCGAGCATCTAAGCTCTCCCCAGCACGAGGTATAGGTGCGATTTCATCCGGAGCAGGTTCATACGTAGCTGGAGCTGCAACGTCGATCGCTCGATAAGGATTGCTTCCCAAAAGCATAAATGCCTTGCGAGGATCGTCGTAGGCAACAAAGATAGGGACGTCATTTCCTCGCCTGTGCCATACGATGTCCAGCTGCAGAGACTGATCTTGTGACATTGCTTCCAAATCGATGCTGACGCCCCATACGTCAAACTTTGCGTTCGAGACTTTGCCTTTTGAGCTTGTAGACGATGAATTGCTGTAATGCCTGGAAGACAAAATAGCTAGGCACGTTCCCTCGGAGGTTTGACCAACACGATGCAACCGAAATGGAACGCTGCTTTGTGCGGACTCATAAACCTCTGGTATTGATAACTCGTAGGAGTTGATTACTCTCGCTGGCCCTGATTGAGGTACGTGAATGGCGTAGATACTGCCGTATCCATCCGAGACCAGCAGATTGTCCACATTGATGAAAGCAGCAGATGGGTATTCACGATGAGGTGAGTCCACTGTGGATGCCTGGATTGGACGAGGCAGCTCATAAAGTGTATGAAAGCTCGGCACGAGCGTAGCCTACTTCGATAAGATACTACTCAGTCCTCTTCCAGTTCATAAGGTAAGAACGATATCGTCTACACACCTCGTCGACATCGGCAGCGATCAACTTGAAGTCCGAGTCCACATACACTGCTCGACCATTGGGTCCTACGGTAAGGTGGTTGTGACGAATCCGACTCTGGACCTCCTGGAAGGATAGGGGCGAGCGACCAGAGATGTTTGTCTGAGATAATTTGTTACTGAGCGGATATCTCGAGATGGCCTTGTCTTGATCCAAGGAATGAAGTACGTAACTGTTAAACTTTGGATTCAACAGCGAACGATCAGGTTCGAACATAGTTGCGAAAGGCAGAAAGAGATTTGGCGAATTTCAGTCTAGGCGAGTGTACTTGACGTCAGATTGATCGTGATCGTAAGCAATGATGCCATCAAAGCTGTAAGCCCATAAATGGTCGCCCAAAAGGTGAAGAAGAAAAAGCTGAAATTTGGAAGCTAAAGCCTAAGGTATAGTACAGCTGAGTAGGGGGTTATACTAAGAGTAATCAACGCTAGCACGATTACAATATGAGCCACAGACCTATTGTACAACCCAGCCGAGAAGATAGGAAACGGTAACCGTCCACCGAATACGAAAATCAAGAATACATTGAGGTGAACTCGTGTCTATCATCATGCTCTTCACCTTGGCCTGGAGCTGGTTGTGCCTGAAGACGAATATCGGTGTTTGCGAACAAGTCGTCAGCTTCAGGGACTTGGTCTACGTCAACATCTATAACTTCGTAAAGGTCTCGAGCTCCCACTGGGTCAAATGGATCCACTCGACCCAACATTGCGATCATCTCGGCGACAGCGGGTGGTTGAACATTGAAAGGTGTAGTCTGTGCTGCTACGTCAACAAGAGTGCGTCGACAAGTGGGGCATGAATTGTGCTGAAGAGAAGTAATTCGTCGGTAAGTAGATCAAATAGAAGGTAAATCAAACGTACACCACCGCGCAACCAGTTCTGTATACTAGTGATCAAATTGATGTGCATGAGTGATAAACCGTCCTGTGATAGAAAGATCAAGGGACACTGAACTCTTTTCTGCAGAACACATGGCCACATTTGTTCTGAAGCTTCGTAACTCCGAGTTCCTCGGTGTGGTGTGCCGGAGACTCCATGGCAACCGCCATCTCTTCCTCTGCAAGAAGTGCAAGGAAGGGCGTTATGCAGATGGGACAGGAGGCATCTGTCAAGATAGTCAGGCGTGATAAGTTGAAGTTTGTCGAGTACAATGGAAAGGCGAACCCGTCAACTCTGAGGTAACAATATCCTGTTCGGTGAGCTTTGGTAACGACGACAAGAATTCATCAATCTTGCTACAAAGATGAAACAAAAATATCAGCGGTGACAGCGATGTCGACGCAACGGATTTGTAAGATACCAACAGACGACTGGGCTGGCCAAGGATAGCTACATTAGTCAAGGATTCCGCTAGAGCAGTCGCGATTCCTGGATGGTTCTGGAGCAATTCCCGGTATTCACGTCTCATTCCAAATGCGTCTGTCATACTATTTGCTCGCCGGCGTGTTGTCATGGTGAGTGTATTGCTATGTTGTTGGAATGCCCGTGGAAATGAAGAACTACTTCATAAAAATTTCAGACTGGAGGTCAGTAAGGGTCAGCTTCAAATGCAGTGAACGCGTAAGTCCAAGTATCCAGGTATTAGTAAAGCGTACGATCTTATACTAGGCGTTCACTAGGGTTAGGGTCCGTAATCGGGATCGATCAATTTCAA
The DNA here is from genome assembly GCA_964035595.1 of Somion occarium. NCBI lineage: Eukaryota > Fungi > Basidiomycota > Agaricomycetes > Polyporales > Cerrenaceae > Somion > Somion occarium. The sequence continues at coordinate 1,381,711 of OZ037950.1, read as the reverse complement.
TAGCCATTTGTCCGACTCCGGGGCTCTTGCTTCAACTTGCTTATCCACCATTGACCAGTTGTCAGAATGCGTTGCTGGTCTAACAATTGAAATCGTATCCTTTCCGCAGACTTCGCTATGTTTATGAGCTGGTGCTCCAAAACAAAGTACACCGAATATCAATCATGGGAGTGCCCGTCACGGATAACACTCCCGTTTAGAGGGCGCCGACGTCGCGGCCTGTCAGGCCCTTATGCGAACTATCTTCGCAGCCACAACAAATCCACGTAAAAGGCCCGCATGGCACTCTGGAGATCCCTTCAACGCCCATGAAGAGTGTCACTGGAGGTACGCTCTGTGTCGCACAAAGGTCGTCGTGTTGACGACTCTGCGGGACTTGCAAACATCTGAGATCTCGGAGATGAAGAAGACAATTAAGACTGTGCAGAAAAGAAATGCGCTTGAGGCTTAAGTTCGACTTTTTTTTTGTTGTCAGGGGGATAAGGCGCGGGCGCTGTTGATGTGAGAACAAAACGAACCTGAAGCTACCGATTTGGGCGTACAAACAGGGCCAACCCGCATCACTCAACGTCGCCGGAAGGTTTTATCAATCCTCAGGCCTCGATGGCGATTGTTGTCCCAAACACGGTTAGTCGGTTCATTGTTCCGTTTCTTCCTTTAAAACTCTCCTCCAGAGCTATGTTGAACTTCAATCCCGACCCTCTCGTGGCTCGCGCGGTCCTTGACCTTCTCCCTCCCCAGGTCCCTCCTCCCCCACGTTCTTTGTACAAGACACTCTCTTAAGTTACTGAATTGATCATGTACGCCACTACGCTCTTTGTTGTTCTCGGACTCTGCGCCACCGCCCTCGTCAACGCCATTCCCGTCTCGCATCCTTTCTCTCACAACGCGTTCTCTAAGCGTGCCGGCAATGGCAAGGCTGTCTTCGCCCATTTCATGATGGGCAATGCATTCCCTTATACCCAACAGGATTTCGAAGATGATGTTAAACTTGCTTCTGCTTCCGGTATCGATGCTTTCGCTCTGAACATCGGCACCGATGACTGGCAACCTGGACATGTCAAGATGGCGTAGGTCACAGTTAGGGCTCGCTGGTGCTTGATCTAATGATGCAATTTCAGTTACGACGCTGCAGCAGCCTCTGGCACTGGTTTCAAGATGTTCATCTCGTTTGACATGACGTGGGTGAATTGCTTTGACGGCGGAGGTTTGACTGTTAATGTATCGCTTTGTTTTGCTTTCCAGCGTCTTGCCATGCGGATCGCCTGCTGATGCGGCTGCCTTGCGCAACTATGTGACTACCTACGCCGACCACCCCGCACAGTTCAAATACGATGGTCGTGTTTTCGCATCGACGTTCTCCGGCGAGAAATGTAGCTTTGGTTCTGGATCTCCCCAGAATGGTTGGAAATCGCAGTTTTACTCCCAACTCAATGGCAATGTTTTCTTCGTCCCAGCGCTCTTCGCTGACCCTGGCAGTTTTCCTTCATGGAGTGGTGCTATGGACGGTGTCTTCAACGTACGTGGTCCAGAAACATCTATCTGACAACATACTGATCGATGTCGTAGTGGAATGCTGGATGGCCCGTGGATTTAACTTCCTCCAAGGTCTCTTCCATCCTTGGTGGTGTTGGCCTTCATCTTGGCCCTCTCGTTAAAGCTGCTTTGAATACTGCTTCTCAGACATTGGCCAAGTTTGTTGGTTCCACCGATTCTGACCAGTCGTGCATCAACGGCTTGAAGGGCCTTTCCGCTAGCGGCGCTAAAGCTTATATGACTAGCGTTAGCCCTTGGTTCTTCACTCACTATGGCGCTGACAGTTTCAACAAGAACGTGAGTCTTGATTCCGATGAAACGCTGAATGTGAGATTGATGTCTTGCTGCGACAGTTCATCTACTACGCCGACAGCCACCTTTACAATACTCGTTGGGAGAGTGTCATCCAGAACCGTGATGAGTTCGACCTCGTCGAGGTTCTTACCTGGAATGACTATGGCGAGTCTCACTACATTGCTCCTGTCAAGGGTGCCCAGCCCAACTCCCAAGCATGGGTTGATGGCAATGCTCATGATGGTATGTTGACACTCATGTCATTTTTTCTTCTCCTTAACCATGCTTCAGGGTGGCTTGATATGACCAATTACTACGCTACTGCTTTCAAGACTGGCAAGTACCCTGAGATCGCTCAAGATGCCCTTTACGCTTGGGCTCGCCCCACCTCAACGAATGCTAACGCCCCCGACCCCGTTGGCAAGCCTACCAATGCGGATACCGTAAGCACTCACACTCACCTCAAGGTGATTCTGGCATGAGTCTAATCTGGAGCTAGATGACCGATGCCATGTGGGTCGCTGTTTTCTCTACCGCACCTGGTACCGTTACCTTGTCAAGTGGTAATGGCAACTCTCAAGACTTCATCGTGCAGCCCGGTGTAACCAAGCTCCAACTTCCCCTCACTCCCGGCTCTACCATGCACGCTACCCTCACTCGTAATGGCCAAACTGTTGTCGATCTATCGCCCAAGGGTTTCACGTTCTCCGACAACCCCCAGATCTTCAACTACAACGCTTTCGTTGCGTTCGCTAAAGCCAACTAAGCCAACTCGCCGTGGGACGACAATCTCACATTGGGTCATAGACCTAGCGTCTACGACCTTGTGCCATAGACGTGCCGTTTAGCACGACTTTCTCTTTTTCTCTCTTTTCTTCTTTCATATTCCTTTGATACCTCCGGTGCTGACCCGCGGCGAGCTGTGCTTGACTTTTGTTACTTTGGAACCCGGGTCGGCCGTCATCTTCGTTCATCACCTCACTCGTCTGGATGACGCGTCCATACACTCACAATCGGAATCTGGGATTTCTTAGTGCTGGAGTTGGTGTTTGTCGTTACTGTTGTTGGGCTGGTTCTCTCGTGATGTGCCTGGTGTATCAATCGGTTTAAACTCGTGTAGTGTAATCTTAGCAACGTACTCGCTGTATTGTAGTATCTTCATGATGCTTATGCGTTCTCGTATGCTCTGAAATGTTTTTTATAGCGATGCTACACTGGCGACGTTCGATATTCTATTGTAGATGACTACTACACCTACCTCATCGGGATAGTAACATTGATCGCCAAGGATGTCCCACGGGTGCTGAAAGTGATCGGGGAACTTTTGCAAGAACTCCGAATCTCGCTCGGGCAATTGTTAAGGTACTCCGTTGTACTCTGGCTTTTGGACCTTATTCTAAGGCCGTGGGCCGGGCCGTACATCTGTCAAACTGTATTCTTCCCATAATTCCTAGTTTTTCTTGCTTTGCTTATCCGAACGGCTATGAATCGTACTCGCGAGAGGTATAACGCGAAGGCTCGTCAAGCTACTGCTGGTTCACACAAGAAGAAAGGGAAACGATCTCGGTCGGCTGGAGAGGCATCTGTTGCCCAGCAAAATGCTGATCCTAACGCGGAGGTCATTGTGCCGAAATCTGAGGAGCAGAAGGAGTTGGATAGAAGGGAGAAGTTAAAGCAGGAGGTACGTTAATACATGCAACCACACTTTAGATGATTAAATTGACGTTGTGTATCATACCTAGCTCATTGCTCAACAGGAGTCCAAAGTCAACAGTAAAAAGAAAAAACGATTGGAGAAGTACATTGTTCGTAATGTCAACTTTCAGATATTCGATCGCCCGCTAACATATGTCGGACATCAATAGGAGAAGAAGTTGAAGCAAGAAGAACGGGTGGTTCTCTTTGAGAAGCTAACGTACGTGTTATATGACATTCCCGCTATCATACTTCACTCATGGGCTTTAAAGAAAGAGTCAAGCACAACTCCCTAGTGCACTTGATTTACAATCTTCTGCGACCCTAGGTACAGGTGCTGCCAGAACACACAAAGAGATCCTTGATAAGCGGGAAGACAAGGATATCCGTCGTGCCGTCAATGGCCAAACCTCGAAGCGACAGCATAAACGCAAGGGCGCAACTTATACTTCTGGTGTAACGGACGAAAGTGAAGATGATAGAGATGTCGACGAAGGTATGGATGTCGACCAAGATGACCGAGACTCGGATGAAGAACTCGGAAAGTCACGCTCAAAACCGTTTGTCGTTGTGGACTCAGGATTCTCTACCGCTCCGGCTACTTCTGCGGTAGCAGTGGCGAAGATACCTGAAGTTGGTTCAGCCTTGAAGCGGGATTCAAATGGGAAAGTGGTGGCACCGAACATCAAGAAGAAGAAATCTCGGGGGACTAAGGTTCGGATATGCGTCTACAATCAAGAATATGCTTTACATTGACATGTGTGTACAGACGACGTTCTCTTCATGGAAGACTGGTGCCACGCAGAAGCAAGTTGCTGATGAATCGGATACCTCGTTCGATAGTTCGGATTCGGCATACGACACAGATGATAATGAGGAGGAGCAATCTGATGCTGAACTAGAGTCTAACTCTGATGGCCAGTCGGAAGGCGGTGAGGTGGAAGAGCAAGGTGCTGAGGAGCAACCTGCGGAAGACAGCCCTCAACCTACAAAACGCAAGCGTTTAGGTTTCAAGGAGTGGGCTATGAAGCAGCTGAGCACCGCTAAGGCATATGTGGCCCCCATACCGGACCCTTCTGCACCTGCGCCTGTAGAGCTCACAGACTCTGCGCCACCGCCTCCCAAGAAACGCAGAATCGAGTCTGATTCCAAACCTGGACAAATTCGTGGTCCGCTTGGAGAAGATTTGGCTCTGCCTAACACTTCCTTTGCTAGGCAACTTCAAGAGTCATCGAGCAACGTTGAAGGGCTTTCCGCGAAGCGAAAGGTCGTTACCGTCGCGAGACCCGCAGAGGTGGAGGAAGCAAGGCTATTGCTACCTATTGTTGCCGAGGAGCAGCCAATTATGGAAGCTATTCTGCTACATAGCGTCGTAATCATCTGTGGTGAGACTGGTAGCGGGAAGACTACACAGGTACCACAGTTTCTTTATGAAGCTGGCTTCGGTTCTCCAGGAAGTGGTTCGTCAAAATGAATTTGATTATCTTACGGGTCGCGCTGATACCATATGCTTCAGACAACCCTGGTATGATCGGCGTAACCCAACCTCGTCGAGTTGCTGCCATGTCCATGGCGTCTCGTGTAGCTCAAGAATTGTCCCTTACATCATCAAAAGTGTCGTATCAAATTCGATATGATGCTACTGTGTCGTCCGATACATCTATCAAGTTCATGACCGACGGTGTTCTTCTCCGAGAACTCGCGACAGACTTCTTGCTCACTAAATATTCCGTGATCATCATCGATGAAGCTCACGAGAGGAGTATGAACACGGATATCCTAATTGGTGTTCTTAGCCGAGTCATTAAGCTGAGGGAACAAATGTGGTTAGAGAAGAGGGATGGCGCAAAGGTACACGATCCAACCCTCCAGTTTTCTACTAGACGCATGCTGATTTGCTCTTTCTTCTCAGCCTCTTCGACTCATAATTATGTCTGCAACACTACGTGTAGCCGACTTTGCCGAGAACACCACCCTGTTCCCCACTCCACCCCCGATCATCAACGTTCCTGCGCGCCAACATCCGGTTACCATCCATTTCAGCCGACGCACACCATCCGACTACGTCTCTGAAGCGATACGCAAAGCGAGCAAGATACACGCTAGGCTTCCTCCAGGTGGCATTCTCATCTTCCTGACAGGCCAGAATGAAATTTCAGGCGTTTGCAGGAAGTTAGAAGCCAAGTATAGTTCAAAAGCTTTAGAGGAGAAGAAACGGAAACGGACTGCTCGTCGTCTAGACGCCAATAGAGATGCTTCAGCTGATGATACACCCCGCCGACCTACGGTAGCTCCGGCTCAAGGTTCGTATTCTAGCGTACCATATGATCATGTTTATACTGATGGATCCTGCAGCTGATGTAGAGGCTGAGGATGTAGAACTTGGACTGTCAGAACCTGCGGATTTGGCGCTTGATGTTGACGGTGAACAAGCTGATGCTGACCTGGACGAGGACGCGCTGGATAGCGACGATGAAGCGAACGAGAATCAAGACCTAGGCATCGACACGGAAGAGACTGATAGTATGTCGTTTAGTTCCCCCACTGAGCCCTGTGTTGACTGAATGAACAGGTCCTATGCACATTGTACCCCTATACGCTCTCTTGCCGAGTGATAAGCAAATGCGGGTCTTCCAACCTCCACCTCCCGGGTCCCGCCTCGTCGTGGTGGCAACTAACGTTGCTGAGACATCTCTCACGATACCCGGGATCCGCTATGTAGTAGATTGTGGACGAGCCAAAGAGGTCTGTCGCTCTATGCTGAAAGTGTGGCTTAAGGCTGAAGTTGACTACAGAGACGCTACGACATTACAAATGGCATACAAGCTTTTCAAGTCACCTGGATCTCGAAGGCGTCTGCAGCACAAAGAGCGGGTCGTGCTGGTCGAACAGGACCTGGTCATTGCTACCGCCTGTATTCGTCTGCTCTATACGAGAATTACTTTGAGCAGTTCTCTCAGCCAGAAATTGTTCGTATGCCAATTGAAGGTGTTGTCCTGCAGATGAAGAGCATGCATGTCGACGCCGTCATTAACTTTCCTTTCCCGACTCCTCCGGATCGTCTCAACCTAAAGAAGGCGGAAACCATTCTAACACATCTCGGTGCTGTCACCCCTTCGCCTTCTGTTATTGGCAATGGGCAAATCACCGATATCGGAAGGGCTATGGCTCTCTTTCCTCTTTCGCCTCGTTATTCTAGGATGTTGGTCAGCGGCCGACAGCATGGTTGTTTACCATACGTTATCGCCATCGTATCTGCTCTGTCCGTTGGTGATCCATTCCTACGTGAAGAAGCTTTGGAGGGAAACGACAGCGACTCTGAAGAAGAGGACGAATCTCTCGCTCACCTGACTAACGAAGCTGTTAAGGCTAAGGAGGCTCGAAGGCTTCGGCGGAAAGCCTTCTTCCAATCACAGGCGGTTCGTTCTGTTGTTTCTTATGCTGATCTATCATTGATTATTTATTCAGACGCATGCGTCTTTGGGAAACTTCTCCAGCGACGTGTTTCGTATTCTTTCCGTCGTGGGTGCATATGAATACGCAGGGGGAGGTCACAAGTTCTGCGCCGAACATTTTGTCCGTCCCAAGGTATGGATGCTCTTTGCAGAGAAATATTATCGTATCTGATTCTTGACCAGGCTATGGAAGAGATTCACAAGTTGCGCGCTCAAATCAGCAATATCGTTCAAGTGAATTTCCCCGATGCAAGTGTAGGCTTTGTGCTGAACCTTCAGCCACCAAGCGGTCTTCAGGTATCTACATATTATCATAAATCAGTTAACTGCTGGGTCTCAATACTTTTGGTTACTAGCTCAAGGTGTTGAGGCAGTTGCTCGCGGCTGGTTTCATTGATCAAGTAGCCGTACGAAAGGACAAGATATCCCCATCCTCGGGCCAACAGTTTACAACATCGAAAGGAGTACCATACCGAGCCATGGGCATCTCCGAAGATGTCTATATCCATCCATCATCTGTCCTTGCCAACATGCCGCCACCGGACTTTGTCGTTTATCTTGAGGTCGTCCGAACATCTCGTATCTTTATCAAAGGCATGTCGATGTATTATTATTTCGTGCTAGTCGACTGATTGATCGTTTGACAGGTGTTACGACCGTCAATCCAGCGTGGTTATGGAGTCTGGGCAAAACCCTATGCACACTTTCAAAACCCGTTCAGAACAAAGACGGTGAATCAATGGTGATTCCCCGTTTTGGTCCTGAAGGATGGGAGCTACCTCCGATAAAAGCATCTAGTGTTCAGTAGACTACAGCTCGAGACGAATGGAGCTGGAATCATACTACCAAAGAAAGTATGAGAAGAATTTTTTGGAGCTGACTATTTTCCGGAGACCGGTGCAAGCTTGCGTAAGGAGATATCATATACGACTGCGAGCAGTTAAAATATGCAAACGCAGAGCAACAATCATCGCACCTTCTTCGATCTTCTTGATGTCGTATTTCAAGCTATCATATCGTCGACGTAGTGCGTCGTTTTTCAGGTTCAACTGAAACTTCATGAACACGTTAATCAGCACGCTACAGGGGCAGGCTTTACCATTGTGAACCCAGCGAAGAGGTCCTTTACAAAGGCGGAGATCCTAAGAGGCTCCTCGTAATTGCCGAGGGTGACAGAGTTCACGGCCAAACGAGACTGCGTGCAAGCATGAGTATTCGATTCATCGACGCTTACACATCGAGAGACATACCAGCTCGTTCACGAGAGATATAAGCCCGTGTAGATAATCTTCTGCTGCGAGAGTAAACTTGTCTTGCCATTCGGGCTGAACTATGTACAAATCACCATTGATCTTGATCTCACAGGGGGTCCACAGCACTTACTACCAAGGATGTCGCTGACTTGGGGGAGGGTCAACAGGGTTCCGCTTCTAAGGTACTCGATCAAGGTGGCCGAGAATACAGCATTGCGTAAAGAGATGGACCACATCTCCTTCCAACGCCAGAACTGGTTTGCTGGGACCAAATTTGCTATAGCCCCTGTAGTTTCCTTGCAGCTCTCTAGGATAGGTTGCACGGAGTCCAATAGGAGGGGTACTGATACGGTCCGACATCGTCAATGCGTTACGAAGTCAGGCTCTAGGGCCCCTACATTGTGCAGTTGGCGTCGAATGTATCTTGTTCAACAAGCCGGTCATAGTACGAGTCTTTTTGTCAAATTCTGTGACCTGATCCTTGATTTTCTACGTAGAACGTATGATTGAGTGAGCCGACCGATCTCAGATAGAGCGACCATGATACCTCTCTCAGTTCAGAGTCCTGTTCTAGCATTCGGTTAATAAAATCAAGGTTGGCTGAGTCCATCGCGATTGATAGGAAGGCGGGGATGGGTTTGGCAGTAGGATCCGCTGCTAATTGACTCACAGCACAAGGAGAACTTGAACCCTTGCTTGAACCTGGCAGAAAAACAAGCGCTCACCTAGGTCACGACAGGTCACGCTTGTGTGACATCTCGTTATGTCTTTGTCACGAACGAAATATGAGCTCGATCGCGTCGGATTTCTAAGTCCTTTCGACTTCGTCTGCTCTTACCACTCTACTTCCATCTTCCTATCCTGCCTCGTGAATAAGTCACTCGATACCCCTCATCACTGTAACTCCATACTGCGCATGCATACGCAAAATACTATCACGGGCGCTGGCATTGTTTGATGGGTGGTCCGACAAGTAATGTCGAGGATATCAAGTCAAGACTTCTGTCTCTTCGCGACAACCCTGCAAATACACAATCTGCCTCAGATGAGGTCTTGGGCCTTCTCTATAACTTCCTTCTGACAGATAACACGCCAGAAGACCGTCCTTTCCACTGGTTCTGTCACAAAGCGGATGAACTTGTAGTCGAGACTGCAACCTTTCTAATTCGCCTTCACGCATACAATAGTCCTCGAGTGGACGCTTGGAGGGAACAGCTTCGTCGCTGTCTTTTTGGATGTCATGCATGCATTCAGAAGTTTCAGGAGATCAAGACAACCTCTCGGCATACGTGAGTGGCTCTAGTTTGTGCATGAATGGACCTAGTGTTGACATTCTACTGGTCACAGATATTTTGGTGCATTCGCGGACGATGTTTTGACCAACTTCTATCAAAGTCTCTCGGTATGGGAGCTCAATTCAGTTTTGGACGGCCTAGCCGAAGCCAACTTTCGACCTGGCACGCCAGTACAGGAAGATCGTACACTTTCTTCTGCACCTTCTGCACTTGTCTACCATATTTGTGCCAGTCTTTTCGTCCTGCGTGATCCAAGGATAATGGAAATTCTAGAGTCGTACCCACCTCCAAAGCCATATTCGGATTGGCCTAGTGATAACCCTGCCCCCGGACTTTTCCTTCTGATGATGGCTAGAAAGTCCAAACTCATACAATGGGCAACGGAACAGGTCCAAGCATGCAAGACAACTCCAATACATTCGGACCATTTCTTGCCAATGCACGCCGAAGCGCTTGAAGAAGTCTCCGCAATTGTGGCTACTGCGCCACCCTCCAACGAATCCAAGGCGACGCGACTTACTTCAATACCTGTCACGGACGATGCATCCATCCTATGGTCGTCTTATTCTACGGTCCTTCGATTTGTACCCTATGAGTGGCTTCAATCTAGCGCTATACTCAAGATGGATGTGCGCAAAGTCGTCATCGGGCATTTGTCCGATATTGGCACTCGTAGGTGTAGTTCTCCTTGTCTTGTGTATATTGATAATTGACGGAGTTTTCCTGATTCTTTTCGACAATCCTTCTAGATTTTATTCACGTTTTGAAGAGCTTTGCGCTTCTACTCACTAGAATTGGACCAGCATTGTTGGAGGACGAGGATTCGGGGTTTCCTGTCGTTATCTTCGATACCGTCAAGGACAATCCTAGGTTTGAAGACTTAATCGCTGGCCAGAGTGATTCGTGGTGCCTGGAATGGATACAGCCGTTTGTCAAAGCTGCTGGCGAACTTCCCGCATTTACCGACGTCTTTCCGATAGTAATACAATGTCTCTGTGAACAGCTACAGCACGAGAGGTTCAAAGACGTTCGGCCTCGTGCCATAGATGTCGCATGCAAGGTCAGTTTCCAGCCTGCTTTTCATAATGCCTTGTTTGCTTACAATGTCTGCAGACATTGCATGCCGTTCTATTTGACCCAGATGTGAAAGGTAAACCAAGCTGCCCTGAGACGAACGCTGCCTGTGCTTGCCTTGACATCCACGCGAACATGTTGGTGACGGTGGGATTCAGCAACTCGAAGCTTTATTCTGGCGACGCGTGGAAGGGAGCGAGAGCTGGAGTGAGGCGGTTGGTCAGGCTGGCACTTACGAAGGATACAAAGGATCTAGCCATCGCAATCAATACCCTTGCTCGTCCACCGAAAGACTCTCCTCCTCCCGACCCACTCACTATTAGAGAGCGTATTTGGACCCAGCTGTACAAAACCATCGATCCGAGCGACGTCGAAGGGATCTCTATCCTGCTTTCCATCTTATCGCGACTCAGCCATACGGACATGCAAAATAGTGTCGCATACAGCGATAGTTTGAAGCAGTTCTCGAACCTAGATTCTGCCAGAAAAGTCCTGGAGCAAGTCAACTTTGCTATTACTATATTCCGCTCTGGCTTCTCGGATGCTGCTTCCAGGTTCCAACTGAATGACATGGGCACTATGCTTCAGTTATTCGGGACAAAAGACGTGGTACAGCACCTCACGATGCTCATGTTCTCGCCAATGGAAGATCTACGTGAACCGGCTCAGAATATCGTTGGTATCACATTGGATGTCGATTCACGGCAAGACTGCTTCCGTGAGCTGCTACAGTCACATCCATGTCCGACGATGGCAGGCATCCTCCAATTCCTGAAGATATTTTCCGAGTATGCGAAGATTGTCCCGGAGGCATGCAGCGTTTCGAAATCGCTCGCATTATGCCTCACCGACATAATTGATGTTATGTGTTCGAAGGACGACGGCCTACTTCTGCAGGAAAACTTCCTCAAGTCTCTCGAGATTGACACCAATTCAAACTCGCTTCTCACTTGGTGGAATTACATGACCAAAGCTCTGACCGTCATCTTCTCCAGAACTCCAAGATGGGCTGCATATTTCAATAACGCAGAGATGGTCTTGTGGATGCGCGATGCCCTCATATTCGGGAGAGACATGTTGGCACAGCGAAAAGTCATTGAAATGGCAGCATCTGGCTACAATCCTTCGGAGGCGTCTTCCAAGGGAAAGAAGTCTATGCGCATAAGAGAGCGGATGGTGGAGGACCTGCAGCCTGTACTGCTGGAACTGACTCGTTGGCTTCGTCTTACAGACGAGGAGCTTTTGCATCAATCTTTTGCCCTATTGGATACCCTGTTGTCGTGTTTCTTAGAGACAGCGACCATCAAACCCTCCGATGTTTCCTTTCAGAAGCTGCGAAAGTTCGTCGCCGACGCACAAGGCAGTGGCCCTGGTAGACGAGGAACCTTGTTGGATGCAAATCGAGCAAAGAACCTACACGAGAAGCTTTTACAATTTGAGGAAGATGACGAGGTGCAGATCATCGAGCACAAGCTTGCACCGAAGAGTGAACTAGCCAAGCATCCAAGTCATGCGAAGACCCTAAGACCGGAAAGAGCAGGCCCTTCACGCCTCGTCACTACCCTTGACACACGTCCTTCGACACAGAAAGCGGACATTATCCCGTCCACGAAAACGCAAACTTCACAAGCGGCTAGGCCCACGAAGTCTGACTTCTTCAGTACTGAAGACCAAAGAAAGCTGGATGCCGCATCTCACACGATTCCTAAATTCACGAGCTCCATCAAACCGTCCGCTGTGTTGTCAGGTCGCCTTCTGAGCAGTAAACTCAGTGGACCGACCAAAGAACGCAGGGATAGCGGCACGTCTTCCGCGGCGTGGACCACGTCACCTAGCGGTTCGGAGTCAGATGATGAAGAAAACACTCTTGAATCACTTGCCAGGATGCAACGTACACCGAAGGTGAAACGTCAGGCGGAACGGCGGGGAATAAAAGTGATGGATTTCCCAACCAACGCACGTAATTCCACAATGGATCGTTTGAATCAGCGTAGACAGGACGATCCCCGTCGTGCAGCTAAACGCCTCAAGCCTGATATATCATATCTGCATCGTGCAGTCCTTTCACGGGATTATGAGCATGCGGGACCTGAACCTCCGGGGGAAAAACTTTCCCTGCTTCGCGTTCCTGACAGGTTCTCTGACCCTGGCCATTATCGGAATATATTCGAACCGCTTCTGTTCGTGGAATGCTGGTCTCAGATCCAACAGAGCAAGGAAATGAATCAGGACACTTTCGAATGCCGCGTATCTGGTAGACAGTATACGGATGAGTGGATGGATTTGGAATTGTCACTAGAGGAAGGTGTGAGGAAAGACTGGCAGCTTACAGACACGGACGTTGTCCTTCTAAAACATCCGGAGCACAAGAGAGGTTTCCTTGCAAAGACACAGCATGTCAAATCGCAACCAAACCAAGCTCTGCAGGTTACTGTACGGATGATACCAAATGGGCCCGGGCCGCAAGTTAACTCAAGATGGACAGTCAGCAAGGTCTTTAGGTGAGGAAGAACGCGCTTCAGACATTCCATGGGCTGACTTTTACCATTTGTAGTCTCACTACTGTCTTGCGAGAGTATGCCGCTCTTATGGCACTGCCCTATTATGATCTCTGTGAGGCCATCTTGCGACCGAACTTGACCAGGCAGACAGCAAGCGATCAAACAGAGATTCAGCAGACCATGGCCTCGTACAATCTGAATGAACCTCAAGCGAAAGCGATTCTTGCCGCTATGAAGACTATCGGATTTTCTCTGATTCAAGGGTACGTACGACCTTTGCCATATCCTATACCGGCTTCATTTCTCAATTCTTTACAGGCCTCCGGGGACGGGTAAAACATCAACTATATGTGGATTAGTGCACATGTTCCTTTCGCGCCGCCCGAAGCCAGCTACTGCCGTCCACGTTGGCCGTAGTGCAGGCCCAGCAGAAAAGGAGGCACCCAAGAAGATTCTCCTTTGCGCTCCGAGTAATGCCGCCATTGATGAGATAACATACCGACTAACGCAGGGTATCTCGGGCGCAGGCCGCAAATCTACGGTGCCGAAGGTTGTACGAGTCGGCGCGCCGCAGTCGATGAACGTCAGTGTGCAAGATGTAGCCCTGGACACATTGGTTAAAGCGAAACTTGAGGCAAACCCCGAAGCGAAGAAGCAATCTTCCTCTGCGAATAACGAAATGAACCTGCTGCGTGCAGAACTCGGTTCTATCAAGGATCGCAGAGAATCTATCTTCACGGAAATCAAGAACACTCATGACAACATCACCAGATCCTCCAATCTAAAGGCGGAACTCAGTAGTATCAACCAACGACGAGCAGCATTGACTCACAAACTGGACAAGCTCAGAGATCAAGAGAAATCGAATAATCGCTCGCTGGATGCGATAGGTCGCAAGTACCGAGCTGAGGTACTACGAGAATCCGATGTGATATGTACCACTCTTTCCGGAGCGGGCCATGAGCTTCTGGAACCGTATGAGTTCGAAATGGTTGTCATAGACGAAGCTGCACAAGCTATCGAGCTGAGTTCTCTGATACCAATGAAGTATAGCTGCATTCGCTGCGTTATGGTGGGAGGTATGTGTTGACAACTTTCTTCTAACTCTCCGCTCAATATTATCCAGATCCACAGCAGCTGCCCCCGACAGTGATATCTCAAGAGGTTTGTAATCACACTTGCAAAGCTGCTTGACATCTTAACAAATTGACGCGATATAGGCCAGCAAATTCGCATACAACCAGTCATTGTTTGTACGCCTCCAGAAGCAGCGTCCGGATGTTGTCCATCTCCTCAGGTTAGTATATCCTCTGACGTCTAGCTCCGTTTGTGACTGTTTTGTTCTTTAGTATTCAGTATCGAATGCACCCTGAAATCAGTCGACTTCCCAGCCGTCTCTTCTATGATGGGCGACTGATTGACGGCCCAGATATGGCAACGAAGACCCGCAAACCTTGGCACACGCATCCCAAATTTGGTGTCTACCGTTTCTATAACGTGCACAGAGGACAAGAAGAAACTACGTCGAGACGTTCACAAAAGAATTTGACAGAGTGTCAAGTGGCTATAGCCTTATACAACCGTCTAACCCGCGAGTTCTCGTACGACTTTGACTTCAAAGTTGGAATCGTCTCTATGTACAAAGCCCAAGTCGATGAAATGCGCCGAGCATTCAAGAGTCAGTTTGGAGAGTCAATCAAGGACCTCGTCGATTTCAATACTGTCGATGGGTTTCAGGGACAGGAAAAGGAGATAATCATCTTGTCATGCGTCCGTGCAGGTCCCGGTGTTTCAAGGGTTGGATTCCTTTCAGGTGCGTCCCATTGATTTTGGTACTTTGGACGGTCGGTCACTTATATTGTTACCAGACATTCGGCGTATGAATGTTGCTCTAACTCGTGCGAGATCATCGTTGTTCATCCTCGGACATGCGGCAACATTGGAGAGGAGTGATGAATACTGGCGATCGATCGTGGCGGATGCAAGGGAGAGGTCGTGTCTCTATGAGGTGGGTCTCATTCTGTTGTTTGTTGGAACAGTATTAATTACTCTTGCAGGCGGATGTCACCTATTTCACCTCTGCAGGCACACAACCAATCGCTCGACCTTTGAAGGTTGCCAAGGCTTCTGCACCACCAACACCTCTACCTTCACTTCCTAGTCCACTACCCCTTACTACTGATCATTCACAAACTATACCGACTCAGTCACCTGTCGATGATGTTATCAACGGGATGAAGATGATACCATTAGGACAATCACATACCACTAACCCCCATTCAACCAGTAATCAGGCTGGCGTATCTGGGCAGTCGATGCCGCCACGGAAGCGTCGGGCCTCGCGGGACGAAGACACAGCAACTACTTCAGCTCAAGCACCGTCCGAAGGTGACAGTAAAAGGCCCAAGGTAGTACGGCCACCAAAGAAACGTCAGAAGAGGGAAGAGGATACCTTATTTATTAAGAGGGTAGGTTGCCAGTCCACATTATGAGAAGCTTTTCTGACAGGTGGACTTGCAGAGACCATAATTCGGCAGCACTACTTGCATTCTTTTCCGTATGTGCATACGATTTGGATTATTTGGATATTGCTTTCTTGTGCTTTCCATGTTCTCGTCTTGTTAGATATCACGCAAGCCATAAGTTATTAGCAATGTCACATACTGTAGAGAATAATGTATATAATCAGAACACCACAATGACGCTTAGTTGCTTACGATACAGACGGTGTTGAACGAGTAAATTAAACGAGCTAATATGATCTATTCGATCTGGGTCAGGCCGGCGTGAAAGATATGTACAATACAGTCTTTCGGGATGTAAGCACTACAAAGGTGAAGAATGAGAAAGAGAAGCGAGCGGAGAGCACAGAGAGCACAACTGATATGGACAGACCATAGCACAAAATGAAACAATATGACAATATACGACAACTTAAGCAAAAAGTGGGACAAAAGGAGTCATCAACCTCAGACGGGGATGTGCATGGACCCTGGCTTCTTGAAACTAGCTTCGTCGCCGCTCTGCTCTTGTTCATGAGCATCATCGTGAAAAGTGACAACATCTTGCTGCACTGACACTTCAGTCAGTTGTAGACCCTGCGGTTGCAGTGGGCGATTCGACCACTGGACAGTACTCTGTCCACCACCTTGCTATATGCAGCCGCGTAAATACCATTGAGATAACATGACAGAATGACAACCCACAGTAGTATCCATATCAATAGAACCGGCAAGGATCTCTCGCAGTTCGCCACGAGCGAGTAGTGTGTCAAGCAACGTCTAGCAAGTCGATCAGTTCAGAATACCTTTCAACCCGTCATGCTAGACGGATGGGGAGAACCTACATTGGTGTAGATACGACCGATGGGGATAGCAAACATACCATACAAATTGGTTTCCGGAAGAGTGAGGAACGTTGCCAGGTCCGCTGCGGAGAATATACCGGCAAAGAGACCTGTCTGAACTGCGCCACGCATTAGACGATTAACTACACTATCAGTCTTCCGGAAGCCAGTTTTGGAACGCCAAAGCAAAAATATCAAAATGCCTGTAATTCACCAACCAGATGTCAACGGTAAACACGATATATTCCTTAAAAACATACATACCGGTAATTAAGAAGTCACACCCGACTTGCATAGCGAGCCATCCGATGATAATATTATTTAAGACGGGAAGTCCTGCCAACCTGTCAAAAATGGCGTCAGCAGAGCCGAGTATCGGGGGGAAGGACTCGACTCACACTTGAATGATTAATGCGCGAACACCGGTGATTATACCCAATACGCAAGCGGGGATGGCGATGACTAAAATGAGACCGTAGATCATCTTGCTACGACAGAGACGATAGATACTGGTAGGGGGAAATGGTAAGCGACGGGCTAAACCTATTAAGAACATCGACAGACCGATATCCTAGGAAAGTCTGTGTCATGACGGCAGCCAATGCGGTCGCAATCGGGGTGAACATGTGCGGCCAATGACCAACTATATCAGTGAGCGTTAGACCACGGCGGCAGAAAGATAGAGGACGACTTACAAGCCAATACCGATGGGTTTGTGTAGTTGGTTACACTTTTCTGGTGAGTTAGCTTGGAGAGGACAGTGAAATCGCGGACAGTGACTCACCAGTACCACCAGAGCATGTAGACCACCCTATGATGGCGCCCTAGTTCAGCCTATGTTCTTGTGACAAGCTAACGAAAACATACGCCATGCTGTGGAAAGTATCAAGAACAAACAGAAAGAAGATCATAAGCCTAGAAATAAAATCCGTTAGTCAAACCAATACGTTGTCTCAAAGCTGCAAGGCCCTACTTGATCGCAAGGGGATCATCGAACTCTGCACAAGTCATAACTATTTGAATACAGAGTTATCTGAGAGTAAAACTTACTGGTTCGCCAGTACTTCGCGAACTGGAACGTCACCAACCCATAGAGATAGGTGTTGACTATACCGCATCGACTCAGTCAACCTGGCTCGGATAGACATCATTACCACTCACAGATGATGCCAACGAGGAAGGTGCCTGCATATTATACTTAGAATCCCTTCAAGAGTACAGAGACATTCACGCACCTAGCGTAGTATCATACTGCCCCATGGTTCCAGCCGAAGGATGAAAAGCGGACAGGGGTCAACGCTGCACAGGCAGCAGTGTATATATGAGAACAGAAATGTCAAGCGGTTAGCGGCGCCTTTGTTGAGCAATTGCTGGCGCAAATTCGCTGAATACGATATCGGCTAACACGTAGCGATCGCGAGGGAAAGAAGATGAGGGAGATGGCTCCATCCCATTCCCCTGGAGGGGAGGAGAAGCGAACGAATAGGATGAGCAGGACTGTGCGTAATCCCGTCCTTGTTAACTTAGAAGCTTCGACTTCATCAATACAACCAAATCTATGTGGGAGCCCGGGAAAAGGGGCAAAGTTTGAAACCGGTATCTTACTCTTGTTGTTGGTGTCCTAAGACGCCGATCATTATGCAACTGCCTTTTGTTCGGTGCCCTTTCGATTCTGGGCAATTCGACCCTAGTCAGGCCCGAGGCTCAGGTGGAGAAACAAACACGCGGAGCAATAGAATTTGTATTAGTTCGGGGTGTCCGACGACTTACCAGGGCTTACCATAAGATAGAACATCTAGATCGAAGCAAAAACAATAGCCGATCATTAGATCACAGAATGTTGTACCAGTTGATCCCGCGGCGCTCTAGTGATTCGGCAATCCCCCATTATCGAGGTTGCAGGAACCACATAATCTGGGTCATCTCCTTACAACACTTCACATTTGGTATCAACGCCTACATGGCAGGTAACATCTAGTGGACTCCTTGCAGAGATGCTGTTCTTCAAACACCGAGTATACGCTGGCAGGATTACTACTCATTAATCTCAAAAGTGTAGCCATTGATGAGTTACCCACTGCAAGGTACGCCTAACCTTCAATGTGCTAATTTAGGCCAGGAGTACTGTGCGGACGACCGTGGGTCCGGAGGCCAACTAACGAAGATGGTGCCGTTCAGACGCACCAGTCTTCCATGGTTGTTTGTTGTAACGTCTCTTGAAGCCACCGTTATTACTTACATCAGACTCGTCAGAAGCTCTGACAGTGGTTGGGAATCAAGTTTTTCGAACAATTTCGATTATACTCAAGTTATACCCATGGCCAGTTGTCGATACGTGCAATAGCAATCACCCGCCGGCTTTTCTCGAGATACTACAAGCTCTACCAAAATTCCGCATTTGTGACCGTCCGACGTCCGCTCATCCACGATGAAATTATTCACCAATCTGATTGCCCTGTGATTTTCTCTAACGCACACTCGACAATTGGACCAGAACGTGCTCGTTACCTCTGGACTCGCCATTTGAGGTACTGCATATGAATATCATAATCGCATAATCTGGCTTCGAGCACGCTACCCAGGAACCACGCTTGATCAGTGTGCGCTGCCGGCGGAAATACCGACTTTCAACGCTCACCTGCTGTCGACACGATCGTTCCCATAATCTCGTGTATCGGCCTCAAAGAAAACACTTGAAGCGGTGTCCTATTGCAAGCCTGACTATGAGTACATAGCAGACTATAGCTCCATCCAATTGTCTCTTGGCTCAAGTAATCATAATGAGGACCTCCGTCATTCCATCATCTTATCCTGATTTTCCAGACCATTAAACAAGATGCACCTCGGCTCCACGGAAAAGAAACTGTCCGAATCATTCGAGGAACTCGGCGAGGACCTCTGGGGATCTTCCTCCGCGACGCATTGTAACGGCCGTATACGTGTATATGTCAAGGCTGGGTCACCACTGAACAGGGGGATGAAACACTAGAACATCCCTTCCAATTTCCGTCGCTGGTGTGGACATACTTACCGCCAAGGTCACTAGTAGGGCTCCTAACGCCTCACATCGGGTTCTAAGCTCCTCTGTATCATTGTTGCCATCGGTGTTGGAGTGGGCTCGGAATCATTTATGGCGTTACCGGCGTTGCAAACCCCGCCTCAAACAATACCTCTGGAAGTTGTCTTTCTCCCGGTTGGGAGCTTGATGATGGCCGAAGCTGACCATAAAATTAGTAGAAGACTACCCATGACTTTCAATTTGTTACGGAGACAACCTGGGGTTAATAAACCATTGGAGGGAGCTGCGCTACTCGCTCAAGGTCAAGCAGATGATATCGTGGTTTTACCTACCTTTGAGCCTCATGATACGCTAGAGTCACTGTTCATCTCCACCGTTCATGCTTAATCTATGGTATCATTTTCCTATGTCTAGCCTATGGAGGATATTTTCATGAAAGATTTCGGATATTTAGTGGCTCTCGCTGGATTTATTATTATTACAATGAAGCGCGGGGTTCGATTCCCTGTATCCGAATTTTTCTTTTTTTTCTGCATAGAGGCTAGAGCTTTCGTCGTTCCACCTTTGCGCGCTTGTACGACCAGCAAGCTCTGTCCGCCATGTCTTCAAGTACTCGCGACATTTATTTTGTTATTGGAGGCAGTGGTTTCCTCGGAAGACATATTGTCGAGGCTTTGCTCGCGAGAGGAGACATTGTTTATGTCTTCGACGTTGTACAGAGGTACCACGATGTCCCCTTCTTCTCTGGAGATATAAGCGAGGGAGAGCAAGTTGCGGACGCACTTAGAAAGGTTTGTTTCCCGTTCATCTTAACCGTAGTTTGACGGTTAATCTGTTTTCAGAGTGGTGCTACTTGTATCATTCACACCGCGTCTCCCGCTCACGGACTGGAAGATCCCGCACTCTACTGGAAGGTTAATGTCGACGGCACAAGGGCTGTTATCTCAGCTGCACAAGCTGTGGGTGTGCGGAAGTTGGTGTACACGAGCTCGGCAGGTGTTGTATTTAACGGTCAGGATCTCATTAACGTGGACGAACGTGTACCCTACCCTGCGAAAGCCATGGACGCCTACAACGAATCAAAGGCTAAAGCTGAAGCCATGGTTCTGGAGGCGAATGGTGTGAAAGGCCTGCTTACGGTCGCTTTGAGACCAGCAGGTATCTTTGGGTGAGTGTGCTTCAGCACTGTCCTGCGACTCATGTTGACCTTCGCTTAGACCTGGTGACCGACAAGTCATGGCTGGTCTACGTGACGTCTACGAAAGTAACCGCACTCACTTCCAAGTCGGCGACAATAACAACCTTTTCGACTGGACTTACGTTGGCAATGTTGCCCATGCGCATCTCCTTGCTGCTGACAAGTTGAACCTAGAACCTCCGTCAGAAGAGTTGTTAAATCATCGTCGAAATGAGTTCTCTTCAACTGCACTTCCGCCTATCTCCGTTACTACAGGCCAACATCGTATTCCTACTTCAGAAGCTCGGCCATTAGGTCCTTATGTGACTCCGCCGCCTGACGCCGAGAAACTGGAGTCAAATTGGAGAGATCCCGACTACAAAGCCTCAGCACAACGTCCATCGCGACGTACTCGCTTCGATCAGTTCTCAGAGAATGCTCTTGAACGAGGCGACGCTCCTTTGTCAGTGGCCGGACAAGCTTTCTTCATCACAAACGGCGAACCCATTTACTTCTGGGATCTCCCTCGCCTAGTGTGGTCACGTCTTGACCAGTTCAGAGGCGAACATCGGACACAGAGGAAGCGGATTGTGCTTTCGAGGGAGGTCGGGTTAGCTTTAGCAGGCGCTGCTGAATGGTGGGGTTGGCTTGTTGGCAAGCAGCCTACATTCACTAGGTTCCGTATCACATTCAGTTGTGCTTCTCGTTGGTATAACATCGAGAAGGCCAGGCGGTTGCTGGGCTATGAGCCAATAGTCGGCATGCAGGAGGGCGTTGATAGGATGCTCGATGTACGTGCATACATCCTCGTCTTGAAATTCACATACTGACTAGTAATATCCAGTGGTATGTTTCACAGCAAAAGACCGCCACATGAAGGTCACGCATTTGATCCCATTCTCCTGATACCCGCAGCTACGTTGTTGCTCGACATTCTTACCTTATACTACATCTCAATATCATTGGTTGCTGGATTTCCTGGATTACTATGGTTTGCGATGTATGTACCGTTGTGCAAGCTAATGCATTTGCAACTCGCCTTGAGGGTCTGTGGGTGATTTGCGGCCCGCTGAAATGTCACTTATCGGGGTCTTGGAGAGGTATTGGTCAGCCTGTGTTCGGAAGTCCCAATTCAGTGACTGTTTGC
Organism: Somion occarium; assembly: GCA_964035595.1. Lineage (NCBI taxonomy): Eukaryota > Fungi > Basidiomycota > Agaricomycetes > Polyporales > Cerrenaceae > Somion > Somion occarium. The sequence continues at coordinate 1,359,919 of OZ037950.1, read as the reverse complement.
TTCAGTGACGTGAGCGTTGCTCTCAGGTATATATACTACCCCCTCTGATCAGTTACGCTGTACCACACTCATACAGACAGCATCATGGTAAAAGCAATTGTCAACGGCAAGGTTCTGGCAGAGTCCGGTCAGACCGTCATCGTCGAGAACAACCACTACTTCCCTCCTGACACTGTTAACAAAGACTTCTTTTCACCTTCTTCCACCAGGTGAGATATTGGTCTTTAGTAGACTGGAGTGTAGCGTCTTATCTGATGATACCCGTAGCTCCGTATGCCCTTGGAAGGGGTAAGTGAACGCAAAATCCGAGCCCCAAGTACATTACCAATTCATAACGTTCACACCAGGACTGCAGCATACTACGATGCCACAATTGATGGTAATACGATCAAAGATGTGGCATGGTAGGCCCCAGCTTATCAGATAACGAGTTAGATTCATCGCTAACTTCTTTTGTCTAGGTATTACCCTGAGCCGAAGGCCGCGGCTAGTAACATTAAAGATCATGTTGCATTCTACAAGGTTAGCACACCTAGGCCTTGCTATCCTTCAGTGATACACATATTAATCGGTCTCTTCACCGTAGAACAAAGTGACCATAGAAGCTTGAGGAAAGTGAAGTTTGTAAAACAACAGATTCGATTTAGTCATGATGGTTATGTACTACAGCTACAACGAGTTATGAAAAGTAGCATTGCATACAAGAATTCGTCAATCGGTCTCCATTATTAAATTTGTCTGACTTGTGCCGTGAGCGCGTCGACATAAGCTTTATTCACCACACCCGTCTTGTTGTCCTTGAACCCAATGACATAGTTGAAGACAAGCCCGGTGTCACGGGTGCCAGGAGCAGCACCAGGGACCGCGAGGTATGCGAAGTCGTTGTTCCAGGTTCCGGTGTACGTCGCTCCAGGCAAAGCCTGCTCTCCTGCAGCGATAGCGGCGTCAAGACTGATAGAGGGCAGGTTGTTGTAGACGTAGGCTGCGGGTATGGAAGTAAGTAGAGTGACTTGACAGGCGCAATGCTGGTACATACTGAAGTCTGCCTTCTTGCCTTCGAAATCAATGATCTTGTAGGATTGATCGAAGACTACGGTGGCATAGGTGTTATCAATAGCGACACCGTTCTGATTGCGGGAGATTGCGATGTAGATATCAGAATCCTATTCAATCCGGGAAAAACGTCCCACGTACTTGCGCTTGGCGCAGCAAAGCAGATGTCGTGTCCGTTCCCTCCACGACTGACTGGAACTGAAGAGAATAGGAGGGAACGACACCCCATTGTTTCCCGACATAGGTCAGAGCTGCAGATTTGTAATCGAAGCCACGGGCAACCTGAAACACAGAAAAGGTGAGATCCTTTGTTCAATCAATGACGTTGGTTGCAGCGGTTACCTTGTCATAAACGGCCGCAGGGTACTGAGGAAGTGCACTGGCGACAGAAGCCAGAAGGGCACAGGCAGCGAAAACGTTGTGAAGCATCGTAACTAGTCGTAGAAATGATGAGTTGCTGTAGGCAAGTCAATGGGTCATGACAGCCATTGACCCTCGGGCTTTATACTGTTAAGTACTGGTCGGACATCCGGTCACCGCACAAATATTCAACATGATCGCATGGATCAAGCCATTACACCGTCTGCATCGACCAAACATTGCGACATACGCAGTACAATTGGCCACCTGCTCACCTAGAACCTCCTGCTAAGCATTGACATGCGTTGGTTGTGATGACAAACGCATGACAGAGCTGTACAGCCTAGTATGCAGTGCGTTTAGTGAGCGCTACCGCTTTGGTTCCGAAAGACGCATCAGTAGGAAAATCGCAAAGAAAGTGAAGCCAAATATGGCTGACCCACCTTGACCACCTGAACACCTTGACCGGAAGAGACTTCAAGATTCGAGGAAAATCCTTGTATCTCTGCCTGGCCGAAAAGCCCTCAGATTTACCCTGAGGGGCCTGACTTCGCTGAAACTTGGCATGAATGCTCCGAAGGGTTGCGAAACTTCTGCGAGGTTTTTGCAGTTGTCCAAAGGATGACCAATTGCATGGTCCAGGCAAGCACTAGTGACCTGCACATATTCAAATCTGTATGTTGTTGAAGGCACGTGTAGGTCGCTGAAAATACTCAAACAAGAAAGAAATACCTTCCATTGGCCTTTCATAGCCGATGTTTACATCGATATGGACAGTACAGATGACAAACGGTGTTACTTACGAAAGTAGCGTCGACATCCCTCGGTTGATCATATGAGGAAACACATGTGCTTCTAGACTTGGCAGAAATGCCTCAATGTTCAGCATGTAGACACTGGTACGTGTAGTCGATCGGCCGAAGGCGATCTGCTTTGCCAGTGGCCATTGGAAACATGACGTAACCAAAGTTGAAGAGTGTCAGACAAGTCTATCGTACTGTACAGCAGTGTACAACTCGTTATGAATGACTGTCTTTCATGGTGGGTCTGTGAAGAAGACTAATAACTCGTCAATTCAGTAGTCTTTGATCGTACAACGATTGAACCCACCACACCTGACAGTTTCACCTTCAGCTTCCGAGTAAATACCAAGAATCCAGGTCAGTCAAATCCGTTTCGCCCAAGGTACGCAAGAGCCTAGTTCATACGACATACTGAACGTCCGTGCTTTCGACCCACAGGGATCCGACAACGGATAAACTGATACTCTGTTACAAATGAGATACAAGGTCAGGCTGAACGTCATGCTCGGGCACGTCGGTGGCAACGTTATGCCTCTGAGCCTGGGTCCGAACAACACCGAACTCTTCTTGATGCTCATACCACCATCGCATCACATACTCCTTCTCTTGGTCACCAACATTTTCCAGAAGCTCCTTGAACAGTGCATGAACGAGCTCTTCTCGACGCGATGACTCCGTGGTGTTCCGCATGACGGTCTGTATCTCGTCAAGAAGTCTGGGTAGGAGGGTGAGGGAAACAGAAGGTACAGTCGCAACGAGCGTGAGGTGAAGACGATGAAGATGATCAGAACGGGGCCGTTGCGTCGATATAGAATGAATGCGATCGAGAAGGGCTTGAAGACAGTACCATGTAAAGGCATCCCCAGATTCATGGTTTGACTCCTTCTGGGTTCCGAAGGCACCAGCACTTCGAACCAGGGCGGCGTATGCAAGACAGAGCTGCGTCGTGCTCAACTGCCCATCTGCAGAGTTCTACCAAGGATTCAGCACAACAATGAAGGTAAGCAATTGAAGGACTACGTACATCGAGCAGACACTGAGCATAGAACGGCACGATCTGCTCCGCGAAAGGTTCCGAAATATATCCTCCAGCGGCCTTTCGTGCATGAGAGGCAAAGATCGCGAGCATCACTGAATGCGCGGACTCATAGGTTTCTCGATGGGTCGAGTCTGACAGGTGTCTACACATAGTCCGTCAGAAAATGCAGTTTTATCGAACGAAAGGGTGAGCAAGACGTACGGATTACACATAGGATACACATCTGTTCGAATACACTCGTCGCTCAACACGGGAACCAGTTGTTCGATACAAGCCAGGGAGTAGGCTTTCTTCGCGTGGTGAACGTGCACAGGTAACTCAGTGGTCTTAGCTTTATATTAAAAAAGGCTCAGACCGTTAATTCGACTGGTGACAAAGGAAATTTACACATACCACGAAGCTCAATGCTACTCAACTCATGGACAAACCGTTCACTTTCCTGCTTGTCTGCCGAAATGACGTCAAGTGCAGTGTAGAACACTTTCTTCAACTCAGAAAACCCTCCTTGTGCCGTAGATGTAACACCGCCAAATTGTGGTAGCACGAAAGAGAGATGAGAGAATACCTGGAGTGCGGTTAACGCGAAGGAGTAGGATGAAGGTGCAGGTGAGCGCATAGAGGTGTCCGAAGAAGACAGAGAGGGTTGAGAAGTATACACTAGCGTGGTTAGTATTGATTGGACAATCATTATGTTCATGAAAAGGAGTGTCTTGAGGTTGTTCCAGAGCGTCGCGGCAAGCTCACGAGAATCCGGAGCTAGGACAATTCATCAGGACCCACGAATAATCGCAGCTGGAGAAACAGCGTACCAATTCCACTCTCCTCAACCACACTAGCCAATGGACTTCGAATCCAGTCAGTTTCCACTGTTCTCGAAAGCGCTGTGAGCTTCTCCATAGTTTCCGTGATAACAATCCATCCCTCTTTCGGCTGTGATTCCACAAGAATACTCAATGTCAACGCACAAGTCCTAGAGAGGGGGGCCATCGAATTCATGATCGGTGATGTTGCCATCTCACGAATCGTCTTGGCCAACATCGAGGATGCCTATAATCGCATTAATAGAAATGATCGGTCCCAAGGTCAGCTTAATTTTGGTCAGGAGGTTAGAGTTATGCGGGGTAAAGGGGAATGTGGGGTACAGGGGCAGAAGAGGAGGTCGGTTAATTTATGTTCGGCTACTCACGTCGATCGAGAGGATTCCATCGGCTGTTTGAGAAATCGAAGCTCCTAGGCTGGACAAGAAGGTACCCCTTTGGAAGGCGGCAGTAATTGTAGCAAGGACGCTGCCACATACAGTCTGAAAACGTGCATATATTCAGTCTTCAGATCTTGCGTAGGTGGATTAGCAGTATATATACGCACCTGCAGCTGCAGCGCCTTGAGTCTATGATGCGATATCAGCGGTATGCAAGGGGAAGCAATCAACAGTGCAGTTGTGATAGCGTCATCTGCCACATAATTATACTAATGAGTGCTAAGGCAATTGAATGCTAAGAATTACGACTGACCTTCTGTTGCTGTGTGCTTGAACTCAGTCTCCCAATGCACAGCAGAACTGAGATAGGGATACATCTCGAGCACTTCAGCCAGAGCAACCACGACCTCCTCTTCAACCTTTCTCCGCATTCTGCTGTCCTTCGCCTTTAAGTCGGTTTCCCAGTCTTCCAATCCGAGCAGACATCCAGTAGCACAAGCTAATTTCAAACTGGCCATCCCACCCTGAAGACCATTCAAGACCGCATGGACCCACTCGTCCACTCGGGCACGATAACTGCGCGAGAAAAGTCCGCTTGGTTTCTCCTGAAGCAGCTTCAGCTTGATGTGAACGCCATGACGGAACGCAGTCGAAAGGGCTTGAAGTCTAGGGTATGATAAAGCGCGAAATAGTGGGCTACTGATGACGAGAGCTACGAAGGGCGTCGGCGACGGTTGAACGTGAGCGAGGTAGTGAGCTATCGAGGCTTGTAGGGTCGAGATTGGAAGGGTGGTGGATGATCGGGATAAATGTCCAAGGAGGTTGTAGTATCCTCTGTCAGTCATTGTTTGTATCTGAGTTCACAATTCACAGTTACGTCTGAATATCTAGGGTATGTTGTCTGAACATGGCCGACGCAGGAAGACAGGATGCAGGTTGTTTACGTGGGCGCGTAGCAAATGATCGACGGCGCAACTCGTCGATCGTTCAGCAGTTTCAAGCTCTTACGCGACATACTAACAAAACATCCGATTGAACTATGTATTCAAATACATGAAGCAGTTTAAGCTTCAGGTTCAAACAAGATGTGTGGCTAAAAGGAGCAGGCAGTATTTCCTACCTGCATAAGGCCCTCGAGACGACATCAGAAGCACATATTTCGAGGAAACGCATCTTGAGCAAACCAAATTTCCCGGAGCACGTTAGTGTGGGACGTCGAAGCTTGCGTTCATTGTGAAGAAAGGGGATTTGCGCATGAGAAGCATTACCAGGTACTAGGTCCGAAACACCCAAAGGTGGCACGGTATTTTCACAAAGCCGGCCAGTGTCAATGACAGATGAGCAGCAACGGTATCACAGTTGATGATGCGCTCCGTCGCAAGAGGATATTATTCAAGCAACAGTTGAGTAGACAGGCTCAAGACATGCATAGATGTTCCGCGCTCGCGGTAGGCAAGCGGCGAAATGGTAAAGCATCCGAGAACCTTCTTCAAAGGACTAGAAGACGGTTTATCAATTTATGTGCACTAGACTTCCTTTGCCTGGGAAAGAAAAGCCAAGTCGAACGAAAAGGAGCTTGGAGAACGTCTTGCTAGTTGCGTTCAGAACAAGATGAATGAACTCCTATGCATGCGGTGTCGAGCAAGAAACTAAGGTGTACCGTTCCTGGCACAAGGTCGGCGGTCGTGGGTCCCAGGGCCTTTGTGGCGCTTGGGTCCCTTGTGAGCCTCATGGCAGCGTAACTTCCAGCGCAGAGACTCAAGAGGTCGTGTGAGTTTGACCCAAAAGATGGACAGAGAGCCCAGACGAGTCGGATATGCTCGTCAAGATTGAAATGATACAGATTGATGTGAGCAAGGCTTGCTCAGCAAGCGTCGGACGGTTACGAGGTACGGGTGTCTATTTCAGTGATCGCTGTTCGAGCCCTGGGTGAACACTGAGGATAGGAGAAAAAAGCTCAGGAGGGTAGGAGAATTGACAGAGGAGAAAAAACTGAATTGAGAAAATGAGTCTGGGCTGTTGAACTTGGCGGGGAGGGAGAGAGGCAGGAGTTACGTAAGAGAAGGATCTGGATATGTTTGGGCGTGGGTGAGACCGGCTCATTGATGTCGACGTTTCTCCTCTGCCCATAACCTCCCCGTGCTCTTCATCGTCCTCGTCGTCCTCGACAGCGATATCCATCGCCCGGCTCGCCGTACTCGACAGCCCCGCGTTCCCTAACCTGGATAATGCGCATTTGTCCCCTTGCTTTTCAGATCTCTGACGAGCTATCCGGTCCTTGTCCTTCTCTCTCTTTTTCCGCGCTCTCCAAGGGTCTCCTCTTATCTTCCTCATGCCCGCTCCTTCTCGACGTTACGCTGTGAATGCGCCAGCTCAGACACCTCCACCCCCAATACCCCCTCCGGCTCTCAAACGCAGGATACACGTTGATCAACCATCAACGTCAAACCACACCGCTCGATGGTCACATCGGACTCTGGATGCACGGGATGTAATAGCAGATGAAGACCTAGTCAGTGCGTATTTGCACCTATTTCGCGTTCTTATACCGCTTCGACATTGAAGCGTTGCTTGAAGCACACGCACTAACTTCAATCAACTTTGGTATGTTCAGACCAGGCGGAGACGCAGTGTGAGACGTTTTCGGATAATAGCGTATTTTCGTGTTTCCCAACGGCCAACTCCACGATACCTCAGCATCAGCTGGCAAGTTTTGTCTGTGAGTGCTCACGCTAGGGAGCGTGTTCAATCGCAGGCACTTACAATATTGGCGTATCCTTAGGGAATAGCAACCTCCCGCAATTTACTCGCACCAGTCTGGTTAATATCTATCTATTCGACGCTGCGTCGCAGACGATTCTTCATCAATGGCTACGCCAACCCAATCCGAAGGGTCGAGCGGGTGTTCTCCGTTTTCCTGTAAATGATACTTGGTTCGGTCCCCGCGGTGTCAACTGGCGTGGCACCGATCTCAACTACCTCTTCTACTGGGTTGTCACTGGGCCTGATGACGACGTAAGACTACAGGGACTACCCCAACCGATTTTTACCGCCGTTCGTAAGTGACATTTGGTTCGTACGCATCTCCGTTATCTAATGAAGCTCAGAAACAACTTTCGCGGATTCTGTGGCGGCGTCCATGTCTTCAACGTCTGCAGCAGCAGCGTCATCTGCAGCTTCTGTTTCTTCTGCGATTGCCGCTTCTCTCTCTTCAGCTATCGCCGCTTCTCTGTCATCAGCGACGGCAGGTCCAACAACGACGTCCGGTGTCCCTAATCCTTCAGCCAGCATACAAAGCGGAAATGGCGGATCATCATTTCCTCGCTGGGCAATCGCCGTCATCGTCGTCTTAGGTGCTCTTGCCCTGCTGGCCTCTGGCATTCTCATTTTCTTCATTTTACGTCGCATACGAAACCAACGTACGGACGCAGCATCGAATCGCAACTCGATGGGCTCAGCGTCACCAATGATGGCTAATGCGCACACCGGCAATACGCCGCAATCACCACTGCTGGGCGGTGCGGCCTTCGCCGCAGGTGCCGGAGGTTCTCACCGGCCAACTTCACCCGACGTTCATGATGGTGCATCTACAATGTCTCGAGTCAGCGAAGCGGCACCATTCTCGGGTGCAGATGCAGCAGTAATGGCTGATGCATTTAGAACGGCTCTTCGAAAACCGAACTTCGCAGATCAGCCCGTGGAAGAAGGCGAAAGTCCGGACGAAGGAGATACTCATCCTAAACCGACCGAGCTGATCAATAGAGAACTGGCTGAAGAGGGTAGAGATATCCGGAGCGTAAGCTCGTCAAGAGGCGTCAAGGTGGAAACGCTGAGTGACACTGATACAGTACAGGACCATCCACACTAGAGCGACCTGCCATGTTATTTTGTCCTGCTTCGTTTCTTATGCTTCTTCCACCGTTCTTGTTCACCCCACCGCTTTTTTCCGACTTCCAGCTTTTTATTAGCTATCTTCCCACTATTCCCACCCCCCCTACACTTCCCTCCCTTGCCATCCATTCTGTGCATTACTTCCTGTCTCATAGTCTTCATATCGTGGTCGTCTTTGTTGTCGTCAATTTGTTCTCCTTACATTTCGCGGACTCTTACCTGGTAATTCGTAGTTTCTTAGCAAAGCTTTTTTTGGTCCGACCATCTGCGGACATTTCATTACCCTCGCACACCGTCGTGCGCACTATCCCTTGGCGGCAATGGCGCTGTCGCTCTCTGTTTCCAATCCTGTACGTGCAGCAGCTCCACCCCATTTGACCGCCGTCCGCTCATTTGAACATTCCACATGTCACCATGGCTAGACCAGCCCTGATTCCACTCCAAAATCATATCAATCCCAAATTTGTACCATAGGTTGAATCTGTCGATCAGGTCCTTGATTGCCCTTGGCTGTTATGTCGTCATTCATTCAAAGTCGCCAATCCGGGGTCAAGCCTGGTACTAGTCTAAATCTTGCTCCGTTCCTCTCTTCCTACCCCGCTCCACGCCACTCAGCAACTGGCAAATCACCAACTTGTCCTGTCTTCATTTCCCATGTCCGGCGCATGAGAAAATGAATCAGGCTATCCACGTTCCCTCAATTATATCCGAGACCAGGATTCTCGGGCTGCCCGAAAGGCAGTCCTATCACTGTGTCCGGACCCGAACCGGGCGGTGAGGCGAGGTGTCTACTCGTTTGTTCTTCGGGTGTATTGAAGCCTTTTCTTTCGTATACCGCAATCTTGTACCATCCATTCATTGAAGCTGACTTATTCGCCGTCTGGTTTTCTTTACATCTCGCTTAATGACTCCCAAGATACCACTTGTATTGTTTGTGTCCATCTTCTATTCAGAGCACCTGCAAGGTGATTGGCCGCAGCCGCCTGCGAGTTTCATTCCAGAAGATGAAAATTGTCTTTTTTTGTGTATTGAGGCTATTCTCGTATCGCAACGCCGTCTCCGCCCACATCGTAGTTCCCATAATCACAGACCGCCCACTCCAACGCTCAGCGCTCAGCTTACGCCCATGACGACTTTGGCTTGCGCCCTGATGACGCCGTTATGATGCGGAATCGGTCTGCGGGCATGACGAGAAGTGTGCGCAAGCCAGGGACGACCTGTCGGACACATCAAGCCACACACTATCCACAATCACGACCCAGCCCAAGAAATAGGACTTGGCTTTCCTCGTCAAAGTTGTCTTTCCATTACGTCGCGTGCATGTATTGGCACTTCACACACGAGATAACGAGAGAGATTCAGCACTGAGGATGCCTGAAATGATCGCAAGCGTGTCAAACAGTCGATACTGGAGACACCTCGACATAAGCTTAAGCTTGTGACAAGATCGGTTCATCACAAAGTTTAAACAGTTCCTAGAAGGCGAGCCGAATCAGTGTTATGTATGGATACAACTAAAATGAACATTGAAAGCAAAAAGAGGTACGAACGAGAGATAGCGGTATGTAATTACAGCACAATACAGTACAGTATGTAGATCCTCCTCTAATGGTGCGACTCACGCGAGAGTACGTCCGGCGTAGGTTGTCGAGCATGCGCGCCATCTATATCATGGGTCCCGCGCGTTTAGCCACTTCATGAGCATTTCATACCTGAGCAGGTAAGAGTCATAAGAATCAGAACATACAACACGAGATTTTAAACAGACAACTCACGTTAGCATAGTGATCGCACTGTTGGGCACTGTCCTAGCTAGGTTGATTGAAAGTCCTCTATAGAGTCCTCGCCATCCCTCGTTGACAACAATATTCTTTGCAGTCTTGATGATTCCGGTTACTGGTCGAGGGCCTCCATTAAGTTGATTCCGAGATATTCGAAGGGTCTGTAGACGTGTCCGGATCACCTCATGAGGGTATGTAGCTACAGATGCAGTCATTTTGGCTACGGACGAGCAGAATAGGATGTCGGATGGTGATAGATCGTGGGTCTTTGTTCGCCGCCCTGAACGAAGAAGCAACGTGTTAGTGAAATTCGTTGATGAAAAAGGATCTGCCAAACGTACGCGCCCAGGTCTTCATCTGCTCATAGAGTGGAAATTGGACGGCGACATGGAGTATACCAAGTAAACTTGGTAGAAGACCACGAAAGAAGGCCCGCCAGCCTTCCGTCCGGTATATTGTGATGGCAGCATCGAGTGTGTGTTTATATCTGACTTCATTTCGTGATTGTGTCTGCTTGAAATTAGATGGGAATTCTTCTAGGAGAGATAAGAACCCACCATAAATCGCGTTTTAATGACCCATAAAGGGTTAGTACATAGGGTACTAGTAGCACCTGCCGTCATAGCAGATAGGATATGCAACGTCCATGGATTCTCTCTCGCAACAGGCTGGTATCCTTTGACATGTGGTGCAGGGTATATTCGTTGTCTTGGTGTGTCGTCCGTCGGCCTCGCCCCGAAATGATTCTTGATCCCGTCGTACACCGCGAAATAAATTGCCCACGTCGGAAGGTAGCCCAGAATCGTAGGGCCAAGACCACGATACATGCCACGAATGCCATCATATTTGACGACCGATCTGACGGTGGCTAGATGTGAGAAAGTAATGGCAGGACGCACGTTCAGCCATACTCATTAATTGGACTGCATTTACTGATAGAATCCCTCACCGACAATCCCTTGGTACCCCTTTTGATTGTGTAAGGCTTGTTGAGCCTGCAGCTTAGTCTTGATGACATCCAAAGGACAGGTCGCTATACTTGCGACCAGACCACACCCCGCGCCAGCTTTGGAGGTCGTCCGACTATTTTCAGACAACTCGGCGATGGGTTCATTGGATTGTTAACTTACCGATAATGCTGTTTTTGCTCGACTTCGACATGTCGCGAGCTTTTGACCGCGGGGTCGGTCAGAGCGACCTAGATCGCAGAAAACACTGGTATGTTGTTTTGAAACGAAGGAGATACTGTAGGCTCGTGAACTTGTCTAAGCGAGCAAGCCTACCCCGCGGACAGAGCCGCCGGTCTATCCCGTTCTGTTCGATCATCATGTAATTCTTGTGTAATTCAAAGTATGGACATCGCATTTTGAGCGGACTTCACTCAACGCCTCGCTCAATCTCCCCATTGAATGCGTATTTCAAAATTCACATCATGTAATTGGGTCGGAGGATATCACTCATGCATTCCAGATGCATGTTAGAAATGAAATCTAATACGTCAAAAACATCTACAACTTGGGTTTTTGTTTCTGGGCTTCTGCAGCAGCGGCTCTCTCCATCACAGCTTTGGTCTCGTCAGCAGCTTCAGCCAGGTAACGCTTCAGTTCGGCAGTTCGTCTCTTCAAACTAGTGATAGTCCATCGGATGTACTCGTCTCCAATGGAATACGATAATCCATAACCGTCGGGAACAACTGCCCAAAATCGTCAGAATCAAGGCTTATTCTGGATGTGAACGGAACATGGCTCACCTTCACCATATCCCCATCCATCAAAGTAAGGAGATGAGAGTTGTGAGGTTGAGAGTTCCCAATGAGACGTGCGTGCGAACGCAGGGTCCTTGTAGATTTCAGGCAGAGGCTCGCCTTCCTTTAACACCTTCTTGAGACCGAATAAATGACGATCGACACCTTGTCCGTCCGCTGCCCAAGCGGCATACTGCAAGTGCCGAGTTACAGCTCTGCGGAACAGCTGCGCACGATGCTCGTCCTATAATGAAGATAACGTCAGGCAAAAGCATTACTTATAACGCAGCCTAACATGAATCCATACCGTTTCATTGGGATTCAGCATAGCTTCAGCCCAAGCTTTACTCTCGTTGCTAGCACTGCGAATGACCTCCGTACGACCCAGTTGGTATTTACGAGTTTGTGCACTCTCGTACGTTACGCCTGGGCGACCAAACATCTTGTGGAAAGCCAGTTGCTTGACGAGTTGAGCCCAAGCATCGGGTGACGCCTTGAACTTCTTGATGAGCTCCTTTCCATACTTATCGTAATGCAAGACCTCGAGATCATGCGAGCCGACGAGTTTGTCAAAGTTCTGCTCAGCCTCCTTAACGTATTTCTCAACCTTAGCGTCCAAAACAAGCTTGAGCTCTTTTGGCGGCTCAAGGTTCTTGCCCGTGTCGGGTGTACGTTCAGGTCCGAGGTCAACTTTATTATGCACCAGGCTTGCAAGCAAGAATTCAGTCATACGAAGCGTAGGCGTGCCGTCCATACATGAGTGCTCGCCGAGGAAGCCAGATTTGCCGTTCTCAAATACAATGACTGTGAATGGTAGGTGAGTAAAATAGTTGAAAATTAAGGAAATTATTGAATTGAAACTAACCTTGATGTTTGTCGTAAAAGCGATTACGTCCATCACCTACCCAGCAACCCCAGCTGGTTTGTTCTCGAGTGATAGGGCTGGTGTCGTCGAGGCAGACGATGACCATGGCGGATTCGATCGCTTCCAGAGACGCTGCATTGGACGGAGACGCAGCCAGGAGGGCCTCGCGTGCCTAAAGAGACAAGATCATTACTCAAGTCCAGACATAAATGAATCATCTGCTAAAACACACGTACATCAGTCCAGGTATCACGGTTCTCGGATGTGAGTGCTCCAACAGGTATTGCTTTAGTGTTACCAGCGAGACGAATGACATTTTCAATTTGCGTTTCCAATTCCGCTGCACTCAATTCGCGTCCGTTCGCGTCAGCGAGAGGAACAACGAAGAACTTGTTTTTCCTGACGAAGACAACGTGATTGTGCTTGGAAGGATCAAACTTTCGCGCCGTGTCGGAAGGTTTAGTCGGATACCGGGACGAATGGAAACTATAGCAGAAACAGAGACGTCATAAGTCACGACGTCACCTTTTACAGTTCGCTTTAGAGACGGAAACGTACAGCCATTTGTATGAATCCATTGATAGCGGAGCACCCCGAACCTTTTCTGGCTCTAGCTGTTTACTGACAAACCGTTTCGATCAGAGAAAATTTTAGAAACGAGAAACATGTTTACGAACCTCTCTACCATAGCTCTAAACGGCAACATGGCTTTCAGCAAAGTCGCAGCCCTTCTCGCTTGTCCCGGCTTGCTCTTATCATCCATATGGACGTAGAAATAGCTGACGTATACCACGACCGGATCGCGGTATCCCATGTATGCTACATCATTCCACCACTCTGACAACCAGTTCTTCACCGATGGATCCGTTGCCCGAGCTTGAAGTCGCTTCTGCAGTACCTTCGACTGTTCGGATTGCAAGAATGATTGAACGGCGGATTGGGTTGCGGAGAATTCGGAAGGTGTTAGGTGAGGTTGTACAGTCTCCAGGTATTTGGCAGCGGTGGAGGACAATGGTGGGACTGGCAGACGCGGCAGTGAGGCTTCAAACCGAAGCATGGGGCCTTCTGTTGGATCGGCTGCATACCCCGGAGGAACTGCTTCTTCCTTCCTCCGGGGTGCAGACGTTCTAAGGGAACGGGGTTTGGACATGAGAGAGATCTGGTGAAGAAAGATATCAGTGCATATCCCTTGCTAGCAAAATGTAAGAATCGATCTCGTCGTCTCCGGCGGGCCTGGAAGCATAACACGTTCGGTATTTCCATTCCATTGCCTAGCCTGATTCAATCACGCAAATAAACAAACGTGTACTTACTGGAGCCGAAAGGGAACGCGACGTAGCAGGAAACTTAGATGTTCGTGTTGTCAACTTCAGCATAACAGCAATGATGTGTGTAGTAGTGAGTTGGAAAGCAGGAGATCGCAGGGTCTCTCAGCTATCCAGAAAAAGGTGGTAACTATATTTGAGCAGAGCACGAGGTGGAGATAGAGAGGGGTCCGTCTAACAGGGGTATGCGAACATGGATATAAACTATATGGACCTTTAGTCCCTTGCCACCGTGGCCAAGCTAGTCAGGAGGGAGTCCGTCGTCGAGAGCAGTGCGCGGAGCGCTTTATAGCTGGAGGACCGAGCGTATATCGCGGCCGTCCATGTGATTCGTTTCGGAAAACGAGCGAGCGACGACCGTACAGCTTCGACGCGTCGCGTTTCTTCCACCGCGTCGGCTTTCATCAAGCGATATCGGCTTCTTCAACCGCATGCATCAGGAGTCCAATTCCAATCCAAAATATCCAATTCAACTTCAATTCAACTAAGGGTGACTGCGGTGACATTGAAAATGCATAAAGTGAGTCAACCCTCTTGGTTTTATGTAAAGCAGGTGGGGCAACAGTCCTCGAGGTGCTAAAGTCTATGCACGGAACTCGCTGCCTTTCGTTCAATCTGAGCTGCAATTATGTCCTAGGCGAAGTTATCTACATCTACTTTCTTCTTTCAAACACCCCATAAGCTCTCCCTCCAATAGTCCACGTATCGAACCCTCGATTCTCGTTAACTGCTGGAAGAAGAGCACAATATGGCAAACCATATGCGCATCTCTGTCGCTACTAACCATTTCGAAGTCACACGTCTCCCGACTGCCGCGTTTTATCAATATGACGGTGCGTAGTTCAACCTGTCACTAATTGACCTCACATTGAACCTTTGACTCCTCTGCTAGTGAGTAAGTGAACACGTACGCTTTATACGTACGCATATACTCAAGTTTCTGTCTGTCTGTTCCACCAGAAATATCTCCCGAGATACCAAGCAAGTTTTCTCGTCGCGCCCGCGAAGTCATCAACCAGCTCCAGACGGAGCATGCCTCCCACTTCACCCCTCGTGCGGTCTACGATGGTGGCGCTATTTTGTATTCGACTCATCGCGATATTCCGACACAGGTGGTCAGTGCAAAGACGTATTTTCATCGTTCGCATTTGACATATGCTGGTTACATCAGTTCACTGTCCAATTCAGCCCACGCCTTCTCCACCAAGTCCGATTCACTCCAGTCAAACAGGTTGATCCTAAGTAAGATACCGTAGCCGTCATAAGAGACCATTCCTCTGATTGTAACATGCTTGCTCAGCGCCCTTCGCAGCGCAGTGGCGAACAAAGGCCGTATCGACATTAGTGTCGTCACTCTATTACAGCTCATCGTGAGGCAAGCGCCATCCATGTATGTTCTCTAGCTTTCATTGCCATCGACCTCTACTGATATCCGTCGACATAGACGTCATGTCAACGCTGTGCGAGCTCGCTCATTCTATAGTAATAAAGGCGAGAGGGATATTGGTGGAGGACTTGTCGCTTGGCATGGGTTCTTCCAGTAAATATCTTCATTTCTCCCAAAGTTATTCTGCTGACTACGATTATCCAGGTCCATTCGACCAACAATGAACAAGATTGTGATCAATATTGATACCACGACAGCGCCAATGTAAGTCGCCTTTGAGCACGGCTATATTACTCCAGCTCACAGCTGTCTGTCTGATCAGGTACAAACCAGGTCCCCTTATTCAGGTCGCGGTCGAATTCCTCACTGACGGCGGGAATACCCAGCCCAAGAATATTAGATACCTGGAGGCACTCACTCCTGACTCTGTCGATTGGAGAAAACTCGAGAGATTTTTGAAGGGTGTACGTATCACGACCACTCTCCCTTCTGCTTCCAAATGGAAGAGAGGCACTGGCAAGTCCATCAAGGGTCTAGTTTCTCAGGCTGGGTTGTATGAGTTCAACAAGGATGGAAGGCCCATGACTGTCCAGGTGTGCAGTTCTCACTCACGTTACTCTTGTTTTTGTTGAAGATGTTCTATGAACTTTTAGCAATACCTCCGAGAGCAGTATAACACAAGGACAAACTATCCCAGGATGTTCGGCATCAAACTCAACAAGGATGCTGTCATTCCTGCAGAATACTGTGAAATTCTTCTGGGCCAATTCTTCAAGAAGAATCTTGTGGAGAGCCAGAGAACAGCAATGGTCAAGATGTCCACCAGAAAGCCAATAGATAGGCTTAACACCATTCAAGGGGCTGTTGCTGGTCAGGTAAATCTCTTTACAGTCCAATAGGTTGATTCTGTCTTGAATGTATTGATTATTGATACAATGCCTGTAGGATCAATTATTTGACTATGCTTCTTCAGACTTTATGCAAGCAGTTGGCATGCAAGTCTCCACTACACCTATCACTATTCAAGGCCAGGTGATACCTTCTCCTGAAATCCAGTTCAAGAAGGGAACTCCTTCTCTTGTAAGTTTTGCTTGTTGGATACATAATTACTCCATTGTTTCTGATTCAATGACATTGCAGAGAATCAGGGAGGGTAAATGGAATGTTAGGGGTGATATTCAACTTGCTCTTCCAGGAAGGATCTTCAGCTGGGCTGTTATCTACTTTGATCAGAATGCATCCAGGCCTGTTTTAGAAGGCTTTATCACTAAGCTGCATGGGAACCTCTTACAGAGAGGTAAGTCAATGACATATATGTTCATTTCTGCATACTCACATTGATTTTGGCCAGGCATTGCTATCAACCCTGCCTATGTACCTGGTCCCAACTTTCCTATTCAGATTGGAAATCCTCATCAGGTTTCACAGGTAATCTTTGTAATCATTGTCACTTTTGGATTCTAACTCTGCTTTTAGTCTTTGGAGAGTCTACTTGCTCAGGCATCTTCTTCAGATAAAAATAGTGGAAGGTCTATACCACCCACCATCATTGTGGTCATCCTTCCATCTTCTGCTGCTCAGATCAAGAAACAGGTCAAGTACTGGGGTACTGTGACCAAGAGTGTAGCAACTCAGTGTGTGGTAAGCTGTCAGACTTTTGCTATCTGTGCTAATATGTAACATTAGTTATACTAATCACCATAATGTAGAAAGCTGGCAAGTATGAGAAAGCAAATGACCAGTATCTGAACAATGTGGCATTGAAGTAAGTTGTTCTTAATTTGCCACCATGATATCTTCAATAAATCATATTTTCATAGGATTAATGCAAAAATTGGGGGTGTGAACTGTTATGTTCCATTGACAGAGAAGCTCTTGACTAAGACCATAGTTGTTGGTATGTCTATAGCAGAGATCAAACTTGAGTAGCTCTACTAATTGGAAGCAGGATGTGATGTTTCTCATCCTGCACCTAGTGTAGACAACAGACCTTCCATTGCTAGTCTTGTTGCTTCTGTGGATGACAAGGCCACTGTATATACTGCTCAAATTCAAGTACAAGAGCCTCATGTTGAGATCATCCAGAATCTCAGGGATATGGTTTGGGTAGGCTTCATATTGAGTTCTGTGTTTATCATTTTACTTATGAAATCACAGGAGGCCATCAAGGACTATGGTCAAAAATACAATTTCAAGCAAACCTTGGATCATCTCATTGTCTTCAGAGATGGTGTGTCTGAAGGAGAATATGACCAAGTCAGTCAGCAAGAGATTGGACAGATTGAAGGCAAGGCTATTTACATCCATGAAATGCTATCTGAGCCTTGTGTTTTTAGTTGCTCTGAAGAGGCTTGCTGCTGAAGCTAAGATGCCTCAGTTGCCAAAGCTCACATTTATCATAGTAACCAAGAGGTGTGGTCTTCCATTGCAACATCTTAGCCCTTTACATAACTCACCACCTTACTAGGCACCATGTTCGCTTCTTCCCACAATCTCCGCAGTCAGTACTGTGTAATTCTATCCCAGTCTCAAACTTTGACGCACCGTGTCTTCAGAGGAGCAGATTCATCAGGAAACTGCCTGCCTGGATTGGTTGTTGACAAGGAATTGAACCAAGGAAGGGATTTCTATCTCCAGTCTCACAGTGGCATTATTGGCAGTAAGTGGAAGCACTCATAAACATCTTGCTTTGCACTGACTATATGTCATGAAACAGCAAGCAGGCCTAGTCATTACATTGTTCTAAGAAATGACATGAATTGGAGCATTCAACAGTAAGTCACCTGTTTTATATCCCAAACCACTGTTCAGTTGTCTGTTAACATTGGTGGTTGTAGAATCCAGGAACTCTCTTACTACTTGTGTCATGTGTATGCTTCTGCAACCAGGGCAGTTTCCTTCCCTGCACCTGTGTACTGTGTGTCTCGCCTGCCCAGCTTCAACTGCGCTTTCCTAACTCTTTCTTATAGATGCTGATGTGAAGATCATTTATATCATCTTTGGGAAGACCGACTAACATGCCTTTTACAGCTGGTGTGCGCGAAGGCGGAATATCATATTGACCCTTCTCAATGTGACCAGCTTGACAACGCATCCACTGCCGTCAGCGGCGGCGAGTTCCCATTGAAAGAATGGCAACGAGCCGTCAGGCCAAGCGGAATCCGACGTAGTTTGTACTTCCTTTAATCCCCTGACCCTACTTGAAGCTTGAAGCTCTATAGCGTACATTGCTCGCAGTCCCTGTATGTTTTATGTTGTATGCCACCCCCTCTTGTATTGTCCCATGCCATATGCACTACTAGAGTTATGTGACTCCATGTTCTTCTATGCATTCTGAGTAATCACGAACTAACATAGTGATTCAGCTACTTGTGCGATTAGCGAACGGATATCGTTATTCTGAACCCCTTGTTCACCGCATCCGCCTTTCTCCAGTTTAGATTGCAAGGTCTCCTTCGCCTGGAGAACTTCCAGCAACGGCGCGAGTTGCGACTCATATACAGGTGATAATCGTAGGAGGAATGCCAGCGAGGCTGTCAGTCGATGCACTAGAGCAATAAGCAAATGTGAGCATCAACGTTTCTTATATTCATTTTGCATACGCTAAACTCACCGATGTCTTCGTTCTGGACTTCATTCCTAATCGCCTCAAGCACAGCACTGACGAGTTCAATCTCCCATTCTCCATCTTCGTCCAGGCCAGATACCGAGCCATTCATCGCTCGCATTTGTTCAATTCGAACCTTCTGGATGGCTGCGGCCATGTTAAAAGCGAGACTTGATGCGGCGGTTCGAACGGATGCGTCCTCGTGAAGTAATGTAGTGATGACCAGTGACGTGACGCTCGAGCGTTTCCCAGAGGGGGAGAGGACATGATGAGCGAGCGTGAGGTCTGAAAACGTATTCGAGAGAAGTCGTAAGGTGGTGAGTATGTAATTGCGCATCGTCGATGGAGCCTCTGAGCTCCTGAGTGTCGATAAAGCTTTCACGATAAGTATTTGAATAGGATCGGTCATGTTTCCGGCCGCAGTTGCACACCAGGAAGAGACAACATTGTCCAGGATGGCTAGTCGCCACATATCTACGAGGGGAAATAGCTGAGATGGCGGTAAATGGCCTACCAGAGTCTTTGTAGTTTCTGTCCACTTCGTGAGCATCTGAGGCGTAGCGGAACTTCTGACAGCTTTGCCATTTGATGAGAATTGACCCCTTAGGTAACCTGCGAACTCAGATGACAACGTATGTTTGATCGTCTGCGAATTCGGGATGGGCCGCGATGCACTGTCGACGAAGGAGCATAACTTCGTGGTGACGATGTCTAACTTGGGCACCTGGGTGAAAAGAATTGGGTTCGTGGACACCTTCTCTAATGCTGGGATGGTGACTTTGGAGTGAGGATGAGCTAGTGTCGCACGACAAAATCTTGAATATCGACCAGATTGACGAGTGAGATAGAATCACGTACGAGGGTACGCCTCAAAGAGAAGCATATTGACTTGTGACGTTAGTTCAGCCCGGTTGGCACCCTTCATCTCATGTTTCTGAGAATGCAATTAGTCTAAGGACTTCGAACACAATCACAAGAACGACGAAACTAACCTTGATGCCGTCAAGGAAGAAAATGAAAGTAGGTGTCACACGAACACCATATTCGCTGCCCACCATTCCGCCCATCCCAACACCCATGTCTATCTTAGCGAACGCGATTCCACCAGCAAGCTTGGCAGCCTCAGTTTTCTCATGTGCCAGCTGGTCAAAGAGAGGTTCAATCATGCGACATGGACCGCAAGTTGCCGACGTGAAGAACGCAACTACGGCACGGTGTGTCTTGAGGGTATTATGGAAAGAGGTTGGATTGGTACAGATGTGCACCGGAGCCGCGACTGTGGACGTGGATTGCGAAGGTGGAGCCATGCTCGAAGGGCCCAAGGTTGCTTGACTAGCGACAGATTGTAGAAGGGTTGAAGCCAGTGCAGGGTCCGGAGAAGCATTGATAGCGGCTCGTGCAGACTGAGGAGTGGGTTGGATAGTAGCAGGCGTTGAAACAGCTCCTGGAATAGGACGACGGAACATATTATCGATCGTCGGACGCAGAGCAGCTCCAAACGGAGTTGAGAGGAAGTCAGAAGGTAGATCTGCATGTCGGTTCCAGTTACTGTAAAGATGAGATATAAAGCGAGACGTGTACCTTTAATCCAGTCCGGTATAGAACCGCCAGTCAAGAACCCCACAACGTCATTTGTGAACGAGTTGCAGTTGAAATCTCAGGGCAATATGTGTGAGCTTTGCCAGATGAGTATATGAGAGGTAATCATCGCACCTAAAAGATGATACTGGAGCATTACGTTTAGTCTCCTACTGGCTTTGAGATTGACTCTGACATACCTTGTCTGCCGTGTAATGTTGTCTCATTTCAGTGAGGTACTCTTCGAACGTCTCTTCGTCGATGTCCGTCTGACCCACGTCTACCATCCTCAGCGGATTTCCATGCTTTAAAAGACCCAATTCAGCGATACGAATGCAAGTGCAAACCCTTCCGATACTCACATGAGATTGGCCGGGATGTGTAATTGAGATTCCTTGTCCATAAAATATCTCCCTTCCAAAAACTACAACGGATGTATGCCTATTCTTGTCTTTACTGGTCAGCAAGAGATAGGCTATGAAAGTTTCCAAAACATACCAAATTCCGTCTATCTGCTTACCGGTTAGCTGAAGCGACAACTGCCGAGCAAGTCCATTACTAAGGTCATATACGTATAGCTGAACGAGTTTCAACATCTATGTACTGGTATTACAGTAGAAAAGGGTATTCCAGAGAGATATAGCGTTAAGTGCAAGAGTAAGATGGTTGTTGAAAGTCAAGAAGATATAGCGGCATGTAGTTACGCATTCGTGTCTCTCATGCAGTATGACGCGGCCGGTAAACAGTCATTCCGTATTTCTCGGAGTTTCGCCATCCTTCTTCCGGCAAGTTGTCCATAGTTACCTGCTGTACCTTCAGGCCACGAACGAGATTTTCACAGTTATATCAGCAGCAGCAGCATATATAGATATATAGATGCGACGAGCAAGCAAAGTGCAGTTAACAAAGGTAACACGAAAGCAAAGACAAACTACATAACGCGACCGACATGACAAAAAGTGGTATCTTCCCTCAGGCCTCAAGCTCAAGCCTTCAAGGCGGCCATTACGGGGACCTCAACCATCTCCATATCCGCGTCCGAATTCTCGTCATCTGAACCTGCATGAGCCTGCATATGAGATGCATGCTGGACCTCTTCGGGGAAGTGATTGACGTCAATCATAACATGAGCGTCGTCCGGAAACGCAGGAAGGGTAATACCCATACTCGGCGCTGGCTCTGGAACAAGTGCAGCGGCGGGTTGAACCTCGACGGGTTCCTCCTCTTCATCCATTTCTGCCAGCTCAGTAAGTTGTGCCGCGAGTAACGCAAGCTGGGCTTGTAACGAAGCTCTATGTTCATCGGAAAGAGCCGTCGAAGTAATGTTTGCGTTGAGACTTGCATTCAACCCAGCCGAAGCACTGGTAGACGCAGCAGTTGCATCACCAGACGTTGACGGTTGGTTTTCTTGTGCTTGTAACGAGTTGAAGTTGATAACGTTCAAGATATGTTGAGCTGCTTCCCACGCATCACCACGTTCTGCACCAGAAGTATCTTCCTCAGAGGCCTTTTCCGCCTGAGCGGGTTCCTTGGCAGTTTTGTTTGCGTTCGATGCAGACGCTGCCGTAGAAATGGCACTTGACAAGGGAGCCTTGCTTGCCATTTGAGCTTGATAAGCTGGGTAACCGGGGTAGCTACCATACCCGGCTGCAGGGTAACCGTACGGATAAGACCCATAAGGTATATGTTGACCACCTGCTGTAGCCATTGGAGTGGCACTGCTTGCACGAGAGCCTCGAGCTAGTGGCGCATTTGTGAACGGTGATGAGGGTTGTTGCGGTGAATGGTGAAGGTTGTAATTTGTTTGAGCAAGAGTTTGCGGTCTTCGCGTCGTACGCCGGGAAGTCTTAAAAAAGACAATACAACATCAGCCAACACGAACAAAAAAAATGTGAACAAAAATTGCGACTCAAGAAAAAACTCACAGTTCCACCTTCCCAAGACGCATTCAACCTATACTTCCCACCAGCCCTTTTCTCCAACCTCCCTCTCTTGAACGCTTTCTGCAATGCCTGACTCGCCGACGGCCTAAAATTCGTCTGCAACGGATATCTCGCCTCCATCCAATTGAACAAATCCCTCGGAGCCGCCCCATCCGGGTCCACGATATCCAACAACGCCTCCACAATCATATCCTCATAACTCGGCAAGTCATCACCCGACGGCGGCGGTGGCGGTGGTGCAGGCATAGCAGCAGGCGGTGGATGGGTAGGATGAGGAGGATGCATATGTGCTATAGGCGGACGTGCAGCATACATAGAAGCAGCGGCAGACATAGGGTGCGCTGGGTACCCCGATAAAGGTGGAGGATAAGGTGGGTATCCTGGGTAAGGGGTCGCATAACCTGGTGGTGCACCATAGTATGGTGTGTGAGGGTACGGTGGTTGTTGCGCATGTCCAGGAATTGGATACCCGTATGGATGGTAAGCATAAGGTGCCTGGTGTGCATGTGGATGTGTGGGATGTGGGGTGGTAGGATGTGAAGAACTGGAAGGTTGGGGAGTTGATGATTGTGTTGTAGTCTGAGACGTAGACGCATGAGGTTGTTGAGATTGCGAAGCATTCTCAGACGTCGAAGGGACAGGCGTGATATTGTTTTGTGTGGAAGACGGAGGTGGCGAAGAGGCAGCAGCAGCAGAAGGTTGTGCAGGTGTAGCAGAGCGAGAAAGTTCTTCCAGCACTTTTTGAAGAGTCTGCTGCGCAGAAGCTACGCGATCCGTTTGACTGGCTTCAGTTGAAGCTGTCGGCGGCTCAAGAGTCAAGTCTATCGGAAGATCTTTTGTAGGACTTGGTACCTCATCTTGCGCGACTTCCGATGTTAACGGCCTGGTTTCCGGAGCGTTTGCTTGCCGAGAAGCATCTTCATCAGAAGTATTTTTTGAAGTCGGCAGTACTTGGGAAGAGTCTTCCGGAGGATAACAAAGTTCTGCATCTTCATTGCTCTGGGGCTCAAAGGGTTTTTGGAGTTGTAATGCCA
This sequence comes from Somion occarium, assembly GCA_964035595.1. NCBI lineage: Eukaryota > Fungi > Basidiomycota > Agaricomycetes > Polyporales > Cerrenaceae > Somion > Somion occarium. The sequence goes on along the minus strand of OZ037950.1, from coordinate 1,336,311 downwards.
CAATAGCAGCGTTCAGATCCGCCGGCCATATCGCGTTCTTCACATAGATCGGTACGTGAGGTTCAAAAGTCAAACAGATCTCAATGACTCGAGCGGGTGGTAAGAGCCTCAGGTAGTTTCGTTTGAGACTATCATGACCGTCGTTTTGGTCTGGCAACGATGAAGCCACAAGGTCTTTCTCTGAGTCTAGCAATGAAGAACATTATTCATAAGTCAACTGGGTATATCACGCCGATCGATTCACACAAATGATACCTGAAGGACCTGAAGAGGAACATGATGCATTTTCATTGGATTTATGTAGTATAGACTGCAGAGTGTCTTGACCAGAAGAGAGGAGGGGGTCGCTCGCAGTGAGCATCATTGCAGCTGCTGTATAGCGGCTGCACAGTTTTTCGATTCAAGATTCTCAGCCACCCGACGCCGGTTTCGGGGTCCCGGAGTAAATATATATTTGGGTATTTTGGGGCGTTATCGTGAACACTCAGAAAATATTTCTCACAAAAATGAGATGACCCCCCTGGCACCTACATTATGTCAAGAGGCCCAATGAGATGCGACATTTTCGTTCGCCGTATTGCATGATATAGTGTTGTACAATGAACAGAATCCAAGCCCATCTAAGCAAAGCTCACACCAGACAGCCACCCCCATATTTATCCAGGACTCAAATCACACTTTTCGCGCGCAAGTCCTCGATCTGTTGGTCGTTATACCCAAGCTCTTGCAAAACCTATACCAACCTCCATAATCAGCCTGTGTCATACATACTCCTCATATATATACAACGAAACCTACCTCAGTGGTATGTTGGGACAGATAAGGCGGAGGTCTTTCAACAGGCATCCTCTTCCCATTGTAAGTCACGGCGGGTGCAACCATCTTAACCTTGCCTGCGCGGGGATGATCGACTTCAACTGTGACCCCGCGGGCGATAGCTTGGGGATGTTCGAAGGTTTGTTTGATGTTGTTGATAGGTCCAAAGGGTACTCTGATGTAGTTCACCGGAAGCAAGTCAGCACTGAAGAATATGACACTGGTAAACGGTGGGGGAACGTACCCTAAGCCAGAGAACTTCTCCAACCAATGATCACGTTCGTGTTGCATCAGGGTATCCGTGATGATCTGTACTATTTCGGTTCGATTTGCCACTCGGGCGCCGTTGGTTGAGAACTTGGGATCGTCTGCGAGTTCGGGACGTTGCAGGATATTCTCTGCCAATAACTTGAACTGAAGAAATGTTCTTCAATACTTGACATTGTTAGACGCAGATTTAAGAAATCACGTACCTGCCTGTCATTACCAGCACCGATCATCAAGAACCCATCCTTGCACGGGAAGACTTGGTAGGGTACGATTGACGGATGAGCGGTACCGTGACGTTTGGCTTCTTGACCAGAAATCAGGTAGTTGGACGCGATGTTGGCTAAGCCTGCAATCTACATGAATATTCAGTGCCCGAAGTATTTCGACGAAACAAACCAAAATAGATTACTAACCTGAGAGTCGAATAAATTAGCATCGACCCAAACGCCTTTCCCAGTTTGCTGCCGAGATAGCAAAGCAGCCATGATGGCACCATGAGTGTAAAGACCGGTTGCAACGTCGGTCACCGCTACGCCGACTTTGCAGGGTGGGCCGTCAGGTTCACCGGTGCTGCCTGAGGATAAACTTGCTAGGTGAAACGATGGTGATTTTGAAGGTGACTTACATATGCATCAGGCCTGCTTCACCCTCTATATCCAAACACAAGCGATCAGGACGTCACGAACAAAAAGAAGGAAGTACACGCATATATGCAGTATGTAAGCGTAGATTTGTCGTTAGTTACACGCCATATGTGCGCAGACAATTTGGTGCGACCATTGACGATACATTGCAGTAAAATGCAAGGGAACGTCTATGACAAGCGGTAATGCAATGAAACGAGAACGTACCTATGATTACATCGTATCCCGCAGCCTTGCTATATGGACCAGTCTGTCCGTATCCTGGACAGACAAAGATGAGAGGATTATATCGCTTCGGTGGTCTGCGAAGCTAACCAGTGATACTAGCGTAGATGAGTCGAGGGTTGATCTTCTTGCAATCCTCCCATCCAAGACCCATACTCGCAAGCTTTCCTGGGATGTAATTCTCTACGAGGACATCTGCTTCCTTGATCAACTTATAAACAATCTCTAGTCCTTCAGGTCTCTTCAAATTGACAGTGATCGAGCGCTTGTTACGATTGGCTGTGAGGAAATACGCGGACTCGGGAGGCAAGGAGGGAGCAGGAGCATCCCCGATTATGGGTGCAGCCGGAGGGTGCCATGATCCTGTTTCAGGAAAGGGAAGCGCATGGTACCGAGGCCTTCAGAGTGCATGCCAAAACGAGATGGTAGCTTACTGGTATCATCTCCTCGAGTGTTCTCCTCTACCTTTATGACATCGGCGCCTGAGTACATTCAGCCTGTGTAAGGATCATGTTTCCCTCGGGGGTCCACTACATCGCAGGACGCGTAGTACGCACCGAGGTCGGCAAGAAGCATGGTAGCCAGAGGACCGGCGAGAACTCTGGTCAAGTCTACAATTTTGATACCTTTGAGAGGAGGTGGAATACCGCGTAGTGGCTCATCCGTGTGTGAAGCAGCGGTCTGGATGAAAGCGCGTCTCGAAATGCATGCTCGAGGAACGATCAGATGTCCCGAGTGCAGAGAAACACGACAAGCAATGCGCAAGCTCATGGTGATAGCGAGTAATTGGAATGACGTTCGCAGAGGACGTGACGGTTTTCCGCGAGGATAGGTCAGAACGAGGAGAACCGGGATTCTGTCGGGAGACGGTCGGCCGATGGACCAATCGCAGCAGAGGCAAAGGTCGCCTGAACTCGCCTGAATGGTCCGCTCCTCGACGTCAACAAGCAGTAGGCGCCCAAGCAGTCTGCACCTCTTCTGCTTTCCACTTCTACCACCGCTGCTCGTCCAAAATTTGAGCAGCAAAGCTCTATTCTTTGCTTAATCTCTTTCTTTCCTTCAGTCATGCTGCAGAGGCCACCCGGTTTGCTCAGGCGTTGGCCTTCCGTGGCATTGCGTTGTAGGTGGCAAGGTTACCAGCTCAACTCAATAAGAGCCTATGCTACTGCCAAAACGCCCTCGCCTAACGATGCCTTTGCGACTGGCACCAATGCGTACTATGCTGAGCAGATGTACCGGCATTGGAAAGAGGATCCCAAAGCGGTCCACCCATCTTGGGACGCGTACTTCTCGGGCATGGAAAGAGGCCTTCCAAGTGCGCAAGCTTTCCAACCCCCTCCAAGTCTCGTTTCCTATCCCGCTGGCGGCGCTCCAGCACTGCATGCTGGCGGAGGTGCCGAGCTAGATGACCATCTCAAGGTGAGTTGTTGGTGTACTATATACGTCATATCCCTTTGCGTGCATTTCTCGCTTGAGAGATTATTCACTCGGTGAGCGAGATGAATGTACGATTGCATGAGCTGTAGAAGTCCCTCATTCGTTGAGGGCTATTTGAGATACTCTTTCTCCTGCATATTCTGCGCCTGATGGGCCTTTCTAATGTTCGATTTGATTTCTCGTGGAGATGACGCTTGCCTGGCTTGAGCGAGTTGGTACTCTGTGGCTTGTGTTCTACGATGAAGAAGGGAATCGGTACAGTGCGTTGTTTGGTAGCAACGGTCCCCAATGCAGACATGTAGTAGTGGTGTTCAGCTGTGGCTGGAATAGTCAACGCTACTTTACGAGTTCGGCCCCTTCTGGCGATCTTCTACCTTCACCATTGCAACCTTTGGGATACAAGCATGGTCGTTCACGGGTCAGTGTTCAATGCTAATCTAACAATTATCTCCACAGGTTCAATTGCTCGTTCGTGCTTACCAAGTTCGCGGCCACCATGTCGCCGATCTGGACCCTTTGGGCATCCTCGACCCTGACTTGAGTAATGCCTATCCTCCCGAATTGGAGCTCAGTCGATACGGGTTCACTGAGCGCGATCTCGAAAAGCAAATCACTCTTGGACCCGGTATCCTTCCCCACTTTGCCACCGAAGACAGGAAAACAATGTCATTAGGCGAAATCATCAAGGTCTGCAAACGTATCTACTGTAAGTAGCTTAATACGCCTCTCAGAGCACGTCGTTTGATGGCGACTTCTCTGCAGGTGGTGCAATTGGTATCCAGTATGTGCACATTCCCGACAAGGAGCAGTGCGACTGGATTCGTGAGCGTATCGAGATCCCAAAGCCATGGAACTACACGGTCGAGGAGAAGCGCATGGTCCTCGACCGTCTGATCTGGTCCGAGTCTTTTGAAAAATTCATGGCGAGCAAATACCCCAACGAGAAGCGTTTCGGTCTCGAGGGTTGCGAAGCTCTCATTCCCGGTATGAAGGCCCTCATTGACCGCTCGGTCGAACACGGTGTCAAGCACGTCACAATGGGCATGCCCCACCGTGGGCGTCTTAACGTATTGGCGAACGTCATCAGAAAACCCATTGAAGCTATCTTGAATGAATTCTCTGGGACTGCCGACGATGACGATTTCCCTGCTGGTGACGTGAAGTACCATCTTGGCGCCAACTACGTCCGACCGACGCCGTCTGGCAAGAAGGTGTCCTTGTCACTCGTGGCCAACCCTTCACATTTAGAAGCTGAGGATCCTGTTGTGCTCGGAAAGACTAGAGCATTGCAGTACTTTGAGAACGACGAGGGGAACCACTCCACCGCGATGGGCGTTTTGCTTCATGGTGACGCGGCGTTCGCTGGCCAGGGTGTCGTTTACGAGACTATGGGCTTCCACAACCTACCCTACTACGGCACCGGAGGCACGGTCCACTTGATTGTCAATAACCAAATTGGCTTCACCACTGACCCTCGTTTCGCACGTTCCACACCTTACCCGTCCGACCTTGCCAAGGCCATCGACGCGCCGATCTTCCACGTGAATGGCGATAACGTCGAGGCTGTCAACTTTGTGTGCCAGCTTGCGGCAGATTGGCGTGCCAAGTGGAAGAAGGATGTCGTGATTGACATCGTTTGCTACCGTCGTTACGGCCACAACGAGACTGACCAGCCGAGCTTCACTCAGCCTCGCATGTACAAGGCCATTGAGAAGCACCCGTCTCCATTGACCATCTACAGCAAGCGCCTCATTGAACGGGGTACGTTCACTCAGACTGACATTGAGGAGCACCGCAAGTGGGTGTGGAGCATGTTGGAGAAGGCGGCCGCCGGTGCTAAAGATTACGTGCCGACGAGTAAGGAGTGGTTGTCTGCGGCATGGCCGGGGTTCCCCTCGCCGAAACAATTGGCTGAGGAAACCTTGCCCACTGCCGATACTGGATCAAACGAGGAGTTGCTGAAGAAGATCGGCAAGGCGATCAGTTCATTCCCTGAAGGGTTCCACCCTCACAGGAACTTGGCTCGTATTCTCGTTAATCGGAGCAAGACCGTTGAGGAAGGTAAGGGTATTGATTGGGCTACTGCTGAAGCTCTCGCTTTCGGTTCGCTCGCGCTCGACAAGATCCACGTCCGTTTATCCGGTCAAGATGTTGAGCGTGGTACCTTCTCCCAACGTCACGCCGTTGTCCATGATCAGGAGACCGAACAGCAGTACATCCCATTAAACGACCTCGGCAGCAACCAAGCAAAATTCGTCGTCTGCAACTCGTCGTTGTCCGAATTCGGCTGTCTCGGATTCGAGTTGGGTTACTCGCTTGTCTCACCTGACGCGTTGTCCATTTGGGAAGCTCAGTTTGGCGACTTTGCGAACAATGCACAATGTATCACTGACCAGTTCATCGCAAGTGGTGAGAGGAAATGGTTGCAGCGGACTGGTTTGGTCGTGAACTTGCCCCATGGTTTCGATGGTCAGGGGCCGGAGCACTCAAGTGGAAGAATTGAACGGTTCCTCCAGTTGTGTGATGACCATCCAGATGTCTTCCCTTCACCGGAGAAGGTTGAGCGTCAACACCAGGATTGCAACATGCAAATTGTCTACCCTACGTGAGTGTTTTCGGTGTTGTTTGAAATGGGAGCTTTTGTCTGACTATGGTCTGTTTCATAGCACCCCCGCGAACTACGTGAGTTGATATGTTGTCAAGACATTGAGTGGAATGTTCTAACATTTGGTTTGTAGTTCCACGTCCTCCGCCGTCAAATCTACCGTGACTTCCGTAAACCAGTACGTTTTGACATCCTAACTTTCTCTCACTTCATTGCTCATAATACACTATTTAGTTGATCGTATTCTTCTCAAAATGGTTGCTTCGTCATCCCAAAGCCAGGTCTGAGCTTTCTGAAATGATCGGCGACACTCACTTCGAGCGCTACATCCCCGATCCTCATCCCGAACATCTGGTTGCCCCTGAACAAGTTAGACGGCACGTTCTTTGCTCTGGTACGACTATTTGTTTCTCTGTTTCAGATAATGAACAATTTTTCATCCTTGTCATTCTATAGGTCAGGTCTACCAGTACCTCATTGCGGAACGTGAAGCTCGTGGTATCAAGGATGTTGTCATCAGCCGATTGGAGCAGATTTCGCCCTTCCCCTACGACTTGGTTCGCGCTTCACTTCACACACTGACTCAGGGAAACACGCTGACATCTTTTTGAATAGCTCACTCCTCACCTTGATAAATACCCCAACGCTGACCTTCTCTACTGCCAAGAGGAGCCGCTCAACAACGGATGCTGGACTTACGTTGCACCTCGTATCTTGACCGCTGCTAACCAGACTGAGAACCACAAGGGCAAGTACCCATTGTATGCTGGTCGTGAACCTACCAGCTCCGTTGCCACTGGTAGCAAGGTAAGCGTCGTCTTCTCTTACGTTACATGTTTTTAAAGCGACTCACGCATTTGTTGCAGGCCCTTCACAAGAAGCAGATCGAGTCATTCCTCGACCAGGCCTTCTCATTATAAATTAGACTTTGCGACGCATGCAGACTACAGTAACTTGTTTTTGTTTTGTTTTGTTTTTATCATCCATGGTACTTGTTTTTGGACACTAATGCAAGAATAATATTCACTCTGAATGTACAATGTGTGTAGAGTGAGATAAAAAGACACATTGTAGCAAAGAAAAAAAGATCAGAAGGAAAGCAAAGAGATTGGGAGCAATCATTCTTTTCTCCTCCGTTTGCTGCTCCTACCTTCTTCCTTCTCAGTCTCTCGCTTGCTCTTCATGCCAGCAGCGCGCATGTACTCTTTTCGCTTTTCCTTGTCCTTTTCGCTTTTCTTCGCTTCCTCCTTTGCCACCTTCTTCCGATGCACCTCCTTCCGCTCGTTCTGCTTCTCTCTCCTCCGTACCACCTGATCCTTGCGCAACGCCCTGATTTGCTGCAACAGCGCAATCGCCTTCTTCTCCTCTGGCTCGAGCACCACGGCACGTTTCTGCATGTAAGTCTGTCGTTGCTGAGGCTTGATGACCTTAGGTTTTGACGCATAAGGAAGGTTGGACTGCAACTTCTTGGGTACTTTTAGAGGATTGAATCGTCGTGCTGAACGCTCGACCTTCTTGTATGTCGAGTTGACGTTCAGAGGCGTCTTCACACCTTCCTCGTGTCGTACTTGACCAGTCAGTCGCATGCCTTGCCATGCGCCCTTATTGGACAGTAACAAAGAAGTGACAGGGTTGTAAAACTTGCGAGGCTGTATTGAATACCAAGCACGAAGGAAGACGATGTCTGTAAAGCAGCAATTAATACAAATGTCTTGGCTGTTAGGCAGACGCAAGAACTACGTACCGCTCATGAGCAACTTATCCTCGAAGGTCGCTCGGAAAGAACCCTCTGGCTTTGCTAGCGCCTTCTTGATCTGTCCACGAATACCGGACACAGTCCGGATATTGGCACCCTCGAATTTGGCTACCTCAAGAGCACTATTGAACATATCCTTGATGAACGCGGTGTTCTTGAATATCTTGTACGGCACGCCAGTCAACTTCAATTTCTTCACAATCTTCGTTGACCTGTCGATATCCAAGACAACGCCTGTTGCCGACACTCTGAAGCCTGGCGTGCTACCAGAAAGCGAGTTGAACGTGCAGAACCCGGTATTTGGTAGCGCCACGGGTCCATAGAAGGTAGCGTAGCAGTGCATATGTTCTGGAGTGTACTTGAGCATACGCATTCGGATGGAGTGGTCATCGAGGGAATAGATAGGGATACTCTGGAATCGTCTCCAGCCCAAGGAGAAAATGAGGGGGTCGTTGGTCTTCAGCGTCTTAGTGTACCAACGATGACGCTTTATTCTGACTTGCAGGTAACCGAATCGTTCTTCAGCGGGGAGGAGACCGCCAATGATGATCGGGTAGGTTGGATCGAAGTTCTCGATCATCTCGCAAGGAACATCGGCAAGTTCAATACGGACATACGTTCCAGGACGATAACCTTCCACAAGTGCACGAGCCTCTTCGTCAACGTCTTCGAACTCGGCACGATTGACCTCAAGCTGTCGAGCCATTTCGTCTTTCTTCTCCTCATAGAAGTCCATCTTGGAGCTTTCTGGATCGTCATACTGCTCATCGAACTTACGCTTGAGGGCTTCCTTCTTGGCAGCAAGAACAGCAGCCTCAGAATCCTCGGCTTGAGCTTCACCCTCGCCATCTCCTTGGGCCTCGAGGTCCTCGAAGTCGCCGCCTTCAAGATCCTCGTACGCATCATCGCCGTTAGGTTGTGCCTCAGACGAACCTCCAGTAATGAAAAGCTTCCGTATTGAATCAAGAAGCTCTTCGTCTTCCCACCGTTTCAGGTCGTCCTCGTTCAAAGGCTCCTTCGACATGTCCTTGTCCTCATCCTCAGCATTCACGCCAGAACGAGACTTGACTGCGAAGAACTCGTCAGCCATATCATCATCATCCCGATCTTGTAAGGCATTAGGATTATCTTCTCTCTCAAGGATTTGTTCTGGCGATAGCGAGGAGTTGTATATGAGCGATATCCAGTCTTTCCGCTTCTTCCGTCTTGAATGCTGCTCGTATGCTGCCAAGGCCTTAGCTCCAAGATTAGCTTTCCACTGCGGCACTTCCTCGCCACCAGATATCTCCTCCTCGTCTTCGTCAGACTGAATGTCTACGCCTTCCTCGTCAAAGTGAACGCGGCGACTGTCCTCTAGATCGTCTTCCTCGTCTTGGTCACCAAGGTCGGAATCACTTTCGGCATATTCGACGTCTTTACTTTGACGATCGAGTTTCGACTTGTAATCATGCGTCGAACGCCGTACAACTCGTGGTGCGGAGCGACCTCGGTCACCTTCCTCGCCAACTTCATTGTCCTCTGGTTCCGATAACTCATCCTCCTCTGAGTCAATCTGGGACTCGAAGTTCTCCTCCACGCCGGAACCTTCATCGAAGCCCTCGTCTTCAGACCCCTCATCCAGATCGTGTTCAACCCCTTCCTCATCTGAACCAGATTCTTCATCATCGCTGTAATGTTGACGACTTGGACCTGGGTCAACCGCGAGTGGTTTAGACGATGAGCCGAAGAGCTTGATCTGACTCCGAGCGACAGCATCTTCTAAGGTTGCACCGACATCCTGTAGATCCATAACCATTCTCTCGCCCTCACCCTGTGGGACTACAAATACATCAGTCTCATGAAAGAGCGCATATACGCGTATAGTTACTCACTATCTGTGTTCCCTCGAGTAAAGCTTCCAGGAACATTGATGTATACAGCGTCCTTGTCGTAGATGACACCACCGACGTCGCTCATGGGCGCATGGATCAAGAGCTTCTTCTTCTCACTCAACTTTCTCCGCTTTTCCGACTCAGCGTCAGGTAGCGGACAAGGATCTCCAAGTTTTGTGACACTTTTGGCATCAAGATCGCCCACACCAGGCACATGGACTTTCGTCCCTAGACGGAGATTTGTACCTCGGAGGTAGCCATACAGCGTCACGGTACGGTCGCATTTGCCTTTCGACTCACGAATTTGTTCTCGAGGCGTAAGGTCTTCCAGACGGTCGGCGAGCAGGTAAGGGTGAGAGTTTCGGAACACGAGTGGGCGGAACTTCATGACTGAAATGAAACGAGACAGGTTGAGGATTTCTGTATCAGGGTATCGACCATTGAGAACACCGGAAAGGTAGAAAAGCTTTGCGCCTTGGTATATTTCCGTCCAGAAACGCTTTTTGAGAGCTTTCTTTGTGTCACGTAGCGTCGCAGCTTTTTTGACAAGGTCCAGGTGCGATAACACACCAATGACTTTTGGGAATCCATGTGATTGGAGGATGTTGAGGAACTCGAAAGTTTCCTAGCGTGACTGGTTAGAACCTTATTCAAACACATAGTGAGTATAACACGCACCATCTCGAAGCCATATGACCCATCGACCATTAACAACACCAAATCCGCAATCTTCGCAATGTCAATCATCGAGTTCAAGTCATTATTGCACTCAATGAACGTTATCCGTTTCTTCTTCCCGCTGACAACAGTGACAGGTCCCTGAACCTGATTCAGAGTTTGCTTCGTATACCTCCTTACGAGACTTTTAAGCAAAGTGGTCTTTCCAACTCCAGGAGGACCGACAACAGCGACAATGACGGGTGGAGGTTGGTCATCTGGAGTACGGTTAACGAGAGGGACGTGTAAACGAGTCTGATCCCGTTCTACATTTCGTCGACCTTGTCTGTCTGCTCGTATACCAGACTTTGGAGCGAAAGCCTACGGAAGACACGATCTCAAGCATAAACGTACTTCCAGGACCATAGAAAAGGAAATTATGCACCTTTTCGTTAAAACCCTTTTGTTTCTCCTTCCCTTTGCCCTTCTTCTTTTCCGCCTTTGCACCAGATTGTGAAGGGCGGTGAGCCTTATGTGCTCGGTCGTCCATAGCGAGCAAGTGGTAATGTACAGAAGGCTCAGCCAAGAACCTGACCGAACTTTTTGAAGCTCGAATTGGTGCTTCGATGATCGAGATTCGGGTTAGGGTCATGCATTAGTTGCTGACTAAGCGAGCGCTTTATAGTGTTGTTCCCACTTTGGCAATCAGTACTTGCAAGACTTCAAAGCTTGCAGGCCGTGTGAAAGAAACCACGGTGGTGCTTACACTCACTCCATTTACTTACGAGAGCCCAAATATTCGAGACGTCGGCGTAAGATCCGGGACGGCAGTAACACAGACTCGCTACACCTAGACAGCATCTTTTTAGAAAGTTTACAACATTCGTGGAATGAAGAAAAATCTAAGAATGTAAGCCCAGAATCCGATACACAGACAGAATAAAACACAAAGTAAGAGAGACACATAATGGATGTGATAATACAGAAGGAGACGCAAGAAGATCATCAGGAAAAGTCATTAAGTTCATGTCTGAGTGTGAAATTCACGAAGAGCGGGAAGCGTGGTGACAGTGGCGCACGATCACGAACTTGAGGCCTTCCGGATGATGACCAGGAGTCCGTCGGAGTGCGCAGAGAAGATGGCATCCACCATGATCTCGTCACCAGGGGCGGATGGTTTTTGGTACTCGCGTACACGGAGAGGTGATGAGAGGTCACGACGGGAGTGTGAGCGCGCTCGAGAAGGGTGTGACTGAGAACGAGCGGAGTTCGAGGGTGGGCTTCTTCGAGTCCGCGAAGAAGGGACATCTGTTCTGAGGCTGACGGGATTAAGGACGTTGAGAATAAAATGAAAGTCAGAGAAAAGTTGACTCATGAGTATGAGGCAAAGAAAATAATGGGGTAAAACGTACCTAGAGTCTCGTCCCCGTACACAGATCGCGAACTTGCCAAACCCAAACCCACCATCACTCGGCTGACCGCGTTCATTCACTCCCCAACCCTTGACAACATCTATCCAGTTCCTGACAAGGTCTTCATGTCTTGGCGTGACAAAGTCAAAGAAACTCCTTCCCATGACAGTCTCCGGTGGCAATATACTGTCATTTGCGCAGTAATGAATACCGCATCGCTCAGAGAAACGGTCAAGAATGAGTGAGGTTCGGACGGACTGGTGTGGGAGTGGGTTGAAGCGCATTGGCGGTGAATGTGATGGATCATCGACGTCAGGCCCATTTCCGCGGCCAGGTGGGGCGAGAATGGGACAAGGAGGCATTGGATTTGGGTCATTCCATCTCTAAGGCCGCAGCAAGGAACAGTTCATTCAGTGGTGCGTCAAAGCCTCACAAGAAGGTAAACTTACTCTGAATTCGAAATCCCTGGCTGAAGGCGTAATGACAGTCACCTCTTGTGCAGTGGAGTTATTGTGCATGGCCCTCGGACCGGGAGACGCAAATGAAACGCTACCCACTAGGACGTTCTGGCACACGGTGCGAGTCTGGGAGGGTGAACGAGTAGCAATGCGTATCCATCGTGGATCTAATTCAGAATTGCGTCTGAGAAGGTGTTAAAATAAACGGCGTACAATTGAACAGAGTATATATCCTTTGCATGGATCTTTGTGCTTCATGCGGAGGTACGCTAATGTCGCAGCCTTGTCCTGCTTGATTGTGTCGTAATGCATTTTGCGAACCTGAGCAAGCTCGTCTGGATGGACGAGTCCTAGCGAAGGTCTGCCGATGAGCTCTCGCGGTTCGAAACCTATTGGGCATGATGGGTGAAATGTGGCGTCGCGGGAAAAGAAAAACAAGTTGCGTACCTAGCAGATCCTGGACAGATTCTGAAGCATAAACCCAACGTGCCTGTGGAAAGAGAAGGCGTTCAGCCAGATCGCATTGCAGGGTGGCGCATGCCCTACATCTTCTGTGAAATCTACAATCCCGACTATACATCAAGACCATTCAGCTCGATCATGATGTCCGACACCGAGAAGAACGCACTGAAGGAGACATGGGAGGAAACCGAGTCCATCGTCGGCGGAGGGCGGAAAAGTCGGTCGAGAGGTGAGAAGAAGGCGAATGAATGGGGCACTCTACAGCGGCGGGGGGACAGGGTGTGGCAAAGAGAAGCAGGTTAGGCAGAGAACAGAAGGGGTGTCTCGACCCGGAATGACAGCAGCTCCAGCTGGCTTTATACTTCTGACAGAAATGAAGCCTGTAGGGTATGCGAAAGTACGGTAGAAGCTCGTGTCAAGAAAAATACCTGCAAAGGAAGGACAAATTGCGGGAAAACACATCGATACCGCATTATGTACTGTGTTGTTGCAGTACCTGCGCCATGCCTATACAAGGCATCGAGATCTCGGTAAAGCAGACCATACATCTCACTTGACGCACAATTTGTTTTCACTCACTCAGCTCAACGCACAACTCAAACGGATTCTGCGTTGCAAAAAGATATAGAGTAAGACCAGAATGTTCGTGTTCTTGACGTTGGAAGCTCGGTCCACGCAGGAGAGTTTCCGAAGTTGGCGAGCAATCCAGTCCAGTGGTACGAGCGTCTTCGGATAGAGTATAGATCGCTTGCGCATTGGATCTTCCCACGAGTTATCAGTGACTTCCAATAAACTTGCTGAGCGTCTTGAGGACTGCAGCTTCGTCTTCTGTTGACGTTCAAACGTTCAGCTGGACGTAGGCTTTGAAAATTTCTGCTTCTACGTTCGGATTCAAGCTTCCACTGGGACCAAACAGCATGTGGTCGACTGCTCGTGAGATCGCAGAAGGCGACCTTGTAATTGTCTGGATGGTGAGTTCTTTTTTTTTTGCTGGAAGTGCATGTGTATGTCGTATTATCAACAGTGTTCCTGCGGACGGCATCCCGGATGTTCTTTGTCATCTTTGTACATACATTTCTGACGGTCATCATCTGATTAGACCCGTGATCTTGTCCAACCGCTTGCCATCTCCTCGGGAAAAGAGCTAAACACCAGGTTCGGCGTATATCGCCATGCGGAGCTGATTGGTGTTCCTTACGGTTCAAAAATTGGCTCTCGAAATGGCAAAGGCTTTATTCATCTTCTGCGGCCAACACCAGAGTTGTGGACACTTGCTCTGCCTCACCGAACACAGATTCTCTATCTGGCGGATATCGCCTTCATCACTTCCTGGCTAGACATCAAGCCAGGGAGTCATGTAATTGAAGCCGGTACGTCATCATCTGCGTCAGTTCTATTCCTTTGCCTCTTGAAAATTTTGCACGTATGTTTGCTGGCAGGGCCAATAGCCCACCACCCGAGTAGCGGCTTGTGTTTCATTTCGGTGACAATGTTTCTCGTTCCGACGCCCGGCGTATGTTTTCCTTTGAGTAGTTATGCTACTCTTTTTGTGGCTCCCGCGGACATTTTGAATGTTTCTCCTCGCAACCGTTCAGCTGCGTATCTGCCCGTGTGCACATTTATTTGCACGTTCCTACTGCCAAGCGTCTGTCTCGGCATCTGATTAAATTCACTCACACCATTATTTGCTCCCAGGTACCGGTTCAGGTTCATTCTCTCATTCCACCGCACGCACTGTTGGCCCAACTGGTCACCTGTGGTCGTATGAATTCCACGAGGCGCGTGCCAACAAAGCCAGGTAAGGATCCCAGCCAATGAACGACCCCCATCGCCACTCTTTTCCAAAAATGGCAGTTCTTGTAGTTCCCGGCCTATTGACATGTAGAGATTCGCGTCGGTATCTTGCGCTACGATTTTCGCTCAAGATCAGTGCGGCTTTTTGGATCTGAGCCCTCGTGGCTTTTGCCGGGGAGCCAGTTTGACGACTTCGAGAGCGATCTGATCTTGTCAATTGGCAATGCCCAAAAAGCTATCATTGGCGGCTCCGGATCGCTCTCGCTTCGGAGGTGTTTTGGATGTACACCGGTCACGCATCGCGCTCGTTTCTACTTCTGCAATGCTTGTGCTGAATGTTATTTCTTTTGACAGAGAAGAATTCTCCAGCCATGGTATGGATGAGATTGTTACGTTAACACACCGGAACGTTTGCAAGGAGGGATTCACAGTGGTGGATACTGTAGACTCAGGTGGCGTTGCCCCCTCATGCATTCTACGAAGATGAGTTGAAAACCTGATATATTGTTTCTTTGCAGTATTTTTGGATTTGCCTGCACCCTGGGACGCCGTTGAACATGCCAAGAAGGCCCTTCGCGTGAGTACTGTAGTATGAAGTTAGTTCAAAATTTGACACATCAACGATCATTCTGTAGAAGGATCGCGCTACGCGGATATGTTGCTTCAGCCCATGTATGGAACAAGTCCAGCGGACTATCATCGCTCTGAATGATGCCGGCTTCACTGGTGAGTCCTCCGCCGATCTGTCGGACGCTCTTGGAAGTAATGTTAATGTTTACGTTTCTCCGCGACCTATCTCGACCTATTTTTCTCATGTTATCAGAAATCACCATGTACGAAACATTAATCCGCCCCCACCAAGTCGACGTGACCCCGCCACTGCCTACCGTCAGCACCATCGGCAACCAACTGAAGGAAATGGAGGCACGCCGCGAGGCAAAGCGTCTTCGACAGATTGCAAATTCCCGCTCAAGAGGAGACAAGCGCAAACGCGAAGAGACAGAGGACAGCGCTGAGGACCAATCAGCAGAAAAGCGACACGCAGATGAAGTAGATGGTTCTGGTAAGAGGGTCAGGACGGAAGTGTCTGTAACACAGGAGTTGGATGCAACCCTCACTGAACAACCAACGACAGCACGTAGAGCAAACGCCGTGACAACAACATCAGACGCAGGTGCCGGGCCAGGAACTGATGGTCAAAACCTCACCGCTCATGTCGTAAAAGAGGAGACTCCGGAATCGGGTTTGCCGCCCTCGAAACCGAGTGTTTCAAAAGCCTTCCCAGAAGTCCGAGGACACACGTCCTACCTGACGTTCGCAATTTTGCTTCCTGCCTCAGCGATCGCGGAAGCTTCTACCAACATGGAGTCGCCTACAACGGAGCCTACACCTGAAGCAGAGGTTACACCCGCAACCTCATGACACAGGCATTGGACGCCGCCTCATAGGATACCGTTTAGTCCGTCTACGAAAGGGTACATTAAATGGTGTGTATAGTAGCTGAACATACGTCTAGAGTACTAGTGTGGGTAGATATGATATTGTATAACATACAAACTTGGTATACAGGGACGGAGATGAAAAGGCACAGGAGTCACTCTGCTACAGCCTTCCGGTATGCCTCCTCCAACTCCCTTTCCTCCGCTAACATGCTTTCACTCTTCCCCTTTCGAGCACGGAGCACTCGATCAGATTTCACCACCGGCGGTGGAGCCGGTTTTACTCGTGTCCGTTTCGATGGCGTAGGCACGACATCTTGCACCTCATCTGTCTCCACATCTGATTCAACGTCCTCTCTAGTCCGTTTGCGAGACTTTTGAGGCGTCTTCTCCTTTGCTGTCTTGGCAGAACGAGGAGTGCTAGTGCCGCTACGAGTACGTGCTCTGCTTCTGGGAGTACTCTTCCCGCTGGCCTTTTCGAGAGCACGTTGAGCAACAGATGGAGGTGGAGGTGAAGGGAAATATTCGACCTCGTCGACGAGCGGTGCCTCTTTCGGTTGACGTTCAGCGGCCTCGGCCAGTTCACGCATCGACATTGGTACTCCACCAATAGCTGCTCCGCCGTTGGGTATGGGAACTACTTCCAGCTCTTCCTCGCCTTCGCTATCTGGGATTTCTTCCAGGGATAATGGTACGCCATTAGATGGACCGGCATGTTCCTGGACGTTGTCGGCGGCACTGGGCGGTTGCAACGATGATGGTGATGGTGACTTCGGTGCAGCGTATACACTGCGAGGCAACGAATACGGCTGTACGACGTCGTCCGCACTGGTGAGGAAGCCACCAGCAGCTGGTACATGCTATTTTTCTTTCTTTCAATTCCATCAAAGACCTTCAGCTTCCATGGTTGACTCACCTCTTCATCCGCTTCTTCAATCGGCTTCTCGCCTTCGGTTGTTGCTTGCGGTTCCCGGTCTGCGTACTGTTCTTGTAGCCGTTGCCGGATACGCAAACCTTGAATGAGACGAGTCCACCGTTTGAGGACACGGTCCTGACGCTTAGCTTGACGTTTCTTCTCCGCCTCCTGTTCAGCCTCCCGGTAGGCCTCAAGCACGGCGTCTTCGTTCTCAGCTGCCACAACGATACCAGTGATGACGGGGAAAGCACGTCGTTTCTTGAATTCAAAACCAGTCTAGCGGTCAAGTACTCAAGTGAGATTTCTGCATGGATTCAGTAAATCGTAGAACTTACGACAGCCTCCGCATAATCAAAACCCAGTTGCCTTGCAATCTTAGCTGCGCCCTTGTCTGATTGAAATGTGAGCTAGAGATCGGAATAATATTAGGGAGGGGTTCAAAGTTGGATGCACACCGCAGCACGCACCCCCGTAGCACACTGGAATTTGCCGATGCTACGGGGGTGCGCGCTACGGGGTGCGGCCAACTTTGAATGCCCCCAATGAAAAACAAATAGTCTTACGAGGAATATATGCTGCCCCGGCCGGTAACATGGTCGGGACGTACAGGTCAATGTTACCGAAATCATTCTTGGGTATCTTGCCCTGCAATTCCGAAGATGTTACTTTATCAAATGGATCATCAGACAAGGGACATCCACTGACATTGACAACTGGCTCAGGTATGTAGAGCTCGGTCTGATTCTCAGCATAAAGTCCCTGCATGATATCTTTCTCGGCACCGAATCCCTCGCTGCCTTCACCAGCCACTTCCAAACGGTCCGCCATAGCCATTTCGATCGCGCGTTGTTTGTTCACGGTTACTGCGCGTTGTTTCACCCACTTCATCGGTTGACAGCCTTCGCGGACCTTTCGTCCTTGTCGCATCCAATTCTCGGCTGTCTTGAGGGAGAGGACGTTAGACCTGGGATAGACTGGTTCTCCTCGGAATTTGCCTATCTCTGTCAAGGGATGGATCACTTCATCTCGCTTTAAATGTCTAGCAAGGACGTATCTAGAGTAGAACTGCGTCAATTCCATTCGACATCTTACATCTGTATGTGCATAAGCACTGACAATGGATGATCCTTGAAACCAATCATTGATGTAGGCATGTGTTCCATCATTTGATTTATGTGAAGTTCCTCTTCCTCCACGTCGTCTCGATTCTGATGCAAATATGAAGCATGAAGTTGTTCTTAACAAATGACACAAACTCACCAAACGATACGGTCGATGGATCGTCGACATGATACGCTCCCACCACTGTTTGCGACCTTTTCCTCCTTGTTGTATCTTCGCAACCTTTGCACCAAACTCTCGAGCATAACGAGGCGTGACGTCGCGGGCATAGCCATCCTCTTCGAAGGCAACCACATAGACCATGCGGTTCTCAACCCTCACATTTCGCTCAGGTTTAATCGCTGCATTTGGATTTGGCGTAGGATCGAATGCTTTGCGTTTGTTGACGATGGCACGTATTGGATCAACGGGTAACCAGCGACCATCTGCGCGAGAAAACACTTCCGTCCAGAAGACAGGAGGTGTCGTTGTGGGATCGGGAGTTCGCTCTCCTGAAATTACAGCATCAATTAGCCTCGCCGTGTGCAGAAGCTAACTGAAAGTCGTATACTCACTCCGACGTTGCTCAACGGGTGCCGAACCTAATCGTTGACCTTTACTCTTCCGTAAGTTGATAACAGGAGGAGCTTTAGCTTTTCCCTGGGCAGATGGGGGAGTCTCGCGACCATCTACACGTAATCCATCACCAGGGAATGCCTTTGCTTTACCTTTGCCATTTGCTCTCGGTGCTGGTGAGCCAGGTATGCTGACTTCCTCCATCTCCATGTCATCGTCTTCTTCTGGCTCTTCTTCATCTTTGCTGACCTCCTTGCCTTTACCCTTGAGTGGTGTCTTCTTTTTCTTGCTTGGAGGTTTCGGTTTACCGACGCTAGCTTTCCATGGGACGCTCTGCAAACTAACGACAAGTCTGGCTGGGATTCGTAGGGCTCTGCACAGCGCTGTGAATAGTTGTGCACTAACGTCTCTGGACCCTCGTCGCATAAGTGCGTGTTTCATAAGACTTTTCGGGCTCCGTATGATTTCGGCATCTTCCTCATCGTCCAAGTCGATAGCACGACCCTTGCCTTTTGGGTCATTCATAGTGGCAGTTTTTCTTTGTACCTCTTCAAAGGTACGATTTCGAATATGGCCTGTAGCTTCAACTTCGAAGAACTCAGTCCACCATTCGACTAAACGGCCTATGGCAGACTCGAACAGTCGGCCTCGCTTGGCGGCTTCGGGCACACGCGACTTGTGAATCATAGCAAAGGAATTTTGGATAGCTAAAGGTGTAAGCGATAATAGTCTAGCCTGTATACATCCTCGATAAGCTATAGATAACTGAACTCAATATTTACAACGCACATGTAATAGTTCATCGTTGATCCACGTATTCCGAATACGGGCATTTCCTATCAATGCTATGGTATGCATCTGATGACAATGCAAACGCGCAACACGCTCGGCTTGGATCTGAGCAGTTCTCTTCCTACACGCGGTCAGCCACACGATGGGAGAATCATTTATGAGTACGTACTTTGCTTCCTCGTCCTTCTTAGGCTTCGTTTGAATGGTAATCTCAATATTCGGGCGAGCTAGACTGGACGGGCCGTCTTGTGTATGATCTCCTACAGACAGGTCTACGGTTTGGTCGTGCTGTGGGACGTCAACCTCCTCCCAGTCGAAGTCATCATCACTGTCAGCATCTGCAACTGAGGTGTTCTCGGTGTACGTCGGAGTAGCCATTCTAGTTACGCGCAAAGCGTCCTAATGTTTTTGCAGTGGAGTGAGGAGTCTTCCAAGTCCCGGGAGACCCTACGAATCGAGAGGATTGGTGAATGACCGCTACAGCTTGGATTCAGACTTCTTCTGTTGAAATCGTGTCGTATTGAGTGACCAGCCCCGAGAAGGAGGGTGATCAAATCAAACCTTCTGTCAAGAGTGTATGTGAGGAAAGTGATCCAGACTGGTTGTTATAAACGCGCAACCGGACGCGGAAGCACTAATGAGTCGCGTCGCGTTGACTCAGCAACACGATCACATGTATCTCACGTAAGTTACAAGGTTCTTAGGCACAAACTCACTCGAGAGTCAATGAAAGGCATTGAATGATTGCGAAACAAGCGAGCTATAGTACAGACAACGCGAGGGTACGAAGCGAAAGCATATGACAAAAGACTAGGAGGAAGTGGTATCGAGTGCTAAGGCTACAAGGGCGAAGGGACGAAGTAATTTACTGGAGAATCGTGAACTTCAACTGCACGTTCTCTCCCTCACCGACCGGCTCGCAAACAACCTGCTCCATGTTGTCGATGATGAAGTGCGCACCGCAGTTCTCGATCTTGCTGCGCTCGTGGCTCGTGCAGACAGCAATGACTGTGGCACCGGAGGCAACACCAGCGCGAATACCCGATGGTGAATCCTCGAAGACAACGCACTTCTTCGCATCAAAACCGAGGCACTTGGCGGCGAGCAGGAAGGGGTCGGGAGCAGGCTTGCCGGCCTTCAATCGCTTGTCGTCAGCAGTGATGGTGACTGGTGGTGGGGTAATGCCGACACGAGTCATGCAACCGTATGCTGTAAAGGAGGAAGGTCAGAATCAAAGTTCAACACGTAACATCATAGAGTTGAAACTTACCATAAGTCTTCGCGCCAGAAGTAGCGACGGCATATCGTCCCTCAGGGATTGAAGAAATCATCCGCTTCACACCAGGAAGGATTTGCACAGAGCGATCAACGGCTGCAGCCTCAAGCTGCCATGCCGCAAGTTGATCTTTCTGCAACTTTTTCTCCTCGGAAGCAACGAAGTCCTGGTGTTGCTCCTCCATAACGGGGTCGTCGAATGTGACAGCATCACGCTCAGGGAGTGCGGACATCGTGAGCACACCCGTGAGACGGGAGAGGAAGGAAGGACGACGGATAGCCGCAAGTTGTTGGAGAGATCCGACGAAAGATGACGCACGCGAACCCGAACGCGACGAAGGTGCCGAGCTCGCGGGTGTAAGTGCGGGTGTGCCAAACTCGGATGAGAAGGGTGAATTATGAAGGGAGTTGGTACGAGAGCCAGGACCGTGCACGTTGTACGCGTCGGCGAAGAAGAGAATAGACTCTTCAAACCTCTGGACCTCATCGTCCATCTCGTGCTCCTTGATATGGGGTTTGAACTGCGAGAGGTTGTCCACGGCGCGCTTGCCGTGAGTAGCAGCGATAACATACGCCGGGTCCTGCCCGATGTCGGTAGCTACTTTGCCCCACGCAGCCTCAACGGCAGCGATAGAATCGGTGAGTGTACCGTCCTGAGAGTGATGGATTAGTAACAACAATACACTACATGGCAGATGTTGGAAAAACTTACCATGTCGAAGAGGACGGCGTCGGCAGAGAAAGTCTTAGTTTGAGAGGACATCTTGGCGCAAGAAAACAATGGAATTGTCAAACGTTAAGAGTGGAGTGAAAACTAGCAGTGGCAGAGCCTGAGTGTTTTGTGTAGGAGATAGGTATGTAGGACGATGCCTGGGCTGGTGAGGAAAAGTGAAAACATTTGGAAGGCCTTATATATGTTTTGAAGTGCGGCTGACGTCAAGGGGTGGCCCTCGGCAACAAATCTGGTTGACATCCCTTTGTGGTCAAGGTGGGGCGGTGGACGGCGTTTTGTCAACGATGTTAACGCGTCCCGAGCCCTCGGAAGGCAAGATAACGATCCATGGTTCAAACGCGGCGCTAAGTAGCGCCTCCCTTACGAGGTTGGCGGCGTCGATACATCGCGTAATGAGAAAGATAAGAAGTTCTGAAACCTAAGCCGTTCCTTGGCTGTACATGCTTCAAGACTTCTGTTGCCGGCATCTAAATGATGAATGGGGTGAACCCATGCCTTCCCATCCGCGCGCAAGCAAACCGTAGCAAAGTTGCTGGAAAGGGGGCATCATCACCTCGAATAGGCAGGTGGCTAAGCAGAGTCGTCGGCTGGCAGGCGGCATCCTGTTCGGGCAACTGCGGAGCCAAAAAAACCCAACGGTCGCGAGGAAGTTTTTGGTGGCGCCACAAAGCCTTCATTGGCAGTGCACAGCTAAATTTGAAGAAAATTGACAATTTTCGAACCCGTCTCGCTGAACGACCTCAACGCGTGAACACCAACGGTCAGCGTGCACTTTGGGAGAGGCGAGCAATAAAATGCTTTGAAGTGGCGTGTTGGAATCGTCTCGGCAATCCAAATGGCAACAGATTCTAACGGAATGAGTTGACACAAGATATGCTTCCTGGGCGTGATGGAGAATGCACCCCAGATGCACGCGTTCACCCAAGCATTGCCCATTGAGAAAGTCGGTCAGATCACTGGGCATCGATTCCCAAAAAGGCAAATCGGGGGCGCTTGATGTAAATGCTTCGCTCGGTTACGGGGGCGACGTGTTGGGGGGAGCGCCGCCGTGGCGGGCATAGTAATTTGGAATTGGACCATATTTGGTAATGCCGTCGTCCCTGGCGGTAACCAAGCCTCTCGTTGTTGCACCCCGAACGGCACCGGGTGTGCTTGAATGAATTGCAACATACAGAAAATTGCCATACCGAAGAAGGAAAAAGGTGCTTCATGTGTTTACCCTTCTAGTGACTGCTCCAGTAAAAAATCTTCTGGTGATATGCTTTACGACGGTTGGAGTGTTAGCCTAATCGGCGATTGAAAGAATACAAGCTACTCCACCAAACAGTGTGAATGTTGCCACCTGGCTGCCACTTACAACTTTTTGTGTTGCCTTGTTCGGGTGTTGTACCCTCAAAACATACAATGAACTTCTGATTCTGATGCATCGGTAACGGAAGTGATCAATACGACGTCAGACAAATAATACTTGCGCCTTAGGGTGCATTTGTGCATTGCCACGGGTGAGTACCACAAAGGACACCGAAGATTGTTCATCTAAGTTTGCGACCATAATAGGGTCGCCACTCGCATTTATGAATGCACCCTAAAGATGTCTTGCAATTCCAGTGGCTAAGTTAGCTGATCACGCTGCTTTTGATACGAGTTGAGTCGGAGGAAGGTTGACACCAACGGGTCGGATATGGGCAGACGTACGGAAATAAACACTCCATCTCCAGAGATCTTCATGTCAAATGCTCGCCTTCCTGAATTTTAAACGTCGGACTTGAATGAGTCGTGAATGAAGATAAGGCTTATCGAGCGATAGCAACACGTTCTGAAAGAATACTGAGTGCGTCATGAAACGAGAGCCACCTATGCCGTTCAGGTGTTGGACGTCGAACAGTTAAGGTTAACACTGAACGAGTGGCTCGACTGTCGGACGTTGAGAACGAATGACCGAGCGCCTCGATCTGAAAGCTAAGCGTCAACGACATCCTTGATCACCACCATTAGCTGAAGATGTCAATTTCAATGTCTCTGTCAGTGGTTGTTCTACGAAGTCTAGTATTCCAGCCATGACCGGACATTTCTACTATCCGAAGACGCTGTCAAGGAAAAGATTGTGGTTCTGGAGAGCTAGAGTATCAATGTACAACGTGTTAGGGTATCCGCTTATACACGGCGGTGCAAATCCCTATCATGAACGATGGTGGGGTACCAAGGAGATAGGGATATATCAAAATGAATGTGTGTTCGGATGGAAAGGTGAGTTATCTCCTATACAAATAACACCCGGGATTGCATGTATGTACAGTATCAGTCTTTGGTAAGATTGCCCGTTGGTCACGACTCCGCCAGATTGTACCTTGATTTGTACTTTTTTTTGTTGATTTGTACACAAGTTGATGCCAGCTTACCGCCGACTACTCTCGGACTACATGGAGTTTCGAGGGGCCGGCGTTATGACAATCCTACTAACGAGTATTGGTTCACAGGACTTACACGTTCGAGTCCTTGGCGCACAAGATAGCTCTCCTGAGGCCATTAATGTAATCATATGATAGAAGCGAGGTACTTTTGCATTTCTTAGGGCACTCAAACCGTGCATCAAGTCGTCTTTCTCAAGTCATGTGCCCGCAGCTAATCCTGAGCTTCTCTTACTCGTACGTGTTCCTGAGATCGCACATGTGTCTCTCTAGCTTGCATGAGATATACAATCGATCTGAGTATGGGCGAAAGGTGCTCAGGTGCGTGCATTCGGTGACTTCATTTGGAAGGCCGGTGTAGTACATTGCTCACGTTCGCTCGATTCAGGTCACCCCACCTGACTCGTGAGCTCGAAGAAGCCTTCAACGGACGTATTTCTGTAGTCTAACCACTTGCCTTCAACGGCCAACAATACAATTACGGAGATGACATGGAGTCTAAACTTCCTTGCCTTTTGCGCAAAGAGCATCCATCGATCAAGTAATCGAAGTTGTGGAGCTCGACTTACATGAAAGCCGTTGAATTTGCTAGCGGCACTGCACTGCTCGCCTGTGATTGTTAGCGGGTCATCTGACGATCTACAGGTCACTTTTGGTGTTCAAACTCTAGCCACGGGGATTCTCCATATATTCTATAAATGACTTGACACTCGGAGACAGCCCTTTCCAATCGACTGTCTTCGATCGTGATAGTCAGGTCGATTAGTACGGCAACGAAGGATCGGCGTGAATCTCGGACTCAACGCTGTACAACCTACGCTTTCTCAAGGTACGATCACGAGTTTTCCGTTCATTAAGTCTCGTGGCTCAATTGTCTCTCAAAGCGTTTCTTTAGGATTGTATTGCTTGTCAGTTATTCAGCTGCGCAGAGAACAAGGGGCACAGAAGACCTGAAGGAGTTAGTTGCTTTCACTGAGTGAAAGGTTGATTGTCCGATATAGCACGGCGTTTGTTAGGTTTGCATAGATCTCCGGCTTCCTATGAGGTGCCTCATCGGTAGCTGTGGGATCCAATGTACCGATTCTCTTACCGGCTTCTCATACGTTTGCGTGGATCCACCGTTTCAAGAGCTCTGGTCAACCCTCAAGGTATCGTACATGCCCAGTCCCTGTCCTAATCTTGTATCAGGAACAGCGTTCTCATCACGGTATGAAGATGCGCAAGATGTGTCATTGGCCATTCTCACATCGGCGCGTGTCCTCGAATGACATCGTCATATGATCTTCATACCTATATACACCCCTCTGCCAACAAACCTTGCGACCGCCAATAACATCAATGTGCCTAATTGATGTCCGCCTCCTCAAAGGTGTGTGTTGACTTCACCGTATAGTTCAAACCTTTTATCTCTTACGTCCTGGCTGTTTGACAAATGGACCATCCCGTCCTATGTTTGACGAACCTTACAGTGCATATGCCCTCGATCTGCGGCGGCTACATTCAAAGAAAGGTTCAAGTCAACAAGTGCAAAGGACGAGACAACTGGCGGGCATGCACTCACACATGGTGCGCAGGTACCAGTCGTCAGTTACTGTATACGCCTTGAAATGGATTCTATGTGTCACAGAACATGATATATCAACAACTCGGGAGATCCTCTGGTGGTTGTCCAAAGGCTATGGATTCGGTAGCGTAACAAACGGACTATTCTTGCTCTTGATCATCGTCAGGGCCCCTGGTTCAAGTGAGTTCATAGGTATCTGCGTTCAAGTACTGACGGAGTTTTCACAAACCGTAGAATGGTCACACCTTGTTTACTTGGAGTTATTTGAAGATCAGCGCATCGGCGTGTACGTCCTAATTTCTCCACGAAATATGGCAATTTAATGCGAATATCACGACACATTCCTCGGTGCTGAGTATTGCACCCGAATGGACACACACGATATTCTCTTCTCACCTCTCGTCCCGACTGTATGGTGCGCGCCCTGTCACCAACGCAGAAGCATTCATGACACATATGTCATTGCAAACGTTTCCGGAACTGTGCAAGATTGCATTATGGTGGTGTGAGTTCATTCACCTCTTATCTGGCTACTTGAAGGATTGTGCAAAGCACTATTTCAAAGTGTCCTACCGACTTCACCGAGGACATGTCTCGGCTGAGCGTTGCCGACTGTCAAGCAAGGAGAACGTACTCCACAAATCACCAAGCAACGCTTCTCGTGATACAACATTGAATATTCATCTTCCTTATTCTCATCATCAGATCCAACGTCAAGCCCTGTTAACGTCTGGCGCAGGTCATGAGTTGACGTGTTCCCCCGACATTTTCACCACATGAATTCCGTCCACGCGTTGCATCGTCGTGGATGGCGGGATTGCCCGTTTCCTGGTCACTTTGTCTGGAGGGACTGCGTCGACACCTGGGAACAGTAGAAACTCTTGGCCCCAAGCGTTTTTCAATTGCCTCTACGAGTATTCTCCGATCGTGTGAATGAGACACGTCGGGTTCTATTTCGACGATGGGTGAACGCTCACTCACCTTTGTCGATAGTGGGACCTTCCCACAGAGACTATGCAACACATCCACGCCTGTCATTTGTCAAGTAGCCTTGACCTTAACGACACAATCCATCGTGAGCAACTTGAATGATTTCTGCGTAGAGGAATGTGTTTTGAGGAGAGATCACTGATTGCTGAACGTTGATCCAATATACCGGGTCCGGTAAGCGCCAGCAGGGTGGCGCTCGCTATTATGGTGCATGCTTTGCTTCCAGGTTCTCCATGAGCTTGAGCTCTCATCTGATGGCGACCTTGTACTCCAGGACTCTTCTTGCTCGACGCTGCTGAGGCGGTTGCTCTCTTTCTTCCCCGCATCCCTTCATTTTCTGTCGTCGTTGAAACGACGCCCTCACACTCCTTTGATTCAACATTCGCTCTTGATCGATTCAGAGTTGATAACATAACACGCGTGCGACTATGCACGATTCAAGTCCCATGAAAATGCGACGACTTCATGCAAAACGGCTGGAAGAGCGAGGCGACCCTCTCATAAAGATCAATCTTGGAAATCCCTCAGCACCTCTCATCGAGCTACCGGTAGACCTTCCAACATTGCCCATTGTTGGACCGTTGCTGGCACCCATCGTGACTCCCTTAATTGGAGGCCCTCCACATACGAATACGCCTGCACCCACTACTCAAGCTCCGACGCCTAATCCTTCTCCTTCTCCTTCTCCCTCTCCTTCTCCCTCTCCTACTCCTACGCCTGCTCCCGCGCCTGCACCTTCGCCGTCTCCTTCGCCGTCTCCTGTACCTCAACAACCACCGCCAAGTTCGCCGCCGTCAAATTCTGGAGGGAATCAGTCAGGTGGCGGAAATGATACCGGTGGCAGCAGTGGAGGTGGAAATGGAAATTCAGGTGGCAATGGGTCAAACAACGGGAGTAATGGAAGCAGCAACAACGGCGGCGCAGGAAGCAGCGACAATGACAACAATGGAGGGCCGATTGCTCCTCCTAGCAGCCCTTCCACACCCAGCGACAATAACGGCGCTAACAACGAGAATGGTTCTTCACTTTCTGGGTCAAGTCCGACCTCAGGGAATTTTCCACCCAATCCATCGGGTTCTTCGGGTTCGTCGTCGTTCGGTTCCAGCAACAGTGGTAACGACGATAGTCAAACTGGCTCCACTCGCCCAACTGCGGTCCCTTCATTCCAAGCAGCAGTTAATGTTCAGGACCCACCTGATGATGTATCTGGTAGTTCTGACATTGTAGATTTCGCAGGGTCATTAACTTCGTGGCCAGAATCTCAGCCATCTGGCAGCCACTCTGACCCTTCACGTGGAAATGGCTCGCCTGGTTCAGGTTCGGATTCGGATTCAGGTTCAACTCATGGTCTGGGAGGTTCAGGTGATGGCAATGGTAGCACTGACCCTGGCTCTGGCTCTCCTAATGGGCCATCCGCACATCATGGTCTCTCCAAAGGTGCAATAATTGCGATTGCGGTAGTTGCTGCTTTGCTAGCAATTCTGTTCTTCTTTCTCATTGCACGTAAATGCTCGCGATCGAAGCGTACCGCCCGCCGACAATGGTGGTCCCGGAACGGAAACGATTATTGTACCACTCCGATCAGCAATGACCAATACTTCGCCAATGCACGTCTGTCGCATCGAAGTAGTTTCGGTACCAACTTCGATCGTGGTGGGCCATTCAGACCGACATCCGACACTGATCCTTTCAACGTCCCATGGCCACCTCTCGCACCGACTTCACCGCCCAACCCAGAAATGGCTCTCAGAAACACATCTGTTCATTCAGTGTCAATCACTGTACCGTCGCCGGCCGCCACCTCACAGCGATCTCAGACACCCGTAATCCGTACGAGCCTGACTGATAGCGACGGCAGTTTGCATTCAGCCTTGTCGTCACCCACAAGGTCTCATTCTGAGCTTTCCCAGTACCTTGCTGTTCCGGAGAGCGCGACCCTCAAGGGTGGTGTCTTATCTGAGGGTCCTATACCTTCTCCTATATCCGTGCGACCTTTCTCACCTACAGAATCCTGGTCATTCCCAACACCTCCCAAAGATGACCTGCGCCGTCAGTCTCAGGCAATGCTCTCGGTCAATCGTTCTCAATCAACTATCCGAGCAGAAACGGCCCGTTCGCGACAGTCGACCGACGATGAGTTCTACAGCGTGGAGAATCCGTTCGCGGATTTCACCAGCGTAGAAACTCATATCACGGCCGATTCTGACAATGCAGAACATTTCGCCGAAATCGAGATCATCAGACGGCCATTTGTGCCTACCCTAGATGATGAGATGGCCGTGACACCTGGTGAAGAGGTCCGCGTGCGAAAGAGGTTTGATGATGGATGGGCGTATGGGGAACAGGTCGGCGATGGCAGACGAGGACTGTTCCCTATCGATTGTTTGCGCATGCCGGATGAGGACCTTCCTGCTTTCCTTGCAGCTAAGCGGCTCAGCAGTTATGCTGGTGCTAAACCTGTCCGAGAGAGTATTATAGGACAGGCGGTTTAGGACTAACTCCTGAGAAATGGCCTCGTTACGGAGGTTCGTTGTTCTGATGTTTGTGGGAGTCCTATCTGATCATGGTTCTTGTTCATCAGCGCGATTGTGTAACACATGGACTATGATGTGCTTGCAGTACACATCGTACCCAGACCCTCGTATACATTTCTACCCAGAAATGAAACTGTATATACCCACTTCCACCTTTATCGCTTTTTCACTGTTTTTCTCTCTCTCTGGCTAACACCAGTGTTGTTTCGTTTAGTCAGTTTTCTAGTTGATTGCTCGACGATATCCATTGGATCTTAACTCTTCATCTGCGATCATCCATTGTAATGTCTTGCTTCCTGTCTTACCGTTGTAATGCTAATTTAACCTGTACATGATTCGCTGCTAGTTGCTTACCCCTTTGTGTTCTACACGCGTCTACATACGTACTGTACATACTTTTTTTCTGTTCATAGCTTCTTGATTTCCTCATTCTTCGTTTGTTAATACCCTTTCCTTTTCGTGTTGTAGGTGTTTGTGTGTGTAGTATTCAACATGATGCGGATCATTCGCACATGTATAGAGCAATACGAACATTTGCTCAGCATCGCGGACGTGACAACACGCAAAAGAATGCGCAAAACGTCATGAATTGTCGTAAAGATGGTGTCCTATACCAAGGCAAACGAGTGGGTCTGACACATAAAATACAAGCTAAAGAGCATAAATGAAAGCAACAGCGATAAACAGGTAAGTCAAAAGTCGGGGTCGCGAGGCTTGGGAAAGGAAGTGATGGGGTGAAACAAGCATCCAAAGCCTTGGGTATGTACAACTTCGATCAACTTTGAATATTGAATCACGGCAGAAAGTGTCCGTAGTCTAGGATCCAAAAGGCATTAACTCCGAATGCGTGAAGTGAGAATGTTGTAGTATAGAATGTGTTGTCCGTGGGAAGTTCTATTGTGTTATAGCGATAGCGAGAGGAGGGGAGCCACAGCCACCAGGGCATACAGACATGAGAGAAGGCGTAATGACTGAGGTGGTGATATTCGGATTGTCCTGTACAGACCATTGATTGCATGAGTTCGCGAGTAGACGTCACAAGGCAAAGACACACGTACGATGACTTCTCAGGTCTCGAGACAATCTTGACCTGCATCACAGCAATGAGACCATCTATTGCTGGTGCTCCATTTGTACCAACACTGAGATAATGGTTGATACCATTACTCGAATTGGAGAGGAGGCCAGAAACGTATTTCACGTCTGTCTGATAAGTGTAACCATCGAACGATGTCTGACCAGAATAGGTTGAGGCATTCGTAAGTTCTGTCGTAGGGATGAGCGAACTTTGGCTCGTGGCATTGCCAATCATCCAGTCCCTATTAGGTGGTCAGCGTTGTCACCACAAAGCGGGTGAAGCGAGCAACAGACCTTCCGAGGTTATACCTGAATATTGTACAATGTAACTTCAGCTGCAGACATGTTCGAGATTGGATTGTTACTCACCCATTCGGAATAATATCGTGCTGCACTGAGTCAAGTGTTAGCGGAAGGGATCCTTGTGGAAGCTTGACGCGCACTCACGGGAAAGAGGCAATTCATACGAAACAGCAAGGAATAGTGCTCCACTTCAAGTCAAAGCATGAGTTTTTGTAAGAACCACAACCGAAACAGACTAACCTGTCCGCGTCATCTCCATCCTGCACCCAAAACCTAAAGTGACCACCACCTTCGATAGTTTCTCTACATGAACCTAATTGAGGATCCCCATAATTCCACCGAATGACTGCGGTTTCGTTTTCTGCAAAGCGCTCAAAAGGTTCATAAACTGAAGTAAACACATCCTGTTCAGACATTGACGTACTGGTTCCATTACCATCCCCTAGGTTTGCAGCTTGGTCGTCACCAAGGTGCTGGCCTAGACATTCGGACGAGTAACCAAAAGATCTATCACATTTTAGAAGTTTAAAACGTATGTTAACGGAAGTAAATGACTTACAAGAAGTAATTTCGTAGACCACCATCTGTCTCTTGATCCTTCAACACGTCGGAATCGGAAAAGCCAGAAATGATGGCATTAAGCGGTTCACCAAGTCCTGCAGGGAACGTCACTGGCACTTGCTACTCAAGCACACCCTTCAGTATGGCCCCAAGATACTACTCCTAAGTGACCATACCGTTAGCATGCTCCCACCCTTGTCCAAGGGGTTGTAGTATCCTTCTGGCGGTACATTCGATCGTCTCAAGAATGGGTTTGGTGGCATGCGTCGGAAGTCAGGAGAATGAGCGTTGGAAAGTGACGGTATACATAGGAGTAAAAAGAAAAGAGACATGGTCGCCATCTGGCGAGGCAAGACGAGAGGTAGTGGAGGAGGAGAAAGCACCTTATCGACTCTGCAAAGCTTGCTATGAAATGGCCCTGCCTAAATTTGGACTCCTTGGAGACGCTCAAGCTCTCAGCCATTATCCTAGTGTTGTTTCCCACATCATGCCATTGTCTTACTGAACTGAGCATGTCGGCGAATTTCTAACGTGTTGCATTCATTCTTATAACATGTAGTGTTTCGCATGAATGGAATTACAAGCCGAGGTGAGCTCCTCCAGCAGGTAGTACATACAGTACTCATTACGCTTGTACCAAAAACTACTCCCGCCCACGGCCGAAAGTTCCCTTTTGAAGCCAGTCGTGCGACATCTGCACAGCAACCGCGAATTGTCAAACTACCCAAATGGCGATGCCCTCAGTGTGCCGCCCAAGGGCGTGTAGCAATCGTGGCCGCCCAGAACCCCACGGAAGAGAAAACAAGGCGGACGTGCCTGCGAACGTTTCGCCTGGAACACCCAAGAAATCATGTGAATCAGTATTGGCATTCACACAAGCACAAAGCACTGAACCAAGCAAGTGCTACACTTACCATTTTCTTCACCAGATCGATTGCAAATAATTGCAACGGTCTCCTTGGCCTGCACGTGTAAAGCCTGTTGGTCGGATGATATCTTGTCATGATCAACCCACAAAGGTCTTAGTCGTAAGGCCCAATAGTTTAATGTGTGCCAGTCGCGCTGTTCATCTGGCTCTTCCCCAGAGTCCAACCACGCATTAAGCAAGATCAAGACGTCAACATTTTGCTCAACACAATGGTCTGCTATTTCGTATGGCCCATCCACTAGACTCCACTCTGCAGGGGGTTGGCTATTTAGATCCATGCAGATTCCAAGACAGACGGTCTTCAAAGGCGGTGGCAGATGCAGGGTCATAAATCCGGTCCCTAGGTTGGGATCAAAACGTAATGGTCGTACATGCGGAGATCGTCCAGTGAGAAGATAAGGCACTTACCAGGTCGTGCCCATGGCATATCCGTCTTGAACAAGTTTGTCTTGCGATAATTCCCAACGAAGTTCCCCTGAGGATCGTACACGACTGCACTATTTGCTCCGACCTGTTGGATTGTTTGGCCATGCTCTATCGTGACCGTTTGAACTTCATGGGGCGCAAGACGTTCCGGATATCCTGCCATGACATAACAGTGCAACCGCTTCGCAAGTTCCGCACAAAATCGAGAGGTAGGACCCTGCATCGGCTCCTCGAGAAACGGAGATATATGCTTTGAGTCAGAGAACACATAACCTAAACATCAACCAGTGTCAGACCGTCAAACATTATCAATAGCACTCAAAAGAAACATACCGGTGAATATCATCTCCGGAAAGCAGACCAAGTCAACGGAATTCGGTCGAAGTCTACATAACACCTCGTGCTCAAATTCATTACTGTCAACAGACGACAAAAACATCTGTTACACACTCGCTGCATAGTTTGGAAGCTTTGGCAATATTTTCCTGCACTTGACCTATCTGATATTGATTAATAGTGAATGGCGGTCTCTCGTCGACACTGGAGACGCGTTATTCGTCAGGCTTACTTTTGGTGTAAATTGTACTACTGCGACTCTTAGCTTAGGGCGCATCTCATGAACTCCGGGAGGTGCCATAGAAGTAAGGGAGTGTAGACGTCTTGCCGGCACACAAGCAAGGCGAGATTTATACCACGAGCCGGCGTTTCGCCTGAAGATTGTCCTGTGCAGTATTGCGATAGAGTTCACCGTGGTATCTGAAGCGATCAGCAGGGTCCAGAGCGAGAGAGAATAGTAGCCAGAGAGGTAGCGTCCTGAGTCACAAGAACTTTGAAAAGCTGAAATGAGATGTCCTTTCGCAAGAGGAAATGATCCGCGGTGTCCCCAGTCAGGTCATTAGCATTCTCTATCGAGTAAGGACAGTAGAAAGTCTATAACCCAGAAAGCGTAGATAACGGTGAAGCAAGCATGAAAATGCTTATTCTCCAAGGTGCCGACAATATTTTGTTGAGCGCAGCGAGAGACTACTGACGAGAAGAGCAAGCTGTAAGCGCCCAAAGTCAGTGCTGACGATAAATCGGCACTTGCCGCGCTTTGGAATTTCTTGCTTGCGAAATCGGTGCCGTTGAGCTCAACGTTGACTGCGACACTCAGACTCATACCGACCCTTACTCATCTCCTTCTCTCTTCAAAAGCTTACCACTTCCTTTGGTGTTGACGTACAACAATGGTACGCCTTTGCCTCGCTGTTTCCTGAATCAGGACTGACCCAAACAATCTTAACCTTTAGAGACCCATTCTTCTCCAAGGTCTGAAAATGGATTCATAAAATTATACTCGAAAAGAGTGACTTATGATTTGGGTTGTTATAGGACATGAGCGTTCGCTCACTCAGATCAAATTCAACGCTGAGGGCGATCTACTCTTCTCCGCTTCAAAAGACTCTGTCATCAATGTTTGGTACACCCACAATGGAGAACGACTAGGAACATACGAGGATCACAATGGAGCTGTTTGGACAATTGACGTTGACTGTACGCATCCTCATGGTTTCTTCACTGACGTTACGTTGATCTTGCTACTCTGTCCATCTCCATTTCCCCTCACATCATGCAGCCCAATCCAGATTCCTCGTCTCCGGCTCAGCAGACAACACTATGCGTCTTTGGTCTGTGCAGACCGGAAAGTGCCTTTATTCATGGGAATTCCCTACGGCCGTTAAGCGTGTAGCTTTTAGCGACGACGATGAACAAGTTGTCTGCATTACAGAACAACGGATGGGTCATCAGGGTGCCATTCGTGTATTCAAAATAAACCGTGAAGGTGATGGTACAGATCGTGCGTCCTCATCTATATTGATTCTCTAGTCGAGATGACGGCCCTAATGTATGATTTATTGACGGCTTGTAGAATCAGAGGAACCGATATCCTTCTTCAACCCCATCGGCTCAAAAGCCGTTGTCTGCGCCTTCTCATATGTTCCCAACCTCATAATTACCGGCCACGAGTCTGGCAAAGTCGCGTTATTTGACTACAAGACTGGAGAGGAGGTCTTGAATAACGAACGAGCACATATGGATGTTGTCACCGACTTGCAACTTAGCCCAGATAGGACATACTTCATTACCAGCAGCAAGGACAAGACTGCACGAGTGAGTGCTTGCGCCAAGTCTGACGCTAGGTTGATTTGGAATGCTAACATTGACTGGATGTAGATTCACGACACGAGAACACTTATGGTCATCAAGACCTTCTCTACCGAAACTCCTCTGAACAGCGCAGCCCTTGCAATTGGCAAGCCATATGTATGTTTGCATAGCGTTCCTGTCTAGAGCATCTCCTCACCGCTGGATTGTACAGGTTCTCCTTGGTGGCGGTCAAGATGCCATGAGCGTCACTACGACGTCACTGCGACAAGGAAAGTTCGAGACTCGATTCTGGCATAAGATCTTCGAAGAGGAGGTTGGCCGAGTAAAGGGTCACTTCGGTCCCGTCAATACGTGCGTCACATCAACATCTTTAACTCTTGACATAACCTCTAACGCTCTTGTATCGACTCATTAGTATTGCTGTATCACCGAAAGGAGATTGTTACGCCTCCGGAGGAGAGGACGGGTTTGTGCGTGTGCACCACTTTGACGAGAGCTACTTCAGGGCGAAGCCATATGGTGACATTGAAGTAGAGCAGTAGAGGTCGCCCGTGTGTTTTCCATTCTCAGTTGTTCATAGTTGCTTTCATGTGCTCTTTTCCTTCTGTAGCAATACAGTGTGAATGTTCGGACTTCGGTTGGACTGTCTGTTTTCGGCGAAACCTTGTTCAATCTGAACTATACCCCCAGGTAATGTATGCTTTGGCCAAAACTGTTACTAATTTCAGTTCTCCGAGGTAGCCTTTTTGGTCTCCTATAGGTAACATTGAACCTAGAGCATACTCACACACCAACACTTGCATGGTTTGCTTGAAATTTGCCATGAAGGTCCGTATTCCAATGCGGTATCTACGCCTTCTCTTCATCGTGCCCGTTCATCCCCTCCCTCGCGCCAACGGCTACTAAGGCCCGCATCGAGCTCGGTCGCCGCGGGGAGCTCTCAGGAGCGTACGAGTGCAACGCGCGTGTCTTCCACCGGACTGTCAGCCACCTCCAAGTAAGTATAAAAGAAGCACGGTAGCCTCTTCCTTCTCTTCACCGTCCCCGCCATGGTTTTCTTCCTACTACCATGTCCTTCATTGCATGCGCCCATCGGGCATGTCTTGAGGGATGGTCACTTGCTCTCTTGTTCTCTTACCTTCCTCCCCTCTCCTCAACCTCGATGATTGAGGTAGAGTCTCCAACGGTATGGTAGATCCATCCCGTTGAGGCATGCTTCCACTGTGTCGCAGTGATGGATGCATGCTGTTCGTTAGGTAAGCTCAACATCTCCTGGTTTTGTTCATCGTGTTGTATTGAGTTGCATTCCCAAAGTTCGATATCTGCCACTCGTGATGTCGAACAGCCTTGCATGTCATGTGTCTTTCCAGCTGGACGTTATGCTACGTAGACATATGCCTATAGGTAAGTTCGACCTGTCTGCTTGATTAGTACCATGTACAGTAGCTGACATCACTGACTAGGCGACTTGGCTCACTGCCAGCCATTTGCGTTCGGTTGATCCACCTCTCAACCAGTTCCGACGCACCCGCCCAGCCTAGCCTCTCCCCTACTCCATGCAGTAGTGCATGTCAGCCTCTCAGTCTCTCCCCAAACTTCACTCGATTCCGCTGTATCTTATTCCTCATATCCCTACGCCTCTCGACATAAGAGACTATCATCGCTGTCCATGTCTGGCTTTCATCTCAACTCGACTTGCCCTCTTCAATGGATAATCAGTGTCGCAGATCATCTACGCGGCACTCATTCTATCCTCCGTGGCCGAGCTTGTCAGCCTCATTACTCACTCATCACCCTTCCGCTTTCCCGGCTTCTTCTCGCCTCCGTGCACGCTGCTCAAGCAGCTTGGCCTCATCCTTGGACCCGTTTGTCGTTATCCTTTTTTATTTGCTGTCGTATTATTGTATCTAGTCCGGACGCCCGATCTAGGGTCATACCAAATACCCTCACATTAGCTTGTGAGGGATGGTTCAACTTATAGTTGAGCCTTCTTGGTATGAGCTTAGACCGGGTGGACCAGGCCGACTCGTCCTCTTTCTGTTCATATCCACAGAGGCTAGTTGTCGGGGAGGGGAAGATCCCCCCTTTTTTCCATAGCCCGGTACTAGGACTTTGCCCTGTGGGCAATGTCTTTGAGTATAGGGTGTCGAATCTTCGGCTCTTTTTCTTTCTTCCTTTTTCTATTCCTATTTTTATAAAACCCATATATCCACCATCGGTACCCACCTCCACCTTGCGATACCCATTATCTATCATCTCTGCATCCACATTTCTATTCCTACTGTCATTACCTGTGCGACTCCTACGTTTTGATGCGATACCTTTCCTATTCTGCCACCACATTTCTATCCCACTGTCATTACCAGGTCTTTTTTTGTTACGGCCTTTCTTTTCCTACATACTTAGTACACTATTTATTCATTCTGATTACTATCCCACTGTCTTTCCTTGTATCTCCTTTGTATGATGAATATCGTCTGTTCTCGTCCTTCGGCGCTCTCGCATGCGTGCTACATGGCTTCACCTTGTTCACGATACCTGCAGATGGCATATATAGTAGTCAGTCGCAATCTCGACACGGTATATGGTTCCGGGTGAATCCGAGAAACTCTTTACTTCTAGGACGAAGCTCGAGCTATTGGTCAACATTGTAGACAGCCTCACTGTGAGGGAGATTTGTTTACGGTGGATTTGAAATCTTTACCAACACCTTTTGGCAACAGTAAATGCCATAGCATTCGAGTACATAATACATTCATTGTCCCAGTCCGAATTCGAGCTTCAGCTTCTCTTTACTACTCGTCAGTACTATATATCTGGTTGTCGAGTCAATCACCGGACGCAGGTGAGGGTTCCATCTTGGGGAACACAGGCTATTGTTGCAATTGAATCAATACGGAAACTGTCGAAAACGAGAACGATGAGACTCACTGCCGGAGATGACGGGAGAGTCGTCAGAGGGTCCAGAGAAGAACTTGCAGCTCGAACCAGTGGTATGGTCTCCGTTGTTTGGAGGGTTGCACGCCGCGACTAAGTGAAACAAATAAGTATATATGACTTCGTCCAGCACGTAGAGAGCTCAATATATTACCTGGGTCAGTGGCGATCAGGGCGGCACGGGGGATGGTGGTGCCTGCTTGAGTCTGACCAGCGAAAAGCATAGCTACGGCGACGACAAAAGTGATGGCTTTGGTGGAGAACATGTTGATAGAGAGAATGGTTTAGTTAGTTGGATTGGCCGCAAAAAGTGAACAGGTGCTTGTTGTTGCAACTTCTCGATGTCGAGCTGCAGGATTTTATACCTTCCGATCCAGTTGAGTTGCTAAGCACGTTATGCAGTGAGCGAAAAAAGACATGAATCACTGTGAGTGGAACAAACAAACTGATACTCCACCGAAAGTGCGAAATCAATATCAAGTGGGACGATGAATATGTAAAGAGCTGGCCGTTCAATATCGAAGTCACTACGGCCAACGTATGCTGCTCCACGGGGCACGACATAACGGACTTGTGATGCGGCTATGAGGAGAGATGAAAGGAAGAGGTTTAGTGGTTGTGAATCAAATTCACACTGTGATTCTGGTACAAACACGTTTAGGGCTCGAACGTAAAATGAACATAAACATTTATAACATCCCACTGAGAGTAACATTTCTCACCTACGATCGCGACACGTACTTAGTTGGATGCCGCACCACCAGTCCTTCTCCCATTTCACCGACACCAACCGACGTGCACAGTGTCGACTCGCACGCACAGCCTACACGCTGTACTATGATTTGGAGCATCTGTTGAATGAAATAGTGACCTTTCATTGGAACCTCCATCGCAACGCATCTAGTTTGGAAAATCACTGGTGAATCACTGGCATTTCTTGACCCCAAATTTACCCCCCGATGTCACGGTTTCATGCATTGATCAGGTTGAAGTGAGTCGGTATCTCAAGCAAGACTCCACGTAGAGGACACAGGACTTGACCGCAGGCCTGTGCTCTAATTTTGTCTCCATTGGATTTCCTAGAAGCGGTCATTTTTGGGTATCTGAAGGCTAACGCGACGCGTTTACACAAGAACTGGAACGCGTCTGTGGCTGTCGAATAACAATTACAATCTCCGACAGACAGCCGAACCTGCCGTCTCTTCAGGCAAGTGAACGTTGAACTCATACATGCGCAGTGAGCTTTCCACACATACAGTAGTTATGCCGGTCCTTGTCGATATGGAGTGCGATTTAGGGTCTTAACAGTCATATACTGGACACGTCTACATCTACATGGCCCCTGCTCCTCAGCTCCATCTTGCACCCCCGTATGTGTATTTCAAGTACTCCGACTGCAGGTTCAATCCAATCACCCTGTAAGCAGCTCATAGCACAATCCCGACGGGGACGAATGGAGCCGTAAAACAGCTAACGCCTGCGGCAGCTTTATTAATTTACAAAACACACGTGGTGCCTTCTATGAGGTACGGACTTGATCGATGCATGATGATACACCGCCTGTAGTCTACAGGTGATCTTCCACAACAAAGGTGTTCAATAGCATGAATAGCCGACATTTAGTCCAGCAGATGCTCCAAAACCGCGGCAAACGCGGTAATACAGTACGGCGAGCAGCATAGAATTCTATTTTCAACAGAGATATAGAGGACGGCTGTGCGCGCGAGTCAACGAATATCTGGTTGACTTCAGTCGTTGTCTACGAATGGCCCGTTGTGTGGCACTTGATTATTCACTCTAGGTGAGCAGAATGTCATGTCGGATGTTTACTCCATTTTCTTGTGTATCTTCCTTAAGCCTGTTATCATGATTCGCATGCGGTTCATATCATATTTCTTCTGGGATAGTGGCACCCTCAGATTCAGGTCACCAACTTTCGTCCACTAAACCTCATCCTTTCATGCTTCCCAGTAGCCGCACCACTACCTCGTTATGTCATATCTTGTGGAGCAGCCCAGGGTGGGCTTGATATTGAACGACCATCTCCTTACATATTCATCGTCCCACTTGATATTGCTTTCGCACTTTCTGTGGAGTATCAATTCGTTTATACTACTCATAGTGATTTATGTCGCTTTTGCTCACTGCATGACGAACCCCCTGAACAACAGCGACTGAGTCCAAAGGTATAAAACCCTGCAGCTCAACGTTGGAAAGATGCAACAAGTGCATCTTCACCTTTGCTATCAATTCAAAAAGCCAAACCATTCTTTCTATCAACATGTTCTCCACCAAAGCTATCACCTTTGTCACCGCCGCAGCGATGCTTTTCGTCGGTCAGGTTCAGGCCGGTATGAATATCCCTCGTGCCGCCTTGATCGCCACTGACCCAGGCAAAACCCTGAGCTTTCTATGTGCTCGATGACGACATATGTACTTATCAATTCTATTAGTCGCGGCGTGTAACCCCCCAAACAATGAAGATCACACAACAGGCTCGAGTTGCAAGTTCTTCTCTGGACCCTCTGACGATTCCCCTGTTATCTCCGGCAGTGAGTCTCATTTGTTCTCGTTTTAACTAAATTATGTATTAATTCGATTGCCACAATAGCCTGTGTTCCCCAAGATGGGACCCTCACCTGCGTCCAGTAATTAATGAACCTCTCTAAATGTATGCATATGTAGACGAGTAGCGAAAGTACTAGTGGGTTCTGGAAGGTCTTGGATGTCACTACAACACACTTCCTTAGCCACGTATGCACTGCCACTTCAGTATGACTCACAATCCATCATATGCATACCGGAGTTGCTCTAGTGCTGTCTAGACCGCGAACTTACTTACATAAAACGATGGGTACACAAGCCGTTCGGAGGCTTTGCCAAATTGGGTTGTTCTAAACCAAATTTAGTAATTCTGCGGGTTAGTAGACTGGTCGGCGGCGGAAAATATTTTGGACGTACTCTTGGCCACTGCCATGCGCTTGGTCGTTTCAATTCGATTTTTTTTTGGCCTCCGCAATGAGATCTGCAAGAATTTTTTTTTCCTAAGCGCACGGGGACTACAGTCAATGAAACACTAAAAACACAAGATAGAACTGATGAGCAGAGGCTCAATGCCAGCGCACAACGGCGCGATCGTGTATTATGCCATTATGCGAGGATTATTGTTATCATGTATGAGATGGAGGAATCTACCTATTGCTACAGAACGTGAGTGAGAGGATGAGTAAGTGTGGTGAGGAGCAATGCTTGAAAGCGTCGACGAGCAAAATGGAAGATAGTAATGAAATAATGCAACAGTAGCGGCATGTTGATGAGGCCCCAAAGCAAACCAAACAGACGAACCCGAAAATGTAGGAAAGCAGTCTCCCCTAACTAATCCGCAACAAGAAGCTTAATGAAAGCAACAAAACAAACAAAATGATGTGTGATAAGATGAACTACTAATGACACGACTCGACTCTTCCACTCCCGCATCGTGTATGATAAAAGTGGAGGAGCCGAACGGGTGAGTAAGCTAGGAAAAACATGAAAAGAATGGTGCGGTACGTGCGTAGCGTTCGTGTGTGTGCGTGCATGCGTGTTGCCTTTAATTTTGAGAATTAGTAGCAAGTTCGTTTCGTGATAGTAATGGTCTATTCTTCCACGTGAGGGGGGTCAACTCTTCCATCGGCCGCGGAGAACCCCCCCCCCCCGTTTCTTCAGCACCGGATTGCTCCCTCTCTGTCCAGGGAAGCAATGCTGACTTCAGGCCATTGAGGTATCCTACTCATCGTTCACCTCCCTCTTCCTCTACCGACACCATGGGCTTGAACAGAGGGACTCCCCACAGAGTCCGGCACGGTCTTGGTTCCTACAGGACGTTCAACGGCAGAAGGTGTAAGGCCTGGATCAGGATCAGGCTTGTCCCACTCATCTAACAACGCCTGGCCCACAGTTGGCTCCAACTCAGTTCCATCTCGAGATACCTTGACCTCCCGATCATGGTTCCAAGGGTTGCGCAAGTGTCGAGTACGATGAAACGGAAGGCGATCTGTGCGAATCCACTCAATCCTGAACGATTCACCCCAGACAGGCCCTTCGTCACGAGGAATTTCTTGCTGCCCAGCCTCCACAGCTCGTCCCTTCCCTTTCGACTCAGCTTCCTCAGTTGGCGGCTCCTGCGATGATTCATCACCTTCCTCCACAGGGACAAGCAAACTCCCTCCCAGTCCAACCATATCCCATCTCTTAACACCGTCATCATCCCTAAGCGGACCCCCAGACCTTTGACCCGGTAAAGGAGCATCGTCAGGAGATGACCTCTCTATGGCGGCTTTCATAGGGGCGCCAGGGTCCAACTCAAACGAATCGTCTCGCCTGAGGAGCGCAGGCTTCAGTTTCCTGACGTCCAAGCTCGCCGTGGGGACAGCCGACGAATGTTTACTGAGCCTACGATACGGGCGACCCATTTCTGCAGGCGCAGATAGGGGTACAGTTGACCTGTCTTGTACAGGAGTGTCGGGAGGTACCGGTAGTGGCAGTGGAGATTCGTCATAAAGACGATTCTCATTCGGTGAAAAGAACGTCGGTGGAGAACGTGCCGCTGTTGGGCTATCTGGCCCGGGAGAAGGTTGAGATAGAGAAGACCCTCGGCGCGTCGATGGAGAATCGGAACGGGAGGCCCACGAGACTTGATGTTCTCCCCGCAGAATCGGACCTGCCATTCTGTGAGAAAAGCCAAGCACCCACGTATCAGTAAATGTGCACCGCGGAATCAATAACCATAGCAGACGCTTACCTGGCGTACCCATAAAACTCTCCGCTTTTGTTGACACTAAAGATGAGGTACACATCCTTACTCGTTCTATACGCCTGGTCGAGGATCCCTTCATTATGCTTCTGTGTCGCCCACAAACCTTTCTGAATGCTCAAATCTAAATCGGACTGAAACGGGACGGGGGGTTAGTAGGCCGTCCATGCGCCTTGTTGATGCCGAGTTGGGCACTTACCTGCGTAAGAGACTTCAGAATGAAATAACGTTTAGGGAAATACTGCTGCAAGATACTAGAACTCGTTGACAACGAGCCAGAGCTGTTCGAATGAAGAGCAGGTCTTCCCCGTCCATGTCGTCGCTGAACTGACGCAAGCTCATCGTCCGAGAGGGACGCGATCGACGGATGCTCTCCAGGTGAGCTGGACGGAGAAGTAAGCGCTTCAGAAGAACTTGAGATTGATGTCTGCTCCCCCACATTGCCTCTCCCTCTCCCAACTCCAGATGCAACTGGACTCGTATTCCCTTGGGTCACAGACATACTCCTAGCAAGTCTGTGTCTCTCCTTCTGATCCTTGATCCACTTAATGTGAATGCCAGCCCCTCTCTGCGCACCAACGCCGGCTTTAAGGTCATCGTCCTTCCCTCGTATACGACAAACCAACTGGGGACACCTAACGTCATGCGGCCTCAAGGGCCGTCCATTAAAATGCTGAATAGCAGCATGAAGGTGTTCCTCCGTTGCGAAGTTGATGAAGGCACAGTTAGACCGCAAAATGAGGAATATGGACTCAACGCCTCCGTATATAGGTGCTTCTGGCTGCTGTGAAGATTGCGAGGTCCCTTGCCCAAAACTCTGAGTCTGAAGCGCAGGTGGACCCGAGGCAGCACCAGAAGATGAACTGGAAGTCCCAGGACCACCCGAATAACTTCCACGTCCATGCTCTCGTCCGTATCCCGAACCATGCAACGGAGGATTCGGGTTCGACTTCACACTCGTTGGCATGCTTGAACTGCTACCACCACTTGCGACAGTACCGGCGCTACTTGCCATCGACTCGGCACTAGGAGACGGTAGCTGATTGAAAAATCGCCAGAGTTCGTCGTATGTAGCATCGGAAGGTACGTTCCCCGCCCACATCACCCATTCGGACCTGTGAGCTGGTGGATTGGGATGATATGATCGTCTTCCCAGCCCGCGTTCTGGATTCCCACCACTTGGCGGTACAGCAGCTCCAGCGCTACCTTGTGATGCGCGACCTGGATTAGAGCCAGCATGGTCGGACTTCGCAGAAGGTGAAGGATATGACGATGAAACAATAGACGGTGACGGCTGTGGATGACCGGAAGGTGAG
This sequence comes from Somion occarium, assembly GCA_964035595.1. NCBI lineage: Eukaryota > Fungi > Basidiomycota > Agaricomycetes > Polyporales > Cerrenaceae > Somion > Somion occarium. Next base: position 1,293,088 of record OZ037950.1, on the reverse strand, counting down.
TGTAAATGTAAGGGCGATAAGGAAGGGGGTAAGGGCGATCGTAGAGGGCGTTGCAGAGGCGATTGTGATGGTTGTGGACTGCCAGATGACATCGCATACAAGCTTGAGCCTGCACTCGAAACGGTAGGGTACCCTTGAGCGGCAATAGCAGCGGCTTCCAACTCCGTCATACCTATTGGACTAGCCGGGTAAGCATAAGCAGTATGACCTGCATACCCGTCATAGCCACTCGTCGTTGGTGGGCGAGACACATGAGGCATGTACCACCAAGTTCCCTGTGATTCCTGTCCCTCCAACGGAGCAGGCGCATAACTAGCAGGTGTAAACGCCGGATACGTCGCGGGGTACACTGAACCAGTATGGCCATAAGTATGTGGAGGGTATGGGTTGTAGGGTGAAGTAGGGAACCGGTGAGACGCATAGCCACCCGCAGAGGGATGCGGAGATACGTATGACGAACCCGTATTCTGCTGAGACGGAGGTGCTAAAGGAGAGTGTGGGGGTGGTGAGGCATAAGCAAAATAGCTCGAGGTTCCAGCGGGCATACCTCCAGCACTTGTCACCGGTGTATTCAAGTGGCTCGAAGAGGAGCTCCCTGCAGGTGAATGCCCGTGTGGCGGAGGTGGCGGTACAGGTGTGTACGTAGAGTATGGAGGCTGCATTATAGGTACCAGTGTGTTTGTAGAATAGCCCATTAGCGAAGGATTTTGTGGATGCATGGATGTATCGTGGGCATGCAAACTTGGATGGTGGGGATAAGCGAATGTAGACCTACTTTGCGGTACCATATTCACCGGTGGGGGTGGACTTATCGTATATGATCCTGCAGAACCCATGAAGCTCCCTCCGGGTGCAGGTGTACCGACGGCAAGGTATGGCGGTGCAGAGGATGGTGCATACGGATGAGGGGCGTGTGGGCTGTGAAAGGGAGGTGGTGCAGACGCTGTAGAAGCTTGCTCTGGAGGGTGCGAGGGTGGGCCAGGGAAATGCGAACCAGGTGTCACGAAGGGCTGTGATCGATGATGCGGTTGCTGGTTTCTACGATTGGTCTGCGAGTGTGGACGACCGCGATTGCCAGATGGAGGAGGCCTGCCAGAATCTGAACTTGAACCGGTGGGTGGCAAACGGGAATCCTGCATATCCCGTTGGTCCATAAGGCTGCTGCTGGTCGTCGAATCGGAGGAAGTGGAATCCAAAAGAGACGGGATTGCATCACCCGGTTTAATAACACCAGGATCTTGAGGTTTCAGACGATGGAGAGAATCGTCTGAAGAGGACGAGGTAGGGGTGGACGTCGAAGTTGGGGAGGTGGACGAGGAGATGATCGTGCGGTCGTGGTGAGAGAGGAGAGTCTCTTTGGCAGAAACGTCTGGGGGGTTTATATCATGCGAGGCCCGAGGTGCTTTTGAGACACGAACGAGCAGCAGGATAAAAGCAAAGGTTATCAGCAAAGTATCGGACAGAAGACGGAGAAAATGAATAATCACAAGCCCTGGATCGTGTCGAGAGGCGCGAGTCAGATGTCAGAAGGAATCTACCAGAACACTTGAGCTGCAAGCATGACCGACACGCGAAAAAGAAAGGAAGGTAGGTGGTGTCGAACACGTATGTTCTGGAGAGTGTGCACCGGGGAAAAAAGAACAACAGATATGAAGACAAAAGAAAGGGAGGGGGAAGGGGGGACTGGGGGGGTCAAAGCGAACCAATTCCACGCAAAAAAAGAGGCAGAGAAGAACGCAGCAGGCACGGCGAAGGAAGGATGAAGCTGCTGCCAGTTGCTTTACTCAAATTATTTCAATCGCATTCTCGTCATTTTCAAACTCCGCAGGCGCCCCGAGTGCACAGCCTAATTAGGCAGGTCCATATACTTGCCGCCCAGACTAAGCCAGCCGATGAACGGACGAGCGCGATCAACGACGAGCAAATAGCGCCGATCGATGCCTCTAGCACTTTCGACAACATTCGAGACGGCTGTGGATGCTCCCAGTCGTCCATTCGATAAGAGAGACGTGAAAGACTGACATGCGCACACGACCACGTGGTCCCGGAACGGGGCATACACTCACCTCTTCTTGCAGGATCTGTCGAGTGAACGTCGGAACGGGGGAGATGCTTCTGTCCAGAGCCTTCGCTGCTGGAACGAGCAATGCTTATAGGGCTCGGTGTGTCATAAATGTGTTGGTCGGATGAGGTCCAGTCCGGGGAAGAAAAGCCCGCGACATGTGGATGCGTTGTTGAATGGGCCAATGAAAAGACGACCCTGTCTGATGGCTTCGGAGTCGGCTCACGGCTTGCGGAGACCTGCGCAGACTGAGGAGGAAAGGTTGCACGCATTGTATTGGCTTCGGAAGTGATGGACATAAACACGCTGGCGTAGACAGCAACGGGGTCTAGACGTAGTACTGGTAATAAGCTAGATGTATGGAGCACTTCGAACGTAATCAGCTCAACCAATGTGGCGAAAGGAATGGGGACAAACCTGTCCTATGGAGTGCAGATGGACCGGTCCACAGTGATAAGTGAGAACAAAGTGGGGAAGGACACCACAGACCAGTACAATAGAGGCGTGTTTTACATGTATGCAACGGTGGCTAGTGTGGAGTAAACACAATCTAGATGACAGCCAGTGAATAGCAGTGCAGAGCGACTTAAATAGTCAAGTAACGACGGCGGGGAGGTAGAACCGTGTAGCAGGTGTTATCAGAACGGCAGGTGTTGTCAGCACGAGATAATCGTGTTCGGGATTTGTCGTTGTCGGCATCGTGAGCAGCGGTGAATATATGTCGGAGTGCGTCGTCTCCAACAGCGAGCACACTGAGAGTCGAGTTATGACGTCATGGTTCATTCCACCTGCTTCCCGATCTTTCCGCGTTTGCCCTTCCATATAAAGCAATTTCTGCTCCTAAGTCCTATTGGAGCGGCCCTTGATCATTTCCTGGAGGCCCTCGCTAACCTTCTCCGATCACACACTTGTCACACACTATCCTGACCTCATATCTTTCTTCAACGTCGTCTACGAACTGAAGCTATCCCTTCCGAAAAAGCACTCGAACACGTCGATGCTCGGAACAGGAAATAGCTAATTGGACAGGACTGTCTCGACCAATCTCTGCAAGATCCGAGATGCCCGAGGAACGGAACGGTGCTGAACATGACGCGGTCAGTGACTCACAATATATAACGGCCGTGTTCTTTATGGCCGAACTGAATGGCTTGTGCCTCTCTTGTGTTGCAGTCCGGTAAATCGCACTTGCCACGATCGTGATCAACCATGGATCGGATCCCACTCCACCGCCCCACCTGGCCAAGATTAACTCTGGAGTGCACAGCATATAGTTTTTCGTATTGCCGCTTTACAGGCCTGTTCTTGACATCTGACAGCGCATTGCAAGCAAAGAACCCCCAACGTGTTTATAGCTCCGAGGGTCTCTTCTCGGATGACATTGACAGTCCAAAAGGCAGTACAGTCTATACAATCTCTAAAACGATACATGCACGTTTATTATACAAACTGTACATACAACAGACTTCTAGGTATCTACAGGGTTAATCTTAAAACTATGCTTTGGATATTATATGCTAAAGAGAAGACGTATCCAGAGAGCGAAGGACCATCCAATATAAATAGCGAACGAAAACTTCCAATCATGAATGCAGCTTGCAACTCGAAAAGTGGGAATACTGGGTAACAATAGCCCGCAGTCCAGCTGGGTTCGCATCGCCTTCAACTCCACCTCTGCTCACCGTAGCCACTTCCAGGTCTTGGTGGACTTCTACCGACTCGGCAGGCAGATGCTGCGCAGTACGCGTTGCCCTCGGCAAGTACACGTACATGAACTGAATAGCGTTCAGTACTCCATCTTCCTGTCAAAGAGATAATCAATTATCATTAGCTTCTAGTTTCAACACCGGATTGTAGAGGGGTATGATGAAATTGACCGTGCTGTCGAGGCGGGGACGCGGGGACAGGAGGGACTCCGGACGGAAAGGAGATAGGAGCGACAATTGGCGGTAATACTCACGGAACGTATCTTCTCCCCGACCATCGCCGCCTTCTCCTTCATAATCCTAAGAACACAGACAGTCAGCGACTTATGGCTACTCATATGATTCAAACTACATGATTGAAAAATCAAAGTACTGACCTATCCGAAGTAGCCCGTGTCAACGCATCCGCCAAGTCCCCCACCCGTAAACTAGGGACTTTCAATCCGGCCTTTACATGCACATCCGTACTCATCAAAAGAGTACCATGTTGAAAGAAAGAAGAACGTACGCCGAGTTTTTGGACTCTCGAAGCCCAAAAGAACTGATCTCCAAACCACGGTTTGATCAGTGTCGGTATCCCCGCTTCATGTTTCAACGCCTAACATCAGTGACGGCGCTCGTGGATAGAGCCAATGGTAGGAAGGTATACCTCGCAAACTGGCACTTGTCGTACCAGCACCTCCATGGTGTAGCGCAGCGTCGACTTTCGGGAACAGCCAGCTGCCAATGTATGAGCGTCCACGTACGGGGAGCTCGACAATTTAAAGTACTTACTCGTGCGGAATCTCGTTGAGTACATGACACTCCTCTGGGACAGCATCTACCTCAACTGGTTTACCGGTAAGATCACCTTGTTGTGTCATACGCGCGCTCCAACCCTTCGAAATAATCGCCCTCACACCACCTACATGTAGACCAAACGTTAGACTCAGTATTCTGTGTATTGAAAAATGAATGATGAACTCACTTTTAACAACAGCAGCAAATATTCTCTGGGTAACTTCTGCAGGATTAGGTACAGTGATACTTCCAAACCCAATGTACACGAGAGGTTTCCCATCTGTACGCGCTTGAGACATGAAAGAGAGCAATGAGGGTGACGGAGTCCAGTTTGATCCATCGGGATTATCCAAGAACCAGCTAAGGACGGAATGATAAATCAGAACCAAACAACGTAGTGAGCGATCATAAGATACGGATCACATACTAGCCAGAAGGGTACGCCATTTCGGTCCAATCCATCGGCTTCGGAACCACCGACTACAACCATAAATTCGTATAAACTTAAATAAATGTTAGTTGGAGTGTAGTATTCACTTACCGAAGAGAAGTTGTACATGATGGGTATCTTGGCTTGTGCCGAATGTGTCATGTCCGTGGGTTCCAGATGCAACACCTCCCGACGCCAACGATTGATTTGTTGTGCGGTTGCAGCCCATATGACGTTATCAAAAAGCACGTAACTAGCAAGGTTTAGAAAAAGAAATTAGCCCGTTTGTGCAATGGAAAGGCTAAATGCATGCAAAAAAAAGAGACGTACGAGATCCGATTAAACTTAGGTGTTTCCACAGGCGGGCTGATGAACGGATGAGGGAACTGAGTGGTCTTCGTCCAAGGCATTGTGCACACACGAAAATAGGGTATCGCTACATGAACCGATTGTTGTCAGGACCCGAACACGTAAAAGGTGATAAGTTAAAGTACTGACAAAGTGCCTCGGCGATGTGAACCCCTGCAAATGAGTAGGGGCTCTCGAGCAAAACCTGCGCATCGCTGCATTGTTCCCAAGCATCCCGAAGCACTGCGGAAGACGAGTCAGACGAGGAATGCCAAAAAAAAATGGAATGGGGACCTACGTTGGTCCAGCCATGATCGGAACTATAGCATATATCGTTGTAAGCAAGGATAAAATATATCATCCTAAATAGGATGGAAACGTACATTCAATATGCTCTCCTTGAAGAATTGAGGTGAGAACATCTACAACAACACCAAAAACAACCTTAGTAGGGACGACAAACCAACAAGATAAGAAATATCAGATATCGATTTTACCTTATTCTCCACACTCAATTTCATCAACTGCCCGGGATCCCCACCTGCAGTCCTATGCCCGATCCCAAAGTCCTCCACCCACTTCTTATACTCCTTATGTGTAACAATGGTCACCTTATGTCCATCTTTGATCAGCCCGAGGCCCAACGCGATATACGGCTGGACGTCGCCTCTGCTTCCAATCGTAAAGCAAACAAAATGCATAGGCGGCATGGAATAGAACAAATTTGAGGGCAGGTTTACGGCCTTAGGTAGACGGAGGATGAGGTCCGAGTTCATACGAATTTTTCGACGAGCTGGGTGGTTGACTGTACGTGAGATGGGTGCGAGGATGGCGGAGGAGCGTCGGGCGGACGGTGTGGCAGGGGATGCGGGGGTAGTGGGCGCAGAAAAACTACTATTCGGAGTAGGCGTAGAAGACGGCGAATTAGACCTGGATACAAATACGAGAGATCGTGAAGAAGGCGTTGATGGAGGAGACAACATAGGTAGTTGCTCTACTGCTTCTCGGACTTTCCGCAGGGCATCATTCCTGTTAGCTTCTGAACGAAATTGAAATCTAAGGCTGGATTGGCCTTGAATGTCCAATTGAAGCCCATACTTGGGAATGCCTTTGTACCAGGGCTCGGTAGTGCTAACTGAACGGATCGCTAAAACCTGGATACGATATTTCTCATCTTCCAGAGTCAATGACCTACTCCAAAAACCGATCCATCGAGGAGAAACTACGAGGTACCCGGAAGTAATTGGTCCCGAATGAAGACGGGCCTGTGTCACTAAGACGTCATGAGGATGTAATGTTTAATGGACAAACACGTGGTGAGCCAGAGAGAACGTACTCCAAATATTCGGACCATATGGAATCCCAAGCATGTCACAAACGAGCTTGCCTTTTGACCCATCATCGGTTTCATCTGTCAGGATACCTGCTCTACACTGCTGCAGGTCGTTCAAAGTGACTGAAGCATAATCGACAATCACTTTTGTCCTGAGCGGTGAACCATCGTCTGCGAATACTCGTTTTTTGCTCGTTTCCACGATTTGCTCTAGCCCGTCCAGAGTGATGTCAAACGACGCGATGCCGAACTGAATAGACTGGAGGCCATGGGAAGGTTCCGAGTGCATAGTTCGTTTCCCGTTAGAAGCGTTTGCCTCGTTATGATTGTGATTCTCGCAATCAACCTGCAGAGTTACCAAATGCAACAGATCCGCGAAACGACCATGATTGATACCTTCAATGCAGGGCAGGGGGATACTGATCTTGACCCCGTCAGAATCTTCCGTATCTGAAGGCTTAAGCGAGGCCATAAGTTTGTGTTTGTAGAGAAATATCGCTCCTGCATGTTTTCAAGGTAAGTCTAGAGTAGCAAAAGGAAGGATGTGGGACAAACCCATCAACTCTCGTCTCCACTCTCGAGTTGCTTCAAGTGTGTCAAACTCAAGAACAATTTCTTCTCTGACATTGTTTCCAGAAAGAAACACGCGGATAAAGCGTGGATGGTGAATGTCTTCTGGTCGTGCCACCATTGAAGATACTACACTGATGGATTACAATTACCCGCAATTCAAATTCAGGAGAGACGTACGAAGGAAGCTCTTCAGAGGACGTATCCTATCATCCTCGCTCGCGGAAGGGAACGAGCACAAGAAGTCCTGGGAAAGTTCCAACCACACTCGACGTTTCCTATGCAGCCCCGTTCGATGGATAACAGCCGAACCTGATTTGATCACGCCGCCAGAGGGAAACAAGTCTGGACGTGATTCGGGAAGCGAGGCATGAAATGAGAGTCGATGGGTTGTGACATGTATAACACCCTGTGTAGATAAAACTGTCAGTCGCCGACTGCGGCAAGGCTACAGCATTGCACTCACGAGGACAATCACATCTTGTACAAGCGCCGCGTCAGTTTCGATGAGCAAACGCTCTTCGATTTCTGGCGGCGCCAAGTCACCAAACTCTTCTCTGAGAAGAGACACGATCTCCTCTGGTGGTAACTTTAATGCCAACATATTCTGCCGTTCGTCTTCAGTTATGGGCGTAACACTGACGGTCGTGGCATCCGACTCGACTGACGCATTCTCGTCCTCTGCATACCCGTCAGGCTCTTCGGTATACCTCTTCGGTTTTTCCTCGATCCAATTGAGATCCTCCACAGACAGTTGAGCGAATCGATCAGCCAAAGACCTTTCCGGAGTATCTAGATCCTTCCCGACAAGCTCAGTAAAGTTCTTGATGCTTTCATTGTCTAGCACAAGGGAAGCTTTCTCTGGGTCTTCAATGACTTGCTTGTATAACGCGACGTCGCTGACTATCTGGGAGATGGTGGGGCATTCCACCGGCGTTTGATCCGAATCCAGGTTGAGAGACTGTGAAGGGTGGGTCGTTGTCGACCCCTCACCTTCGGTGGTCATGATGAGGTAATTGTGATACAGGAATGTTCAAGACAATGACATGGAAATTAGATCCATTAGTTGGACCGCAAGGTAGGATTAGTGCATGAACTGTGCATGACGAACGTGGACGGCACAAAATAGATCTCAGATACGTATCTCGCTGCGGCGGTGGTGCTCGTAAAACAGATGAGTCATCACCAAAAATCACAAGGAGCCATCGCCGATCAGATCTCCCAGTGACGTCCCTCCGCCAGTTCCGTCCGGAAAACAAGGATCTGCCCAAAAAAACCAAACGCGTTCATTTCGGAGAGCTCTAGAGATACGAGCGAGTCTAAGACACTGTCCCCAAACCGACAGGGATGGCTCATCCTCCGCCTGCGGTGGTAGCCCCGATCATCCCTAATTCGTCGATCAGCGTTTGACGTCTATATTCCAGTCGGAGGTCCGGAACATTAGTCTGAAAATATGAATCAGTCCCGACGTCCAAAAAATCCCGCACCGGACGGAATACGAGAAGACATTCCCGACGGGAGAGGAGAAGTAAACCATGACAAACAAAAACGCACCTTGTGAATATCATTTCCAGCGGCACCCGGAAGATACCACTTCTGTCCGAGCCAATGACGTTTGATCTCCATTTCGAAGCCGCTCTGTACAACAGAGTTCCGAGCGAGTTCTGCTAGCGAACTCTGGGGAAACTTGTAGATCTGATAGATGTGAAATTAATTCGTCATCAAGAGGTAGTATAACGTTGGAGCGGTATCGGTTACTTACGTGGGCAGCAACAGAGTATTCTTCCAACAATGGTTCCTATATAAGACATATCGAGTCAACTTTTGTTCTCAATCCTAACAACCAGAAGAACACACCTTTGTAAAATGGAACTGCAACGGATCATCCGTACTCAAACTGACATTCAATCCGACTTTGAAGAAATCCGGCAAAGGATTCCTCTCATAGGTCAAAAATAGCGCGTTATTGCTTAAGGGACTCATCGCTAATCCAATCTGCTTCAAGTAAAAGAGATATTGAAGAGCAGGAACTTTGCGGAGAAGGATCCCATGAGAGATGGAATGAGCGGTGAGGAAAGCGGATGTCAGGTGGTCCGTGTCGCCTGCTTCACCACAATGAGGCCGGAAGACAAACGTATCTACGAGACACGATCAAACAATATCAGCATATACTCAAGCACACAACAAAATACTGAGTACTGACTAAATCCTCGCGACCTACGCCAATGATTCAAACTGGCGAGATTCGCAAACAAATAATACAACCAATATGAATATGGCGGTGATTCTTTGGCATCCCACAGTTTCGGGTATGGGAATTTCTTGTGGAATCTCCTTTCGGTTTTGGACTCGTCATCGACACTATCAAACCCAACCACACGCTGGAGGAAGACGTGAAGTTCGGGGTGGGAAGATGGGTTTTTAGTAACCTCAAAGAGAGGTTGGAAGACATCTACCATAGAGTTATTACTTCGAATACATGGTCTGGAAATGAAAGCGGATGAAAAACTCACTGAGAATGATGTCCTCAAAGGTGTTAATAGACCCGTTTAGCTTATAGACGTCGTATAGTCGAGGGACCTGTATCAACCAACGGACATTATGCGAAAAGAGCTTATTGTTGATGACCCATTTTGCGAGTTTGTCCCATTCGTCAGTTGATCGTCCATAGATACTGATCCGCCACTCGCAGTTCTACCATTAACAAATCACCCAAATAAGATTGAGAAGACGTAGTTTCAAGCATGAAGACTGCGTACCTGGTACTTGCTCTGTTCCAAATCAGTCATGACCTCTGCCCCAAAGCCGACTTTAGCATACTATCACATATTGGAGGGCGTTGCAATAGATCACTAACCTTTGGTCAACTCAGCCAAGTACATGCCCTGAATATAATTGTCCGTCTTCAAGAAGATCTCCCTCAACCTTGACTCTCCAATTGGGTTATACTTCAAATTGAACTTGTCAAACCGATGGAAGGAATCTTGATGTGCATGCATGTCAAGCGTGTCGATACTTAGATCATATGCTGTGAGATGGAGGGACTGGAAGACTTCTGTAAGAGTAAGTTCTTTGTCATCTCGGAAAATGACTACGTCCTAGAAGCATTCAATCAATGCATCCATAAGTCAATACAGGAGGTATTAAGAAATGAAAAGCAAGAGCGGCAAACTGACATTTGGACTCCTTTTCATTTTGGACTTGATGAAACGAAGCAGATGTTTTTGGTTCATGCTACTAGAGTGGTGCACGTGCGTGTCGACCTTTCGGACGTTATAAAAGTCACTAAGCATAGCCAACGTTCAAGATTGACCCAGTCAGAACCATAAACACGATATCCTACCGATGTGGTACTCGCTACATACCAATGCACAGTCTCAGTACGTCAGGATGTTATAAAGTGGAGAGGCTAATTAGCATACCTTCAGATCAGCCAATTCCTGGAACTCGTTCAGAAGACTGTACATCTGGAACTTGTTTGCTAGGTAATTCAGCCGTCGGAAAGCGAAGCTTTTGGTAGGTCCATCTGAGATGACACCAAGGACATATTCTAAATCAATGAAATATTCTCGGATATTCGGAATGTTGAACCGAGGTTGTCGCTCGGAATCTTTGTAAATAGCTTAACATTTTATGCACACGAAGTGTTGAGCAACTCACCGTCAACTTCCTCGTACACTTGGAAGATGCCTTTCTCGTCAATCTCAAAGTCCCATTTATGTGCACCTGGGATCTTGCATTCTTCAAAGACGAACTCTTCCTCTTCAGATGAATCCTGAGAAACGATATTTCTATCCTTCCAATGCCAATGCGGCGGAGGCGGCTTAGGGTAGGTTCTCCATGAAGCAAACGGAGATATCAAGGGTTCCTTGAAGGAAACCGGGTCGACATCCGGTCTAATACCAGAGACATCGGACACGTCATCCGGTAATCCGTTGAAAAGACCATCGTGGTCTTTGGGATTGAAGCCGAGTCGTTGACCAGAGACAAGCATGTACTTGTCACGCAGCTCTAAGCATTTCCTAAGAGATTCGAAGATAGAGACAAACTCAGACTGGAGCGTAGAGTCTGAGGAGCATTGTTACTAATACTCCTCACAAGGAGATTAAGATGTACCTATTTTGGTGCCGAGGTGTGCTTCAACGTGGGTTGCGGGACGACCGTCCTCCTTGTGAAGGTCCTTCAACTTTGGCATAGGAGACAAGTCCGACACGGAGAGCTTGAAGCTTCCGACTATAGGGGCCTCATTGGCATGTGCGTCAACGACTTGAGTGCGGCCGACTATGGGAGAACCAAGCATGGAGATTGGTCTTGAGGGGGCAGTTGCGTCCGAACTGCGTCGCTGAACGTAACGTTTTTCTTCTATCTTGATGAAGCGAGCATGGGAGCTGTGATGACACATAACGAAGTATAAATACATACCTGTGCGAGACTCTTTTCATCGCTGTAGCCAAAGAACCCGTCCTTTGCTTCCGGGATGTGGAAGTCTGGAGGCGAGCCTGTTGGCGGACTGGAACTGGGTGAGTCGGACGCCGATGTCAACGCGTCTTTGTACTCTGACGGATCCTCGCTATGAGTTGACATGAAGAATTGTAATATACGTTGTTGTCAGTGTTGATGTAGCTCGGGTAATGATGGCAAGTCTTTTAACCAGAGCAAATCTCCTTGGCGTTCGGTCAAAACGTGCGCCCACAACGGTTTTTATAGGCGTCTATACGGGCGTTTGCACCTTTACCACTACCTCCCAACTCCGTTAGCAAACGGAACTTTCACCCAACTTGAACGCTCTTTTTACATGACTTTCGAACGCCGGAAGCTGAAACGCTGACCTTCTTACTTGACTATCATATATAAGGGCTCACAGCTTTGCAAGCTGTCTGAGGTTGTCCCTGCCACTCCGATGATATCCTCATCTTCTACCTCTGCTGCCCCGCAGTCCTACCTCTCTTCCTCCACTTCATCATCCACGGCCTCGCCAAGCTTGTCCAACCACGAAGAGCTGGAAGACATACCATTTAGTGATTCTGGTTTCGAACCGCCACGCAAACGCCAGAGGACACGAACGATTGTAGATCACTCCGCTCACGAAAGTATAATGTCACGCGACTCAAACATGTCAGGATCCAGCACTCCAATGGACCCTACGAAATGCAAAGACGGAGAATACTCGTCTTTTACCTTTCATTCTGAGTCGGAGAACCAGGATGTCACGTTGCATCGGGACGATAGGTTCTACTTGCCGGATGCGGACTGTGTCATTCGTGTTGGGGACACTCTATTCAAGGTAAGCATTTCAGTGAGAAGTATTTTCTGATCTTGTTTCAGTTCGGTATAGTGTGAGTGTCAATCGTGACAGGTCTGCGGGCGCTTGCGCTATACCATCTGGCGGGTTTCGCAGAGGCGAGTGTAAATGCGACAGCATGGATTATTCCTCACTGTTGCCAGATGTGAGATAGCAAAAGATGGAGAAGACAGGAAGTATGATTTCTTCGATTTGATCGAAGATGTTGGCAAGGCATCTTTTACATCGAAGTTTTTCGATGTTCTGCGGGAGTCGCATATCTTCCTCGTGCTTTGCCAACACTTTTGATGAAGACATACAAGAACCACATGTTTATCCCATCGTCTCCACACGGGCGCTACGGTGTCTCACCCGTCTCTCCTCGAGTCACCAGGTGGTATAGCATTCCTCCATACGGCTGTTCACACTCACTGTCCATTTTTCAAGAGACGCTATACCTGCTGGGGCTGAGGGTCTTCATCTTGCGGATTTTTCTATTCTAACCTAGGACCTTGGAACTGTGATAATTCATATCTATAGCGCAATATCTAACCTACCTACCATAGGTCCACAAATTCCTCCTTGCTCGAGACTCGTCCGCATTCCAGCATATGTTCACCTTGCCTCCCGACCACTCGCTTAATACCAGACACTTGGCACAGGAAGGCGCAAGCGATCAGAATCCGATCATATTGTATGGCGAATCTGAGGACAATTTTCGCGTCCTCCTCGGTCTTCTTTACTCTCTGTATGTGTCCTATCATACTCTTGATGATTTGAAGTAATCTCAAAAATTTATTTTTACAGACCACACGAGCTCCAGGTTTATCATACCGCTTCCGTCCAACTTCCACAACTTATCACCTTGACCTCTATCCTCAACAAGTATCATTTTAGCGGCACCTGCGCCTGGGCACTTTGCGCCCTCTACAACGTGCTTTCCGGCGGATACGGTACAACACCAGCGCAATACTCCCTCTCAGAATGCAGCGAACGCCTATTGGAACGCATAGTCGAAGTAGCATGCGTATGTGAACACCAGGAGCTCCGAAATTATGTTGAAGAGCGCTGGATGGGCCGGATATGGGGTCTGAACAGTGATCCCTTGAATGGAAAAAGAAGGGAGAAGGCAGTGAGGAGGGCTGTGCGCGTGGCGGACACTTGGGGTATGAAACGGTTGGCGGGTGTGGCCTATTATGTTCTCCTGGTCGAGATGGACGGTAAAATCGAGCGCACGTTTTCAATTGACCCCTCATCCTCGGCTTCTTCAGACGAAGGGACAAACGAGGATGATCAAACTCCCCCACCCCTTTCCCCAGTTCAAATCATCCGCCTTCTCAGTGGACACATGTCTCTAGTCTCTCTCTGGGACCAACTCCGACGCAGCGCACCGGCATTCGCACGTCCAGACGGATGTGTTTTCCACGTTCACGGATGTTTGAGCGTATGGAGTTCAGCTTGGGCAGAAGCTGCTAGGAGCGATGTGACGTTGAATAAATATCGCAGTTGTGATATTGTGGGACGATTGAAGAGGATGGAGGAACAGTTGATGGGAAATACGGATTTGCAGTGTGCGTTGACTCCGGGGTGTAGACGGAAGGCGATGTTTGCTATTAGGGAGCTGGTAAGTAGTGTTACTGATGGACTGGCGGGGCATTTTGTGGACGTTGTTAACGTTGATGAGGAAGCTAATGCTGATGGGGGAGAAGGTATGGTTGTGGCCCCCGTATAAAGTGGTGGTCAAAGACACCCGAAATGACCATTGTATCCATCTCGTTTTGTGTTTTCCCATGTATCTGACTAGCAAGAATCGACATGTACTTGTACCATACAGAGTGTCTATCAGTGTTTGTTGTTCTTCGCGTTCCGACAGTGAGGATGAATGCCGTATACAGTATTACATTTCAAATGAGAGGATATAGAGAAGCGAGATGGAGCGTGGCCCTCGTAATAGTGATTTTGGCGACGGTGATGACCATCGTAGAGCGGTTGAATGCACAATAGAACCATCGTTGCCTGGGTTGACTATCGGACAGATGGTATGAACAGTTCAATCATCCAGAAAGCGAACAACCTCCAAGTTGTTGAGAGGCGTCTTCTTTAAATTCGTTCGCAGTAAGTCTTCTTCTGTTGCTCTCCCAGACACCCAGTGCATTTGTGTGAGATTCGACGGATCACCAGCTGGAACTGTATATTTTCGGGCTTGGAGTCTACCTCGGCTGTACAGTTGCATCACTCAGGTACACGCGATACAGTACTTACATGCCAGCATATCGCTTCCGAACGCAACATATTACTCGAAAGGAAGGAAAGCTTCCCGATCGAGAGGGCGTGGGCGTGAAACTGACTGCGATTGCTGTTGCCAGCAACCGCGGTGAGTTGACAGTTCTGATATTTTGTGTGCGGTGAGTAAACAGTCAAGGACCCATACAGGAAGATTACCGGGCTAAGCGGAAGAGATATACGGAAACATTTCCTTGGCTTTAACAACTCTCATTATCTTCCTAGTCGGACCCGTAGGAATCCACACTTCGAGGGGATCCCAATCGTCTGGTTCCCCAAAGTGCTTCCATACGAGTTCTGTATCCAATCCAATATCTCCTTGTCCGCCCAATAAGACATGTAGAACGCCGAAGTAATTCGCGATGTAGTTCACTTCGTCAGGCAACCATGTCTGAGTCGTCGAAGCGAAGTCAATCAGAACGGCGTGGTCAAGTTCGGTTGTTGGGTTCGTGTAGAGGATAATTTGGCCGTCGTGCCAATCTCGTTGGCTGACGTCGGCAAGATCCAGAACACGGGCTGCATGCCGACAACTTTCGATCTGAAGAAGACTTGAGATATTCCATTCTTTCGTATATAGTTAGCGACCATACCATTTTAATTTGCCTATCAGCACTCAATTTGCGCGCAAATTCGGAGTCAAGTGCCCAACCCTCGATGTATTCCATTAGGAGACCATACAGCACCGTTCCGTCTGGGAGCGTAAACTAATCAAGACGGGAGGTGAGTATTATTATCGCACCAAGGAGATCAGTTCTTACCTGATGCGTCCCGTAGAACCAAGGGACAACCGTCCCTTGTACTATTCGAAGCTTGTCATAAGCGAAAGCTTCGTTGAGAGCGTATGACTCGGCGAATAGCACCCGATCGAACCAACGAGGAAGAGGTTCATCCAGTTCATCTTCATATTCAGTTGGATTATGCAGAAACTGGAACCGGTCGTCAAACAGCTTGAGACACAGCGTCGGAGATGACACTGGCTTGTTGTCGATAGAGGTGATGTGACAACGATAAACGGTACACATGCTATGCTTCGAGCCTTCCGAGAGGACGTCCTGAATCCTTAGTTCGAAGGACTTGCTCTTCTCGAACAGTTCGGTAATTCCTGCGGTCATGAGAGGTGAATCGCGCTGTACCGACTTGAGATGCGTCATCGTATCTGTTGGCATTTCAGAGAAGTCGAAGGGATAGACCGGGCTAATGTCTGGAACGATTTGTCCAGCCTCATTTGACATAGCGTTGAGTGTGTCATTGGGATGTGCGACAACTTTGGAGTATTGCCTTTGTACGTGTTCATGCCAACGGAAGAATTGCAGCGCTCGAGCGCGGTCTCGTATCAACGTTGCAATGTCAAAGTCAGAATGGCGGTGATGTGTTGCAAAGACTTCTTCGTCTGATGCCAAAGGTTGGTTCGGATCTTTTGGTGGTCCTTCCGGAAGAATGAGACTTTCGTCAACTTCTATATCAGGTGGTGGTACTGCAATATACTCTCCGCCTGGGAGCGCATCCTGAACATACGCGGTGGTGATGACTCGCAAGGCCAAAGAGGGCTGACTCGTCAGTACCTTTTGGTAAGTGTGCTCCGGACGCCTGTAATCAGGAGGGAAAAAGACGACGATATCCTTAAAGTTCGTCACGATGATGGAGGGGACCAACGGCTGGTATGCTAGCGTTTTTGAGAGAGCAGACTGAACCCGTGAAGACACTTCACCGTTGGAATTGAACAAATCGTTGGGCTAATATGGAATGGAAATCAGTAATCTGGAATACCGGGAACGACGAGATCTTTCTGACCAGCGACAAAACAACCGGAGCAGCAATTTTCCAGAGATCGAGGTCTTCTGCTACAAAAGTCGCACCGTAGACGGCTACCGAACATGAGCCATAAAACTGAGATAGACAAGATGAACTCACAGTCACCAAGATCAACACTTATGCACTCCATGGGTGTTTTTAGCACGTCAGGGGAGTGCAATTGGTTGAAGATGTCTGCTATAGGCCGTAGGAGCATCATCAAGTATTCGCTTGGCGAAAAACTGTGAAAACAACGGATAGCGTGTTTTAGCAATTGAGAAAGAAATCGACGAATAATTCGAGTACTCAGATGGAATGCATTCCTCTGCTGGCCACATCATCTTTCGTTTGTGAACAGAACGAAGGGCTGCCTGGAGCCTCGAAAGCACTCTGTAGAGACTCTCGTCACCTTCTTTGGACTTCGTCCATTCCAATTGTGCCGAAATAGTCGATGTTTGGTCCTGTAAGGATGAAACGGATCCGATCCAAGGTGGTGGTGGAGGTGGAGCATCTAAAAAAATGTGATCAGGGTGTCTGAGACACGTTGAAACGGTGCTCGACATTCGATATTGCGGCAACGAAAGGATTCTGAGAACTCGGAGAATATGGTTGGGTTTCAGCATGATGGAACTGCGCCTCTTACAGTCACATTCAAAACCATATGCTGCTCATCAGAAATTACACTCTGGTCAGTATATATACGTACCATCGGAGTTGTCTCACTAATGAAGAGCCCAGAGGCGGACGAAGGTGCCGTAACATGAGGATCAACATCAATATTGCATTACTTATCTTAGGCTGACGCTGAACCCGATTTTCTTGCAGAGGCCTATTGAGTCGCCAGTGAATGTGCCTATGAGAACACAATGCCTACATCGTACGAGCGGTATGGCTGTCTATACAGGTGAGTTTACGCTTACGAAATCCCAACCAGGCTGAGGCGTAAGATGTGTCAGTGGAAAATATAAAGAACTCAACGGCCTCTGAAAATGTGCATATGGTCACTCACAGCGCCTATTCTCAGCCACGGTCACTCGCGGCGAAGTCTGCAATCAAAGAGTCCAAGTTAGAATGGTAACATGTTCAGACATATGGTCTCCTATAGCCGATACCCCGTGCTCCAAAATTGCACTTTACCATCGACGCTTTATACGGAGTGGAGGAAAAATGGCATTGATAAACTCATAACAACGCACTACTCCTCACATCGCCGGCTGAGATGTGAGTATCTCTTGCATGTAACAGATGGCAACTGGTAGGAGTCAACTTCAGTATAGCCCTACGAGAAAACTGAACTGTCTTGGGAATTTCTTCGATATACCGGATTTTATCACATTGAATGTCAGCCCCACATACTACCCCAAATTCTGGCACATTCCTCGCAACAGCAGGAGTCCCACAATGAGGCTACGATCCGAAAACCACTCAGGACCGCTTGGCTTAATATCGCCTCACTCAACAACCCCGCGCTTTCCTCCCGAGGAAGGAAAGAAAGTCGAGTGTTGTGAGAACCCACGCCCATGGGATCGATGAAAGCAGAGTCAAGGTTTTACCCCCGCACCGCTTTGCATCGCGTCAAACCACGGGTGAGGTTGGTGACCGTATTCATCCCGCAAGGTGAGGTATCCCGGGAGGGAGCCTAGGGGATGAATAGGTCTTGAGGCGGATTGATAAGTGGGCTGGACACTAAAAAAAGTCGTAAGTCGTGGGTCTGCGCAAAAGGTACATGAAACCTGAGGCGACTGATTGGCAGAGACCTAGAGCCGATTGAGAATGGAAGGAGGGAGACAATCATGGTGATATATCATCGTTAGCATAAATCAACACCAAAAAAAAAGGGGGGGGGGGAGAAGAAAATCATAACATGGATGCCCTAATGTAAGGATAGACGGTGACGTAGGACTCGAGATGATAAGTACAAAAGAGCAAACAGAAATACGGAATGGAAAGCAATGAACCTGAGCGAAAACAAGACACAACCATACATATCATACCGTCTAGAAAAGCACGAGAATCCAGTGTTCAAGAAAACCAAAAACAAAACATGGCACAGCATGACGCGACACGAAGGATGACCAGTAGCGTCCTAACTCCGAAGACTATGAGCATCAACCCGCGTCACTGCTGGTCATTCCAAGAGTCTTCAGCACGTTTGCGTTCGCTGCGCGGAGATGGTGGAGGTGCAGGGTAAGCATTCATGATACTCGCAAACGTCGCTGGGATCGGTGGCGGTGGCGGCGGCGGCGATCCGGCGAAATAAGTTCTTCTCTCTGCATCCCCCCTACCATTAGGCGGAGACAGATAGGGTGATTGCGAAGTCTGAGAGCGAGAAGAAGAAGGTGGAGGAGGAGGAATTTGATGTTGTTGATGTGGAGAGTAGATCTGTTGTTGTGACGGAGGATGCTGCTGCTGCTCATGCGATTCCCGATCGCGATCAGCCCGCGACAAAGCTGGTGATTGCGAATGCGAAGCTCGTTGTCTCGAAGGAGACCGTGTGCTCATATTTGAATCAGGAACCACATACTCTTCAAACCCACCATGCTGCTCCCTCACCCTCGAACTCTTCCTCCCTCTTCTCTCTTTCCGATTATGCTGTGCCGGATCGGGAGGTGGGGGCGGAGGAATAGCATATTCCTGGTGAAAAGTCAGCGGCTTAATCGTACTAGTCATAGTCACCGGTGCACCCGTGATGGTTACCGAAGCGGTATTCGACCTTGGACGAGCAGGTTGGCCATTATGAATATCCTCAGAGTCCACTTGAATGATCTGCAACTCTCGAGGCCGTTCTCCGTCCTCGATCTCGATGAGTTCGCCCTGCTGTTCAGAGTAATAATGCGTAGCCATGCCGTTGCCGGAAGTGACGTCGCGATTGGCTTTGTCGCGTCGCCTGCCACCGGTATACCCGTTTCCAGGTGTACCGACGAGGCTACCGCTACTACTCGAACCATTGAGATCATCCGGGACCCTGTTGAGATGTTCGATACCGCTGAGGGCTTGAATGAGTTGACTGCCATTGAGTTCGGCTTCGTCAGGGAGGGCAGGTATGACAGCGGCGTGGCGACCGCCAAGAGGGCTGGATGGAGATGGCGACGAGTGAGTAATGAGGCACACAACGAGTTTGAAGCATTAAGATTGAGAATAAGATAAACACTCACCCTCCTTCCACAAACTTCTGCCACACATAATTCTTCAACTCATTCGCCCCAGGCAACTCCTGAATTAAATGCTTGATCGTATTTTGTCCCAGCCCAAAGAAATCCGGCCCCGAAACCGAATTACTATGCTGCCGACTCCTGATACTATTCGCCGCTTTCACGACAGTAGACCAAGCACCGGTAGCCGTCCCGGCTAGAACAGGATCCTCCCTATTGTCATCGGCGATGATTTGGAACTTGGGTCCATCCCCGCCGTCGAGGATCTTGCATCGGTAATTGACTTCGGTGGTAGGATCTACGGTAGAGTAATATCGACTACATTGGTAGACCGCAACGCAACAGAAACAAAGAATAAGTTAGTCGTTCGCTCTACGGAGTGACAGTGGTAGTAGAGTTTGAAAATATCTGACTCACCGAGTAACTTCGTACCCAATCGGGAAGATATACCTCTCCGTATGGAAGTGTTCCCTCCTACATATCTCTCCCAAATTATAAACCGTCATGATCCCGACATTCAATGGCAAAAGCGGTTTCCCATCCTTATCCCTCGGTACCATCGGGATACTATAGCTCTTGCTGGTCACCGTATGCGCCTTCAGTCTCTTGGGCTTCGCATGTCTTTGAAGCTCACTAGGTCGCCCTGTTGGGGTCCCGTTACCTCCCATTGGGCGGAGGGTGATTTGCATCTGAGATTGGGCGGCTTTGTTAGGATCCATAGGTGTGGCTCGGTAGTCGGCTGAAGGCGAGAGTGTGACATATTGTTGCACTGGTTGGAGGGTTACTTGCGGTTGAGGATGAGCGACCTGTGGTTCGAGGATGATCGGCTTCTGCTGCTGTTGATGTTGTTGGGGCTGTTGTGGTGGTTGTTGGTGGACGGGTGGGGGTAGAGGTAGTGGCGGCATGGTCAGAAACGTATGCTTCTCCTCATGAGGAGAAGCTATCGGAAAAGGCGATTCTGAACGTTCTTGATGCTTAGGCTGAGGTTGAGGCTGTTGTTGAACATGAGACTGAGATTGAAACTGAGATTGTGACTGTGGTTGAGGTTCAGGCCGGGGTGATGGTTGGACCTGAGGTTGGGGTGTATGAGAAATTTGAATTTGAGGAGAAGAATGAGCGTGTGCTGGCGGTTGAGCATGAGAAGAGGCTTGAGCGAGAGACGGTGAATGAAACTGTGATTGTGGCTGAGATTGCGGTTGCGGTTGCGGTTGAGAATAGGCTTGCTGTTGATTATGGACCTCGGGTGGTGTACGAGAGGCAGCCCGAAATTGAGACGGTGGAGGCGGCGGGGGTGGAGGTAGCTGATAGGTCTGTGGTTGGGTTTGATATTCGGATTGGATTTGAGCATGATGCGCCGACATGCTGAGTTCAGCTCCCGGTTCTGGTGCTGACGACGGGGGTGGCGCAGGCGGCTTCAAGCGTAGCCTAGTACCGGTCTCGGACACCAGCCACGGGGAGTCTCTCTGACCAGAAGGCGAATGAGCATACTGCAACGGCGGGTTGTGATGATGGCTGTTCTCGTTCCTACTTGTGCTAGCTGCGGCATTCGTCTCCTTTTGTTTCTGTGCCGCCCCCGACCCTCTCGGTCTCCTCGCTTGTCTCTTGGCTTCGCGCGCTTCCTCCTCTTGACGTTCCCGTTGTTCTGCTTCTTGTCGTTTGCGGATGTGAGGACCAATGTGTCGCGATCGCATGAGCGGATCTTCGTCCAGATCTTCCATTTCGGCTTCCATGATCCCTTGGTCAAGGTTGGCGATGAACATTTTTTGAGCGCGTGGGTTGGAGAGACTACGTGGGTATGCCGAGCTGATAGGGCTTGGAAAGGAGTTGGGACTGGGAAGGACGTTATTTTCGAGTTCCATGATACGATCGAGTAGCAAGCTGTAGGGGACGGGATAGTTAGCTACAGAGAGCAACGAAGAAATCGAATGGACAAGATGACGACACAAGAGATGTCTCAGGGCCAGATCCAGGACCAATAAGAGAATTGTTTGTGATCGTCTGAGTAGACCTTACGCAAAAGACAACTGCTGGTGCCCTGGATGGGCGAGCAAGGCCTGAGGCGACGAAACTTGGATGCGTAGTGGTGGTCTTGGACAACAATGGCAGCGAGGCACTCGCGCATCCAACGTCGACAGGGTACCCAATACGGACGCCAAGGAACAATTAAGAGAGAAGGCACTCACGTTCGTTCGTTTCTCCACAGGACAGACCGCTTATAACCAGAGTTCATCTCAATGACAGCATCTTTAAATTTCTACGGCAGACCTATTCAGCCAGCACGGCACTGTACCATAGCGACGACACTGACCTCATCGAGCTCGAAGTACTTCCTCTTCAGCCTACTATACTTTTCGCCGACGTCCTGAGTCGGGTGAGACGACTTTTGTGAGCTGGCCTGGGGACCTGCGTTGGGGGCAGGAGCCTGAGAAGGGGTGAAGACGATGGTTGGAGGCAACGGCGGAGGGCCCATGATGGCGTCAGGAGGAGGCATGTTCTGAGGGTGGGAGCGGGAAGAGCGACTCATGGGCAGAGGCAGGAGGCAGGAGGCAGAGCGAAGGGAAGAGGCCGGGGACAGGCGCAGTTGAATACGGGCTGAATATATAAGCACCCCTTGGCCATCCAAAGTGGGCGTATGTACAAATCCGTACTATGTGTGCTTCACCATCTACGCTAATTTCTATACTAGTCTCTTCTAGGCTGCATCCCCGTCTCTCCCTGATCCTTTGCCTCTCGTCGCCGTGCTCGACAGCGACCACAGCTCGTCTTCGCTGGCAGATCCCCCAAGTAGGCCATCCGTATCCGGCGCTCAGGAGTTACACAGCGCCATCTTCGGGGAAGAGGCGTGGCGTTGATTTCCATATTAGGCAATCGCTCGGAGGCCATCCCCTTCTTGGGCACCCTCGCCCATCTTGGGATGTCCTCCTCTTTCGGTTGCCGACTCAGCTGGCTACGGCCACTCCTCCTGAATCCAAAAGTGCTGCAGAGAATGCAAGACAGATTCAGCGATCGTGCATTTTCCCCGTCTCTTGATCTTGATAGGCTCTTGTAGACAGCTCCGAGCCCGACGCGTTTCGCCCGCCTAATTTCAGCTTTGCCAGGCTCTTCTGTTGCCAACCATGCGCTTATCCACTTCGAAGCTTCGGCCCCGGCCAACGTTTTCTCCGTTGCTATGCACGTCAACCACTGTTCGCTACTACGTTCGCAACGCTTTGTATCTCTCCTAATGCGGTGGCATAGACGACCTGGCAGTGGCGTACCAACTCGACGGAAGCAGTTGCGATGAATTTGACATGGAGAATGCACTAGTACAAATCCGGAAGACCCTTACCTGCAATCGGTAGCTCCATCACCGTACCTGATCATGACCCCGGGTTTCAAGCAACCGGTCAGTAAAAGAGTTGCATTCGGCACAAGACTGCATCACATATCCTCACGGACAAGAGATGGAGATTCCAGTATCACGCACGTACCAAAAGAATGAGGTAGAAACCTACAGGGATAGTCAACCCGAGAATAGAATCGACATCATGACAGTGGGAATAAGAATGTCAGTATATATAGAGCCAATTGAGAAGACGAGGGAAACGAGGCAATCGGATGACATTTCAAAACAGTAGATATCATGCCTGCCATTTATTCCCTATGTCATCTCCATTCCGTCTATTGATGGACTTCGTATTCAGCTGCGTGGGAGACGTTCAATATCCACCCTCAGTTAATGTCACCAGGTTGTGCTACGTAGCAAACGCACGTTGTCGAAATGGTACGTTCATACTCCCTGCTCACTGATCATCGATCATCTTGTGGCTCACAACGACTAGATGATCCGAGGTTTGGCTTGAGTTTACATCGGGCATATAAGTAGGCTGATTCATCTGCTCTCCTCTTCGCAGGAGCGTTGTATAGAAAGAGGACTTCCTTCTTTGGTTTGCTATTCATTGTGTGATATCTGCACTTTACCATCTTGGTGCTTAGGTCAGAAATGAACCGTTGAGTATACTCTAATACTCAGGTTGAAAAGAATCGGCATTCGTCCTCCAAAAGGTGCGGCGGACTTCCCTCTAGGCCAATACTTCACAACCGCATAAATCAACACAAACAAGTCTGAATGTTGAAGTCAACGAGTCGCAGGTTATGCTTCGAACACCTTCAGTTTCACAATGGAAGTCGGGAAACCAGCAGAACTTATATAATATTCAAATGCACTGTACATTCATAATTCATTGTCCGAATCAGTATTCGAGCTTCAACGTCTCCCTACTCGTTCCTATGTACATGGGTTTGCAGAGTTAATCACCGGACGCAGGTGAGGGTGCCACCCTGGGGAACACAGACTATCACGGCAATAGAATCGATGAGTCTGTCCAGAACGAGAGCAATGCGACTCACTGCCGGAGACGACAGGGGATTTGTCAGAGGGTCCAGAGAAGAACTTGCAGCTGGAACCAGTGGTATGGTCTCCGTTGTTTGGAGGATTGCACGCCGCGACTAATGGAAGCAATAAGCATATATGGCATCTTCCAACACGTAGAAAGCTCAAGTCTTACCTGGGTCAGTGGCAATCAAAGCGGCACGAGGGATGTTCACGCTGGCCTGAACTTGACCAGCGAAAAGCATAGCTGCGGCGACGATAAAGGTGATAGCTTTGGTAGAGAACATGTTGATGGAAAGAATGGTTCAGTTGGTTGGATTGGTTGCAAAAGTGAAGAGGTACCTGTTACGGTTGCAAATTATCGTCGTCGGGCTGCAGGGTTTTATACCTTTCGACCTAGTCGACGTTGCTAAGGACGTCCGTCATGCAGTGAGCAAAAGCGATAAAGATCACTATGAGTGGAATAAACGAATTGATACTCCACCGACGGTGCGAAATCAATATCAAGTGGGACGATGAATATGTAAAGAGTTGGCCATCCAATATCAAGGCCACCGCAAGCCGTTCCACGGTGCGCGACATAACGGAGTTGTGACGTGGCTATGAGGAGGGATGAAAGGAAGAGGTTAAGTGGTTGGGAGTAGGCGAGCTCAGTCTGATGGTGCCATTAGCCCAGAGGTAATGCAATATGAACTGCATGTGAATCATTACGGCGGATTTGAGGAGGATGCACAAGAACGTTCAAAACAAACATTAGACAAAACCTTTCGCTCACCTGCACTAAATATTCGAGGTTTGTGCAACGGGTCATCCATAGATGACGCGTCCACGACTGAAGTCAACCAGGTATTGCTGACTCGCACGCACAGCCGTCCCCGATATTTGGGTTGAAAATAGAATCCATGCTGCTCGCCGAATTACCGTATTTGCCGCGATTTTGGAGCATCTGTGAAACGAAATATCGGCTATATTGAACGTCTTTGTTGTGGAAGATCACCTATGGACTGTAGGCGGCGTTCATGCATCGATCAAGTCCGTTCCAACTTCATCGAAGCATCGAAGGCCCCACATGTGTTTTGTAAATTAGTACAGCTGCCGCAGGCGTTAGCTGTCTTGCGGCTCCATTCGTCCCCGTCGAAAATGTCCTGTGGGGAGGGGTTGGCATTCCTGTGGAAGTGGTGGTTGAATTGAACCTACAAATGACCACGAGGGAGTAAGTATATATACAGAAACATTACCGTGGCTGAACAGCGGGAGCCGTATCGGTCTTGATATGCTTCATTATACGAGTCTTCAATCGCACTTCATCTTGACATAAGTACAGTACGTGTAGTAAACTTATCGCGTTGGAGTTCAGTGATGCTCAACGTTCACTTCCCTTAAGAGGCGGCAAGCTCGGCTGTCTGTCGGAGATTGTAATTGTTGTTCGACAGCCACAGACGCGTTCCAGTTCTTGTGTAAACGCGTCGCGTTAGCCTTCAGATACCCAAAAATCACCACTTCCAAGAAATCCAACGAAGACTAAATTAGAGCACAGGCCTGCGGTCATGTCCTGTGTCCTCTACGTGAAGTCTTGCTTGAGATGCTGACTCACTTCAACCTGATCAATGCATGAAACCGTGACATCGGGGGGTAAATTTGGGGTCAAAAAATGCCAGTGGTTCACCAGTGATTTTCCAAACTAGAGGCGTTGCGATGGAGGGTCACTATTTCATTCAACAGATGCTTCGAATCATAGTACAGCGTGTAGGCTGTGCGTGCGAGTCGACGCCGTGCACGTTGGTTGTTGTTGTGAAACGGGAGAAGAACTGGTGGTACGGCATCCAACTACTTATCATAGGTGAGAAATGTTACTGTCAGTACGATGTTATGGACGTTCATGTTCGTTTTATGTTCAGGCTTTAGATGTGTTTTTACTAGAACCACAGTGTGAATTTGATTCACAACCACTAAAGCTCTTCCTTTCATGCCTCCTCGTAGCCGCATCACAAGTCCGTTATGTCGTGCCCCGTGGAGCAGCACACGTTGGCCGTAGTGACTTCGATATTGGACAGCCAACTCTTTACATATTCATCGTCCCACTTGATATTGATTTCGCACTTTCGGTGGAGTATCAGTTTGTTTGTTCCACTCACAGTGATTTATGTCTTTTTTCGCTCACTGCATGACGAACGTCCTTAGCAACTCGACTGGGTCGAAAGGTCTAAAGTCCTGCTGCTTGACCTGGAGAAGTTGCAACAACAAGCACCTCTTCACTTTTGCAACCAACTCAACCAACTAAACCGTTCTCTCTATCAACATGTTCTCCACCAAAGTTATCACCTCTGTCGTCGCCACAGCTATACTTTTCGCTGCTCATGCTCAAGCAGACACCACCATCCCTCGCGCCGCCTTGATCGCCACTGACCCAGGTAATATATTGGGCTTTCTACCCGTTGAACGAAGTCATATATACCTACTTGTTTCTATTAGTCGCGGCGTGCAACCCTCCAAACAATGGAGACCATACCACTGGCTCGAGCTGCAAGTTCTTCTCTGGACCCTCTGACAACTCCCCCGTCATCTCTGGCAGTGAGTCTCACTGTTCTCATTTTATTTTATTTTAACATTAATTCGATTGCCGAAATAGCCTGTGCTCCCCAAAATGGAGTCCTCACTTGCGTCCAGTGATTGGTTCAACAGCCCGATATACAGTCTACAGTAGTGTCGAGTAGAGAGAAGTTGAAGCTCGAATTCACACTCGAACAATGAATGTACCATGCACTCGAATTCCATGATATTTGCTATTTTCCAAAGACACCAGCGATGATCCTCAGTCAAGCTCGAACAAATCTCCCCCAGAGTTCGGCTGTCTACAATATTTACCATGGCTTCGGCTTGAGCTTCTACTTCGTCCTAGAAGTAAAGAGTTTCTCAGGATTACCAAGGATATTCTGCATCTGGGATTCCGACTGATTACCAAATATGCCACCCGCAGGTATTGCGACCAAGATGAAGCCACCGAGTGCGAATGCAAGAGCTTGGAAGGAAGAGGACAGATGACATCTCTCATACAAACGAGATACAAGTAAGAACAGCGAAGTAGTGATCGGAGTGATCGGAGTGAATAAATAAGTAGTGTATTAGGGATGAAGGAAAAGAGAGGCTGTAATGAGAAAAGACCAGGTAATGACAGTGGGATAGAAATGTGGTGGCAGAATAGGAAAGGTATCGCATCGGAACGTAGGAGTCGCACAGGTAATGACAGTGAGAATAGAAATGTGGGTGCAGAGATGATAAGGTATGGGTATCGCGGAGTGAAGGTGGGTATCGCAAGGTGGATGTATGGGTTTTATAAAAACATAAATAGAAAGTTAAGAAAAGGAAAAAAAAAAGACCGGATCAAGCGAGCTCAAGACTCGACACCCTATACTCAAAGACATTGCCCGCAAGGCAACATCCGAGTAACAGACTATGAAAAACAGGGGGACCTTCCCCTCCCCAACAACTGGCCTCTGTGGAGAAGAACAGAAAGAGGACGAGTCGGCCTGGTACCCCCGGTCTAAGCTCATACCAAGAAGGCTCAACTACAAGTTGAACCATCCCTCACAAGCTAATGTGAGAGTAATGGTATGAGCTTAGATCGGGTGTCCAGACTAGATACAATAATACAACAGTAAACGAATCAGAAAAGATGACGAAAGACGGGTCCGAGGATAAGGCCAAAGGCACTGCTGCTTGAGCAGCATCCACGGAGGCGAGAAGGAGGTGTCGGGAAAGCGGAAGGGTGATGAGCGAGCAATGAGGCTGACAAGCTCGGCCACGGAGGACGGTACGAGTCCCGCGTAGACGATCTGCGAGACTGATTATCCATTGGAGAGGGCAAGTCGAGTTGAAATGAAAGCTAGACATGAACAGCGATGGTAGTCTCTTATGTCGAGAGGCCGGTAGGGGTGTCGAAAGGTCCGAGGGATAAGCGAGAGCGGAATCGAGTGAGGTTTGGGGAGAGACTGAGAGGCTGACATGCACTACTGCATAGAGTAGGGGAGAGGCTAGGCTCAGCGGGTGCGTCGGAACTGGTTGACAGGTGGATCAACCGAACGCAAATGGCTGGTGAACCAAGTCGCCTGGTCGGTGATGTCAGCTTGTAGTGCTGATCTAGCAGAAAGGTTAAACTTACATATAGGAATATGTCTACGGAACGTAACATCCAGTCTGAAGAATGTTCGATATCACGAATGGCAGATATCGAACTTTGAGAACCCAACTCAATATAACACGATGAACAAAGCAGGAGATGTGAAACTTACCGAACGAACAGCATGCATCCATCACTGCGACACAGTGGAAGCATGCCTCAACGGCAATGGATCTACCATACCGTTGGAGACTCTACCTCAATCATCGAGGTTGAGGAGAGAGGAGGAAGGTAAGAGAACGAGAGAGCAAGTGACCATCCCTCAAGACATGCCCGATGGGCGCATGCAATGAAAGACATGGGAGGAGGAAGAGAACCATGTCGGGGGAGGTGAAGAGAAGTCAGAAGGGAGCGTGATTCTTTTATACTTAGTTCAAGGTGGCTGACAGTCTGGCGGACGACGCTTGCCCTGGATTAACAAAAACATAGCTGCCCGCGGCGACCGCGCTCGCTATGAGGCGAACATTTGCATCGGTAGACTCGAACTGTAATTTCCGAAGCCAGTAATGCAGACAAATCTGAGTGTCTTCGCAAACTCCAGTTCAGCATGCTCGTCAATGCTCATCTTCGAGTTGATGGGGACAAGTAACGATTCCGTCACTCCTCCGTGAAACGGTTTGGAGGAGCGCACTTACGCCTTGCCTTAATTGTGAGACAGGAGGAAGAATGGTGACGAGTGTATATGCCATTTGATTGCAAGCGCAAGAACCGATATAGCGAAACCTGAACTAAACCAACACTCATGAGGGTGGGTGTGGGCGCACGGAGGGAATCAATATGTGCACACAGTTGTATGTCAAACCTGAAAAGCGTCCTGCTCTTATTCATGACCACACTGCTGCACTTCGCAAAATGATATCTTCACCCTACCTGGACAAAATTCCAAGATTGGAAAATGTCGTGAGACGAAGGTCGTCAAGCGAATGTTTTCCCATCGGTATCAAGCGTGTCTGAGCGACGACCATTCCTTGGAATTTGCTAGCGCGAAGATAGGAGACAAATGAAGAATGGAGGGATGAAGGAGAGACCAGCGGTTTAGGGCAAAGACGCTTCCATGCTGCGAACGAGTCGACAGGTGTCCCACGCCTTCGTTGCCTCCTGCCTTCACCACGCCGCCCTCGTTTATAGTCGTTCTTTTCGCCGTTGACGGCGGCGTGGTTGTCTTCAACACCTTCGGTCATCTCTTCATGCGCCTGAACATTTCTCGATGAACCGCCGTCCCTTCGCAACTCACAAACGTCCTCTGTCTGCCATATTTATCGGTTCACTTGACTCAAACTCAACCGCTTCTCCTCCTGAACTTCCTGTCCTTCCAGCGAGTCCGAGCGCATCATCAAACGGTTCCGGCCTTCCCTCACCACCTGCAACCAACTCTACTGGCAGTGGAAGTGTGGGCGAGGATAGTCCTAGCGGCAGCAGGGCTCGAAGAAAGGCTGCTTCTGGCTCGGCGTCAGAAATGTTCAATGGCTCGTACAATAAATCCCAGACCAGTCTCAGGCCTAGGACTGCAAACCTTTCAGATGATGAAGACGACCTGCATGATAACGAGCACGATGAAGATGACACCGCCAGGTTTTCGCTGGAACGCAAACGATCCTCCTTGACCTCGACTACGAAGGAGAATATTTCTGCTCTGCAACGTGTGAGAAGTCTAACGCAGCGTAACCGCATGGTATGTCCATCTTGACGCGCTGTTGCTTTTCAATACTCAGTCATTTGCTTTTTAATTATCGCGTCTGATCATCTCAACTGCTCTAACTACGTCACTGTTGCTTCACGTTCTTTGCGATTATATGCTGTTGTGGATACCTTCGATGCTGGTCTAAACTTGTTTTGGGTCTTGATCGACAATAGGTGCTTGACAAGCTCTCCTCAATATCTCGCTTAAGCTCGCCCGCACCATCGAACTCTTCTCGATCACCTTTTTCGCCTCCAAGCAATACTTCACCGAGTGCCGCTTCGTACAACCCATCACGTCTGTCTTCGTCTACGCGTCCACAAATTTCTCTTTCACACCCTTCAAACACACAACTTCCTGCAGGCAGTTCTTCAAGTGTAAGGCAGGACCGTCACGATCATACACATTCCGGATCTGAAACCGAACGTGAGCCTGAGGCCCATCGTGAATATGGTCATCATTATTCTTCAAGCGATAGCATGTCCGCCACTCCTACGACGTCCTACTCCGAAGCCAGACCTGGTGAGGACCGGTTCGTTCGTCAAAGGCCATTATCTGCATCCGATACGCCGGATAAGTCTTTTCGCAATGCCAATCCAAATGCGAACTGGCGTAATAGGGAGCCGAGTAGGGATAGAGAACGGAGTAGGGGACCTTCGCCTGGCCCGTCACGGACGCCAAGGAAGAGAGTTTCGATCATGTCAATGCGAGAGCCAAGGTATGCCGACGCAGAGGATGACGACGAAAAAGATGTTGCTGGTGCTGCGTTGGCTGCTGTGGCGAGCTCACGAAAGAGTCCAAGGAATCGCAATCCATTGCCGAAGGAGTTCAGAGAGAATGACCGGAGTACGGACGGAAAGGTGGGCTGTTCTCACATTTACTTTAACTCTATGCTAAATCTTCTATTAGCAGGAACCGACAACTCCACTCCGAAATCGTGACCGAGAGCGCGCGCTACGTCGTTCACCATCACCGCGTTCTCCAAGAGCGTCAACCTCTACTTCGTACGGCAACAACTCTTCCCCTCGCAAATACGCTCGATCGTCAACTGTCCGCGAGCTCACACGCAAGCATCAGACGAGATGGCTATCAGAGGATCTATCAGCCCAAGATCATGAAGGCGACACCAGTGGCTATGGTCGGAAACAGGGACATAAGACGGCTAGCTCTGAGAGTCCTCTAACCCTGAATATGTCTGGTGGACGGAGCCTTGTGAACGAGGGTCTACGGGCGGCCGGCTTGACACGAAGAAAGGACGGAAATGACGATCCATTTGCTGGTAATGCAACTACTAGTGCGGCAGTAGTTCCCAGACGCACGCGATCGACTGGTTCTGGATCCATTCTCAACGGTGAACCCCACCATCCACCTCCGGCGGGACATTCTTTCAGTCGCGTTTCAGAAAGTGTGGGAGGGTCCAGGAATATAGATCCACGCACGCCTGCTCAACGACAGGATCGCAACGTATCGTACTCAGGAGGATTCAATAGGCCGGGCACTTCTATGGCAGCTTTGCATTCCGACGAACCGAGGACGGCACCAGCTGGACTTCGCACGTATAGGTCATCGTATCCTCTGCAGCGCGAGCCCTCTTCGTCGAGCTCTTATCAAGCTTCTGATGAGAGTTCTCGGACCCATCCTACTTCAGTGCACGACCGACTGTATTCTTCGCCTTTTGGTGGGCATGGTAATCACACGGCTCCTTTGCCAGCTACAGCCATGGGCAGCAAGAATACTCGTGATCCCCACATGGAACATCGTCGTCTTATGCTGGACGCTTTGTCCATGTTCGAGTCTCACTTATCTCGATTACCGCCAATGGGACAGACCACTACGTCGACCATACCAGAAGTCTTCCAGACATCTCAACATCTGATTCACACAACGGATAAGCTCAATACAGCACTCAAAGCTGGCACCAATCAAGCGCTGGAAGCGCAGATTGATGCAGAAGTTTCGGACTCGAATAATGCCAACGCAGCGGAGATTTGGGCTCGAGTTGGTATGGAGTACAGAGACAATCTACGATTGAGCGACGAGGTTGTTCGAACGATGACTGCGTTCTTACTCGGTGTCGGGAAGGTCCTTCGCGAAGCGACCACTTCAGCCAACGCGCATCAGCAACAACATTCTCGGACAATGAGCTTGGACGATGACTCTGTCAGCAAAGCGCGGTCTACGTCGGAAGGTGTGAGCGCTGGTACGCTCTCTGTCGATCGACGGAGCTCGGATGGTAGGCGGAGTAGGGAGACCAGACGAAGTTGGGATCCTCGTGAAACTAGTCAAGTTTCCTTGAATCTAGGCAGGCTGGCAAGTCGTGAGCGGACTAATGGGGGAATCAGTCGACCTGGTTCTTCCATGAATCAAGTTCGCAGTGCAGCTTCTAGCAACGAAGCTAGGAGCGTCTCTGACGACATGGATCACACCCCGCAGACCATCAGGGTTCCCTCAAGTCTGTTGTCTTCTAGCTCGGTGAGGAAACCATATACGCCAAGAGACCAAAGGACAACGTCAGATCCCAGCACCAGACAATCCATCGTACTCGATTCCCCAGATTCCTACGAACCCTCTCCTACACCTGCCCCTCGAAATGTCTTCGACCGCAGTCGTGCTCTTCCCCCACTCGCGATACCCCCATCACTACCTACGCTTCCATCTGAATCCCTGCTTCGACGTAGCGCCACCTCCTCCACCTCCGCAAGTACCGATAAGTCAACCCGACGAAAGATCTCTAGCAACTCTAACGTTACTGTCAGGGCTGAAGCATCATCATCATCTTCGTTTCAGCCCATAATCAAACCATCCAACCCTACGACCGCCGTAACGCCACACACCGTATCCCACTCACCTGAGACCAGTTCAACACGATTGCCAAGGAACGACTCTGCTAGTTCGTTTAACCATACCAATGGTGTCACTTTCTCAAGACCCTCGACTATTTCTGTATCTACCCTCAGTGGATTACAGCAGCAACATGATTCACACAGTCGTCAACGTACTAGTTCGACGTCTTCTGTCGAAGAACCTATTTCTGCTGTCTCAGCCTTGCGTTCACCGATGTCTGGTTCCGAGACAGAGAGACCGAGGACCGTTGGCTTGAGAGGTCGTGTCTCGCTTGACAAAAGTGGAACTCCTGATCGTGGTAGCATTACTGCAAGTAGTAGTCAAGCATCGACTCTCCTTTCTTCAAGGAAGGAGAGACGCAGGACGATTACCGAAATTTTCCAACGATAACATCCATATCATGCTCTTTTCATTGCTCCTTGTAAGTGATCTTCAGAGCTATCTCACACGTTTGGACTAATATGTCTGGTTAGCAACAACATTCTGTTCTACAGCTTCCTTGGTATGCCCTTCCCGTCCTTCTGTCCTATACATTCGAACTTGTCGCATGGACGCTTCAAACATCTGTTGCATTTTAGCCTCCTTCCCTCCACTTTATCCCCTCCCCCTTTCTCGCTGCTTATCTTTGCGGTGAGTGTAAAAAAGAGTTCTGTTCGCAGTGTTCATTCCTCTTGGTCTTTTTGTGCCATTATCTGTTTCTCCCTTGTCTCCCCCTAAGTATATTTCCTTCTGTATCTTTCACTTGCCCCCCTTTCTTTCTTTTCTCTTTCCTCTCATCTCTCTCAAGACTCAAGTCGCATACGTAAGATTATGTTGGGCCATGCATGCATGCATAAATATGATAACGATTTCTTATCAGACAGAGTACCCCGCTCGGTTAATTACCCGCTATATCAGTGTAATGTGTTACGCTTTGTCCTCCGTCAGTCTTGCGAATAGACAATGTTTTGTGTTTGGTTGGTTGGTTTGGGGTTATGGGTTTGTGTCTGGTGCGTTCTCTCCAAGCTTCTCCGATAACGTCTGTTGACCTTTGTCTACTTTCAGTTAGTCATTAGGATGTTTCTACTCCTTCACTCGGACCTTTCGTACGTAACTGTTAACCCAGTTATGATTCTATATCGCTGCAGAACCTCTAATCAGACTACTCTAATTCGAATATACTAAGAATTATGGGTGAGGTACATATGTCTTCACGTATACTCTTGACGCTCCAGGTTCAAATGAAAGGCGTGCTTACCCGTCTCTTATGGTACGCACGTCGAGTTCGGTCGCCGCCGCCAACTATCAGCTCTGTAGCACGCGATTAGAGCATCCGCGTCAGTCGAGGCAAGTAACGAAATATAAAAGAAGTCTTCAAGCTTCAGGCCGCCAGTTTCTCCTCGCCTTCTCCACTACATACACACACCCGCCCACCATGTCTTACGATATCGTCACGCGCTCTTATACTGGTCCTAACAACATCTACCGCTCGACAATTCTATTATAACCTCCGACTAGCATGATATCCTGAAGTACGTCAAAGGGGGTGTGTTTGTGCTTGATCTTGTTGGATGCACATAGATCATTCGGTATGTTGCACCCATTTTTCCCTTGCGCTCTATTCACATTTAGCTGCGTCTGCAACTTCGATATCTTCTTCAGTCAATGCCGAACACCTTTTCGTGGCATGTTTGGATTTCAGGTTGGACGATGTGGTTCGTAAATCGATATCTCTAGGCTAGGTGCGTGCGACTTTGTTGATACCTCACCAGCACATGGCTAACACTTCAACTGGCTCGGTTAGATTCCCCATTTCGTTCAATCTATATTCCCATAAAACCATATGCTAACCGCGAGACATACCTTCGTTCTGCGGCACCTATCTTCACCCTGCACTACGCCTTCGATACTCCGCTACTTGCCTAATTTTCATCGTTACTATATCATCTTCGAGTCTATGCCTCTATTCGTGAATCAGGTGTCTCTACTCCTGGTATATCCTACTGAATGAGTATTTCCAGTCCTCTAACCATCCATGCAGATCGATATCTCGCTGTTTTTGCCCACCACTTCGTTCGGATTCCCCGGTGTTTTCGCATCCCGTGCCTTCACATCTCTGGTGTAGATATGTTGATGGAATGATTTTACTTTCTTTCAGGTTGGCAGGGGTCAGCGCTGTCCGCATCCATGCAAGACTATGCATTACCTCCAACTACCCAAATACGAGTATCTGAGCCACAAACGTCCTGGACACGAGACCAGTCATTTGATCCTGACGGTCATCCTAGGATACCACGTTGTCTAAGAGGTTCACCGGAGGATCCAATCGTTTTGCTTGATTTGAAGGTACGCACTGTTTTACGTGTAGGTATGCTTCAATATTCTCCGTTGAACAGTCAATCATCTCATCCAGGAGCCTGTGAACCTAAACCTAGTGTGACTGCGTCGACGTCCAATCGTATGGGTCAAAATTTCGAATCTCCACGTCACCTGTCATCGCGAATCTACTTGAACTTACTTCGGCGGATTTAGAGTGAGAAGATTGCGGTCCCGAAATATCCTCTGAGGCTACTAAAGAGACGGTGATTTGACTACTCGGTGTTGAAGCAAAAGACGAGACATTCATCAAATACCAAATCATTTTCTGAGCTCGACAAATGTACCTCAGAAGTTCGCACTCCACCCCAGATCCACATCATGATGGTTTATTCAACGCGGACTAGCCAAGACATCGCGAGCTTGACAGATAAGTGTTGTCACTATTGACGGGATCATGTATCCAGTACTGCTGGCACACCCCGTGCGCAGAGCGAAATGAATGCATGCACCGGTGAGGCATTCTTCTGGGTATGAGAGTTGCGCGTGGCAAGACTTCTCTGGTGGAGCCATCAATGATGCCTGATAGCGCTCGCTGTTCTTGCTTGCCAAGATCGTAATCGTTCCGAGTTCCTGACTACAAAACTGCATGAACAATGTATGCCATCGTAGAGGTGCCTTCATCCCGGGGTTTCTACACCGTCCCTCATAGTTGCTTTTCTCTTTCTCCCCTCCCCTCCCCCTTCATCGCCGTGCCAAGTAGTTGAATAATGGCAATCCTCCTGGACAAAGCCTACCTCACCGCCATTTGGCTAGAGACTGTGTTCTATGGTATAACGACACCAGGATTAAAATGTGCACAATCGATCCGCTAACGATATTTCTCTATAGGCATGAATTTCGTACTCTTTTGGGTCTGTATCTTTGTCCTCACCTACAAACGACGAACACCCAAAATCAACAAATTCTTGGTATCTGTCGCTGTCGCCATGTTTGTGTTCTCCACCGCGCACGTATCGTTAGGTTTCCAAAGGCTTATTGAGGGATTCATAAGGCGGAGGGACTGGGAGGGTGGTCCTGCCGCTTTTTTCTCGGACGTATCCATTCCGGCGAATGTAGTGAAGGTCGGGATACACACGGTCAACGTGAGTTCCCAGAGTTCTCTCTCATTTTCAAATATACTAACTGTGAAATGAACCAGTCCATCATAGGAGATGGCGTGGTTGTGCGTTGTATTTCGCGATTTGATAGACATAGTGGAACTGATCGATCACGCAGGTCTGGCGATGCTGGCTGGTCTGGGGTCGCGATTGGAAGATGTGCGTTGTACCGATCTTTCTAGTCATGGCATCTGCAGGTAAAGTCACCCACTTTCTGTCCTCTTGCTACTGACCTCCGAGCCTTACATCTATCTAATACACCTCTAGCCTGCGGGTTTGCCCAAACCGTCTACTTCGCGAAAGAAAAGGCCTTGCGGAGTGCCTTCGCACACATCCTTCAAATATGGAACGGCTCTCTCTTCAGTCTCTCACTTGCAACAAACGTCACTGTCACTCTTTTGATTTCACTACGAGTTTGGTATATGCTTCGCGATGCCGGTGGAAAGATGCATTTCAGATACTGGAGGGTCCTCTTGATCGTCATCGAATCGGGCATGATCTACTCCGTGGCCCTCATCTGCGAACTCACATTGTATTTCCTCAACTCCAACGCGTTTTATATCGTTTATGATCCTATCGCTCAACTTACGGTAAGCCACTAACCCCACTGTCTCGTGTCTCTCGTCGACTGTCTGACCACTAAACACGCCCTTCATCTTTCTAGGCTATCGTACCCACGATGATCCTGGTTCTCGCCGGTCTTGAACTGACATCTAACGATGTTCATTCACGCCTGACCAAAGTCTCACAGCCCGTCTTCCGAGCAGGCGGACCCACGTCCTCATCCGACACAAGCAAGTACACAAGTAACGTGCAACTCGAGTCTATGCAATTCGCAACTCGAAGCATATTGTCAAACAGGGAATTGCGAACTACTGACTTGACTGAAAGTACATTTGGTGACGACCCACATATAGGCAAGCGGGTGTGACGCTTTTCGTCTACTTGTTGGTGTAGACCTTTTGGGCAAGTCCGGCCTTTGAGATTTCGTATTTGCACGGACTATAGGTCCAAGTTGGGATATGTTGAGAGGAAGTGAACAGCATGTTGTATTGCTTGCCTGGACTCTATCTGTCATGCTTCCTATGTAGAATGCAATCTGTAGACGTAGATGTATCAATATACCCATACCGAGGTTATTTATGGCTCTGGATCTAAAACTGTTGTGTCCCCAAGAAGTATGCAAGAGTCTGAGATAGGGATACTATCCATGATCACAAACAGAGGAAATTAGGGGATATTCGTCCACAAGATTTGGACCCTTGTCATGTGAGACTCACACAAATAGCGCTGCGAGTGCGGAAGTTGTTTGTTGTAACACAGCCCGGGATCTAAGAACGCGTACACACCATATGTGATGGAGGAAATACGTGATGTGGTGATGGACATTTTGAACCTCGTCAAAGGATCTGCACTACGCCGCTGTCACAAATCAACGTTCTACGTCCACGAAACACGTCAACATTCATCAATTCATTGTTGGCACGTTGGGCCAGAAGTTAAGAAGGAGAAGCATGTCCACCTGTATGTAGATGTCCGAGTCTCGACTTGTCGATGAATTTCCCTTTATGAAATATACGTCTCCGACCGAGATTTAAGATGCCAGGGATGAGGGGCTTGATTGATCAAATACGCGTTTCATGAAACCCAAAGAAGTGGGGCATGCGTGATCGTTCCAACGAGCTTGTGCTGAAAAGGCAAAAAGGCCAGGTATTCCAAGTCGCAGCATCACGGGAGAAGAAGAAAGGAAGTGGTAACCCTTTCGAGTCTAGCTTCCCGGGGGAATCTGCACTGCAGAACTGTGGTCGTTATGTAACACATTGGGCGGCGTGCTTTTGTAGCGTCCAGACCATCGGTATACGTCCTTCTGTGGCACAGTTGGACAGAACCTACGAGCGTTGAGGCAGTTGTAGAGACTAGAGACGGGGGGTCTGAAAGCCCGAGCTGTGCGGGATGAATGGATGGTTGTACAAGTCTCTTGTATGTAATGTTGTCGGCGGCCTGTACCTAATTCACAGCCAAATTGAAATCGTCCGAATATTTGTCCGAGGTGCGTCGCGCGATGGAGATGAATCGAGTCTATTACCTGGTAGTATTAGTGGCAACAACGAATACTTACAATCAATTTCCTGTGGAAAACGGAAAAGGCCATTTTACGTCCTCGTCTTATGTACAAATCATCCCGAAGCCTCTGAGACAAAATTAATTAACGCAAGACCATAACAAGTTCCGAGTGGTCGTGGAAAACACTACCAGCATGAACCGCATGGGCGGTCATTGTTCGAGTGGAAACAATGACATATATGGCCGCCTCGACCTTGGAACAAAGAGATTGTCCGAGATACCCCTGTTGAGGAGGTCAGTGACAAGAGCGAATACTCACAGTTGATCTCCGGCTAAGTCTTTGACTTATGTACAAACATGACCATTCAAAGCGAGATGCCTAGTGACACCTGCTCGGGACAAATTTGACGACCATTCTGGTCTGCATTGGACCAGCCATCTTACACAGAGCCCCGGTAACCCAGACAAATGCCCAGGCCCATGAGTGGTCTGACACCCATTTTTTTTTGCGGAATGAGTTCTCACCTCGACGGGTATCATCCAGGGTCCTGTGCATACCACCCCGAAGCCTCAGAAAATAGAATGAGTCAACGCAAGTCCATGGCAAGTTCCGGGTTTCCGTGGAAAGCATTATGACCATGAATCGCACGGGCTGCCAAAGCTAGTGTCTGCCATAATGTTTCTCGGGCAGAACGACAACATATAGTTTGATGGAAGAGTGGGATGTAACGGTAAGATCCATGTTGGTCGTTATGTCAAGGAACAAGACAATAAAGGAGGGAACGAACCCGTCATGTGGTAAGATCTTTCATATGCTTATCTTCCATTATCCTTGGCCGCGCCCTCCATGGCATCGCCTTCGACTCCAAGAGCTCTGTCCATGAGAATAGAAAGAGCGTGGTCCGCCGAAGAGACGTCGGCGAACGAGAAGGAGAAGAATGGCTATGTAGGAGTGGGAGTTCTTTGGGTGCCTGAGACCTGCGAAGTGTAATGCGAGATATTCTGATTGGATAAACGTACCGTGGTTCTTGTGAGAGTAGCTACGTATTATTGAATGGGACGGATAGGCTATGATAGCAGCATCATTCCATCAAGTTCGACCGAGCTTTACAAATGTCGTAACTCGAAAGACTCGACTTGAAATGTCAGTGTGGAGCGACTGTAAACTTGAAGGTTATCACATGGAAGATTTTGATATCTGCCGGATGCAATTTAAACGGCATTGACAGATCGAATGTCAGAAGGCAGAAGAAAGAAGAACCTTCGTGCGCAGTAGCCAGTGAATTGAAAGAGAGAAGACGGTATGCATGAGGACTCTAGACGAGAACCGGTAAACAAGAGCAAAGCGGGGTTAGAACTGGAGTAGCAATAATAAAGAAATAAAGCCGGGTTAGTAACGCGTACGGCAGATATAAGCATATGTGTTATATGATTTAACACATATATTATTGATAGTCTGTTGATAGTCTATACAAGGTCATTGATCGCGCATTGATCAGCCTGCTTATAGGGCCAATCTTATCCCGATTGTTACTCAATTATTGCCCAACTCCTGGCTTCCATCCATCATCTGTCGAGGACGCTTTCCTCGACCTCCATCCTCTTCTGCTCATCGTGCTCTGCGTGCTAGCATGGGCAACTCAGCATCCAGCGCAATCAACCAGAATAACCTGCACGCGAATTCTTCCAGGCTCGACTCTTCGTCCAATCGCACAGGCTCACCCGCTAGAGGGGGTAGTCCTGCGCCCAACTATCGAGGAATACACAAATCCCTCCGTCAAAAGAAGAAATCACTCGAATTGCCCGACCTGGCGTCCTTGACCCTCACCCCCGCCTCCTCTCCTCAATCAGTCTCCCCCCACAATGCCTATCGCAGGCCCAGGGCATCATCTCCCATTCCCATCCCTGTATCCGCTAACCCTCAGCCTCAGACTTTCCGTCCTCAGAACAACTTGCCATCCGCAGCTCACCTCCCTTTC
This sequence comes from Somion occarium, assembly GCA_964035595.1. Taxonomy (NCBI): domain Eukaryota; kingdom Fungi; phylum Basidiomycota; class Agaricomycetes; order Polyporales; family Cerrenaceae; genus Somion; species Somion occarium. The sequence goes on along the minus strand of OZ037950.1, from coordinate 1,252,783 downwards.
AACAATCAGCATGGTGGCAATAGATCGCGACACAAGTCTTACTTGAGCAGCGCTTATCCATCTACCCACTCCTTTGTCTCAGGTTCTCCTCCTGAACCTGTCCCAGAGGAGCCTCCTGCTCACTCTATTGAATATGTGCCTGAGGTCGTACACAGTACCCTGCCTGTTCTGCTTAAAGCGGACGATGATGCCTCGAAGCCGGAGCCTATTACCGTGCTTATAAAGTGGCGTGGTGGAGGCAAGACCGTCTTTCTTGCCAGGGCAGGAGATGATAACTGGAATGGTCGTACACCAATGGATTTCGAGTAAGCTATTCCATATCAATATTCAATGCCTCCTGAACCCCGTTTTCTCTTAGCCCACATACAAATACCTGGACTGCAGCCGTGCAGCTTCTCCCTGGGACTCATCACTTCAAATTCATTGTTGATGACCAGTGGCGTATCGCAGAGGACTATTCGACTGCGGTAGACGATCGTGATGGCTCGCTGGCTAACTACGTGAATGTCACCTCCTCTGCTATCTCGTCGTCATGTCCGCGTACGCCGGCCCGCCTCTCACCTTTGGCAAGTCCCAACCATAGCCATCCTAGCCAATTCAACAGCTTCTGGAGCGACAACAGTACTGCTAATGGGGTGGCAACATCTGGGTCGTCAACCGCCCATGATGGCGAGTGGACCACAGTCATACCACCGGAGCTCATCCAAGCGGCGGCAGAAGAAGAGAACTATCTCGCTTCAGCAGATTCACCCACGTCATCGTCATCAATACCTGCGCCCAACATTCCGCCTGCACCCACCCTGCCGCGGCATCTTGACAAACTGATCCTGAACGTTAGGACAAGTGCGGTGACAGGGTCAGGGAGTGGTAGCGCGAGTGGGTCTTCTGCTACGGGATCAGAACGGGAGAAATCGAGAAAGGGAAGTCGGTCACATCATTCGAGAAGGGACAGGGAAGGCAGGAGTAGGCCTTCGAATCTTGGCATGACGTCTGCCGTTTCTGAGGGGACGGGTATATCGAATGCGGAACAAGGGGAGGGCCAAAGTGGGATACCGCCGTCCCTCACGCTGCCTGTGGTAACCGCATCTGGTACCGATGTGACTACGCTTTCTGGTACGACGACTCCGATTCAGGACCAGGCAAGCGATGGACCTGGTAGTGCGAAGAAGGTTGCGGTGGCGAAACTGGATGGACCTGCTATTGCAGATGATGCCAGCGTATTGCCAGTACCTAATCATGTGGTGCTGCATCATTTAAGCACAAGTGCGATTCGGAATGGTGTTCTCGCTGTCGCGAACACGACAAGATATCGGAAGAAGGTATGTTATGAGGTGGTGCGTTGCTTTTGTCTTGCGCAAGAGTGCTAATTAATGCTGTGGTGCTTTTCCTTACAGTATATTACGACCATCTATTACAAGCCGACATGATCTCTGGCATCCGTCCAGCACCTTCCTCTAGGCCGACCGACGTCTTCGCTATTCACTAACTCGTCTCGCTTCTTCGACTCATTATCTCGATATCCTCAATCTGTTCACATCACACATACATGTTTCCTTACATTTCCCCTCCGCTATCTTCATCTGTTTTCTGTCCCTCCTCCATCCTTAGAAGAATTTGTTACGCCCTGCAATTGTGTCACTCCTCGTCCATGTCTTTTGGGCATGTAGCGCCAAACTAAAGCAAGAATCTGGTCCACCACCACCATCCCACAGCCACAGTTGTTACACGCTCTCATGATGCTTTCATTATACACATCCTTGTCACTTCTAAAAATCTTCATGAAAATACGACCCTCACGGCCGCCACTCTCCACATCAACCAACATTGTGACATTAAAATTCCAAACTTGTTCTTTATCCACCCCACCCCACCGCCCCTTTTCTTGTTTTGGATTCCCGCCCCGCCTCCACCCTGCCACCCTTCCTACCGTCCGTGTCCCTTTTCTTGATGCAAGAATGTGTATATTGTATCTTTCATTTTCCACGCCCCATATCCCCTTTGAATTTTCACCATCACGCGCATCATCCATTTTCTGTCCCTGTACTCAGACTCTCTCCGACAGAGGGTGGGTGGATGATAGCGCGCTGTTCGTCTCCGGGGAGCTTTGGATTTCTTTTCTTCTTCGCGTCCGTCTTCCTCTACTACACTCTTACAATTCTTTCATTTCTCGTCGTTGTGTCTGCTCTGGTATCAGTTTGACATTTGTTTGTGTTTTTCCTTTCAGCGCTAGTAGTTTTTCTTTTACAGTCTTGCAACAGTTACCCCACCCCCCATGTGTATCCATTGTGACCCGGTTTTTATACTCTCTCATCTCATTACAATGTTTCTAGCATCTCATAAATTTGTGTGCTCATTGAACTTGAATCGAGCCTGCAACGCTACGTAGCATGCCGTGATACTCATTGTCGTTCTTTGCAACACCGGTACGGTGGCAGTGTTCTGGGTGTGCCGTGCTGCTTGTTATACTTAGATCGCCTTGTTGGATATCACGTTTGCGGAGTTCTTCACTGGCGTGAGGTTATGTCGGGTAACCAATAGGACGAAACGTAGGGCTATACAATATCTCGCCGATGTTAGTATTGAGTTCAGGTAGAACATATTAAAGTTGCGCGAAGTTAGAGCGAGTCTCGCCACTGCGGAAAGCTTCATTGAAACCTGACACTAAAATCTATGATCTACCGTCAGTCGACGGACTTGACTGAGCTATAGATGCCATTGCTTCGATGAAGCTCAGTCATATAACAGACCTGACACACACATGTCACTGGGTGATATTCGTTGCAGCGTGACAAAGGCCAATGCATGGAAAGAGACGGCCGAGTTTTCATGATCGCATGTGTCATAAGAGTATGGAATGTAAAAGGGCATGCTCGATCATACAATAGGCGGCAGTGAAGGAGAGCACTCTGGGCGGTAACTGCTAACATCGTCGAGTCGGCAAAAAGATACGTCAAATAGCAGCAAAATGTGCGCATAACAATTTACTCCTCGTCCTCCTCTTCCTCCTCCTCTTCCTCCTCCTCCTCCTCCCGTGCAGCCTCAACAACAGCAGTTGCAATACGGTCCAAATCCCGCTGACCGTCTTGGCTAATCCGTCGACCACCGTTATCAGTTTGCTCGAGCACACCAATCTTCTCGAGAGATTGACAGATCTTCCTCTGGACAGAGGCAGAGCAGTCCTTGTGGTGCGAGGGACGGTTGCCTCGTCGGTTACGGCCACCGTGAAGTTTCGTGAGAGCGCCAATACCAACGTCTTTGCGGAGGTAGATGTGTCTTGCAATAGCGGCTATAAACCATGCAGATACGCAAAAAGAAAGCACAAGTGTGAATATCCTGTTTATGATTTAGGGTATGCTTGGAGTCCTATGGGTACGAACCTGCGCGGACATAGTACCAGTCAGGATCGTAGGGTGCGAGTTCCTTGAAGGAGCCGGTCTTCACAAGGTCGACCCATGTTGGGACCTCAAGCTTGCCCGAACGCTTGAGGTGAGAGCTGTAGGCGGCGATGAAAGCCTCTGCGCTGCAAGAGACAGAATAAAATGGGGTCAAAATGAGTCTCTTTCGATTCGGAAATTTTGGGCATAGTTCGGGGCTGTAACGCACCTGATGTCTCGTACTCCCGGCATTTTGTGGAAAGAGGGAAAGTTACCTTGAAGAGCGGTAGGGAGGGCGACGAGCGCGACGTTGACGGCAGTATGAAAATAGAGTTCACGGATTGGAAGCCAGACGACCCAGTTCTGTGCAGTTCTGTGCTTATGTCAGCAGGAATTCCCTTTTTCAGCCTTCCATCTTTCATTCTGTCTATCGCAAAACTCTATCTTAGGGCTCCATGACCGGTCTCTATCATGGATTCACTTCTCTATTCATGACCATGTCCTCTACAGAGTCTTTCAAGTACGGTTTGCCAGCTATTGCAGCCCAGAAATGCAATAAAACGCACTCTTTCACCTTTTCGGCAGTTCGGGTCATGCCGACGAGCCATGGAAATCTGCAGATCCTCTGGCCGGGAGTCTGGTCCTCGGGCGCTGGCTCTCGATCATGAAGCGCGTCAGATTCAATAGGTAAGCTGTAAGCTGCATAGGGCACTTCCGCTCTCCTGTGTGCTTACAGCTTGACCTTTCAATCCTGCACGACGAATAGTTTATGTTCCCCTTCAGTGAGTTCTCCACTGAACATTAATATCCATAGAATCCGCATATCTTACCAAAAACCTAGTGGACTCTATGCAGGTGGGCTTGCATAGACCCGAAATGATCGCAGAACGTAATGCTCGTCAGACCTCACCAATCGCCCACCTCCCCGTTGAGCTCCTCATCCAGATCTTCGTCGACTGTGCTCAAGACTCGGAGGACGATCCCCTCATAGCTCTCACCATCTCACATGTTTGCAAATCATGGCGAGAGATAGCTTATGATTCACCGCGCATATGGCAATACCTCTCCCTTGACGATCGCCGTCCACGTTTATGCTCTGAATTCCAGATTCGTTGGTGGATGCTGAACTCTGGGACTCTACCAATGGATATCACTTTACACATCTCTGACCATGATAAATTGCTCCCTCTGATAATCCCTCTCTTCGAATACATGCCTCGCTGGCGAAAGTGCGCATTCAGAGGCAAGATTCAGGAGGAAATGGATTTCTCAGCTTACACCTCTAGCGAGGCCAAGGCGCACCTCCGGGAGTTGCGGATCGTGATCAGAGATCCTTCAGACCTCGAAGAGTCTGACTTGGAGGAAGGCTCTCGTAATTCACCAACAATCGTGCAAGCTCCCTGTCATATCAATACATCCTCCTATGATATAACATTCCGATGCTCCGTCCTCACGCTACCACTTCCTTCATTGATGACACCCTTCCATGTCACAAAACTCGTTATATGCGAGAGCACGTTCGAGGGGCCTACAGATCCCCTCCGAATGCTCGAGTTCCTCTCATTCTGTCCCAGCGTCGAATACTTCCAGTACCAAGGTCTTCCTCATGACCCAGCATATTCCAATGCTGTCATCCCATCCATCGTCAAGCTCCCCAATCTCCGCACGTTTGTTATCCATAGTTCTTGTGCTGTGCGAACGTTACTCTCGCATATCGACGCTCCGAACTTGACCGAACTCCATCTCGAACACACTAATACGGAGTGTGATTTTGCTACGTCCCCAGCTTATCCATACGCTGTGGAAGATGGGGATAGCGATGATGAAGCGGGAGACTTTTCACAATCCCCTTGGAGCGATCATGCGACAGGCATGGGTCTTCGATCCCTCATTCGCAGGAGTAATCCACCGTTGGAGGTCCTCCTTATGGACTACGCTGACATGCGGACGAAAGACTTTCAATGGTGCTTCAGTAGGTTGAATCATTTGCGGCAATTCCGGATCGTCGCTTCAGACATGTCGGATAAAGTCATCGCGATGTTCGCTCCCTACCGTGCACCCCGAGTTTTAACGTCACTTGACGACGACGACATGATATTTGACCTGGAGCTAGACCGGCCACTACACCTCCGTCTGCCGCTGCTATCCTCGTTGGAGTTGTGGAACTGTCAGAGGTTATCGGGGAGGGCTATCGTCAAAGCTCTTACGGAGAGGGTGAGGTTTACCGATGCCGTGGCCGATGAAGGCGTGTACAGTAGGATGGAGGAAATTGGGATTGTTGGGTGTGGGGGATTCTCGGATAACCATGCGCTTGAGTTGGAGAATGTTGCTGGGAATCGACTCAGGACAAATTGAGTGTGATGTACATTGTGCGTATCTTGCTTGCGACTTTTGTTTTGTTTGGTGTTTCTCATTCAGTCTATATAGGTATATTTTCTTGGACACAACATGTATCGATAGCATTTCTAGAATACCAACTGATTGATATCACCGTCTTCGTGGCTTATTGTGCCGTTGCAACGGTAAGTGGGCGATCAATGGTACAGCTCTGACCCGCAGAGTCGGGGTCAATTGGGTCAAATGGCTTGAACACTAACCACTCAGGGCATATTTTCTAGCCTATTACTTTTTTGACGCAGGGTCTCCCTACGTCCGTGCTACCGCCTCGGTCTCATTGCTCGTAATCGTGACACTATTTATCTTTGGGGCTTTCAGCTCGATCGCGTCGCTCCCCCTGTCTTCGAAATAATGCCGATGCGCACCCACGGATCGACTGCAATCGAGCCCGACGTCGCGTTCGATCAACGTGGTCAGCCCTGAGCCCACCAGCAGTACACGCGTCGTCGGTCTGAGTGTCAGCCACCTCTAAGTATTTATAAAAGCAGCCCCTGTTTCGGCAGTTTCTCTTCACCATCTCCGCCATGGTTTCTTCCTACCACCATGTTCTACATGTACCGTCGAGCATGTCATGCGGGATGGTCACTTGCTCTCTCGTTCTCTTACCTTCCACCCCCTCTCCTCAACCTTGATGATTGAGGTAGAGTCTCCAACGGTATGGTAGATCCATTCACGTTGAGGCATGCTTCCACTGTGTCACAGTGATGGATGCATGCTGTTCGTTAGGTAAGCTCAACATCTCTTGCGTTGTTCATTGTGTTATATTGAGTTGCATTCCCAAAGTTCGATATCTGCCACTCGTGGTATCGAACACCCTTGCGTGTCGTATGTCTTTCAGGCTGGATGTTATGCTACGTGGACATATGCCTGTAGGTAAGTTTGATTTTTCTGCCAGATCAGTACTATGTTGCTGATATCACTAGACGACTTGACTCACCAGCCATTTGCGTTCGGAGGAACCACCTGTCAACCAGTTCCGACGCACCCGCCGAGCTCAGCCTCTCCGCTACTTCATGCAGTAGTGGATGTCAGCCTCCCGGCCTCTCCCCAACCTCACTCGATTCCGCTGGCATTTATCCCTCATATCTTCCAACACCCCTACCGGCCTTTCGACATAAGAGGCTACCATCACTGTCATTGTCTGGCTTTTATCTCAACTCGACTTGCCCTCCTCAATGGATGATCAGTGTCGCAGATCGTCTACGCGGCACTCATACGATCCTCCGTGGCCGAGCTTGTCAGCCTCATCGCTCACTCACGACCCGTCCACTTTCCCGCGATCTCTATCTCGCCTCCGCGCACGCTGCTCAAGCAGTAGTGCCCTTGGCCTCATCCTCTGACCCGTTTTTCGTCATCCTTTCTTATTCGTTTACTATTGTGTCATTATATGTAGTCTGGATGTCCGATCTCAGCTCATACCATTACTCTCACATTAGCTTGTGAGGGATGGTTCAACTTATAGCTGAACCTTCTTGGTATGAGCTTAGACCGGTGGACCAGGCCGACTCGTCCTCTTTCTGTTCTTATCCACAGAGGCTAGTTGTCGGGGAGGGGAAGGTCCTCCCTTTTTTTCATAGCCTGACGCTCGGACTTTGCCCTGTGTGCAATGTCTTTGAGTATTGGGTGTCGAGTCTTCGGCTCGCTTAGTTTTTCTTTCTTTCTTCTTTTCATGTTCTACCTTTCCTTTCCGCTTTGCGATAACTACTTTTATTCTGCGCGATCCATCCGTTATCGTCCTACACCCACATTCCTATTTCCGCTGTCGTCACTCGTGCCACACACGTTCCGATGCACCATCTATCTATCCTCCCGCATTCCTATTCCGGCGTTGTTAATTCGCCATTTCTTACTACAATCTCTATGTTTCCTCTTTTCATTCTTACGTCCGCCTCTTTTTTTTCAATCTCAGAATCGCGCTCGTTTTCACTCAACTCTCCTTATTTATACCTACACTATATGCTATACCATCACACTTCATCCGTTTGGGTTCTTGCGCGTATGTTACGTACCTACCCTGCGGCTTCCTATCAATCATATCGGTGACCACACGCTCGGCGGGATGAGACCTAAAAGCAGACACTCATAAACACGGGGCGCGTAGGTAGTGTGTAGGCAAATCGTCAGTTGTGAAGACCGTCTTCGTGTTACAGACGGCTGCTCTGACATCCTGACTAGTATCCTGGGGAAACACATGTATCATCAAAGATATTCGGGTACATCATACATCCATCATTCTGAAGACCATATCCATGCTTCAAATTCTCTCTACTCGCTACTGTACGTCTGAATGTCAGCGTATACGGTTGGATACGTTTATCCGCGGACGCAGGTCAGGACACCATTCTCGTTGATACAGGCTATCATGGCGGTCAAATTAATTGAGAAAACTGTACAGAAAAAAAAACAGGAATATTATTGCTCACTGCCAGAGACGACAGGGGATTTGTCGGAGGGACCAGAGAAAAACTTGCAGCTGGAGCCGAGGTGATGATTTCCGTTGTTCGGGGGGTTGCAGGCAGCGACTGATAGTAGTTGATGAGTACGGTTTCGTCGGTGAGCACGTACAGAACTCGATGTCTTACCAGGGTTAGTCGCGATCAAGGCGGCACGGGGAATGTTTGCACCAGCTTGGACCTGTCCGACGAGGAGCATCGCTGCAGCGACGACAAAAGTAAAAGCCTTGGTGGAGAACATGGTGATAGTAAGGTGAGAGGAGCGCATTGTGTTGCTTGTTTAGTTCTGAGAGTGAAGAAGTGCTTGTTGCTGCTCCATTTCAACGTTGGGCTGGAGGCCTTTATACCTTTCGCCGGGCCAGCGGCAACGACTTTGGAGAATCATTGCAATGGAAATAAGCAATACAACTTACGGCGAGTTGAATGTTGGCCTTCGTGTTGGAGGCAATGCGAAATCAATCACAGTAGGACGAGACTAACACTAGAGCCTGATGGAAGGCGTGAAATAAACATGTCCAGTGAATAGAAGCCTTGCCAGCAGTTCTGGGGAGCGCCACATTTGCTCCAGCGAAAATGGTATGCCGCTAACTGCACAAGGATAATATTCAGGTCAGTCGGTCGATGAGAATTTTTGCTCATCTGTAGTTGAATCGCAAGCTAATACGCCATTTTGAGGACAAGGACAATGTCGTTTGAATAACTCCTCCTAAAATGCAATATCCCCTTCTTTCATCAGCAGTCCTTACTGCCCTATGAAACAGGATGTAAATTTCAAAGTCCCCATCTCATTGAGTTCAAGTTATCTCTGGAAACTCGCATCTTGATCCTAGTCCGCATTTCATACACCGGCTGAAAGCGTATCGGAGCGACTTCATCTAGGGAATACATAGGACGACACACGAGTAATCATAGGGATCTTTGAAATACGGTCAATAGTAGACTGCCGGAAAAGTAGTGTGACAATCCACACTCTTAGTGACTTACGCGCGATACAATGAAGTGTCTATAACTGTCGAGCAGTAAAAAACAATCTCCGGTTGAATGCCGAGAATGCCGGTTCACTTGTCGGACATGAAAGTGGGTATCACGAACCCCGCGACCAGGGCTCGGCCAATATTCAACTTACTCAAGTAGAAAGGTGTGAAGTTTCTACAAGCCAGTCCATCAAGCCTGGCGAAAACGCCTGAATGTTCCTCTCACAACATTCCGTCGCCGTGGCTAGAAGTTGCACTTCGACATCCCACATAGAAGCTGAAATCCGGGCTGAGTGTCGAACGCCGAACCCCTGCATCGTCCGACGAACGTCGGGCTGTCAGCCATGCCACTGCCAGTGTTGTGAAACTTAAACCTTCCTGTACAAGCCTAGTCGAGCATATGATTGCCAATATCATACTGCGCACCTCCTTTTATGCTCTTTCTATTACCAACATCGGGATTTCAATGATCGAGGGTATTCTATTCCTCGTTTTGACGGATTCCTAGCTGCTGCTAGAAAAAGCGAGCGCATATTGCTCATTTGGTAAGCCGTGTTTAGTCGTATTCATTTGCTGACTAGACTCCGTCTGACAAAGGATACCTACCAATTTTCCCCGATGAACTGTCAAAGGGTGAATGTAATATTTTTACCATATTGGCGTTTGACAGATCCTGAGATCTGCAAACCCCAGTCGATCTCTTTTAGGGAGGTTCACACTTTAGGCGCTGTGAACCTGCGGGGGGTTCACAGCGTCTTTGTGACTTTGACGGTTCTCCGCTGGAGAACCCCCAATTGCCTATTTGGGAATGATCGCGCGAACGCGCGGCCGCTGCAGGCCCCTGAGCTGCCAGTTGGCTCTCTCCTCGACCGCCACCAACTGCTGCTGCCTGCGCGCGACGACCGCCGGCGCCATGCGAGTCGTTGACCCACCAAACCCTGCACCACCTCTCATCTTTCACTTCAGCAATATCGATCCTGCACTTCTCACAGATGCCGCAGGCCCGCCGCTTCCTTTCCAACCACAAAACCTGCCTTATGGGGCACCAGGGTACCCACGAGCTCGAGAAGACGATGCTCGCGCCGGTGGGTTGTTCTTGCCATGTATGGGGTGGAATGCTGATTCACTGACAGGCCCTTCTGTTGGACAGGGATGCATCTGCAGTCACAGGCCGATGGTGTGCAAGGTGGAGATCGGCCGCCGGCAGAGATGGAGCCAAGCATGGCTGTTGGTGGGGAAAAGCGAGGTCGGGACAATGCAGGTGAGCATATCTCGATGGGTTTTTTGACTATGGGGGTGATGTAACTGATCTCGCCAATGTGCAGCTGCATCGGCTGATGAAGGTGTGAGTGCGAAGCGTGCCCGGAGAGCGGGAGGTACACTGATCGCACTGACATAGTATGTATTGGCCCCCTTCTTGAGCTCTGATCCTGATGCTAATGGAACTTCCTTGCAGCTCTGATATGCGCACAGAGGAGCTGAAAGCTCTCTGTCGTGAGCGCAAGCTCTGTGTCAGTGGTAGGAAGGCTGAGCTTGTGCAGTGACTTCAGATGGCCGACTTGACAGCCACCACTGCACCTATGCAAGTGACTGCTACCATGGGAGATTCCACGGCAGCCTCAGTGACCACCTCCATGCCATCTGACTGTCCTGCACCTTTGGTCAGTGAGCAAGATGGCAGCAGCTCTGACATCAATGACGCTTCCAGCATTGATCCCATGTGTGCTGGTGGACTCCTGGAGTCCTTCCGAGCAGGTTTCGATGGTGATGAAGAAGAGGAGGAGGAAGGGGGGGAGGAGGAGGAGGAGGAGGAGGAGGAGGAGGAGGAGATTGAAGGTGAAGAGTGCGCCATTGTCCCATATGTTGCGGGAACTTCAGAGGCCATGCTTGAGAAAGCGCAAAGTAAGTACCTCTCCTCACTCACTTCTCTTCACTCTGGCTGATATATATATGGGGGTTCCACTGCTAGAGATGAAGGATCAGATTGATAGCCTGGTTCTTGCCACCCGCCGCACCAGCGGTAAGAGGACAGAGACAAGTGTGGTTCGAATCTGGAAGGTATGTGCCTTGTCCCACTCGGTGAGTGTGTAGGACTTGCTGACAGTCATACCAATACAGCGCTGGGTCCCGTTGGCCATTGAACGAGGTGACATTGCTGATGAGATTGTTGATGCTCACCACATGTGTCAATATCTTCTCTACACAGCCTCGCGGCCTCAGCTGGGGCGCAGCGGAGCTGCAGCGACTTCATCGGACAAGCTCAGCGCTGTGAGTGTCTCTGTCCATATGCCACTGCCCTCACTTCTCACTCATTCGTGTCTGTATAGTCCACACTGAAGAAGACAATGACAATGCTCGGCCGCATTCGCCGATGTCAGTATGATGACAATCCGGCACTGATGCAGGTTCGCCCAGCAGAGTCCACGTGAATGAATGATCTGTATGCTGCGCTAATGGTGCAGGCTGAGCACTTTCGTCTTGAGTTTGTCTCATGCTTTCCTCTCTCTCCTTTGTCCGGTGTTCGCTAATCTCAGTCTGTGTCTTCTTCATAGGCACGATGACCATGATGTTACCAACAACACCATTCTTGACTCTCAGATGCAGCCTCACCACTTTGATGAGATTACGGAAGCCATCCTTGTGCGCTCGACTCAGTGTGCGTATCTGTTATTGAGATTGTGAATGCTCAGAGCCTCTCTCGCTCACCTCCTTGCCTTTCTTATAGTGCCCACAATCATCAAAGCACACTGCTGCTGGATATGGCAGTGTGGAACCTTGAATCGTGGTGATGAGTTTCTCAACCTGCCGATGCGGTTCTTGCAGCCATTCCGTCTACGCATCTCAGACTACGCAAGTCCAGATGGGCGCCGCAGCGGCCATGGTTCCTATCATTTTGGTGTGCTCTCAATCTTTCATGACACTAAGGTTGCCAAGCCTGGTCAGCGAGAGCCAGACTACAACTTTGTCCTTCCCCATCGTGATCCCCTTCGGTGCACCATCGGCGCCCTCGCCCTGCAGCTCTGATACATGTTTGACCATGAGCAGCTGCTGTCGAAGGTGGATGGCTGGAATTGGTCAGTGAACTCATCATGGGGAGGTCAGAAGATCATGTTTGGGCGGTCGGTGACTCAACCATGTGCTCCGGAGACACTGGGTAAGATGTACAAGGCATTCCTGGACAGGACATCCATTGTTTCCAGCAAGAAGACTCACCTCGCTCGTCGGGTGATGCCTGGGGTCATGGAGGATCTTGGGTGAGTGCTCTGGTTGCATTTCAAGTTTGCTGACACTCGCTGAGGTTCATTCATGCAGCGTTCACTCTGACGAGGTCGATGCCATTGGCCACTAGCGTGAAAACACCCGTCGCGAGGTGTACTCAGCCAAGATTTCCAAGACAGCCTGCACGGCACTGGCAGGATTCTTCGTAGGTGAACAGTACCATGTTCCCTGGGCTGATGTTTCTGTCCCATATGATCTCCAGCTTTGGATCTTTCCCTTCGTTGAGGATGTGCTGGCTAACCTCAAGACCCAGCCCAAAGTCAATCATGGCACTGTCAACTTCCTCGAGCTGCTGCAACAGCTTCGCCCATTCTTCTGGCGAGTGATCGCTGCTATCAATTCCAAGTTCCCCAGTTCCATACTGCTGAGCTGTCTGAAGTCTCACAGCGTTCTTGCCAGTGCAGGAGCTGAAGCCTCCAGATTTCTTGCTGACTGGTCCTCTGCTGTTGCCGCACAGGACCAGTGCATTCAGACGGTGCATCAGATTAGTGCTGGCTTCAGCGAGAGTGCTACGCAGTCTGCATTCGTATCTATTGGTGTGCGGACAGTGGTACTTGAGGACACACTGAAGCGACATACTGAGAAGCTTGACAAGCTCACACGTCGTACTGCACAGTTCTCCCCTTCCCGTTCTCGCCACCAGCCACTCACTTCACTTACTGCAACACCTCAGCCTTCAGGCTCTCACCTTCCTCCTCTGTTCGATGCCGGCAACTCTGCACCTCGCCTGACCTCACTTGCTGACTCTGCAAGCCCTTCCACTGGTGCCCCACCTCCACCTTCCTCTCATCCCAATCCAGGCTCACCTTCTGTTCTGCCGCATTCACCAATCCTCATTCCCATCCACCTAGCGCAAGACTCTCACAGCTTCAACATCCTGCCACTCTCACCGGGGTTGAACCCACCTCGCACGGCCTCTGACCTCATCCTCCCAGACTCTGTTGCATTCTGCGATGCCTTCATGCCACCATCACATGCTCAGTATCCATCGTTCACTGCTCGCACATGCAATTGGCAAAGCGTCTTTCGGATGGTCAAGCAACCCCAGCATCTTTGGAAGGCCTGGGAACCTGGCAACATTGGGGACTACTCAACCCTTCAGGAGATGTGGGATGCATGGGCAGAGGGGGCAGTTGTGGAGGGCGTAGGAAAGAAGGCACCACTGCGAGACATAGAGCAGCAGTGGGGCAATGCGAGGAATCAGAAGACAAATGCAGGTCGACATCCAGCATGGCGACTACACAACAATGGCCAGGTATATGTTCACTTCCCTCCCATGCCAAACTTTACCTGCTCATTTTTCCCCACATTTGCAGGCTCGAAAGCAGTGGTCAAAGTTCATGTTCTTCATCGGCCGCCTGGAGGAAGCCACTGGTGAGGGAAAGACAAGTGCCGAGGCCATTTCTGACATGGAGAGGAAACAGAATGGATGCTCACTGCTGCAGCTGTTCAAGAACTTGCAGCCAAAGAAGGCGAGGGCGGCGGCCAGAGGTGCCGCCGTCCTCATGCTTCCTGCCCCTTTGAATTCCACTTGATTCGATTCCCTAGTTGCATGTAGATACTCGGTAACCATGATACTCAATCTCATTCAATGCTTCTCAGTCCTAGTCTACATGCTGGTACAAAAAGAAACTGCCGTCCTCCCCCTCGGCTTCCCCTGTTTATGCCCACACCCATTGTTGTTGCCATTGTTGCTGTTGCCACGCCACCGGCCGCTCTCATTGCAGCCGGTTTTCATTGCCATTCGCACTGCAGCTGCCGGCGTCAATGATGACGACAACGACGGGCACCCAAAGCGAGCAAGCGAGCAAGAGAGGCCAGAGGCACAGAATGACAGGCCAGCGGCCGCCCTAAAGAATGAGCGCCGGCCCCAGAGAGGCAGGCGCCCGAACTGTGCCCAAAATGGGAAGGCGTTGGGGCCATTGGCGCCGAAGAAAAGTTTCGGTGGGGGAGGAAAAGTGTTTGCGGGCGAGGGCCCCGCGCGCGCGAGGAAGTGTGAACCAAAGCGTGAACCCGGCCCTCAAAAGTGTGAACCAGCGTGAACCGTGAACACTTTTCTGCGCGTCGAGGCCATTTCCCACGCGGCAAAGTGTGAACCGGCCGTGAACCGCCCACCAGGCAGGTTCACGGGCACCCGCGTGGTTCACGCAACTTTGCCTGAGACCTCAGTTGCGCATGTGAAGTTGGCCCGTATATTCAGAGGAAACTGCATAAACGTACTACTCTTCCTGCCTTTCACTGATTACCTGTTGTCACGATTGGGGCAATGCAATCCGACTTCCGATATCCAATCCCAGCGTTGAACAGCAAAATGCGCCTTGATGTATACAAAGTGTCTCGCTGTCCACCTCAACCATTCCTATGCGTTGATGATCAGAGCAGAAGGCTGACTGCTGACCGCTCTAGGACTTGGGCAGTGTGGGTAGAAGGTGCCTGGCCTGCCCTTTAGGCTCACATCAGTGATGTGCCTGCTGATGAAGTATTCCCACTATTGGTCTTTGAAATGACCACAAATGAGGATGAGCTGTTGGTTATGCTGAAATTGGGGTCACGGCATCGCAGTCTGGTCCGCGGTGGTGTCAGCATATGCTTCAGAAATGTCTATAGCCGGCTGCTCATTGATAACAGCCCAAACGGAGGCTTTGAACTAAAAGCGAAGCACAAGCAGTCAGATTGTATAGAGCGACGAGAGCAATAGCGGATACGCGCCAAGGTAAGAACCAAGCCCATTTTCATCTCTAATGCCCGCAGTTGTTTGAGTAGATTCTCATCAGGAGCTTCACTCAATCGATGTGTTTCTGCCACCAGCTACGATAAGCAATCATATATGTGTAAACACTCTTGTAATCAATGTAGAAGAAACGACCCTACCTCTTTGATGTTCTGAGCCAGCTTTGCGTACTGCCATAGGACTTCTGCTTCCAGTTCGGAGAGATTGGGATGACCTTCGTATGGATTCATTTCAAAGACTGCGCTATTGGACAACGCGCTCATTGTCTCGACTGATGGCCTCTTCGAAATATATGTAGTGGTTCCGATTCCCCCTTGGAATCGGTTATCAGCTCAAGTTCAGACATCTGCAAAATAGCATGTGATGCTATTTCGCACTTGCTTGGTTGTGTTTGGTCAAAGCTGTATGTTTTCTCACGTGTAAGCAATTGGCATTTGTCTTGCGCTGGTGTTGCACTGGTGCACATTGCATTTTGAGTACATAGTAGTTAAGTATATAAAGACTGGTGGTAATGCACTCTTGTTTTCTCCCTTGCTTTTGTCTCCCTCTCCTCGTCTTTCCCTGTGCCCTTTGCTCAAATCCCGATCACTTTGCATAATTGTACCTGTATTTCCCTCTTTAGTATGCCGAGTGGTTGTTTGAATAGTAATGTGGGCATTGCCGCTGAGTGTCATGTTCAGAGTGGAGGAAGGCTTACGGGTCATCTTCAGGTTTCTGAAGTACCATCGTCAAATGTAGTGTATGGGAATATTGAAGGACTTTACGAAGGGGACATTTTGACATTCCATTTGCATGCGCCCTGTCATCTGTTATCTAAGTGGTGTGCCGCGGATATGGTTGCTCTGCAGATTTCATTGGTGAGATTGTTGTCTATACTGACTGTCAGGATTTTAAGGATCATCACTCAGTTTCACCATTTGTATCTGCTGACACGTTCAAGTACTGAGCAGCTTCGTGATATACTCCTGTCACTTATGATAACATTGACCATACCTTGGCAGTCACACAATCTCAGGTATGGAAATGTAAACACTTTTGGATCAACATTGACATCAGTATTTTATACCTGCATGCACTTGAGTCACAGAATATTGAGCAAAATGTACTCGACAGTGAGCAACTACCCTTATTCATCATATAACGCCTTTGCAGCAGTAAATGAATTGCATACTGTTGACCTGATGGTCTATGTGGATTCCATATAATGTATAGATGTATAGCTTTTACTGCCTCAATTCTGAAACATAGCTGATGGTCAGCTCAATCGATAAACAGAAAGTTCTTTTGGTACTGAGCCCACCAAATGTCACACTACTGTTCCTACAATACCACCTCATACCAGAACAAGTGTCTATTTCCACCGAAACTCTGAGTTCGTCGTGTTGTCATGACAGGGAATCGGATTTGGCGTGCCTCAGCAGCGCCCCACTTCAGCCACGTAATGAAGTTGTGGATGAGACAAAGAGGGCCGAACTACGCCATCTGAATTAGGCAAGTCCCGGATCAACTTTGGGCGGAATGATCGTATTCTCGATCTCCAATGGAGTCATCGGTATTGCCATATGGAAAGTGCAGGTCCGCCTCACACCACTCGTGTGCATGCACTCTCTCACAGTTGAAAGTTGAACCACCAGCACCAGCACGATTTACCGCTATCGAACATGGCTGAAACAAAGCGAAAGCCTGTTCTACCCCCGTCCTTTCTAGATACGGACTTGTACAAGGTAAGTGCGAGGTTTAACTCTAAAGATGCTTGCAGCCAAGACCGGCCTAGAAGTAGAAGAAGCGACTGATTAAATGTGTCCCTTCAGTTTACGATGCAGCAGGCTGTGTATAGACATTTTCCGAAGGTTGTAGCGACATACCGGTTCACACATCGTGACCCTAATGTGTACTTCACACGAGAATGTTATGAATTATACCTTGAATCTCTCACCCGTACGTTGATTCTTTCGCTTCAATTTGTCTCTGTCCCCTCTCAATCTACCTTATCTAGACTTTGGCGAGCTACATGTGACGGATGACGAATTGCAATGGCTTCGGAAAGCCTGTCCTTATTTCGCCGAAGATTATTTAGATTACCTCAAGAACTTGAGGTTCAAGCCGGAACAGGTCAAAGTCACTTTCAATGCTCAACCTCAGAATGCAGATCTCGGTCGGCTTGACATAGAGGCAATCGGTCCATGGGTCGAAACCATTCTTTGGGAAGTTCCTCTCATGGCGGTTCTGAGCGAGCTGCATTTCAGGACTGCTGATACCGATTGGAACTATGACGGCCAAGAAGGTATGGACTTATATATATTATGGCGGATTTATGATAACATTGTTTGAAGAGCTCGCATACTCCAAATCAAAAACGTTGCTCGAAGCTGGCTGTGTGTTCAGCGATTTCGGAACTCGAAGAAGGCGCTCTTATCATACCCAGGATCTTGTCGTACAGGGTCTCCTTCGTGCTTCCAAAGACCTAACAAACCTCAAAGGCAAATTCCTGGGTACTAGCAATGTAACTTAAGTCCGCTTTTTATACAAGCAGTATCATAGTCCTAAACGCCTAAATTTCATTCAATAGGTACACTTGGCTCACAAGCATCAAACTGAACCCATCGGAACAATAGCCCAGTATGTTTTTATCCCTGATTATGCATGATTCCAACTTACGTATCGCTTAGCGAATGGTTCATGGCCGTGAGTGAATTGTTTCATTGAATTGCGATGTTTATATTTACTATTTGGCATTGTAGGTTGGAGCACTCCTCGGTTACGACAATGCCAATGGCAAATCATTAGATCTCTGGGAATCAGTATATCCGAATGTACTTTTACTCGCCTTGACAGACACATTCTCCACTGAGGCATTCTACAAAGTAGGTCCGCACTGACACCCTTTGCCGCAATTTTGTGCTAAGCCCATAATGGACAGGATTTTGTCAAGGACCCTGCTCGAGCGAGGAGATGGAAAGGTCTGCGTCAGGATTCTGGCGACCCTTACGTCTACGCTCCTCGAGCAAAAGAGGTGTATCAATCCATGGGTATTGATCACCGGGAGAAAACTATCATTTACTCAGATAACTTGAACCTTGACAAGGCTCTCGGTCTTCAGAAACAATGTGATGAGGTCGGGTTCCAAGGTAAGTCTGTCCTGCATGTGTTTTGGTGACTCCTCTTATTCTGCATCAGCGTCGTTCGGTATCGGAACCTTCTTGAGTAATGACTTCCGCTCGGCGTCAAGTGGCGGACGCGTGAAGAGCAAAGCTTTGAACATGGTCATCAAACTTGCGGGTGTAGATGGACGGCACTGTGTCAAGATCAGTGATGAAATCATGAAGGTAAACTGCGTGTTCACTATGTAAATCAGGTGCGGCAACTGACCTTGCGTTGTCAGAATACGGGTGATCCAGATACTGTTCGACTCGTCAAGCAGATATTTG
Organism: Somion occarium; assembly: GCA_964035595.1. Lineage (NCBI taxonomy): Eukaryota > Fungi > Basidiomycota > Agaricomycetes > Polyporales > Cerrenaceae > Somion > Somion occarium. The sequence continues at coordinate 1,234,147 of OZ037950.1, read as the reverse complement.
GTATCCCTGTGTAGAATGATGGTTCAATTATCTTGTACGTTAAGCAAATAGTATTATACCACTCTGTAGAAGTATTTGTTAGCTGCCAGTAGACAAATGTGACGTAAAAACCTGAATATTCTCCGTGAAAGCTGATTGGTTCGGATGCGCGGGCCGTGGGATGAGATGAGAGACTTTGGTTATCATGCGTGCCGTCATAGCCAGAACACGCCTGGCCAGGAGGCTTTGGAAATACAGCGGATTGCCCTGCAGTCCTGAGCTAAAAATGATAAAGAAGGCGAGCGATGTATGCTCCAGCTTGACCCAGCCTTCCATCTTCCAGTTCACCGGAGTCCTGTTCAACCCTCGACTTACTCGAAGACACCGCTGCGCCTTAAGATTAATACACGATGTCCGGTGGGTAGAGCTTATATAAAGACTTGCTACCTGCCATTGTGAATATCCAACTTACCTTGATTTCGTGATACCCTCTCTAGACCCTACAATGACTTCACAATCTGTAGCCATCCTCCAGGAGGAGGTGGACAAGCTTCGCCATGAGCTCCAAACCCTCAACACCGACCACCCCTCTGACCTTGCCGACGATCAAATACGCATCGCAGATTATCTTTTGGCGAGGCTCACTCAACTGGGTGTGACTGTGTGTAGTTGAACACACTCGTATTCGATCCGACTGTTGACGCGATAGTCTGTAGGAAATGTTTGGTTTGCCTGGTGATTTTAATCTCGGTGAGCCCAATCGTAGCCTCCCAACTGCGCAGGATCACTGATAGGAACTTCTTTAGGATTCTTGGTTGGTCTCATTCCTTGAAAGCGATCGATATTGTCGCTAATGTACTGCATAGGACTATGTCGAGGACAACAAGTCAATCGAATGGGTTGGCAACTGGTAGGGTCACTGTATGCGCATCCTCGAGCGTTTTCTGACCATAATGTTCTCCAGCAATGAACTGAACGCCTCCTATGCGGCAGACGGCTATGCTCGTGTTAAGGACGGCAGTATCGGTGTTCTCCTTACAACGTTTGTCTATGTCGCTACTTTTGCTGCAATTAAGCTAAATGTGACGTGCTCTTAGATTTGGTGTTGGAGAGCTCAGTGCCACGAACGGCATCGCCGGCGGTACGTTGATAGCGACGCATATACCCTACTATTTGGTTGTAGACTGACTATATGCGCTCTTTCAGCCTTCTCTGAACATGTACCCGTTCTGCATATCGTCGGAGTACCAAGCACTTCACAGCAAAAGAGTAAACCAATGTTGCACCATACTCTTGGCGACGGAAGGTGTGCAGTATTGTGGTATCATTTACGTCCATAATCTCTCATGCCCTTACCACGCAGATTCGACGCATACCTCAAGGCTGCTCAGCAGTTCACAATATCTCAAGCATCCCTTAACAACAAACGAACAGCTGCAGCAGAAATCGATAGGGTCCTCACGGATTGTGTCATTATGGTTCGCCTCCTCCCTCATACCTAGATCCTTCTAAGGGGCTGACATGTACATGTCCAGGCTCGTCCGGTGTATCTTATGCTTCCAACGGACCTTGTACACGAGAAAATCCCGGCCAAGCGTCTCCAGACACCCTTGAACACTCAACCTCAGGAGAATGACCCTGAAGTAGAAGCATTCGTCTTGGACGAGATCATGAAGCTCGTGAAGCAGGCTGAAGAAGATATCATTATCCTTGTTGATGCTTGCGCAGTCCGACATGGTGTCAAGGAGGAAATGAGAGAGCTACTTCAAAGGACTCATTTCCCTGTCTTTTCGGCTCCTATGGGAAAGACGGCTGTGCCCGAGACGTATGAGCGTTACGGAGGTGTAAGCACTTACCTGTGTCTGCATTCGCTTTCGATTTTGACTTTCGTGCTTTTTTAAGATGTATGTTGGTTCGATTAGCCGACCGGAAGTCAAGGAAAGAGTCGAGAATGCCAGATTAATCTTGTCTGTTGGCGCACTCAAGAGTGACTTCAATACTGGTAATTTCACCTACCACATTCCAGCGACGAAGACTGTCGAAGTGAGCAGATAATCATGCCACTAAAGCGTCTCCCGGTTTCTGACTTTTTACGCCTATCAGCTTCATTCTGACCACACTCGAGTTCAATTCGCCGCCTACCATGGCATCGGCATGAAACGTCTCTTGCCAAAGTTGACCGCCCGGCTTCAACCCCTGAACGAAGGCGCAAAGTTGCTCTCAGTACCCAAGTTCTTATCACCTGTGCCTCAAGAGGACAACCAGATTATCTCGCAGAATTGGCTCTGGCCGCGCGTTGCTCAGTTCTTCAGGCCGAAAGATGTCATTGTTGCGGAAACTGGTGAGTATACATTCCTGCCATCTTCTGAATGAATCACACGCTCACGTCGGTTTGTTAGGAACGTCGAGCTTCGGAATCCTGGATGTACCTCTGCCCCATGGTGCCATCTTTGTATCCCAGATTTTGTGGGGTAGCATTGGCTGGACTGTCGGGAGTACTCTTGGAGCTGCGCTTGCTGCTCGTGAGCGTCAGCTTGGCCGAACGATTCTCTTCGTCGGAGATGGTAGTCTGTGAGTTCCATCTCATTGCCCTGAAGTTGCATCTTGCGCTGATGCACCCGTGTTTCAAGTCAACTCACAGTGCAAGAGCTGTCGGTTATGTTACGAACTGGTGTTACTCCTATCATCTTTGTGCTCAACAACAGTGGATACACCATTGAGCGATTCCTGCACGGCGAACAAGCCAAATACAACGACATTACGAATTGGTCGGTTGTCTTGTCTTTTATGTCCTCTATCCATGTTAACAGCAGTGTCTTTCACCAGGAAATGGACAAGTCTTCTCGAAACGTTTGGCGGCATAGAAGGGAAGACCTCTCAGTCATATACCGTCCGCACAAAGGACGAACTCTCCAAACTCCTAGACGACGAGTCATTCGCAAAAGCTGACAAGATCCAGCTTGTTGAGTTGATTATGGAGAAACTAGATGCTCCCAATAGCTTGAAGGTTCAGGCTGAACTGAGCGGTCAGACCAACAAGTATATCTCGCTGGGCCTTAAAACTGCCTAGACGCTTCAAATGGTTTTGTTCTGTTGACTTGTTTCATGAGATTTGCATTTTGAATAGTAGAAAGAAGAAAGGACTCTTGATTCATTTGTACACGAGCAATGTATCCAATCCTTCATGTTGTAGTTGTATGTTCACTAGACGAATGTATTCTTACTGGGCTAACATTGAATATTGATCCTGGGAACTGGTTAAGTTCGCGAAGTTGTCTCTTGCCATGACGCGCATACAACTATAATTGTAAGCCATAAAACTAGCTCTCTTGCACAACTTCTCCTTTACCGCGAGCATGTCCACTACGATTCCATGACTTCGTACTATCCCTACACTTCGCTTGGGGTGAATACAACCTTAACTCTTGACGATACCCTGAACGCGCGGAAATGTTACATGCGCGACGTGGTGAATGGCGGATTTCCTTACTCAAGGTAAGTTCTAAAGCCAGTTCAAGCTGCATAGGGGGGTGATCAGATCAATTGGGATAGGAAACTGGCAGTGCATACCTCGTGTGTGAATGCTGTAGTCTTCGCTAACGCAGAAGGGAGGTGGCTGGCAAGCGCAGGAGATGGCAAGTATAGGTGTTTGAGTCACGTCTCTGTTGAAGTTCTGACCAAGTGGTCTGTCGTGGTCATCAGATCCATTTGTATACCTGTGGGACTTCTATCAAGATGATTTGACCAAACCTGTTTGCGGGTATGTAGGACACAGGGTGAGTAGGTCCTCGGGCTATATCAATGTCGTTGTTTACTATGGTCGATTGTGCCTCTAGGCCAACGTCTTCTCACTCGCTTTTTCCGCTACGAATCACTTCCTTTTTGTGTAGGTTCTTTGCTCAACGTGAAGTCATTGCTTCCCTGCTAACAAAGTTCTGAACAGCGGAGACACGGATAGCACAATATGTAAACATGACGTCTCTCGTTGGTCGTCGTGCTCGGCCACCCCAGGAAGACCTATAGCAACAATTGAACGACATCGCGTATGTTCTACTCTCATAGTTTACCTTGAATATTCGTAGACCTCCCCTTCTGCAGGAAAGTGTACGGGCTTTATCATGTCATCCCGAGAACGACGACTTGCTCCTCAGCGCAGGGTACGTCGTGAACATTGATACGCAATCAAAAGCAGCGTTAATCAGACATACTCAGAGATGATGGTCAAATTTTGCTTCACGACTTCAGGGCCGGCAACCAATCCAGAGCCCAAGGTCATTTGTTCGGCGGACCTGGGTTTACTGGTGTTCAATACCATCCGATTATGCCCAATCTCTTCTTGACGGGCGATTCGCTGGGAGAGGTCATCTTGCGCGACATCAGGATGTCGTTTGATTCATATACCCTTGATCGACAAGGCGTTATTCAAGAGGTGAACACGTTGTTATAGCTTTCCGAAGTCTGAGAAACTCACCTGAATATAGTATGTCACTGCGCTATCCAAGAGACCTCTTGAACATCTTAGTCGCGCGGAGGTGGGTAGTTTGACCTTTGATAGAACTGGTGAGTTGCTCTCGAAGTTTCTTCACGGGGCTCTATATAACTGAGCTCATCGCAGGTTCCAAATTGGCAGTTACATTACTCGTACGTGACATGCTCTTCGTGTATATATAGTGCTCACTTCCCCAAAGCATTACTTGCCTACCATCTACGCGCTCATGGATCCGCATCCTCTCGCTGTGTGCAGCGGAAGGAATTCACCAGATGGCACACCAATACCTGAAGGCGAGCGAACATATTCTAATTCGTGTACGATCAAAGTGAGTTTATTGTTTGCCCACCTTTCTGTCTGAAGTTGAATGAAACGGCGTCAACAGCATGGATCTTTCGGCGGACCAGGATTAGACGGCGACGAATACTATTCTGCAGGGTCAGATGATTTCAGAGCATACGTTTGGAGAATACCTGACACGACAACTTTACTCGAAGCGCGTGAGAGAGTCGGCGTAAAAGAATGGGATGCTGATGAGGGCCCAAGCAAAGCAGGTCAGTCTGATGAATGAATAGAGGCACTAAATGAGCTTTACCCAGGCTTAGAATCCAGGATTTACTTCCAACACAAGTAAAGCTCGCTATATACCCTTGGAGCTGTCAACACCGTTGTGTCGTCTTGGCGGTAAGGTCTTGGTATAACTCAAGAAGCTTTGCTGAGATAAATTGCCGAGTGCAGGCCATAGGTCCATTGTGAACTCCGCTCTGATGCATCCCCATTGGCCGTTGCTTGTCACTGCTGGGGTTGAGCGACATATGACGCTTCATAGTCCTTTTCCTTCTGCGCCCTGCGCCTCCAACATGGCCCTGACACCGCACGAGGTACGAGCGTTGCCACCGTCGAACGAGGTCGATCATCGGCGTTTCGTCCATGCTCTGATTTCTGGGAGGCACACAGAGGAGGAGGAAGATTTTGATCAAGAAACTATCGCATTATTTGACGAGTACGTCGTTTCGGAATTGTGTGAATACTTTAACTGACGGCATGTGGCTCAGGATCCTTCGACAAGAGGGTAACGGGGATGTCTTTGAGATTCGCCAATTCCATCCTGACTCTGAAGACGAAGATGAGGACCAGGAGGAAGACGGCTCAAACGTGGAATAAATGGCGACCCAATCGCTATCCACTGGATTACGTACATACAGGCACCGTGGCTTGCCACATTGGTCAGGTCCATTTGCTATTCATGGATTCACTGCATTCAAGCTCCTATGTGCTTGCTTTCATCTCTGGTTGTTACTGGGCAGTTGATTAGTGAGCGAAATGGCAATCTACTCTCTCATCTGCAAAGAATCTGACAAGTTAGCAGATCAGATCATGCTTGCTATGAAAGAGAATGACATATTATATAATTTGCTTAGTACTATGAAGTATGTGAAGCAATTATTAGTGCACATGTATGCAATAAGGCCCACTGGAGACAACATTTTCAAACTTATCCATTTACTGGATGCCTTTTTATAATTCTTGAAAAAAAACAGTAGAAAAATGTCTTAGATGCTTGCTGACTAAGGAGCCATTGAGTGATATCACAATGTTGGAATAGAGATGTTTCTATACCTTGAATCCAAAAGAGGGAGAACTTTCCTTCCTTTCTATTCTAGTTGTAAATCTGATAAAAATTTAATAAAGAATACAGCATTTTATTCTCTGCTATTTACTTATTGGTTCTTGTAATTTGGCATTGACTATAGCATATCTATTTTACAGATCTTATCACCACTCATATATAAAATTCTTCTGTCTGCTAGTCTAGAAAATTTGGAAGCTAGAAATGTTGCTGAATGAGAAAAGCCAACAAACTTGAGACTAGACTCACTCATATCTAATAAATGTGATTCAAGTTCTGAAAAAGTTTCTTCATCACTCAAACCACTAATATTCAAAGCTGTTAATATGTTTGAATGCACAGATAAAAGTGATGATAATAGAAGTGAAGATTTCATTATGCTGTGTGTTAGACCTAACCATTGCAAGCATAAATTATGTTGAAAGTCAATAGCTATTAAAATAAGATAACTAAGATAAATAAATAAAGATATGATATTATTCTCACCTTCAAAATTCTCATGCAAACTAATATGGCATTTTGATAATGATGATCCACAGCTTGATAAGATTTGATTGATTGTTAATTATGAAGAATTATGATGATCCCACTGAATATGAAGAAGTTCAAGATTATAGATATAGCCCCTGTCAAATAACCATTGCAATAGTGATAGGTCTGATTCTTGTAGTTGTAGTGATTTCAAGCTAGGTTCAAGCTTCATTTTGGCTTTAGCAGTTGTGACAATGTTTGAAATTTTAGAAGATATGTGAATTATCCAAAGTGCTAGATGCTGCAATTTGGAATATGATTGTAACACTCTTTGAAGCTGTTTAATTGAAAGTGTGGCCTCACATAGACTTAAAGTATGCATTGGTAAAAGAGCCAGACCTCTAAAGAAGTCTAAATGAACCTGGGTAAAATTAAGATTTTATATAGTGAGATGAGTGATATTATCAAGCTTGATTGGAAAGAATGGTATAGACCATCCTCCTTGATGAAAATTATAATTATTTCTATCTTTTGAAAATTCAATGACAAGGGTCTTCAAATATGCGGGGTATTTCTTATAATGCATATATGTTCTTCGCAGCTGGCTAGCTTGTTTAGCTTTACTAGCTTACAATATAATCTGCCTGTAGAGAAGAGGTATTAATTCTTGAGCTATAAGGAACCGTCATCAGATGTGAGTAGCGAAGAATTGTTCTCAGCTACTAAGCACTGGTCATGACAGTGAGGGACAGAAGGTAATCGAAGAGGATTACCAGAAGCTGAGATTAGGATGAAAAGGAAGATTGGAGAGTTACCAAGGGTAACTCGAGTAGGTAGAGCAGACGAGCTACTCGAAAGATGTTGCTCACTCTTCTTTAAGGTAAAGGAGAGAGTAAGAATATATTGTCCAAAAAAGATAACTATGAGGAAAGGAGCTATCGCTATGAACATGAGAACTAAGGACTACAAAGGAGATCAGAATTAAGGCTGCGATTGAAAGTAAAATAGAAGAGGTCTAAGTAAGCATCCAACATAGCAGAATGCACAACCTTAACATCGTCCCCCATTACAGACTTGATGTGGTCTTCAAGAGAACTAGGTAAAGAGAGGGATAAAAGAATGTGTCCAAATGCTAGTGAGTGGGATAGTCTACGTAAGTCATCCGAGTGACTCAATTCTAATTCCTCTCCATTTAGGGAAACCAGAGGGATGGAAGTACCTCATACATGTTGTAAGCAGTTGTGCTGAACAGCCCAAGTGTGGGCTCTTTGACTCCTATCGTTCTCTTGTAGAGAGGGGTGGAGACGATAGATGAGACACTCGATGTCACGTCGAAAGTAGATAAGGTACATGGCTTCGAGCTCTTGGATCCAAGAGTCATGAGTATAAGGGGCAAACAATAGTGCTCAAAATTGAGGAGCTGAGGGCAGGATGGAAGGATGACATATGAGGTTCAAAAGTCACTTTAGAGGCAACAGCGATGAGCACCATTGGGAGTCTGATTTGGAGGTCCAGCTAGATGGGGACGACATGGATAGGTCATGCAGGTAACTGCTGAATTTGGTTAGCCAAATGATGTGCCATCCCAAACCAAGAGCATCCCCAGTGTGAAAAACACTAAGGGGCAGAACCACAGAAGTGGTAATGAGGCTGAAGCGAGGAAGGGGACCTATCTCATTCTCCTCGAACCAGAGAGGGACTGAGATGTTGTGGTCATCCTCGAATTCAGTGGTGAGGAGATAGGACACCTCCAGTCTAGCGCAAATGGGTAAATGAGTGAGAATGGGATGACCAGTGGTCAAATATACAGTTTGAGAATGAATGAGAGTGGGCTGGAGATATGCAGGGAAGCGATCTGACTGCGAAGGTAAGAAAGGGACTGGTAATATGGTCTTGTAGAGCCTGTGATCACAAAGAAGGGAAGGGCTTCCATCTATGGTGAACAGTTGTGACGTGGAACTAGGGTTCTCTGTGAAAGGGGACCTCGTAGCCTGACGAACTTGAAGGGAGGACTCACAGCTCTCCATTGAAGCAGATCAGAGAGTTTGATGGGAAGAATGCCCACTATGAGTGTGAGAATGGCCCCGAGGCAAGTTCAGGTAGTGATGAGGTGAGAAACTAGATAGATAATGTGCCGAGCATAAATGAAAAGGAAAGTAAGAGTCTGAATGGCCATAAGATAGGGAGTGATAGTGAGATTGGGTATAATGGTCCCTACTGGAGTGAGCCGGATAGCCTTGTCTAAGGTTGCCATGTGGGGAGTAGGTTCAATGTCTCGAATGAGAAGAAGGTCAATGAGGTGAATAATGTCGATAACTGGAAGAAGATGAAGAACAATTGATGAGGCGAGTTTGATGAAACATAGAAACATATAGAAGAGATAGACATGAAGACAGAGAAGGTTCAAATAAGAAAGAAGAGTGCTCATGTGTATATAAGTTAAACAGTTGCCACGTGTGCTCTGTGGCCTCAGACTGTTGAATTCGGTGAAGGCGCCGGAGGCCAGCTATAGGAGGTGACAGGGAACTGAAGTGCAATACTGAATTGGTAGTCAGAAGGAACATTGAGACTGGGACGAAGATTGAGTGGAGGGGTATAAGAAGGAACCGGAGAGGAGGGTCATCCTTTCCTGCCGTCCAACAGAGACGCATCCTGAAAAAACTCCACAAACCCATAATGGACTTCACTCAGGCACGATAAATAGTTATAACCGATGAGGTAGGCTCATAGCTTCTCCTTCCATCCACGTCCCTTACCAGATTGAGGCAGATAGCGTCAGGGGATAGCCAAAGTGCTGCAGGAGAATACATCCATGTAGTTGCACTCATCTTCAACTGGAGCTCGAAAGGAGATGGGATCAATGTCGAAAAGGACATATTTCTTGTTAATTCCCAACTCTTTATGGAGGGTGGTGAAACTGATGCACACCAGGTATACAGAGTCACCGACGGTCAGATGGGTGGAGGAATGCAGCAAGTTTGGATCATTGACTGGGTCCACGTGATCAGCCACCAGATTGCAATACTCAGAGTCAGTTCCTCCTGCATAAATGTAGGCTTTATAGCTGTAATGGTGAGTCATGGTTGAGATAAGAGGAACTGTTGGGAATTGACATTATAGAGCCTTAAATAGAGGGGATGTGGTGATCAATATTCGCAAGGTGGTTGTTAAGTGAGAGACTAGGGTGAAGCGCCTAGGTACACGAAGAGGGAGAAAGACTCTAGCGAACTGTGGAGTGAGAGAAAGTAAGAGATTAGAGGATTAGACGAGAGGCTCCATATTGACGTGAAATTAGAGTATAAAATTTCAATTAGTTAAGAGACTGATCAGGTCCTTTTTATAAAGATTCTGGATGAGACAGTTGAAATGCTTTCAGAATTCTGTGTGTATTCTGAAGATCATGGGAAGACTGCCAGGAATCATCTTCAGGGCCGTAGCCCTTCTATTGCATGAGAAACTCTTAGATGGCCATGCTTGGATTTGTTCCGATGCCAGGCTACTATCTTTTTGACCTCGTATTCTTTCGAAGCTAGTAGATCCGAGTTACGAGGATCAGACATTGTGGGATGCTTCAAACTTTCGAAAAGAGGGTTAGTCAACTCGTGATACAGATGAAGGTGTTGTATATTAATGACTGGGTTCATCGGGTAAGTATCAGGTATGTAAAGACAATACACCAAGGGACTAATTTTCTCTTATACCAAGAAAGGTCCCAGATGTCATTGCATCAGCTTCTTCCCAGTTCCCTTGACATCTACTAGCTCCAAGGAATGAGGGTTGATCAACACCTTACTTCCTTCTTTGAATTCCATCGAACATTGGCACTTATTGTATGACCGAGCAGCCGAGGCTTGGGCTTGGGCTATAGCTGCTCTGGCCCTGTGATGGTGAAGTTCTTAGTAGAGGCAGAGTTCAGCTGAGAATGCGGAACATATTGGTCAGAAAGGGAAACAAAGTCCAAGGAACCCCAAGGGGTGAAGCTGTAGAGTAAGTAGTAGGGGGAATATCCTGTAGCTGAATGTACTGAAGAATTGTATGCATGCACTAGTGCAGGTAGATGTTGAGACCAATCAGAGTGAGAAGAGTTAACATAAGCCCACAGCATTATCTCCAGGAACTGGTTAACTCATTCAGTCTGTCCATCATGTTGAGAGTGGTGCAATGACGAAAGGCTTAGATGTAAGTTGAGCTCTTTGGCAATAGCTCTCCACATATCTGAAGTCCACCTGGGGTCCCTGTCTGAGATGAGATGTTCAGAAATGCTGAAATAGAAGACTATATATTCAATGAATAGTCCTGCAAATCCTAGGCTGCTGAGGGATCCATGACAGGAAATGAATTGTGAGTGTTTGAAACAGTGGTTCACAGTGACTAAGATTACATTGAAACCATCGCTGTCAGGTAGACCAGTAATAAGATCTAGCGACACCCATTCATAGGGGCAGAGAGGTACAGGATTTGGCCTTAATAGTCCCAACTTGGCTGTTCAGTCTGGCTTAATCTTTTGACAAATGTCGCATGAATTGACATAGGATTTAACATCTTCCTTGAGTGATGGCCAATAGAATCTACTGCTTAGTTGAAAGCTTAGCTTCAGAGGACCCTCGTGAGCTGACTCGAAGAGAGAGTCATGTACTCCAGAGATGATAAAAGAGACCTGACTCTGAAGCATGCATAAGTGAACTGGCTCATTGTTGATTCGCATGAATAGTAGCCTGGATTCATTTTTGAAGAAGCATTGACCAACGTACTCTGGGATCGAGGACTCAGGGGCTTTCTTCCACTTCTCCTGTAGTGCTTTGTCCAATTGGTAGCTCAAAATGAATTGTGTGCATAGAGGGACTCATAGCTATCAAGAGTTTAGAGCGAGTTGAGGGACTCAACTGGGGGGGACGCTTGTCAGGGTTACTTCTTGCATGACTCCTCGTGTTGACAGCCAGGGCTTGTTGAAGGGAGGACTCCAGCATCAGAGTGAGAGGATCGCCTGGGGGAGGACTTTCCTTGGTAGTTCTTCAGTCAAGGAAGGCTGAAAATGCATAGGCAGGAGAGGACCCAGAAGCTGGCGAGTCATCAATGGGCTTCAGGACATCTTCTCAAATGGCAATGATTGCTGCTGATGTGGCTAGTTTGCATGCAGGGATCAAGTCAAGAACATGTTCTTGGTGAGTGATCTTTGACTCATCCGTGGTGATGTGTGGAATTGCGTCTATGACCGGGGAGACCTGCTCTGGGGGTAGCTGTGGTAGTCATGATAAGGGGTCCACATTGGAGTGGATACGACCTGCATGATGAACTATATCTAAGTGAGAACGATATGCTGCGAACACTGCCCCCCAAGCAGCAAGATGTCAGTTGGCATTTTCATATGTATGAGCCCATTGCAGGGCGGCATGGTCTATGATGAGAATGATTTGCTCCCCTTCAATGAAAGGTTAGAAATGAATGAGCCCTTCCTTGGCAGCGAGAGCTTCTCTTTCAGTAGCAGAGTAGTTTCATTCTGTGGACTTGCAGATTCAACTCCAGTATGCTATAATTCTTTCGACGTGTACAGTCGTTTCCTCGAAGGTTGGGCCCCAGGAAGAGACCGGGGGTACATCTGTAATAGAAGGAGAGACTTTTAGTACTAGTGAAGGGACCGGGGAACTGGTATTGAATGCAGTTTCTAGATGCAAGTAGATCTTCATGCCTTGGAGATCTTTTACTGCAATGGGCTGAACCTGTTGTAAGCAGCAACCCAATGCAATGTCAGATGCATCACTGTAGAGTCAGTATGGTGAGCCCAAAATGGGGTGTCCTAATACTGGAGCTTCCTGCAGGGTATGTTTGATATCACATCAAGCGGATTCATATTCTGCAGTCCAAAGCCACTTAGAATTCTTGTGAAGCAGTTGAAATAAAGGCGATACCATGAATGAATAGTAGGGTATGTGGGAGGAGAAGTATACCATCATGCCGAGGAAAGTTTGTAGTTCAGAAACCTTCATAGGATGGGCCAGATCGGACATGGCTTTAACTTTCTTGGCATGAGTGGAGAGACCCAAATGAGAAACCTTCTGTCCTAATAAGAGGATAGAAGAGTAGCCGAAGTGACACTTCTTGGGGGAAAGTGTAAGACCAGATTTGCTGACAGTAGACAGAACCAAATCTAAGTGTGCTGTATGCTCAGCCCAAGTCTTGGAGTAGACAACAATGTCATCTATATATACGAGCATAAAAAGCCATAAATAGGGAGATAATATGCCCTGCATGAGATGCTGAAAAGCAGAAGGTCCATTCATAAGGCCAAAAGGGAGATGTCAGAATTGAAATAGATCTCAGTGAGAATGAAATGCTGTTCTCTAGCGATGCTCCTTGGTGATGGTAATCTGTGTAAATTCTGACAGTGCATCTAGCGACAATAATACTTGCACTCCAGACAGGGCCTGCAAAATTTCAGTTTGTCTGGGAATTGGGAAAGTGTCTGGAATGGTGGCCGCGTTAAGCTTGTAATAGTCAACACAGAAGCAAGGCTTTCCATTTCAATATAAAATGACAACAGGGGCTCCCCAAGGGCTACGAGAAGGTTCAATTACTTCTAATGAAAGCCAAGCATCGATTTGTTGATTGATGATGTCACATTTAGCAGGAGAAGCGGAATACATGGATACGGATATGGAACACTGGCCCAGTTGGAGGTTGATTTTGAAGAGTTCATCCGCATTGTGTCCTAACCTCCCATCAAACCCAAATGCATTCTGATGTCTATGAAGAACTTCTAGAAGCTTGACACGTCCTTCTGCAGGCCAATCAGGTCCGATATCCAGGATTTGTTCCAGTTGACTCGATGGATAGATGGTGGGGTCGACTGTCTCTGCTGTCTTGGGTCCCCACTGTTCATTCTGATCGGAGGAAGAGTTCAGCTCTGCAGGTGGAGGAGTGCCTTCATGATGGAGGTGCATGCCATGGACATAGGTCTGAATGGCAGCTGCATGCTTCTGTAGTTCTTCAGAAGGACTGTCGAGGGTGTCTTCAGGATTGAGGCATCGACTCAGCACATCGCCCATTTTAACTAAATAGGGGTGAGAGTTTGGGTTGAAAACTGGCACTCGAGAAGAAGAGGCATTGAGAAGGCAAGGGGTAGTCAAGAGGAAAGATCCATCCGATTGACCTAAGATGGTTTTCTCCACTAGCCACAATTCCGACACGGTAAACTTGAGGTTAGTGGGTACCATACCTATCAAGTGAGCTGGGATGTGCAAATTGCATGCTGCTTGAATGAAGGGATCTGATGCAGCTTTAAGTTCTGGGTGATGGCAGTTTTTCTTTCGATGATGCATTTTGCTACGCACGAATCGAGCTTCTACTCCCTTCCTGAAGATATCGAAAGCTCTCAGATCATGAGTAGGAGATGATGATGTGGGGATGGAGTAGCCAGTCTGCCCGACTTGTAGAGTTGAATCTATTGAGATGCTTCTGGTAACTCCTATCTTGTAATTAACTTGAAAATCCTCCCCCAACAAAAGAGGGGAGGTCATACCCAGTACGATGTAACATTCTATGTATAGCTTGAGAGTCACTCCCTCGTTGGCTTTCACAAAGATAGGAACTCGCATGAATCCAGTAATTTGGAATCCATTTGTGAGTTGGTACAGGTGCATTCGCATGCCCTTTCAGATTGATGGATGCCAAAGAGAAGGTAAGCTTTCCAAATACTCTTTAGATATGAGAGATATGTCAGCTCCTGAGTCTGCTCGGCATTGTATGCTGTCTTGTAAGAGGGAACTGAACTGAACTGCGAAGGAAAGAGCATTAATACCTAAGGAGGAATGACCTGGAGAGGGGTCCCTGATTGGTGATAGCGAGATCACAGGGCTTCTGAAGGTTGTGACTCGTCGTTCAGTTCAAGTTTTGGCTCAGTGGAAGCTGAAGAAATCTGAGCAGCTTGCTTGGTCATTGGAGTTTTACTCAACCATGAATCTAACTGGTTGATTATGGGACTGAAAGAGCCCTCGCCCCCCATGTCTCAAGGGGCTAAAGATTCTTCATATCTGGGAGATAATTTCCAGATATGAGGGTGGTCAGATGGAAGTGGGTTTAACTGGGCTGGTTGCTCTTCCGGGACTGAAAGTACTGTAGGTTGTCGAGAAGCCAGATAGGCAGTCTTAAAGCTACTTCCTACATGCATTTTACTCTCTGTCCACTCGTACAAGGAATCAGATGTATTGATAGGTCCTAAGACATGAATTCGATAAGCCGTAGAGTAAGCTACTTCATCTGGCATCTCGGAAGAAATGTCATGGGAGGAGTCAATCATGTTGGCATCTCATAGCATGGAGAATTTCTTGAAGTGAGGGCAATCATGGTCCCAATGCTTGGGGCTCCTGCAAACCTTGCATGGTCGATGTGGAGAATTTTTACTAATGACTGAGTCTTCTCACGTGAATTTCCATCCTCCTGGAGGATGGCATTGCGAGGCCTGGCTGCTACCAGAAGGCTTGGTATTAGAAGCCACGTAAGCCATTGCAGATGAAGAGGATTCTGGAACTGAGTGCAGTGGTGCAAACCCGGTCAAAGAGGGCAGAGAGCTGAGTCAGTTGTCGTAAGACTGGGAAGGGTCTACATCTGCTGCATGAGCTCGATGAGCATGGACAGGATGATTCACTGCATTGTTCTGGAGGAGCTCAGCGGTAGGCACTGTTTATGATGCAGCTGTGGTTAGCATCTTTGACTTGTTCTGGACATCGGCTAGGAATGCGCCAGTAGTAGTTTGAGCATGTATAGGAAGGAGGAAACTCCAGAAAGTGGGAGCTTTGATTAGTACGGCGCGAATTTCTACTACGTCAGGTTGAGTTTCATTCTTCAGATGACGGTAAAGTATCAATCTTCAGTAGATGAATTCCATAGGTGATTCCTGTGCATGTTCCCACTGACAGAAATGTTGAGTGTCATATAAGTGCTATAATCCAGCTACGAAGTTATCGGTGAAGAACTGAATGCGGATGCCCTCTAAAAGGTGCCACCAGTCAGTCATAAAGGCAACCTTATCAGCATAATTCAGAAGGGTCCACCAGTTCTTTGCATTGCCCATAAAGTTTCGATAGGTGTTCATGCCTATGTCTTCTGAAAACTCATCATCTATGATCGCAAGAGATGACATCTGATATAGGTACTCTAACAGGGAATCCTCTTCCCCATTTCATGAAGGTAATTCAGTCAATCATAACTTGAAATTAATTCGGGAACCCTTTCATTTCACTTGTGAATTGGGGTCTGGAGGATTACTCAGGTTGCCGCCGTTGAAAGGTCCACTGCCAGGAGGGCCAGGTGGGAATCCTTCCCCACCCAGAGAACTGAAAGGGAATCTGCCTCTGCCAGGTGGGCCCAGAGGGAATCCACTTCTACCAGGAGGGCCAGTAGGAAGTCCACTGCCACTGGGTGGGCCCAAAGGGAATCCACTTCCTTCAGGTGGTCTAGGAGGGAATGAGCCTCTATTTGTAGATTTCGGTGGAGGTTCATGTCCTCCGGAAGGCACTGTCGAAAGAGCTCCAGGGATGAGACTAGTATTGTCCCTGAGTGTCTGACCAGTGATGCCGGAGTGAATTCCTAGAGTGGATGAAGGACCATACGAGGTGTAACTCATGGCAGTAGGAGTCAAATTGAAAGTGACTTGAGGCTGTCTGGGATGAGATGAGATGCTATTTGAAATGCTGAGAGTTGAAGGATTTGCTATGGTCATATGAAGAACGGATGGCTGGGTAGGGTATATAAGATTGTGAATAGCATGCATGGCCTTAGTCGAAGGAAGAGCATTGGAAATTCTGATAGGGGCTCATATGAATGAGGCAGCAACAGCTGGTTCGTAAGGGTTGGTTTGATGAGAAACTTCTGTATGAACTATGTTGGTTGGTCATGAGTCACGATCGTGGGCTGAAAGCCAAGAAGCTGAATATCGAGGAGATTCAGCAGGGGGGAGCACAAAGTCAGGGTTGCAGAAGCTGGAATGGGATAGTTGGGGCTCTGGAGGTTGATCATCTGTGGATCTGATTGAACCTCATTGGGATTCACTGGCTTCTAATGTGCGACATACATTGTCTTCCTCTTCAGCCTCTTCAGCTGTTCCTAGGTCTGCCAAATGTGACTGAAAAGAGGAAGGAGGCAGATAGTCCTCCACTAAGGACTCAATGTGGGATTGGACTCGACTGGTGAAATCGCTTCTGCTGAAGTTGAATCGCTGGACCGATGACATGGGAAATTGTGCCATGGGACCAGATAAGTTGTTCTTATATGTGTGCTCATACTGGTGTACTTGTTCCCTGTATTCAGGAGTTATGACCAGACTGAACTCGGGGCATAAGAGGTACTTGTTAAGCTTTCACTGAGTGATACGGTCATCGTAATTCTTGCTATAGTAGCTGCTGGCTGTAGAAGCTACTTCACTGGTACTAGAGAGACCATAATGCAGTCTCTTGTGATTAAGTAAGAGGTCTATGCATTGGCGAAGATGGGTTTGTGTTGCTGCATGAGCATTGACTAGGATACTTCCAGAGAAACAACCCGACAGTGGTCTGAGCAGCTCGTTGTTCTTGTTGAATTGCCAATCCTTTCATGCGCCATCCAACTCTAAGATGGTAAGTACGACTTCTTCTACTTGTTCCACTATGCCTAATACAGTTTGCAAGTAGGCCTGTTTGAGCTTATAGCATTGATCATTCTGGCCTGCACCCAGGTTCTATATATTTTCATCTGCCAGTTCAGCAGTGATCAGGGAGGAAGCAAGTGAGAGGGTGGAGTCGCCATCTGGAGATTTGACCAGTAGTGGGCGAATGGCTCATTCTATAGCATCAGAGTTCCTCAATTGAGGGAGAAGCATACCGTTGGGGAGTAGAATGGCAGCTAGCCATCGCGAGGTGACTCTCTGGGAAGAAGTGAAATCCGGGGCCTTAAAAGTCATGCCGGATTCTTCTTCATCAGGCTCGCCGGAGTCTTCAGGTAAAGGGCTCGATATGAAGATAGAGGGTGTCAGAGGGGGACCTCTTAAGCTGGACTTAGGAAAGTGAGGATGGGTGAGAGGCTCAGATTCTTCAATTAGGGGAGAATCAGTTTCCAAGCCTAAGACTGAACCTGAACCTCGAAAAGGGAAGGCATAAGAGGTGTTAGTCAATAAAGATGACTGGGATTGAGAAGGATGCAGTAACGAGTAAGATGGTGAGACCCTGTCATTATTGTCAGTGGCGGGACTCGAGTAAGGTCGGGGAACTCGTATGAGTTGAATCCCACTCTTCCTTTCCCTTTACCGGCATTGCCGAGAACATCTCCCATAGATCTTCAATAGAGAAGGACAGTAGAGCTGCCGGCAACTGATCAGTGGTGGTTCCTCTCAGTGTCCACCAATGTTAATTCTTGAGCTATGAGGAACTGTCATCGGATGCGAGTAGCGAAGGATTGTTCTCAGCTACTAAGCGCTGGTCATGACAGCGAGGGACAGAAGGTAATTGAAGAGGATTACCAGAAGCTGAGATTAGGATGAAAAGGGAGATTGGAGAGTTACCAAGGGTAACTCGAGTAGGTGGAGCAGACGAGCTACTCGAAAGATGTTGCTCACTCTTCTTTAAGGTAAAGGAGAGAGTAAGAATATATTGTCCAGAAAAGGTAACTACGAGGGAAGGAGCTATCGCTACGAATGTGAGAACTAAGGACTACGAAGGAGATCGGAATTGAGGCTGCGATTGAAAGTAAAATAGAAGAGGTCTGAGTAAGCATTCAACATAGCAGAATGCACAACCTTAACAAGAGGCAGTGTAGTTTGTTGAGATTTATTAGCATTCAGCTTGATATGTCTATAGAGAAAAGGCAATGCACATAAATGCCAGGCATGACAAGTAAGACAACTTGCAGCTAAAGCCCACTGCTATATATGTAGACATGGTATCAACACTTTTATCATCTTCAATGTCAGAAATGCATATTCAACTCACTCTTTCTTGCCAAGAGTTATGTAGGCCAATTGCATGCACCCAATATATGACCCTAAAATGTATCTCCAAAGGCAACGATGAAAGTTGCTGTACTTCTCTACTCTTTAGCGACATGATCAAAGTATCACAGAAGATAGCTCGGAACAGGGAGTTGAAACAGGTTGGTTGAAACGAGAAGATACGTGAGGCCAATTCACTCCACCCATCTATATATACCTTATCAACAACCCTAAGATGCTCACAATTCATACATCTCACATGCAACGCTGTGCATTCACAGCCACGGAACAATCTGATCGCAGGTGCACGGTATTATGAGGAAGTGGCATGCTGGCAAGGACGCAGAAGAAGACATACACGAAGCTCGAAGTGGTTGAAAGGCAACTGCGCTCGAGAGCTGTCATGACATGTACAGCCCTCAACAGTGAGATGGACAGTGATAACAGGACAGGTTGCTTATTCTCTCGCCGTCCATTGCTCCCCAATCTACAACTCGGAGAGTACGGCAGGATACTATGCCCAGGCGGTCGATGCTAAAGTCCTGATAAGGAGCCCTTACCGTCCTCATGCCAGAGAAGGTGCGGCCGAGCGCTGATGAACCAATACTCCAAGCTGATCGGATCCACGCATGTAACATGAGGCAGTATCCTCTACAAGAGAACCCAAGTACACAGATTGGATCAATACAGCTAGGCAAGGGGGGCCGAGGGGGAGAGACAATCACGGCTGAATGCTCACCCCCTCATTCCCTCAGCCTCACTTGCCAGTCCTACAGCCCGTGCCTCTATCGCCGACACGGAAACTCATGTTGTGTAGAAGCGAAGACATGGGCGAGGGAATGGGATGGCCACAAATAAAAGCTCCTATGATCGGCATGAAGGGAAGAGTGGTCGAATGGCCATAGAAACACAGAACGCTAGCACAAAGGCAGAAACGAAGAGCGAATTCTTCATCTGGGAGATACAGAGAAGCATGAAGACATGATGTCTTGAGCGAGACTCGCCCAAGAACGTCAAGCTCAGAGCGCTGAGCCAGTGCCATTCGCCAGATGTCGAGCCTTTGGACGTGTAGACACGAGCGAGACAATGGACGGAAGGCCAGTACGAATCTGCGTGAAGAGGAAAGAGAAAACTACGGTGAGAAATAAACGTGCAGAACATCCTGCTCGGAGTACTTGTAGAGCTCGAGGAACAAATACTTGGATATGACTCAGCATGGACTCAAAATTATTGACCCAACCCAATATTGGGAGACTATGATCATCCATCATGCATCATTCTCCGCACCGTCTGGGTCTCTCTCTGCCAGGTGCCCCCGCCGTTTCTCGTTCTTCGTTCGTCGCGTAGTCGCCGTATCAATGGGAATCTCAGCCTCATTGTCATGTCATTCAGACCTTTGGGGAATACCATAGACATGGCATCGAAGGCCAACGAATGAGCACAAGCATCGACGCTTCGTCCATACTCTAACTTCTCTGAGAGGGGCACAATGGGCCCGCAGGAGGAAGATTTTGACGAAGAAACTATCGCATTATTTGACCCGTGCGTCGTTTCAGAAGTGTGCGAATACTCTAGGTCGAGCCTGAGAGTAACGGGAATGTCTTTGAGATCCACCAATGCCATCCTGAATCCGGAGATGAAGATGAGTAAGGTGGTGGCTCAATTGCTATCGACTTAACCACACATAAAGGTGCAGCCGCCCAGTACGTCTGTCAGGTTCATTCGTCATTTATGAACCCACTACATTCAAGGTCCTACGCACCCGTTCATTCACCAAGGGCGTGCAGGAATACATCCGTCTCTCGTCCCTGGGTGATCTTCACCAAAGTCACCGCTACATGCGCCCGAGCTCCTGCACCATGCTTATACAAAAACTGCTGCGCGTACTGCAGTGCGAGTCGACGCTCCCGTAGAGAGGATTCTTTCCCTAGCCAAACATACACTGCATGTGCGTTCGGGTTACAGGAATCGTCCAGCAGGAAGGCATCTTGCGTTTCCAAAGACGATCGACTGAGGTTCACAGACGTGAATTCAACTGCACCAGTGGAATCCGAAAGACGATACAAGGATGCAGATGGGTTAGAAATGGTTTCCTTAGGGGCAGGAGGGGGTATGGCTTCCAGGCCAAGTTCAGACAGGAATACGCCAACTCCGTGTCCGCCCTCATCTATCAAAAGACACGGATTAGTACCAGTTTCCTCTTCCAAGATAATACACGCCCACCGAACACAGTAACCCAACAAGAACCTTGTCGCTCACTTGTCAAAACCGTCACGAACTCGGCTGCTTTGAATCTTTCCTTGCCAACGCTTCCTTTCGTGTTCAGTTGCCAGACCTTGTTCCCCATGTCTAGAACGTAGGCATCCCCAGGGACGAGACTTGAGCCTTCTGGCGGTACCTCACGAATGATGAGCTGATGTCCAGTCGCACTGACTCTGTATAATCTCTTCGTGTTATCAGGCGGCGGAGCAGATACATGGTGGAAGCCTGTCGCTACACCGCCTTTCAAAGAGATGAAGCGAGGGAAATAGGATAGAAATTTGCTCGATTCGAAGTCCTGTACTTCGCGGTACTGAATCGGGAGACCATGAAGATCTGTGTATATCATAGAGCCACATTCTAACGCTGAACACACAGGTTGAAGAGCAATGAGAACGTACGATCATCGAGCTCAACGGTCTTGTAAGCGGCAGTTGCGGCTTCGTCTTGCGTGCTATTCTCACCAATCCAAAAATGCAGGTCGTATGAAAGCTCTTCTGCGTCCTGCGACGTCTTATATGTCTGTCACAGGCTACGACATCAGTCGACGTACCCATCGAAAAGAGACTCAATTCCGCTCTTACGTGTAGTACAATATAAGAATCTCCATCATAGAATGAACCGTAACGCTCCTTGGGCCAATCAACAACGTGGAATTGCTCTATCCGCCATATACGCAACGCAGGCTTCTTGCCTGCTTGGTCCCAAGCGGGGTCGTTATCCCCCGCATGCTCTCTGACATTCTTTTCTAACTACGTTTGTAACTCTTCATAAGTCCCTTTGGATAGGATGACGTTATAAGTTCTACTCACATCGGAACCCAAAAGCGCGATATTTGAATCTTCAATGTTGTACTTCGCGGGGTTTGTCAAGAGCTCTTCCATCTTGTCCTTGGAGACGATCAAGAGACGATGGTAAGAAGCAAGCTGCACTGATTGATGCTTATACACGTCTGATCAGTCTTGGGTCTTCTCTGCGTATGACATCAATCTATTTGCACAGGTACACGAGGTCATGGTTAAACTATTCTGTACAAAAATGCAAGAAGTCCTTCGAGTCAAGATGTGTGTAGGCGTACAAGTTACAGCATAAACAGAATAACAGAATGGCGAACATAGTGTGTAGTCCAACTGCCAGTCCAATATACAACGACTTTGCAGGTGTGCTTACTTGTTGACATCGTACGCAACCCGGGCACCGACCCAAGCGTATGGATAATTATGTTGATAGTAGTTCCTCACCGTCCGGCGTCCGGCAAGACGAGGAATGGTAGCGTAAGAGCCACCAATCTGAAATACGATTGAGAATTTATACCCAAGCAAACAGTGGACTAAACAACATACCACGACCTGATGATGAGTATCAAAGAAATCGGTCGAGTAACTATGATCGAAATCGTTGGCTTATATGGCTTATATCGCTATAGGCGTTGATGAGTGACTTACCCAGGATATAGACGAGACGGGACGAAGCCTTCATAACGCTCAAGGACGGTCGAAGTCCACTCCCAGACACCTCCGTTATGGCCCTTACGGTCTTGTTTCACACCCGTCGTGGCCCTAAGAATCACAATCTCAGTTGCGACGAAACTTTTGTACAGGCTCAAAAAGTGAACTCACGGAATAGGATGCCAGTTTCTGAACCCATAGTTCGCACCACCCTCGAAGCCACAATCAAACTTGTCGTAGAACAAACGCAATTCAGGCTCAGTAGGCAGTCTGCCTCCTTGGACACTGGCGTAGACAGACAGATTGTCGTAGGAAGTGATGATGGGCCAGCGACGGGCAACGTCCATGGAAACGGGACCGTAAAGTGTTCGGACTTGGATCTCGCCATCATCAAGTTCAATCCAGCTCGCTGGGAATTGAATCTTGCTGTTTCCCTTGTTGCTCTTGTAGAATTCGTAGAACTGACCATTGGTAATGGGGCGCCAGTCGATTCTAAACTCGTCTACGTGGACATCGCGTTTGGGACGCTCGTTATCCCAGCCGAACTCGTGTCCATTGACATCCGCGCTATCGTCATTAGCCTCGTCATCATCATGACCTAAGGATACCGTAGCAGGACCCAATGTCACTGATGAATCAGGCCGACTCGGAGCGGGTGCATTGTCCCATGTCTCGGCGAGGATTGACCAGGAGGGTGGAATGAACCCCGAGGGCGGAATGGTTCCGGTCCCAGCACGTTGGAGTAACATATAAAGAAGGGTCTGACAGAACATATTAGGTTAGAGGGTTGTGACAGATGAATGTTGTGGAATAGCACCTCTGCATGGAATGCTTCGTGCTCCAAAGTCATGAATAGTACGCGGGCCATCTTGCGGGTGAGAGTAATCTTGCCGGAAGAAATGTTGTCGTAGAGCTTCAGCACGCGTTCGCGCACTCTAGCCTGAAAATCAAGGATGGCTCCTTGAGAGGGCCAATCTTCCTTCTTTCGAGGAACTTCGGAGTGTGGCTACAAGAAAGGTCAGCAAAGTAGTTTGTGCATGTAATGTCAAGACGCGTACGTGGCATTTAGTAGGGTCGTCAACAATTGGATCGATTCCTCGCTAAAAGGGAGTCAGTCGCATCGCAATTCGCCGAGGGTAAATCATTGAATTCACCTCAAAAATGTACTATAAGGACAGAGAATCGCAAGTCATAAGCGAGATCACGAAAATACGATACAAAAGCGTCAACAACGAACCTTGTATTCCTCAGGTTCTGTGTACGGCTCTTGCAGCAGCCTGGACAGATGTATATCTAAAAATGTGGGTATATGACCCTGATAAAACAAACAGATATGACGGAGGTCTATGGGTTTCTCGTAGAGCATTGACTGTGGTATCATCTTGAGGTTAATAAAGTCCCAGGCGGCCCACATGTCCTGCCACTCTTCAATGGTGGGTATGCCGAAGGGTGACGAGGTGAGCTTTCCGTCCGAAATGATTGGAGCAGAAAGTAGGGGGAAAGTGAATTGGGGGCGTTCGAGTAGCCACAAAGAATACTGAGATGCGCTGTCCATCCAACGGTGCACAGGGCGTAGATTGGAGTCCGAAAATAGTTTATAGGCATCCTCATCCGAGAACTGATAAAAACAGCACTAGTTAGAGCGTGAGCGGAGAGCTCGACAACAATCTCATCTACCTTATGCGAAAACTCGACTCTGACGAGCTCGTCAGGTTGGAAGATGAACTCGGTCTTGCTTGCAGGATCGACGATGCTCTGCGAGCATTTGGACTTATAGTAACCTTCATGACGGCCTAACAGACTCGATATCAAAGAGTGCTACTCCCCATCTCTAGCGAATGCAAGACTTACGAAGCTCTTCATTGTACTTGTTCACGTATTCCCACTTCGACGGATCGTATAAACTATCATTTCCAAGTGTCCGTGCGGCGTTCTTCAACCCGTTCATGATGAATTCGCGAGTAATTCCTTGAGAATCGTTGTATGCGTGTTCTATCTTAGAGCGTTCGTTAGCGTGGTCCAGTCCCAGCAAGAGAGTGTTGCCGGAACCAGGTTGAAGAGGAAGCGAACGAAGGAACTGAACGCCATCGTCACGACCGAAATTCCCTAGGGATGACCCAAGGAAGAGGAAATGTAATGGACCTTGTTCCGAGCCGGGTGTTGAAGGCGGTGTGGCATCGGTATCAGTGGAACGGGTATGAGAAGACGCGCTTGAAGCAGGGGAATCGTCACGAGCCGACTTCTCCAGCTTGTATCGCAATGTAGGTTCAGACATCTTGCCCTTAAGACCACCTTCTTGAATGAAAGCAAGTCCGTCGTCGTACGTCGCGCACAGTCCTTTGGTAGCTACTTTGCCATTGATCTCAACTCCGACGTCGGACTCTGTCAAGTCTTGTAGAGTTCGGTCTAGTTCGCGCTTTTCCAAGTCCAGCGCGTAATAGGTAATAGGAGGGGCTGACATGGGAGATTGCACAAGATGCGATAAAGCCCGCAGAATGTGGGATGTCTTTCTGAGCGAACTGAGGGGTGAGGTGATGAATTAGTTGCTATTTTATATTCATCAGTCACAGAGAAAGGGGCGACATCCACGTGTGGGGTGGGGTGCATAGGGAGCCTGGAATACTACCTGATATCGGACTGTCAAAGAGTAACAACATCCCGACAAGCCGCAAGATAAAGGATGCGAGATCTAAGAGAATCTCGGAAGCATTTTCTTCCAATCATGGAAAGTGTAATGGTTGCGGTAGACGTGAAGCAAAAGAAATGAAGAGACTCGAAACATAGAATTGACACGTACCCAGCCCCTAACTCGACGATAACCTCCTCGCTGAATTGACCCGATGGTGAATGTATAGAGCGGACAATAGCATCGGCCTTTTTCTTCAGGATTTCTTCCTCGGCAGAAAAAAGATAGTATTCCGAAGCCTTTGTCGTGAGTTCGTCATAAATTCTGAGCCCGCGCTCGTCATAGAGAAGCAGTGTTGGTATGGTCTTCTGTCCAGCAGGAAGAGACAGCCCCTTGACGATATCGTTTCTGATGTCGAATGCGTTGCTACTGTTTGGATAATTGTTGCGAATATCGATAATCTCGACAAAGCGACCCAGCGACGCCATTACGAGATACAGAAAATTCAAAAGATGGGGCAGATGACAGGGGATAATAGACAGCCATATTGCGGACCAGGAGCGGAAGTTATAAACCTGGCCAAGGTTCGCCGCCGACACCACGGGCGGGAGATACCTACTAGTGCTGATGTAAGCATGACATCAAGTGCGTAGATCGTTCTCCCCCCATATGAGTATGTCTGATATGCCACTTTGCAGGGAAATATAGACACGTTCATGAGAGAAAGACGAACGTCCGGATCGCTGTAGTTGTTCGTGGCGTAGTAGCATACGCCGATGAGGGCGCTACTTACTAAGGAAACCCCGACCTAGAATGCCGTCTTCACCTAATAACAGCGGCATTCGGAATTCCTGAGTAAGTATCATCAACCGAGTTCACTGCCTTGTCCCGGCTCGGGGGCGCGAATTGACTTTATGATATGGCTAGTGGGCATAGAGCGCATTGCAGAGGACCAAAAAGTCGGCTGACCCTGAGCTCCGGTCTCATGAAGGGCAAGAACGAAACAAAGGACTAAGCCTATAACTCTGTCCTCTCGCAGAAGGCACGAACGTTGCCTACACGATACGCCCCATACGACATGTGCCCTAGCGCGAGAAGATATCACGGCATCAACATTCCAAATGGCGAAAAGAAGAGTGAAAGGGTGTTCAGGTTACGTGGGAGGCATAGAAGAGCCCTGGAACCGCCACCATGAGGCTGAAAGACAGACAGCGAGGAGGGAAACCGAGACGAATAGACGTACTCGGAGCTCTGTACTGCCCTGAGGTACTTAAGTACTCGGTATCGATCACGCCTTTTCAGATTGTGTAACGATGATGCCATTGAACACAACACCGTCTCAGCGTTGTCTGTCGTCGACATTACGTCTTGTCGAGAAACGCCTGAACACTGCTGCCGTATTTGCTGTAAGCGCTGTCTCAGTGAAGGCAAACGTTATTGTAAATTTAAATGCTGCGAGAAAGATATCCATCCGAAGGCTCCAATGAGGTGGACCATATATTCATAGACTCACTGGGAATCTTGCAAACCTATCCTCATACATCCGAACAAAGCGGGGCAGGCTAATTCAGCTTTTTGCTTCCGTGTTCTATGTCCCTGTCACCATGTGAACACGACCATTATTACACAATGTAGGAAATAGGACATTACGTACCTGAATGAGGAATCAATGGAAAGTTCGTCCATGTTGACAGAACCGAAAAAGTACAGGCCCGCAGCTGACACCCACAGCTGACACATCGCGATATCAAGCCCTCAGCCTAAGTAACAAGTAAAGAGAATACAATATAATGGCAAAGTCCGGGGATGAGGTATAAGCAAGAGTCCGGTGTAGATATAAACGAAAAGGTCATTTGAGAGTCTGAACGTTAACGGTCTTTATCCAGATCGACCAAATCCGCTGCAAGACGAGCTAGCATGTCGTCAGCACGCGGATTACGAGGGAAATTACGTCCATCGCCCTTCCTGAGGACAAAGAAATTGTCAGCATAGGTCGCGTCATGGATGTCGACGGTGGTAGAGCAAGAGTAATCATAACATACCCTACACCGCCAATGACTATTCGGTAAATCCAGCCGTACGGTCGATCCCATCCTAAGACCTGAGCCCAATTCTTCTTCCATCCTATGTCATATTGACGAATGTGCCCGTGTGCTTCTCGAATGAGCCTTCGCTGACTATAAGAAAGTTCGTGTTCCAGAGGTGGGTCAGAGAGTCTATGCTGGCCAGCTGGTGCTTCAGGAAGCTTGGGAAGCTGGCGGAGTAGTAGAAATGGGGAAAGATGCTCCAATGTGGTTTGGTTTGTACTGCAGGGCGTATCAGTAAGGGGAAAATGTATGACATTGGGGATAACGCACGAAACCAAGTAGGCATGATAAGCAACGAATGGGCCTATGACAATCAAGATCATGAAACCAGCGAATGCAAGCATCATTGCATGCACTGGTGTGGTTTCGTCCTGTATGTATGCGTCAAAACGTGGGAAATTCTCCAGAGGGGATCACGTACGATAGAAAGTGGGTTGGTAAATGCGAAGTATACTACGGATGAACACAAGACTGAGATATACAGAGCCAGCAAAGTAATGCATAGAAGAAAATGCAAGAAAGAAGTGTATGTCCTATGTCCCTACGTACAAACAGAATAAGCATGCATAACACATGTCATACATGCGGCAATAACTCACCAAACACTTATATCCAAGCCAGGCACAGTGGTGATCTGAGGGATTCCAACATTGTGAAAAGCGAAGTAACCTAGTTTCTAGCAGACATACCCATTTTCAGTATACAGCGTCGACAATGCGAACAGCTATGAGAGACAGGTTAATGCTTGGAGTCGCGATGTCAGATCGTGCTAACGTACTGATGAGCACGTTCAGGTTTGGGAGCCCAGCATTTACGACACCATTTTCCCGGCGTGTGTATATCCTCGTCATCTGAAGTCAAAAGTGCTTGAAGGACATTCATGTCTTCCGACTGCGCACTCTGTTCGCGTTTCTCGACATTCACAGGACCGGGGTCCCTTATCAAAATAGCGATAAGGGAGGAAAAGGCCAGGAATGTAAGGGCATAGGTGATGCATAAGTGCAAAAGGAACCTATGCGGCGCGTGCAGTATCCTCAGATGATAATTTACCAGAACGTAAAGCATTGAGGGATGCGGCGCAAGCAACATTATCACTGTGGCTGCATACATACACTCAATAAGTCGGGACCCGACACCAATGAAATTTCCAACATACCACATAATGGAAGATAATGGTACCACCGTTTGGGTGGTGCATCCTTCTCATCTTCCTCGTCGTCGTGAGCGGCCGCGTAACTCGGTGGTGGTGTCGGTGAGATTGGGCCGAGGTTCAGCAGGGGTCGCTGACCAGACATGAAACACACCCTTCTCGCACAAAGACGTCACAGAAGATATTTGGTTAACAATACAGTCGATCTGAATACACTTTGTTGTTCAGAGTTGAATTATGAGGGGGACAGGCCGCAGGACATGGTGGCATAGCGCTGAACCGTCAGACTGCGTGTGACAGTGCCATGTCTTCAGCTTGACGCTTACCATCATCATCCTATTTTTTTTCCACAGCTATCTCCTGAAAAACGACCTCTTATCAGAGGCCCATTGCGTGGCAGAAGGCCTACGTCAGACTGTTGAAAGTATTTTATTGTTGACGAAGTCTCTCAATACAATAATAATGCAATCAAGCACTGGCAGATCTAGAAGCGTTTGAGTCCAGGAAGAGCGGTTCCAATAGATTCCAAACCTCAGGTCTCGGGACTTGCTGGCGTTCCCAGGCTAGGCTGTAGCTACCTTGACTGAGGTCAAATATCGTATACCAGGGGGAAAGACAGCTTTCCCTCTAACTTTCCACCTTCAAGTCGTTGGCTGCCATGGATAAATGCCCTCCAGAAATCCATGCCCGTATCTTCGCCTTCGCCTGTACTGATGATGGCACGACTGGCAGGTCACTATCACACGTCTCTAGATACATTCGCATAGCCTCGTTTCCGTATCAGTGGCAATCGCTTTGCCTTGTCGGGGCCAAATGCGTCACTCGTTTCGCCGAGTTAACGAGTGTAGCAGAGGAACGACGATCGATACACCATCTCTTCATCTCCGACGACGCTGAAGGCCTACGTCCTCCACATGCCGCCTACAATGCCCTCCCCAACGACTTGCCTTGCAAGTCCGTGCACGACGTGCTGAGTTACGCCGCCGCCACTCTCCAGACCCTGACCTTCTTCTCTTCTGCTCATTATCACGGATCTGCCGTACCCTTATCTCATCTTCTCGCTATACATTACCCAAATCTTACCGAGTTGACTATACGCAGTCATTGCACTCCGGTTCAACTTGCCAGTACGGCAAGTAACTTAAAGCTTTCTTTATGCGAGGTGCCTAGTCTTCAGAGACTTCATCTCGCCATTCCTTGTCATGGCTTCTCCTATGGCAATCTCGAACGCACAAGAGAGCTCGTTCACACCATCGGACCCAACATAACGCATTTCCGAGTTTCGATGCTGGACAGGTGGGGAGGTAAACGAGTGGCAGAAGTGGTGCATGCCGAGCTCGCTCAGTTGAAGATAGTCAATTCTACCATAGATCTGAGCCCCATTGATGCAGACCTTCCTCAGTTCGCCAATGCACCCGAGGTGACCTGGAACAGACTGTTACCAGAGTCATTGGAAATGTTCGTGCTCCAACCATCGCCCACACTGAACTTCTACTGCTCGTGCTGTATGGAGTTTCGCGGCGATCTAGATGTGATGCGATTGTTCGATAGGCTATCCGAGGAAGGCGAAGGGAGTCTATTCCTTTACATTGCACCATTCAATATGAAGTGCAAGGGCCCGATGAACAATGCTGGTTACGGGGCTGAAGAAGCCATGGTTGATTGGTTGGAGAGGATTCGTGACACAGACGGTTGTTGGCAGCGGAGGGATGAACAACCAGAAGATCTCCCAAGCAATTCTCGTACTAGTGGCCCCATCCAGAGCGTGCCTGCCATTGTTGAACCGAGAGACCCTCCACGTCGGTCTCGTGGAAAACGGAGATCCTTCGTCATATCAGGTATCCGTAAACTTGTTGAAAAGTTCAGAATCTAGTTTCCCCTACCTGTTGTCCATCTAGTTCTCACCGGATTTTCTATGCTGCTCTATTTTCTCATCGAGGCTGCCTCATTGCACATTGTACAGTATCAAGAATGAATTTGTATGATAGATCTAACGTGTCGTTACCTACGGACCCTAGATTAAGTTGTACATCAAAAGCATTGAGATGCTAGTGAATACGAACCACAACCAATATACTTCGCAGATCGAAATGATGTCTGGCATATGACAGGGCAGAGTATTATGCTATGATTATATTGTTCATACTCTACAGCTATATCAGAATACAAATGGCGCAGGTTAGTTTCCCGCCGACGAGTGGCTACTCGTCGATCGGTACTTATCCCGAGGACCACGAAAAGGTCGACGCCCAGCTGGAGGACACCAATAAAGGTGCCCGACATCATCCAGCCTCCCCCGAGGTACATTGCGTGACAGCCAACATGAAGAAACATCAACTCCTCCCACCGCACATACCGCGGCTCCAATCCCACATAAACATCCCCCTGCGCCACACAGACCGTGGCTCCAGACCAACATAAACACCTCGCGCCGTACAAGACCACGGCGCAACGACATCCAACATCCCCTGCGCCGTACATACCACGGCTCCAATCCAACACGAGCCCTCCCCACCGCACAGACCGCGGCGGGCAGACAGATGTGGCGCACATCGCGCGTCGGACCAATGCATCAAGCCCATGCCATCTGCCCTGCCTGAGCAGCACAGATCCCAGGTAGCCACCGCCGACCCCGAGGCATCATAGGCGAACTTAGGTCCTAGCATCGACGACGCCCAACTGTCCGCCATCATGACCTCGGACGCCTTCAGACGACTCATCCCACCTCGCCAGTCGACCATAGCGAGGGAGGATGAGCAATCGAATGTGGCGTAGGAGGCGATGGGGGAGTAACGAGAACCTCCAACCCGATCCCCAGCAGATATCCAACAGCAACACTGGGAAGAGGTCTGGAGGGCCACCAGTGGCCCTCCCTCTCTCGACGACGCAGTGGCCACTAGACATCTCTGGCTCTGTAGAAGGATAGTCAGTATATATGTTATAATTGAGTGTAGAGATGAGGAGGGGGAATGGGGAAGGCTCACCAGGATGAGAGGATCTCGCCCCCCACCGGTGAAGATGGGGGTTAAAGAGAGAGGAGGGTGTGGCGTAACGCGACTCTCTTATCCATTCGCTGAGCGCTACCTTCTGAAGATCATTGATGCGATCGGCGATCGCGTCGCGTCGCTCACGTGTGCGTTCCAGAACCATCGGCGCCGATAGCGCGTTCAAACAGCCTGAGATTTAGGTCAACAATCTTCAAGTGTTTCCTCCCGGATCTCCAAGTCTCCGCCCTTTGTCGTCGGTGATCTCTTTATGATCGCAGCAGGAGAAGACGGGCTCGTATTGATATAGCACATTCGCGGACTATCCGTGAAAAATCGCCATGGAATCGCTCGCCCTTCCGACGCCACGAGCTGGAAGGAAACTAGACGCAGAAGAGAAGAGTCAGATGTTACAGAATTTCGACCTTGAAGGTCTGCTAATGAATATATGTTAATGCTCCCTCGTTAAACATGACGTTACAGTTGAAATGAAACGCCAACAGTTCGAAGAATGGCTAGCTGATCAACTAGAGAGCTTTCGCATACGACAAGAAGGCAAGATCCTACATATACCGCGTCTCGTGCGAGATGTCACGCTTAGAGACTTTGCCAAATACAGAGGAGACATACAGGAATGTTTGAAGGGCCTGCAAAGGGAACGGCTTGGCGGTGAAGTTGGTGCTATCGATAGGACAACTCGCAAGAGGAAGTGGATTGAATCCCAAGAGACGGAAGTGGTTAAAGAGACAGATGTTTCAACTTCCGAGGGCAGTAAAGGAATGAAGAGTGGCAAGTTGCTTCTCAGCTGGATACCGTTGAACATGTCTGAACTTTGCAATAGCCCGCATGATGACAGCTACTCCGAAGAAGGCTGGTCCTTCGAATGTACCAGGAACTGGACAACGCTCGCGACTTCCCCTAACGAAAACTCCAAGCACGGTAAGCGACTCTAATCCAGACCTAGCTACCTACCTTCTAATACTCCACACAGATGAGGACCCGGCCACCTATCCGGGAGCCCTCTCCAAGTCCACATAAACCATCTCTGGCAGGTGCCAATGGCAGACCATTTGCATTCCCTCGTTTAGGACCCGGTTCTCGCCCTACTTCTCCCGTTAAGCCACTTATATCGCCATCTAAGCCTACGCGTCCAGCTTCTCCTTCCAAAGCCCATCCTCCTCAAGTTCGTGTCCCTTCCTCCTCCACATTTAACCCCACTTTACCGGAGACAACTCAATTACGCTGGCCACGTAAAGACGAGAACATGCTTTCTGTCAATGGATCTCCTCTCGCAAACCCATATCGGTTAGGTTTTAGTTTTGGATTTGCTGGCTGGTTAGCGGATGCAGACGAAGATGATGATGAAACAAGACCTGGACAGAATACAATCAATACACCAGGGAAAGCCCACAGGAGAACTAATAGCATCATCGTCCGCTCCCTCTCGGGAACCTCATCAAATCACCTTCGGTCGGATTCGCAAGCTAGTATCGCGCCTACAACCGGCACACATTCACGCACCAACTCTAACAACAACGGTTTCATCCCCCTACGCAAAACGCCACCATCCACTAGCCAGGATCCTCAGACCCCTCGAAATCAAGGGCCAACGCCGTCAGCTGCTGCACTTGTTGCAGTCCCGACGAAGGATGGGCATGTGCTCGAATTTGATCCATTGCAGACGAGTCCGGATGAGATTGACTCGTTGGAGGGAATTACGGATAGTGCGAAGAAACAGGCGAAGGAGGATATCGCGAGGTTGGTGTTGAAGGCTGTTGAAAGATGGAAGATTACTTGAGAATCGGACTTGGATCTTGTGCGGACTTCCGAGTCTGGT
Organism: Somion occarium; assembly: GCA_964035595.1. Lineage (NCBI taxonomy): Eukaryota > Fungi > Basidiomycota > Agaricomycetes > Polyporales > Cerrenaceae > Somion > Somion occarium. The sequence goes on along the minus strand of OZ037950.1, from coordinate 1,201,234 downwards.
TGTAGGGTGCGTGTATTGTGCGCGATATGTTGGCGCATGCAGGTGTGAAGTTTAATCACTAGAGAAGGAGAAAGCTCATCCATGTTGCTTTCGTCTCAGCTTATTTTGGCAAAGTCCGAAATGATCACATGCGACCTGTAGTCCAGAGTCTTCCAAAGTTCAAGTGAAGTGCACAGTGTCGCCACTTCGACTTCCTTTCAACAAAACTCCAGCGTAACCAGGCGTAACCACTGGACATTTTGCTGCATGACGATGTCTTTTAACTCTGCAAGCCATACTAATGCAGTATTTGGATGACGTGACGGTGTCGATGATGAATCTACTTGCGGTGCAACACTCATATGCGTGCAATCATGTTTTCTAACTCTCTTCATATACTGCACAGTCTCATCGTATTTTAGCATGCTTTGCCATGATTCAGTATGATTTGTCGCTAATGGCCAAATGTCGCTGTGGCAACTCCTTTGTTGCAACCTTCACTTGACTTTTCGATTGTTGCCAGGGCCCTTCAACTATAGGATCTCTACACTTTCGCGAAAAGTATACCCTCTGAAAAATACAAACATGGTAAATATCTCGGGACATAATGGCTACCACAATGGCGAAGGTGAGTAATCTTAGTCAAAATCTGGCTGACTTCCTTTCCGTAGAGCCTTTTGAAAAATTGCTCGTTGAAGCATTACACAGATACGCCACCCAACGTCTCACCCACGAGCAGAGGTGCCAACAATTTCTCGAATTCGCTTCGCCACCCTGACTGGTTATCATATCCTAAATACAGTATGGCCACTCACTACCAACTCGTATTATCAGACTAACGAAGCTCAAGGAATTTCGCGAAAAGTACAGGATCCCTATCGCTCTCAAATCACCTCCAGGAGAAACAATTGTTGCACTCATCCGAGAGAAAATGGCCTCTGATCCTGAACATCGACATACACCTGAGACGGTTAGACTTGCCTTGTCCGAGGGAGGCCACGCTAGACCTCGGTAAAATTTTATTAAGGAGGTTATTTGGCTTGAACCGTATTCACTTTCATATGTTATGCAGGGCTTTAGTTCGTGAAATTATGCATGAGCAACATCCTGAAGATCCAGCTATCAGAAAACGCAGTGGGTTGCGGAGAGAACGGCATCGTTCGGATGTCCCAGATGCGTGATGTAACATAATTGATCCTGAATTATGTGTTCGCATATACTAACTATCGGAATACGCGAGAATACGCGTGCTTCG